>JAYRBT010000042.1:60906653-60931356 GCA_036023395.1 Myiotriccus ornatus | reverse complement strand
TTGTTATAGTTATAGTTCTTAAGTAGTTTTTATTTTGCTAGTAATAAATGTTCATGTTATTTTCCCAAATCCAGTCTGTTTGCATAAAGCTTCTCTCAGCTTAAAGTAATTGTGTGGAGGGTGTAAAAGCAAATTAGCCCAAGGCAAAACCACGACAACTTCACAGAATACCTTCAGAAAAAAAGCGTTTCCCACAGTCACTTGCCAATTTTTTTAGACAATGACATTAGAGGAGGAGATTTCCAAAGCAATCAATCATTTTAAAAAGTATTATAGGAAGTTAATAAACCTTTACATTCGGAAATTTTTGGATCACAAGAGGTGGACTTTTTGCCTGTACAATTTTAAGACACTGAGCATTAGGAGTTAAGTGCTTGTTAGTAATTCCAGTAGATGAGTCTTCTTTATTTTTAGAGTATGCAGTATATTTTCAATAGTAACAAAACCTCAGAAATGTATGGAAAATTTACAAGCACTTCACAAAATATATGTTGATTAAACAATCCATTTGATACTATTTTTTTGCCTCCGATGTTATGAATTAATTTCCTAAAGTGTATTAATAATTACAGTATTCCAATATACTGAACAACCTTCACAGGTGGTCCCAAGCTGCCTCTTGATTTTTTTTCTTTTTTAAAAATTAATCAAGTGAAGAGAAGCAAATGATGAAGTACTTATTAAAAATTCAATCATCCATGTATCAGCAAAATTTGGGGATATTAATATCATCAGATATCTAAGATACATCTCTTCCACAACTGATTTTACACCAAGTTTACCTTGATAATCTATCATGAAAAAATGAAAATACCTTAACACTTACAACAGGCACATGCTATATATTATGCAGTGTTATAGGTTTTCAACACAACATATTTATTTGAATACATATAAGAAGTCGAAAACTGTAAGAACAAAAATGAGTGTGTATGCCCATCCTGAACTTCTATAGAATAATTTCAAATTATTATTATGAGCAAAAAAATGTATTAAAACTGTAGATTCCCACAGAGTCATTGGTTTAACCACAGAAAGGACTCAGTACAACCATCTAGTCTGATCTTTCCCAGACTGTATTTCCTGCACCAAACAAAAACTTTTTATGGATGTGCAAGCAAATCTTTCAAAAATTGTTTTAGCTACTGAAAAGGAGCCTTTGCATAACAGAGAATCTCCTGATTTCCTGCATTCATTTCCTTTACTGGTAAAATGTTGCAACTAATTTTCTTCGTAAATCTCTCTAGCACTGTTCAAGACTGCAGTTTTGTGTCATAAAAATAGGTTCCTTTCAAGCAGGTAATAGAATTTTCTGAATAAAAAATTCTTGACTATGGAAGGGGTGTAAAAGACTCACAGGTCAGCCCAGCTACTTCCACTGTGTCCTTTAAGTTTTGGACTAATACTTTGATCTATCACTTCTATCTATTTTCCACCATCTATCATTTAGCAACAGCATGAGCAGACCACTGGGCATAGGAAACATGTCTAAGCAAAGGGATGAAAAACTTCACAGAACGTACAACAAAACAGAACGAAGGTGAAGAAGAAAAAAGCGTGAGAGAAATATATTTGCAGAATGGCAACTTGGTTCCTGGGCTCTACTGTGTAAGTATGGCCTTTTCCACTGAGACAGCCTGTTTGATTTTCAAAGGTTCTTTATGAACATCAAAGCATGTTTGCTTGCAGTAGAGTTATTTTTCCCCAATTGTAAAACTAGCTGCATCTCGCTTTTTCAATGCTTAATCAAAGTTCAGTTGACTCTGTCAAGCATTAATTAGTTATTTAATTGCTAGTTAATGACTTTGATAAACTTTAGATCTGGTGCCTAAGACTGTAAGTCCCCACTGATTAACATTTCATGCAGTGTTCATTCCTGTGCAGGTTTGGATCTCTCAGCTTACAGTTTCTGAAATGCCAGAACTAAAAACCTGTATTATTAGCCAATTTTAATCTACATGAAACAGCTCAAGTGAAACACAGGGCAGCACAGTGCATATATAGTAACAGAACATCTTATAGGAGTGTTTAATTTTTCCAGGAAAAAATCAGTTCAATCAGTTTCTTACATAATTTTCTGAGAACAGAGTAGGGCTTATGAAAGCTAACGAGGTCACCCAATACTAGAAGATATCTCAATTTTATGTGCTTATTGTTAATGGTTTAAATAGAGATAACTTTTTCATTCATATGCAGTACTGTAAACTATACTGGCTGAAAGGCTGAAATCCAAGAACTTCATGTTTTCTTTTAAGTTTCATACAGATCAAAACACCAGCAGAATGAATTAGGCACTATAACTTCATGCACTAACACTTACCAAGGAAGAAACCTGAATTAGTATTCAGTGTCAAGTTTAGCAACCCTTTTCATCCAGATGTATATTAGTATCTATCCCAACTGCATAATTTGGTATGGCATTTCAATCTGTTCAAAACCAGTGATGAACAGCCCAGAGATTCTAATTTTCTGAAACCATTCTAGTTATCAGCTAAAAAATCTCACACAGATGCCTGCTGCAAAGGACCAGTGAGCATTTAAGTCATTACTAAAGTATTAAAGATAATATCAAAACTAGAAGAAATTTTAAAAAACGGTTACTGGACTATTATTCCAAGACCTTAAACAGAGATTCAATTTTAAGCTTGAGAACACAATTCTTAAATTTACCTGAAATCTGAGCTAGATCAAAGTAAGCATACACAGATTTGGTTTTCTGGAGGTGTGCTGAAGGCTGCTCAGACCAGTTTGGAAGACCCAGCAATTAAAATAAATAGCTGCTGCTGTGAATTCACATTCAAAAACTGTCTCCACTATGCTACACTGCCCAGTGTTTCTCGTTTCTTAAGAAACACAGGGCTAATGCTCCGCCTGGTGAGGACATGTCAGTCCTCTTTGTCTTTCTAACCATGCAGACTTCACTGTCTAGCAGGTACTAACATCACGAAAACATTTGGTAAAAAAGGCATGTGGAGTGTCCAGCTCTAATGAAGGGATGGTGTGAAGCTCCTGTCACTGGAGCAATGTCTAGTACTGGTCTGCCCTCTGCTCATCCCCATATGGAAGTCTACCTTGTGCTCAAACAGTCGTGAGTTAAGACTGTTTAGAATATACCTACAGAGCAAGGGATGGGAAAACTTCTATATAAATAGCATAGTTAAAAAGAAACCAAGACCAAAACAAACATCCTACACCTCAACATTTTAAATGTTTTTTTTTTCTCTTCAAATTCCTGCTAGGGAGAATGAGTTTGGATTTCAAGGTTAATAAAGACAACATTTGGAGACTGTTGTTTTTCACTCTGGTTGCGTGCCATCCACCCTTTCATCCGTGCACAGGCCTCCTTTTCTTGCTTGCAACAGTAAACAAATTAATTTCTATTTCCTAATTCTACTTGCTTGTGTCTCTTGAGTTTTGCTAGTAACCAGCAGCAACACAGATGCGTCTACAGAGGACCCTAAGCACAGGGCAGTCAGCAAAGAACATTTTAGACTTAAAGCACTTTTAGCCTCTTTTCCTTCCCAAGACTCCTAACCTATGAAAATCTGCTAACAAGAGCAGGATGGGATGGGCCCTTTTCCTTAACAGGTGGTAATTTTGCAGGACCGGGTGTTTTGCTAACAGGAGAATGTTAATAGTTCTTGCTAGGCAGTGACTTTCACGATGCCGTATTTAATTAATAAACATAATTTATATATACACAGTGAGACATAAAGAAGACAGTATGTTCCCAGAAGATTTTTTAGTAATTAAATTTTATAGCTTCCCAAGCATCTTAATTTTCTGTGCTGAAAGGAAAATACTGACAACTTTTTTTTAATTATTTTTTTCTTTATTCTACACTCTGCTGATAAACAGGATACACTGCCACAAACTACAAAAGAGAAATGAAAATATAATATCAATGCTTTTGGAATACACTACTTACTGTGGTGGCACAGTGGATGTCTTTCCATACATTGGCTTCCCTGGAGAGATCTGAGACTTCAAAAAGGTTATCAAGAATAACTTCCCCAATCATGTCATGTCTAGAAAATCTGTCAAAATCATAAACACTGAAATGCAATTTCCTGTTGCTGAGTTGATCATAGGCTACAGGAAACTGAAAGGTTTCATCAAAGACAGGATTTAATGTCTTTCTGTGAACTCGTGTCTGAAACTTCTTTTTCCTATCTGGAAGCAGATAAATCTTAACGTAGGGGTCAGATGTTCCTGTGAAGTCTTTAGCTGGCAGATCTAAGGCTTTGACAATTGTGACAGCCAGAAGGTCATTTTCATAATCATACCGGAGAGTGAAGTTAAGTTTTCCACATGTTTTCACATCTTCTTGTTGCCCATCAGAATCCACAGACTTCTGTTTGTAGAGTTCTGGTTTTATTCTCCCAATGCTGGTTGTCGTCTCTCCCCTTTGCAAAATCGGATCTGTCCCCATGTTAAAATCAACACTGGACACTTGCATCTGCCTTGGCAAGTGCCTCCTGAAAGAATTGTGCCTGCACACAAATACACACACACACACACACACACAAAACAAGCCATGGTTACCTCTGAGAAAAGACCATTGCTAAACAGCAAATACAAGAAGACCAGATTAGTAACGGTTCCTATTTTAAATATTATTTTAAAATAATCCCCCCTCAATTATTTGCAAGTGTTAAAATATCTTTGAGAGAAATAAGCATTCAGAATTAATTTCCTGACCCGAGAGACACCCAGTGTCTTGGAAATACATATATTTATAACCTTGCTTTCAGACTATGCAGATGAAACTGAATTCATGTTCTTTCGCAGAGGAAGTTGACAGTTCCAGCATTGCTTGATCCCACTGTGCTAGGGCCCAAGTGAAGTACAGTCAGGCAGGAAAAAAAAAAAAAAAAGCACTTGTAGAACTGTCATCAGTACTCCCTGGTTTTTGGAGGCATTCCATGGTGGTTTTCCAATTAAATATTTACCAAGCTTCAAAGCGATGACTGTGAAAGGTGCCTGAGAGGGACAGCTATGTCTAGAGCTTTTTCACCACAGTGTCTTGCCATCCTACAACATTTTATATATACCTGCTTGGTATTTGCTACACTGAGGTACAGTCTGCCTTCCCCAATCCTTCTGGATTTTGTTCTGGCTGCAGCACATTTCAAAGTTTTGGTCAACATTTTTTTGTGATAGCTTTTTTTTTGCCTTCTGTTCTCGTTGTCTGCTGTGCAGTCTATTGAAAGCTGATCCCTGTACTAACATGCAATATGTTAAAATCCTTGTAATTCTGAATACAGTGTTGCATAAGCATACGTATTTATGGGCTTAACTTGGTTCACAAACGGAAATCTGTGCCATTCCTACTATGACTGAAATCAAACTCCTGGCATACCATACAGCCTTACAGTAATACAAAAACACTGGTCAAAAAGCTTCACAGCATTTATCAGCAGCAGATTCTATTACAACTACACTATCCAGTTTATGTTCTGGATATTTTCTTGCTCCTTCACTTCCCCAGAAATCAGTGCTGCAAAAGCTCACAACAACCTCCTGCGAGCACACTTAGTTGCCATTACAGAGCAATCCAATTGTCAGAATTTCCTCTGCTTTTTGCAATCAATTGCTTATTAATGCCAAATGTAGCCTTGCCTTATTGCTTGGTTTCCCTGTGGTGTTGTGTTCTGAAAACAAGAGGTGTCACAGCTGTGTGTTTCTTTCTTTAAATCAGAAATGCAAATTGTCCATTTGAAAGCAACCAGGAGTCATTTCATAGATATTATTTGTATTTTTGCTGTAAGTGAAGAGGTTGCAGAAGGCACGAGGCACAAAACTACCGCAGGTCTGCTGAGCAGAGATACAAGAGGGTAATCTGCAGCTCTTAAATAATAGACAAGAACATTTCCCCTTTCAGCTGTTTCAGTACTACTAGGTGCTGGGAGCAGTCCTAGCACAACACAAGAACAGGGGAGGGAGAACTTCATAGTCTAGATTTGAAGTAGCTCCAAAAACTCCAGGTGTGATCTCAAATTTAGATGAACTATACAACCCTCCTGTAACACATTCTGCCTTTCTTTCTTCACAAACAGACAAGTTGAAAGATTTGCTTTTTTCTTAAATGTTAGAACTCCCTGAATTCATAGTAGATGATGTCTACATTGGAATGGAATGAGGAAAGAAAAGGCCCCAGTTAGTCAGAAAAGTACAATATTGTCCCCAGGGATTTTCACAGCCTTTGTCCTCTGAGAGTCCAAACTCATAGGTCTGCCAAACACAGAGAAGGAACTGAACTCCACCCAAAACGTAGTGCAATAAATGTTTGGGCAGGCAGCAATTCAGGCACCATCTCTGTAGTATCTTTGACTCATAATGAGGTCCAGGAAGACCTGTGTTACTGCTGCTTCTATCACTGCTAAGGAAACTTGTGCAGGTAGGCCTTCCTGAGTGCTCCTCATACCTGCAGCTGTGGTACTGAGATGCCCAGATAATCACACAATCATAGACTGGTTCGAGTGGGAAGGGACCTTAAAGATCCCAATCCCTCTGCCATAGGGGTATCATGTTTAAAACCTGATGTACATAAGTAGTGGATGTACAGGTGCAGGGGAAATAGTGAAGCTGATTGTACGACATTTCCATCTTGAGTGAAAACAGGTAGACAACAAATTCCCTTTTCTTCAACTTCTCTTGCATTTATGAAGATCTGGCTTACAGCGTGTAAAAGTAAGATATAAGACACCAAAACTATGATATTTAAGTTACCAATCTTTCAAATTTTTAAGCTTTAGGTACACCAGATCCTGTAGTGAATGTAGTCGTTGCAAGATGTCACTAAGTAAAACAGTGCAGCTGTATGGCTGCACCCTGTGGGAACCAGCACCACTTTTGCTCTAGTAAGCCATAGCCCTAATTACATAGTGCCAAGTATCTGTTCTGAGTCACAGCATTTCACCAAGACGGCTAATTGGTCTGTTAATTATTAAGATGTTTCATTGTTGCCATGGCAACGTATTTATCTTCCTTTGTTCTGCAATAACAAAGGGATTAATGACTATGATAATGAAGTACAAGGATGTCAGACAACCAGGTTGTGAAAATGTGGCAAAGCTTCTAATGTGCAAATCCAAGTACCTCAGCCTCTACTGACTCCTATAATAGACTTGCCTTCCACAGCATAGAACAGATGTATTTTGAGTGACAGTAAATCTGTATGTCAATCTCTAATATAAAACTGTCCTTGTATAGGAATAGTGATAGTGTGAAGCTGATTTCTAGCTCAGTAAGATGCCATATGTATGAAAAAAGAGAGGGATAGGATGCTGATTCATGACATGACTTGAGATTTATGAGGGGTGACTCTGGTCTAGCTTTCCTAGATGGCATTAGCGCAATCTTTCGGACCAAATCCAGGAAAGAGCATGTTCACTTGTGGTATTTAGACAGAACGGAGACTACTGTCTCCTCCTTGCTAACACTAAAGTCAACATATATGCCTGTTTTTTCTTTAACCTTAACATACCCAGGCACCTCCTTTTTGTCCTTGTGCCTCTTGGGAACTGACTGACTCAACATGCTATGCCAATGCTAGAGAGCCAAAAGTATGGTCTTTGAAAATATGGGTAAACCTTTGAAGAAGCAATAAACTGTATTAGAGAATAGTTTCACAGAGTACTGGAAATAGTGGTGCACAATAACACAGAGCAGAAATATTTGTAAATGAACATCACTGCTGCAGTTCTATCATAGTGTACTGGTCAACTGGGATCAAGGGCTAAAGAGCTTTTAACAAGAGGATCTTGTCATATTATTGTGAAGTATAAAAAGGATAGAATTCTATCCAAGTAGAAATGTATCATTTTGCTACACTAACATGTCTCTATGTTAAATGTACAGTCTAAAAATAGTGATCAGGTGCATTTTATTGTTTCTCTCAGTGGCTTATTAAAATCTTTGTGCTCAATTACAATGACTTAATATGATTTCATTTTTGTTATTAAGAAGTTGATGGCTGTTTGAACCTATCATAATACTGGTTACAAGCCTTTTATTTGCCCCAGCTCAGGTGAGTGTAGAGAAGACAATCCAGACAGCAAACATTTATCTTTGATCCTTTGTCAAGGGAATGCATTTGAATCACTCAGGACTCCTGAGGACAAGGAAGCAGTGCTGCACTGAAGACGGTGCAAGAGAATTTGTGCTACCTCTGCCTCTGCTAATGGCTCCCCTATATTTAGAGGCCTCCAGTGAAGAACACCAAAGCCAGGTTTTAGACATTTTGCTGGTACATAGTTGTCAGCTGGGGCTAAATCACAATCAGGAATAATGCAGAAAGCTGGTCTAAATGTCCAGCCTTCTTCTCATACATGATATTCTTGGCAGCAATAATTAATATGGGCTGTCAGAAGGTTAAGATTCCCTTAAGGCAGGCAGCGCTATAGATAAAATGCATTTACAAACACAGAGATTACTATTTCTTGGTAATTTTTAAGACACATCTAATTCTAAACATTTTTTGTGGTGAGGATGTAGAGTTTTTCAGTAAACTGTAAAAGAAGGTGATATATCCAAACACCCTGCTATTAACTGGCTATGGTGCAACAATCAGGGTTTACTCAAAGCAAAGGAAGTGTTCCTTTCAGGAAAGATTTAACCTTGATAATCCAGATAGGATAAAAAGAAAACTCCCTTACAAGGTCACCAACATATGCAGGAAGAGTAGGATTGATAGCAGGTTTTTAATTTTGTAAAACTGTCCTTGGTGTCACAGATATTTCATAGGCATTTAGATCCCAGTCCAAATCACTCTAGAGGTCTGTGAGAGTATTTTCACAGCCTGAAGCAGCTCTAGATTATGCTCCTGGAACTTCTTTTTTCTCCTATAGTACCACAGGGACTACTCAAATCCTTTGCCAGCCAGCAATTTCTTCTATCTAT
The DNA here is from genome assembly GCA_036023395.1 of Myiotriccus ornatus. NCBI lineage: Eukaryota > Metazoa > Chordata > Aves > Passeriformes > Tyrannidae > Myiotriccus > Myiotriccus ornatus. The sequence goes on along the minus strand of JAYRBT010000042.1, from coordinate 60,922,452 downwards.
TCAGGAAGTCAGACAGTCTGATTACCTGGATTTACCTGTTGGTAAATGATGGATAAAACTCCTCCAATTAATATCCAGTTAGGTAATAGTGAGTTGAGTAACAGCCTTGTCACACTAAACTGTACCAATTTTGGTCCCTCTGTGTTTAGTATAACAGCTACAATTTCAAAATTATCAACCCAGTATTGTGGGAAATGTTCCTCAGAACAACTTGGATGCTGTGCTCCCTCTCTGAGCAGACAGATACAGTAGCTGGAGCCAGGCATAGCCAGGGTAATGTGGCTTAAAGCCATCTGTACAGTCTCATAATTCAGGAGATGATTCAGCTGCCGAAGTCAGTCAGACCTCCCCTGGCTGGAGTGCTCTCATTTTTGGGAGCCTCCTGTGGCTGCCTGTTGGGTGTTTCATGATGTTGGGATAGCTGGGAAAAAGCACTTGATCACTCTCCACCAAAATGAGCACACTCAACTGGCAAAACACTACCTTAGTGGCTCACAGAAGGTCAGCACAGTATGTGTCACTAAAAGTAAAGCATGTGTCTTCTCCAATCTCGTGCCTCTAATGATTCTTGTGAACACAGGCCTTTTTTTGTTTGGGTTTTTTGTTTTGTTTTGTTAACAATGTGTTTCCTCAGCAAATGGTTTATTGAGAGAAAGCTACTTCCTACATAGTAACTTATGGCATTACACAGTACTTCAGGTGCCTTCTCCAGCCTTAATTTCTCCACTTGTTTATAAAATGTTTCCTTTTTCAATGTAGAAAGTGATCTTTGCAGTTCACTGTTTGTTTTCCATGCATTAAATTTGCTGACAGTATTTGAAGAAAATCCCATTTGAAATTATAGGTCCCTGCACGTCTTCACTACTTTACTACTACCTAATACAAACTAAAAGTTTGTTTCCTCCACTTTAATACCAAAGAAACCATTTCAGGAATGCTGCATGCATGTAATTTATTTAAAGACCTATATAGAATCTGTATTGCTTTAAGATCTGTCAATAAGGACCTATATACTTAGGCTGGGGTTTTAATTCCTTCATAATAGACACGAAAATTGGCAAACCATGTCTTAAAGAAATGTGCCATCAACAGTTAATCTATAATTTATTTATAGGAGAGGGAAAGTTTCTTCTGCAAAAGCAGCAGATATATCTATATAAACACCTCTGTCAAAAGATGTAGCAGTACTTTAAAAAATAACACTGAAGTCAGGCTTCTTACAATCAAAACCCAAAAGGGAAATGATTAAAGTAGCAACATATATATTTACATAGTAGTAGATTTTGTTATGTTAAAATAACCGTGTAAGTGAAGGTACACTACATGCTTCAGAATATTCTGTTCAAAGAACAGTGAGGCTTTGCCTTCATGTGACTACTGTTTCACCCATAACTGTGAAGAAACCTGTGAATCAGGATTTCAAGGATCCTGGAAATTTACAGCAGAGCATTCCTGGTCTACCTATTCATGGGACAGGTGCCACAAACTCGAGTGCCTCTGACTTACCTTGATGACGACGTGGGCTCAGTGATCTGCCTCTGCATGCGAGCATGTCTGATCAGATGCTCTTTCAGTGCATTCTGGACCTCTGCTGGTATATCTGGTGAAGTGTGGCTAATTTTCAGTGCAGCTTCAAGTACCTTTGTTGTAGGTTTCCCATTTTCTTTAACTTCCTTTTTCTCGCTGGTCTCCAAAACCTCCGTAGGAGCACTGGAGTTGCTCTGCGGGACATTACTGGCATTGGAATTGAGAGGTTTGCTCCTCCAGCAGGGCCAACACAACTTCCAAAAGACAAAAAGTGAGACTACCAGCAGGGCGAGCCCACAGAAGCTGACAACTACTGCTAACAGACTGACTGAGACATCTGCAAAGAATTAGAAACAAAGATCAGCATGACAGACAAACACAAAGAGAAAAATATAGTTAAAAATTACACAGGCAAGGGCATAGAAGCATTTTCATCGTTATTTTTGCACACAGCTTTAAAGTCCATTTAAGGTTGTTTTGTTTGTTTGTTTGTTTTGCTTTGTTTTTTCCTTTTGGCTATCTAAGCCTGTACATAAAAATGTTATTATTTTCTAATATCTCCTTCACAAACCCTCAATTAATTGTTGTTCGGACCAAGGCCAGTATCTAGCCATGCACTCAGACATACTTCTCAGGAAGTAAGAGACTACTGAAACAGTCCCCAAAACTCCTGGCCGTTGTAGCCAAAGGATTTAGAAATCAGTAGATAAAAGAAATATTGGCCAGGGCTAAAGCAAAGTTATTATATTCAAACAACAAATGTCCTCACTAAGATTTAAAGCAAACACATGAGATTCTGTTCCTAGAGTTAGATTTCCAAATGTAATAATAAGCAGCTATATGGATAGCCTTCTCCTTATAAGCAATGTATACATCTCTTTGCTTACTGACTTTGGGTGGAGGACAGATAGCTCTCGAAAACATCAGCAACTTTGATTTCAGTGAGGGGTTATGGATGCTTAATCCTTTAGAACACATATTTAGAACAGCAAGAACACATCTTGATAAAAAAGTTAAATTGCCTTCAACATTTTGTATCAGTGCACATGAAGATAGACCACATCTAAACTGCCAGGCTGATACACAGATTTCTTCAGGACCCACCAAACTTTTGACTCTTTATGCCAACTGCTTCAGTAACATTTGAAAACCCAACATTTGAGTGGTGTAAATAGGGACAGGATAAAGTCTGTCACAAATAAGAAATTTCTAGGGTTAAATCTTCAACTCTAGACCAAGGCTACTTTAAACCAAGACAGGACATATAAATCAGAATGTAAAATTCTGCTATGAAAATGCAGCTGGCTTCATAGAACACTATCCAGATGCCCTGAGCTGTACAGAGATCATACTGTACATTGAGCTACCCCTTCTGCCCTGTATTTGACTTTTGCTTGACACAATTGCTTATGATATCCAATAGCCTGGCCAAAAATAGAACAGATTTTGTAACAACAAAATTCTATGAACACACTTGTATTTTAGGGAATGGTGGATCACCAGCACTGCCAGTTGAGCCCTAATTAGGAGTTTTATTCTATGTGACATGTTTCAGTTTGATTTTTCCAGTTTCATGTAATACCATAACTAAAAAATCCCTTTCCTTTTCAAAAGAGCCATTTGTAAGCTTTAAAAGTATTCACTAAATCGTGCTTAAATATTCCCCAAGTAATGACTGTTTCTGCTTGTTACAACAACTTTTGACAGTTTAACAGCTAATATTTTGCATCCATAACTCCAGGCTACAGGCCACTAAACCGAATCAGTGGGAAAAGTGCAAAGAGGGTTTGAGCATATTTTTTCTAGATTTTCACAGGAAGAAAAGCAGTATGTACTGGATCCATGAGACAGTATAAACCTCACCAGTCCCTTTGAGAGCAAAGATAGAGAGATGAAGTAGAAAGATGCAGATAGAAAGATGAAGGCTAGAAAGATGAAGTAGAAAATTTGGGAATGTTTTCTTTATTAACACATAATATCCAGGTACATCTCAGTAACAAATACTGAACTTAAGGCCTATTCATGACGAAAATGCATGAGAAAAGCAAAAGCATATAGAAGATGTCGTAGTCTGGAGATTTGAAGGATACAGTTCTGTTCAGACTTACTTCACCTTTTGTCCTGGCCAGTGTCATTTGGTAATTGCAGATGTGCTCCTGGATTTAAGGAGTTTGCCCTGCCCTGAACAGAGGTATGTCTCCTTTACCATTTCCTGCCAGCCTCGAGAAAGGTGCCCCCCTTTTCTACCTGCAGGTAAATGTCAAAACATAGCCCTTGGAATAAGCACGTCAGCTTAGTGAGAAATTCACATAGCAAATTTTGGAAGATGCTTCCTTCCGTAAAATGAATGGATACATAATTATATCAAATAATAATGTAACATAAGAAGCAAATTATACTTTTAAGTACGATTTTTCTAGATAATTTATACCCAGTAGGGATTAATAGTCTATTTGGTTAATCCAGTATTTACTCTGACATTTTTTCCAGAGCCCACTAACTTTTACTTGCCTTGTGCATGTTCTGCAGGAGACTGTCCTGTCTGGACATGTCAAATTAATAGATACTGAGTTTACAGCTTCTTTCAAAGGTTAATCCCTTTGCTGCAAATTTGTATTTCTGCTTTGTATTTTTGTAGTTCTAATTTACAGCCATTGCATCTTTCATGTTTTTGCATGAGAGATTAAAAGCTATGCTATGCTTCATGAGACGTGCCTATACAAAATGAAAATAAAATAAACTGTGCCAGGAAACCCAGGAATCAAAACTCACTTGCCTATATCACGGCCTCGAATGGTTTTAAAGTGGGCTGGTTTACACCGTCCCAGCCAATTCCTAGCCATGGATCAGGTGTTAGAATAGGACAGTGATCATTCTTAGTAGGTGATCTGGATGTGGTCCTTCTGTTGCAGCAGATGACAGGCAGTAATAGCTTGGAGAGAGGCTCTTGCATGTGAACTGACCTCAGTGCCAGGAACAGTCTGTGGTGGGTTGACTGATGGGTGCCAGGCGCCTGCCAGAGTTGCTCTATCACTCCCCTCCTCAGATGGACAGGGGAAAGAAAATATAACAAAAAGCTTGTGGGTTGAGATAAGGACAGGGAGAGATCACTCAGCAATTACTGTTATGGGCAAAAAAGACTCAGCTTGGGGAAATTAATTTATTACCAATCAAATCAACGTAAAATGATGACAAATAAAACTAAATCACAGAACACCTTTCCCCCAGTGCTTACTTCTTCCTGGGCTCAATTTCACTCCTGATTTCTCTACCTCCTCCTGCCAGCAGCACAGAGGGACAGGGAATGGGGCTATAGTCAGTTCATCACACATTGTCTCTGCTGTTCCTTGCCCTTCAAGGGCAGGACTCATCACACTCTTCCCTTGCTCTTCTTCTCTGTCCCTCCCAAATGAGACATTCCTCCACAAACTCCAGTGTGAGCCTTTCCCACAATGCTCCAGTGTGGGTCCCTTCCACTGGGTGTAGAACTTTGGGAGCAGACTGACAATGGGTTCACAAGTCATACCAGCAAAGCTGCTCCAGCATGGACTTTCCACAGGGTCACAGCCTCATTCATGAAGTCACCTGCTCTGGCATGGGGTCCTGCAGGAGCTGCAGGTCAATATCTGCTCCATGAGCTGCCTTACCATGGTCTTCACCACAGGCTACAGGGGGATCTGCTCCCGTGTCTGGAGCACCTCCTCCTCTCCTTCTTCACTGACCTCCGTGTCTGCAGAGTTGTTCTGCTCACACACTTTCCCTCTTCCAGCCTGCTGTTGAACAGATTTTTGTCCCCTTAAAAACGTCATCCCAGAGGTGCTACCACTGTTGCTGGTGGGCTCAGCCTTGAGCAGCAGTAGGTTTGTCTTGGAGCTGGTTGGTGTTAGCTCTATCAGACGTGGGCAAACTTCTAGCAGCTTCTCAGAGAAGCTGCCCTGTAGCCCCCTCCACTACCAACACCGGCCACACAAACCCCTTACATGGTCAAAAGTGAATTTAATCTATTGATACCGAGGTATGCCCCACTGAAGGAACTTTCTTGATAAACTGAACCAGCTGAATTTTCAGGCAGGCTGGGCAATTTTTTTTCCCATTCTCAAAGTAACAAAAAGTCGAACTCTTGACAATGCTGATGATCTACCAGAAATGAAAATAAAAAATAAAGTAAAAAAAACCCACCTCCCCCTCTAGACCCCCTTTCCCCAAAATGAAAAACAAACAAAAAACCAAACCCAACCAACCAACCAAAACAAAAAAAAAAAAAAAACAAAGAAGCAATTCAATTTTGTGTAATTTGCAATATTCCCAGCTCAGCTTAGAAATGGTTGGCATAATTAGGTTACATTTTGTGAGGAAGGCTTCTACAAATGAAAATTGTAGGGGTTTTTTTCATTTAGAAAATGTTGAAACAGGATGTTTTAACAACTTTGAAACTGCTGGAAACATTTCAAAACCAGATATATGAAAATTGATCCCTTCCAGCAGAGTTTCAATTTGATGAATAGATACTATCAGCTGGAAAACATTCCATCAAAGCATTTCTACCCAATTCTAATTTAAGTTTTTCACTGCAAGACATTTTTCAAGCCTTCAAATAACTTGGTGTCTCCTTTCAACACCTACTGCTGTACTTCAGCTTTCTCTGAGCTGTTTTTCTGTATTTCTACTAAACTGTTTAAAATTTGAAGTCGCTCCCAAAATCTTTACAGAAAATATATGTTTTATAGCCCTAAAACAATCACATGAAATATCTGAAGTCTGAAGAGCAGAGATAAGGAGCTAGTTCTACCAACAGTTGTAGTCTCCATTTTTGCCATTTTACTAATAAATTATAATCCTCATATTGTATTTCATAATGCAACAGATACTTAAAGTGAAGCAAAATATTTTAACTGCAAAAAACCTGAGCAAAACCAGTTGACTACAAGGAAGTGTTTATTACATTTACATCCTCAACTGCTAAAAAGCAATCAGTGTGCCCTACAAATTGACAAAAAAAGCATATTGCTTAATTTCCTTACTTCTGTCAGTCGCTCTATTGAGCAATTGCAAGAGATTTGTTATTACATGAAGACTGAAATCATCTGAAGAACAGTCAAATGGGGCTTCCCAAAGCCTTTGTGTGTTAGACTGGATATTTCTCTTATATTACCTTTTTCTAGGAGGTTTGGTTAAAGAATATAAAACACTAAGAGAGTTCTGCAGACTAGGAGCTTCTTCATGTCCCTGCCACAGATACCCGGTTAGGAATGAAAATGGGTACTGAAGAATGGATATGTCATCAGGCAAGGGTGGTACTTCACATACAAAATATTATTTAGAGGAGTAGAACAGGTGACAAATTCAAAGACTGCTGAAGTTTTTATGGGCAGAAGGAGACATATTAATTTTGCTGGCGACAACATTAATTGTCAACATTGTGAACAATGTTCTCACTGGTCACTGGTAAGAAAGAAAAGAAAAACTGTCTCAAACTACAACAAGTTTTTTGACAACTCTTTTTCTGAGCTGGTAATTGCAGCTTGTCTTCAATGGTAAAGATCTGCACAGAACAGGACATTTTTCTGAGCATTCACCTCCAGATAAAAAGCATTATTTCCCATTATTGTTCTCATGCTGGGTATACTCAATAATGTGAAGAAAATCTTTTTTTCTCACAACACCCCTTTCTGATCAGTGGGAGATCTTCCAATGATTACAGTGGAGTTATCATTTCACTCCTGGTGAACTTGCTTTACTGACCTCTATCCTTAACATCATCTTCATAGTCTCGATAAAATTTCATAACTGAAAGTACCCTGTTTCCTCATGGTTTTATATTTAAAACTACTCTGTCAAGATATGGAATTTTGGACAATTTTATATTTCTCATTTGAGACAGGCATGTCTATTTGAGAAGCTTCAAAACCCCTCTGCGTTTTTAGAAATATTCTCAGAGACATTTCTCCCATAAAAGACTCCTTGATAGCCAATCTTTCGGCTTTTACACAAGTACTTCAGAAACGTGTACCATGGCTTCTAAAAATTTCCTGTTTGGGACTTGACTCAGAAAAGTTCTGCCCATGAATCCATTTGCAAACATGCACATTGGCAGACTTCCATTTCCAAACCAATTAAGGTCACTTATGTTTTAGACAGTGCCCAGACAACATATGCCTCTTGAGGCTTGACTTTGGAAAAACATACTCCACAAACCCATGATTTTGAAGAGAGAGAGAGAGACCACATAGTGCTGTGATGTAGCTGCCCATGTGTATGAGGGTCAGGCACATGTCTGATGCAAACCATACAAAAAAGAATGTATTCTTGCCAGCAAAGGAGCAGGTGGAAAAGGAACACATGGAAAAAAAGTGTGTGTGGGGTATGTTCTCTTCTGACCCTCTTCTTTGTCTATATCAGATCCTGGTTCTTTTACATATTTAAAGAACAATGTCTGTAACCTTTTTTCAAACATATTTTCCTTTACTCTTGTTCTCTTGTTCATCAGCCATAAGGAACTTCACCCTTTCCAAAATAAGGGAACTCTTGTGTCTGTAATGCCACAAATCAGCTCAATCAAATAAATTAACGTCTCTAATTTTCCAAGATTTGAAGGGAAGCAGGAGCCTTATAAATTACAAAAGGACTGGGGTCAATAAATCTCCCTTATTCCCATGTATATGAACTAGTTGGTCTAACCCATCATTTCTGTTGTTCAGTTTTCCTTGGGGAAATTTCAAGCACATAAAAGTTTGCTGGTATTAATTCTCACTCCATTAGCAGATCTTCCACAATTACCTGTCTCATCCAAATCCCTTCAGATGGGGATATAATGCTTTAGCATGCCTCAGAAAGTGGCAGGGTGCAGAGTCTCCTATTTTTTTCTCATAACCTGAACCTGTCAAAACACCCAACTTATATTTCAAAAGGCAAAAATAGCCTTTCACTTAAAAGTGTAGATACGACCTCCTCTCCTGTTCTCATGGAGAAGAAGCATGCTTTGAAGATCTTCCTCAGACCTTTTTACTTTTTTGAATGTGTTCACTCCTAGGCTGTTAATTCATTCAACACAGCCATCACCATCTACCTGCTGGTATGTCACTTCTTAATGCTAACAGAGCTCTATGTTGGCATATTTCCTGACAGTAAGGGAACCAAATGAAGTCAGGTATCACTGTGATTAACTACAATGTGATTACAGCACATAGAATTATTAATCTCTTGTCAACATCAATTTATCTAAGTTATATTAGAGAAGATGGCTCTCACTTTTGCCTGACCGGGTCGGGTTTTTTTTGCCTGCAGTGTAGGAAGAAAAAGATGTTGCATATTGCCCTCTCATCTGTAACACACTAAATGTAAACTGTTGGTCTTCACTCACAAGGCTTTTTGTGGCCTACCTTCTTTTCTACTTGTTGACTCTCACTTAATCTCAATAGGAAGGAACTCTCTGCTTGACCCAGATCTGCCTGTCTAGCTTTCCATTACACAAAAAAACCCAGCTTTGGGCTTGGTCCCATGATGCTCTCACACTTGTGAGGATGTCTTGGCGTCTGTAAGAAACCCTTATTATCCTCTTTAAGATGAGAAAAGGAAATGAAAACACATCATAAGCTCACTGGACTGCCATTCATGATAAGCATACCACAGCTGTAACGAGGTTCATGCAGCTCAAGTGCCATTTTTGAATTGTCATGGTCATGTTTATTCTCACCCAGCATTATATAACAAACTTCTCAGACACATGACAGGACACAGGAAAACACTACGTCTCTTCATTATTACGGATTTGTCTTCCAGATGCTATAAATGTTTCTGCATTTTTCACCTGTATTTCTTTACAAAATGAGTATAGAGGAAGATCCTGTTGTAAAGCTCTTAGCTTTACAGTGTATCACTGCTGTCCGCATGTTAAGCACTTTTGCATTGTTGTGACTGCCTTCACATTTGCCGTAAATAAATCTGTCCTCAGTGGTGTAATTACCCCTCTGTTTTGCCTTTACATTGCTGAATTAGGTGCATTTCTGATTTTCACAGCTTGTTAACACTGATTTCATAATTACATTTTTCAGTAACCCTGCACTTTTTTCCCACCAGGTCGTATTTCTCTAGTAGTAACATTGCTCTAACCAGGTGCTGAACTACATGGTAAATAATTTGGTCGATCTGCTAACTGTAAAAATGTTTATTACTTAATTTTACCCCAATTTCCTGTAGCAGAGATGCTCAGTTTCCTTTCTCTGTAACAGAAAGCTTAATTGTGTCAAACAACTGCTACCTCCTCGTGAAGAAAAATGTTGCTTTCCTATATGACGTCGTCGTACATTCCTTTCCTGTCCTACATCGGTAGCAGGAGTCTTCACATTTGTTCAGTCTATTTCTTGTCCCCTTCATGCTAACGTTGGCACAGCTGAGAAGAACTTAGAAGCACTCTACAGGGCAAATCTGTTCTTCCTCCTCCCCTAAACATATCCAGACAGTGTAAGCATACCTAAAGCCTAAACTCTTTGTGTATGTCTGTGCACTGTGTGGATGAGCACATGCATGTTTAAAGGAACCAGAACTAAATGTAAACCAGCAGATGCCATCCAGGAGGTTAAGGGTTGTCAGGGAAGCATCTGACAGCCAACGGGAAACTCATGCCAGCTACAGCAGGAGGACACAAGACACTGATCCTCATGGAGGAATGAGACTGTGTTACAGAATGGCCATATGCAGGTGGCTCCAGTGTTTTCTTACTACCTCTATACTTCTATAGTAAACTGCAAATCAGGGGTAGGGTTAAAAACTTGGTAGGTTAAACTTTTATGTTAATAAAATAACTGTGAGTAGAATATTAAGAAGAATAACAAATGATCCTGTAGAAGCCGATGCTCTTTGTATCATCAACTTTAAAAAATCAATTGTCTGACAAGCAAAAGAGCAAGAGTGAACATCACTCTCTAGATACTCCCTACCCACTCCAGTGGGCTAAAATATGCCATTCCTGGCAGGGAAGCAGCTGGGTTCCCAGCTTTGTAATAAACATTGGTCACCCATGAGAACGGATAATGAGATAGTAAAGTTTTGCATGACCAGCAGGCCTAAAAAAAGGCAAAGACAGCAGAAAGTAACCACTATTTGCAGAGGACATAAAATGAATTTTAAACATGTGTCCCTAGAGCAGAATGCCCAAGCTCCTCTCATTATGCTGTATGCAATTTGCTTAATCTTCAGAAATGTTCACAACTGGAACCTTTGATGTGCTGGGTTCCATTGAAAATGAGAAGGTATGTCTAACTGGAAAAAATGAATTAGAGTCCTTTATTAGTCAGATATCCTGAGCTAAAATACAGGTATAACCACACTGAATATATGTATTTTGGAGACTTATAGAACTAATTAATTTACCAGGCTCAGATATAAATTGTGTTGGGTGCAATACTGCACATACACCTCCCATTTATTTTCCACCTAAACTCTTACAACTGACATCTCAACCATTTTACCCAAATGTTCTGGAGGTGTAAAATAAAAACAAAACAGCTGCACATGTAATTGAGCATTTTGCCAAAAATGTTATTACTTTGAGAAGAAAGCTCACATAGTAATCTAATCATATAAAGGTACCATAAACATAAACAGCTTCCTAATCTTTTCACTTGAGCATCCCCCTGAGATGAGAATGAATAGCTCTTGTAATTACCAGGGCAGACAATATAACAACAGATGTCTATCTTCACTAATTGTCCAAAGTTCCTGGAAATTTACAAAATTTTTTATCTCACTAAGATTCCTTGCTATAAGTTTTATAGATTAATTATCCATCACAACAAATACGATTATACCTTCTTGACCCAGGCACTGAGCAGTAATTGAGGGTCCTAAGGTGGTGGTGCTGTCACTGAAAGCAAAAAATCTATTGAATAATCAGTCATTTCTTTCATGTAATCCTCTTTGCTTACAAAGAATGTACAAACTCTTATTTCTCTGGTTGGCAGCAAACCCGAATATCTCTCCCTTCTGCTTTGTTACTTCATTTTGTTATACTCTGCCTTCCCAAAGCCATATACTCACCATTTTTTTATTCTGTGTCGCTGGCTTCCTCTTCTTTGTGTTTGATTCTGTTATCTTTGTCATGCCTTTTTCTCCTACCTAGACACCTATACTATCAAAAAAATCAGTGCCCAGCCTCTCTACTTTCCTGTGAAACTTCTTGGGTCATGAGGTCGACACTGTCTCATATTTTGCTTTGATTTGCTGTGATTGGATGGTGCATCTTCTGCCTCAAGCAGCTGCTTCCTCTGAGAAACCTGGCTGCTTTTCATGGTCTAGCTGAACAGAAAGCAATCACCACACTCACTAACACAGCTATATCAATGTAGTTCTTGCTGCATTTTAAAATATTTTCAACTTTCAGAACATGTTTTTATTCTCGTATTAAGTAGAAATAGTCTGCTTTCCTTTTCACCATCTACTCTTCTACTTTCTGAAAGGTTCCTTGCACTATTCTTTCCTTTCCAAATATGAGTCTCCTCATCATTTACAGAATCACAGAATGTTTGGAGTCGGAAGGGACCCAGAAGTATCATCAAGTCCAACTTCTGGCCCTGAACAGAACATCGCAAATAATCACACCATGTTCCTGAGAGCACAGTCCAAGCACTTCCTGAACTCTTTCAGGCTTGGTGAAGGTTAGAGTTCTTTCTTTCAGTGAAAGCGTAGTAGTGACTTTTACCTATGCTACCTCTGTGAGACTTTTAGGTATCTTTTTGAGATGAGGGAAACTGAATGAACCCATCGTTTAAAGAGAGAACATGCTATGCCTATATAGCCATTGGTTATTTCTCTCCTCTCCTTCTCTGGGGCTATTTGCTTTTTGGATTTCCCCTGAAAGTTTAAAGTTTAGCTGTGATTGTATAACATAACAACACAATAATAAGCCATTATTCTGTAATAACCATCTCAGAGTCTTTTATCTTCCCCACATATTCCAAAAGTCACAGAATCACAGAATATGCTGAGTTGGAAGGGACCACAAGGATCATCGAGTCCAACTCTTAGCCCTGCACATGTCCTCCTTACAACTCAATTATCTTCTTACTACAGTGATTTTTTTTCTCCACACTCTTCAGTGCTTGGTGCAGGACTCAATTCCCAACACACTGCTATAGCTGGAGCCCCAGAGAGCAGATAGCTGAACTGGTTCCATGATGCGTGTCTCCCAGTGTGGGCATACACTGGGAAAGTGCTTCCACAGCATCCTTTGAGACATACAGCAAAACTGATAGGGCTAGATTAGCCATTCCTCGAGGCTCTCTACCATACAGTTACAGCTGCATGACAATAGAACTCTGCAGAATTTACTCAAGCAAGAAGGACGTGGCTACATGATCTGGACTCTCACACCAAATGCTTCCACCCTATGGTGGCACAGATTCAGACAAACACAAAAAATTATGAGTTACATTCTCAGAACAATTACGAAGAACACTTGACATTTCTACCTTTAATGAACTATGGATGCTCAGCACTCTGGACAATACTAGCTTTATCCATAGAGATGATAAGGAACTCTATGTGCATTTGGAGAGCAGAAGAGATATGGCATGGCTCACCTTTCAATAACAACATTTCTCTCAACCTAAACTGTATTTAGAATCTTTCTGTTCATAAAAGTGATGCAAGTGATATTTCTATCTTGTCTATCCAAGTGTTTACATATCAAAATATTGTCAATTATGAACAATGACAGTGTGTCTGTTCCTCCTCTGGAGACAGAAAGTATTAATATACATTCATTAGCAGTGTTATTAATGAGACAATGCTCAATATAATGTGCATGTCAATAAACCTGACACTCATCATCTAATGATGGTTTCCTTTTAGGGAGAAAAAAAGTGAGATTTGGGAGTTCACCAGAGATGTGGGACCCAGCTGATCAAGCCCCTTGTCTGTTAATTATAATTCCTTTTCCTAATCCAGCAATGACAAGGTAGTTAGAATTTACAAATCAAAGACCAACAAGATCATTGACTTTCAAGCAATGTTTAAAAAGAAGCTCCTGTTACTGTACACAATGCAATATCAAACCTAATGTTGAAGACTCATATTTTCAAACAGCAGATCTTGGTCTACCTTGTGGGATGTTTTGTATTCTTCATATCCCACCTGTTCATACAACAACTTTGTTTTTATATGACACCTAATACTGACTCCCTGTGCAGTACCCTCTAAAAATCAGATCAACTCTTTTCAGAGACCAAGTTTCCAGGCTCCATAGGGTACCGTCATTTTCCTTCACCCTTTTAACATTTGGACCGTGACGACTAACACAGTGCATGATCGACCAGAACACATTCAGTATTTGGCATTTGTAAATTTATCACAATAAATTTATGATCCGTGCTGGGGGAAGCAGGCTGCGACCCCCGCGTGGGGTCGGCGGGGGAAGGGGCGGCCGGGGGGAACGGAGACCTGCTGGGTCGGGCCGGGCTGGGTCAGGCAGGATCAGACAACACATTTTTTTTATCTGAGATATTACAAATAACCCTGGGTTTTGCAGAAAAAACGGTGGGTAATAGAAGAGAAGAAAATAAAAAATAAAAATATCAGCTGTGGCGGCAGCGAGAGCGCAGCTGGGGCACACGCTGAGAGCCTGCTGCATTACATGACCTGGTGTTAATTTATTTAATTTGCACTGTACACTTGGCATTTGCTGGCCATAATGCAAGCTGTACATTTGCATTTATGGGCAGACAGAAGAGATTATCAACCCCTCCCGGCAGAAATCAAGCACAGAACTTCAACTCATTTTCAAGCCCCGTCCTGAAAAAAAGTGCCAAGGAAAGCAAGGTGTCCAGAGAGTACTGCACAGGATAATGCAAGAGCCAGTTCTGAAAGATACAGAAAATCCACAAATCGGGGACCAAAGATACCACTTTTAGGATTCAAAATCTTGGTTTCGATACCGACAATTTTCCTGGCTTCGGAATGCTTGAATTAATCAGAATTCCCTCCTTCCACCCTCACCAAATTTTTCTGGATGAGTCCCGGATTAGAGTGCTACCCTGACTTCACAGGTTCCCACCGATCGTCAGACAGCTCTCCTGCCGCCCTCAGCGATCAGCGGAGAGGGTGTGAAATGCCTCGCACCCGCTCAGAAGGGGGATACTGCGAGCAGCGGATTGGCGAGCTGCGTCCCGAGCCCAGGCTGCGCCTCGAGCCAAAGATGCCCCTCGAGCCCAGGCTGAGCCCCGAGCCCAGGCTGAGCCCCGAGCCCAGGCTGAGCCCCGAGCCGTGCCTGCTGCCCGTCCTCCCGCCGCCGCCCCGCCGCGCAACCTGTTGCCGGGGCCGCCAGCGCGACCCGCCAAATGCAGAAGGACGGCCGGGGAGCAGAGAGAGGGCGAGCGGGCTCAGCCCACGCGCGGCGCGCCCGTCGCACGGAGCCACTGCCCACCCGTGGCAAGAACATCAGACGCAGCCCCCGTGCCCCGCTCCCCGCACGCACGGCCCCGCAAATACACGCAGCAGCTCGGGTCCGAGCTTTGCCTAAGGAGAAACTCCCGCCGCGGGGAAAACCTTGCCGGAGCGGAGCTGGGGGGAGCAAACGAGGGAGCTGCGGGGGTACGGGGCCGTCTCCGGCGGCGGGGTTCCAGCCGGCGGCGATTTCTCTCCCCTCGGCATCCCTCAGTGCTCCCCGCGCCACGCCCGCACCCTCGCCCGCTGCCCCGCGTTTTCCCCCGGAGCGCTGTCCCCCACCCCGGCGGTCCCGGCGCTTCCCTCGCCGCTTCTCGGGAGTCTCCGCGGGCTGTGAGAGGGAGAGGATTTTAAAGCGGGCTGCGTGCCTGCCCCCCTTCCGCCCCCTCCGCACGCAGGGAAAGCAAAGGAAAAAGTTGCGCTCTCCGGCCGCCCACGCCGTCGCTGTCCGCCCCGCGGCGGCGGCAGGACGAGCCCGGCGGCGGGTCCGGTGTATCGGTACCTGTGCCACCGATGCCCTGCCGGGCCGTCTCCAGGGGGAAGATGCCAGCGCACTTCTCCCGCTCCACCTGCCCGCCCAGGCACAGCTCCGAGATGATCTGCAGAGCCTTGTGGCAGAGGCTGCCCACGCCGTCCTCCGCCTGGAAACTCATCTTCTGCGCCGGCCGCCCGCCCGCTTAGGCCATGGCCGGAGCGGGGCGGCTCCGCGCCCGACCCGCGCTGCCTCCCGCGGGGAGCGGAGCGGGGCGGAGCGGCGGCGGCGGCGGGAGCGGCGCGAGTGAACCGCAGAAGTAGTGACGGGGGCGGGGGGGGGGCCCCCCCAACAACGGGGGGG
>JAYRBT010000042.1:60885739-60906643 GCA_036023395.1 Myiotriccus ornatus | reverse complement strand
CAGGCAAAAAATAAAGAGAGGGGGAAAAAAATAAACATCCACTTAGCAACGCCTTTTGTGGCTCCGGGCTCTGGCAGGCGGCTCGGCCAATGGCAGCCCGGCGCGGGGGGCGGGGGGCCCTCGCATCCCCCGGGAAACTTTTCCTTCCCCCGCCCCACTGCTCCGGTCGGGGCGCGGCGCGGTGCGGTGGGCGGCGACCTCGGTCAGGGGCTGTGCGGGGACGGGCGGTGCGGGGCGGTGCGGGGGCTGCGCTGGGGCCGGCCGGCCGAACCCCGTCCCCTTGCCCGCGACAGGACCCCCCGTTCTTCCCCTAACGCTGTTTCTGAGGTGACCTGGGCAGTGCGATCTTCGGCACGGTCTATCGAGCCACGTCAGATAACTTCACTAACCAAATCGCCACCTCCATTGCGCTTCCCCAGCAGCAGAATTACCGAACAGTTGACTTCGTCTATTTCTTTAACTTATAAAGGAGTTAGAGGAACCTTGCGGTTGTCTTGTCTGTTTCCTCAACGAGTTCTGTAAAGTTGGATTATTTTATAGATAAAAAGTTCCGGCGTGTGTCTGAACATACTTCTGAAAATCAGCACAGCATATACCGCTAGTGGCTGTTTCAGTTATTGTCTGTGGAGCTGGCCAAGACTTTAGCTGTCAATTTGTTGATATACTTACTGAAATTCTCATACATTTTTATATTTGTGAAGGAAAATTCTTCTAGTTCGATGCAATACATATGCCTTGCAATACTTAAGTCTAATTAGGCATAGTTGAAGGACATCTGCTAGCAGTTTATTTAGCAGCTAAGTAAACTACTACTGCCTGTAATCTGCTGCTTGAGTGTCGTGGTTTCATAAAAATAAGTTGTGTGCTGTTGTGCTTTGTTTTTCCCCTCTGGATTTTGAATTTTTTGTCCATTACCCGTAAATTAACAAATTTAACAAACTGTTAAGTTTAACAGTCAAAAGCCTTATAACCATCATTAAATAACTAAATTATTAAATGATACAATATGTGATCATTCCAGTTTTAATTCTGGAATTCTGCACTTAATGTAGTATAGACACTTGTTAAAAACACAAGACGATACTTCTCTAAAACAGGCTTTTGGCATTTTGAAGGTTCATGCATTTATGTGTATGAATTCATATACATGCATTTTTCAAACTCTTAGGAAAGTAATAGACTGTGTTGTATACAAACTGTAACATCTGTTCCATAGAGCTTTTTCACAGATACAGAATGTATTTCAGAAATATCTGATGCTACTAAAGAAATCATTCCCTGAGACTGGCATTGTCAAAACCCTGTGTTAAAGCTGCAGAATGTTCTGACAAATCTTAGAGTGTTTAGACTGTAACAAGTCAGGGCACGGAACTGTGTAGGTTTATTTGAAGACTCCTTTAACCCTCATAGGGACTTAGATCTGTATAACTATCTCATTAAAGTAAGTTTGCTAGCAATAAAAAGGTATGTGCATATTTTCATTACAGTGAAGGCAAGTGATGCCTACTTCCAAACTTCAAAATATGAACATATTTACTGTCTGTGTGACATTTACAGTCCTGTCCTCAAAATTCTGTCACGCATCACCAACTAATAATTAAGCAGTCTGTTTATCATTGAGACATACCCAGAACTCTAGCAAAAGCTAACAGGAGATGCATGTACAGACTGATGAAGAAAGGGTCTTAAACAGAGATTGGTTTTAATGAGAATAAGGGCTGCATCTAAAGGCTGGGAGCTAAACACCCACTTGTGAACTTTCCTACAGACTAACTGTATCCATGGATGTATCACACAGTCCATGCATGAAATTTTCTGTCTCTGAAGTTCCTGGCAGTTTTGCCACTGATTATAGTAGAGTCAAAGTTTTGCACATGGATCAGTTTGCTACCCTACTTGTTTATTTAAGCAGCAAGGCTTTGGTTCTTTCTTATATTGTTCATCTTTGCGCACAAGAACTTCATTTCAGTGAAGATCATACCACCTTACTACTATTGGTAGTATTGATAAGTAGATAGATACAGAAAAGCACAAGCAGGAATATCCTACATAGGTAAAATAAAATTAAAACAAACAAACAAACAACAATAAGAACAAAAATCTAAACCAGCATTGAAAGACTGAGATTTTCAGATAGATAGATGGAGACAGGTACCCAAATCTTATCTCTCTTACATGTCCTAAGTATTTTAAAAATGCTTTTAGGTATATAGAAAATACCAGCGACACTAAGCAGTATCACTGTATCTTTATCAAATGCATCACTGTCTAAACCCCATTCTTCAGTAAGAAGCATGGATATAAACTTAAATTCATCAACAAAATAGTTTTTCTCAGTCTAAGTGTTATGACATTATTTTCTCTAGGAGATTAATGATTCTGCTGGTGAGATATGCTCGCAAACTTGTCCTAAACCAGTTCCAGACAAAATTTTTGTTGTTGGAGTCAAGTTATTGATGAAGGAAATGCTTCACTTTTCTACTGAGGAGGGTAATCTGAAATGTGAATTCAGATTAGGAACCATGGAATTTTTCTCCAGTGTGTTCTTTCAGTGGAAAACTAGTTTTTCTGCATATGAAAGAATATAACAGCTTGTTTTCTAGCTTCAACTCCCACTGCTTTGATTTTCAGTAGCATTGCAGTTTTTAAATGAATATGTGGTTGCATTGTGTGCGCTTATATCCACAAAGACCAATTATTTCCCCCTTGGAAGTGCTCTCAAGTCTGTGTCACCACACATGATGTTTTAGGACACAGTGAACTCATACCTCATAGGTTCTGGTCAGTGGGATCAGACCAGGCCGTATCAACTCTTGCTATGCTGGTTGATGGTCATTACCATTCAAATTGGCTTGACAGCTTTTTGTTGACTGATGTTGATTAAGGAAGAAAATTTCCCTTCTTTCAAATTAGTTGCATTGTATTCACATCTTCACACTCTCCGTGTAATATTCAACCAGTGATTAGAGTACTATGCTTTGGACTGGAAAACCATGGCACAAATACCCAGTTTTGTAAGATGTATCCTTGAACAAACGTTGTGTTGGGAGTTTTGGAAGTTTAGTCAATATAGGTGGCCTAGAGGCAGATAAGGTTCAGAAGTCTTTCAGAGTTAAGCTGCACTACTAAACATAAGGCTACAAATTACCTGGTGTAAATGAGTGGAGGGTTAGTAATTTCCAAAGGAAGAATACGTTGGTCTAGTGAGTATTGGATCAAAAGTACTTTTTCTTCTGCAGATGATGATAAGCAGGTCTAAGAGTAGCCACAGCAGTGGTACACTCTGCAGCTCATAGCTCTTGGCCACTTTCTGGAGTGAATTTCTGTCTGACATTCAGCTAGAGTGCCAGCGTACTAAGCCAAAAATGTCAGCAACACGCAGCAGTCTCTGACTGCATTCGTAGCCATGCCTGCAAGCAGAGGCTGGCTCTGAGGGCACTGCTGGGCATGGCCAATTGGAAGCTTTGTAGAATTACCTAGGGAGAACCATGATTTGCTCTTCAATCTTCAACGGCTCCCTGTTGTGCTTCTCATGCATCATGCTTGTTCATTTTTGCATAACTTACTCTGTAGTCGTAATAGGATAACAGCCTGGTCTTACTTGGAACCTTCAAGTGTTTACCTCAGATTAGATTTTGGCCTTGGTCTCTTAATTTGGAATTCAATAAGGATACCAAAAAAAGCATCAGGGCGTGGGGAAGAGAAATATTTCAACAAGCAGCTTTTAAGAAGCTAAGAGTATAAGAAAAAATTGAAAACATTGATTACAAGCACAGTTTGTCTTGCAACATTTACAAATACATTTTTTTATTCTGTGATAATATCCATAAGTTTAAATCCCTTATAAACAGTAAAATAAACCCTGAAACCTTAAAGATTGCTTTACTCTATATACATATTTTTAGCCCTTTAATTTTGAGTAAGAAGTGAAAAAGGAAAAAAAAAAAAAGAGAGCTGTCTGATAGGCGTTATTACAGTTATACAGCAATCCAGGAGACAGTCAAAATGGAATGTTCCTAACCCACAAATTAGAGAGCAAGGACCCTTCCAGTAAAGGTGTTAATAAAAACAGACTGAAACATCATGTCAGCTGGATATGGGAATGCTGCTATTCTTTCCATCCTAGCTGAACGAAGATCATTTTGGTCAGAATGGGCGTCTGCTCATGAGTTGAAAGGCCAGCATGGGAATCCAACACATGAAATCATGCCCTTCCTTCTTGTGGTGTGAAAAGGTAACTGCTTGGTGTCATTTTGTCACCAGAGCAAAGATTGAATAGGTTGAGAGAGAACTTCCAGCTTTTTGAATATTTAGAACTGCCTGCTTGGAAGAGGACTGAGGCTTGGGGCTACAGCAGTGAAGGGCCAGTGTGAGTTCTCATTTTCCAACAGTCTTCAGGCTGTTCCTGTGACTTTAAGGGAGGTACTTAATTTCCCAGAGTTAGAAGCTACAGCATGATGGCAGTAATTCCTTCTGGCATCCTTTATTTTTCTTTTCTACGTAAGATTTGAACATGGATGAAGCAGGAATCTACCTTAGTTTTAAAAGTAATACCAAAAAAAAGTTTATTTTTTTTCTTCTATTCAATTTGCTCTTCTTGGTTCCACACTTTCCTCATAACTGGTACAATTGAGTCCTCATCTGGGTTTCTTTTTCCAACTTCCAATTCACTGTGAATAAAAACCATAATCATAAAGGGAGCTCCTAATACTTTGTCCTAACAGATGCTTCCTTGATGCTTCAGAAATGTGGAACTATTACTTTTTTTCCATTTTACTTTTTTTTTTGAGCAACCATTATTTTTTTCCACTTGATTTGGTGCAGTTGATACTTAAGGCTACAAATCTGGGCAAAGAGAGTCCTCCAGGGCCTACACAGACAGCTGAAGCTGATAGCAGCAAACAATACTTTCAGGTTTGTGGATACTTTTTGTAAAAGATGCATGGCATGGAATAATTTATGGAGATTTAAGATGTTTTAATTTCTGAAACGTAATTTTTAGGGACAGAGGACAAAACAATTACTATTCTATTTTATTTGTAAATGATACATGGGATGAACAAGTAGTGTTTGGTCTCTTGGAGCTCTGCATCCACTGTGAATTGTTGCTTGTTTTTCAGCTACCAGTGGGTAACTACATAAAATTCCTTTTTTTTTGACTCCAAATTGATAAGGATGTGGTGTGGTGTTTTCTGTGGCAGTGTGAGCAGGAGGAACAGCAGAGCAATCAGGGAGCCAGCAGACCCCAGAGCTTATCTTGGCCACCAGGGATAACAGCCACAGGTGGTCCCAGCTTGGTGCACCCAGGGGCCAAGGAGGGCAGGGCTATGGGGACCTGGAGCTGGGCCCTGCTGAGGTGTTGGGTAGGGGCTGATGGCCAAGGGGGCTGACATTGAGTCCTGGGCCATGGGCAGGGGGAGAGGAGCTCCAGAGGATGGGCAGGAATGGGCTGGGCTGGCAGCACCTTTGGGACCCTGACAGTTCTTACATAAAAGGTCACAATTATTATTAGATGGAAGTAAAGAGTGCTTAGAAAACCTCATTTGGTGAACGTTCAGTCCTAAGTGGGGTGAGACAGTGATTAAAGTTGTGGTGATCTGTGAGGAGATGGTTCCAGGCTGATGTCAGACAGTGAAGGTGACTCCTGATGTGTGATGGCTAATTACATGTTGGAAGAGGTGAGAAGGGTGGTCTGGAGAAAATTTTCTGGTCTAATAGTTTTTTGGTTGTTTTTGTTTGTCTATTTGTTTGTTTTCTGTTTTTTTTGTTTTGGGGTTTTTTGTTTGTTTTTTAACAGGTAAAATATTTTTGGGGCTAATAAGCCTTTTATATCTGGCATTTCTCAGTTGAAGAAATGCTTCCTTACCTGTGGCTCTTGGCTGTATCACCTGCATTACTCAGCCTCTCATTTTTGTCATTTTTCACCTTCCTTTTGAAACAGAATACAAAGTCACAGAGAATCAATGTTTGAAGGCTGTGTGTGTGACATGGTGTGTTAAAAGGACATATTCTATAGAATCATAGCATGTTAACAATCTCTGTTGCCTTTTTCTTCCTATTACCTTCTTTGCTTTCTTTTGGAAGGAGGAATGAGGTTGTAACTGGCATTAGTGAGGTTTCTTCAGCTGTGCACAAGAAGTCATACTGAAATAATCTCACAATTTGCAAAGTAGGTGGGTTTGGAGAACTCACAGACTAACAGAAAAACTATTTTTTTCCCTCTTTCTCAGCATACTTTTCAAAGTTTTTCCTCAAAGCCAACCTTCTTAAAATAACCTCTCTCTGGTGATACAAGCCAACCACAAGCTTTGGTGAAATGAAGTATTTTTTGCTATTAGAAGTGTTCAGTACAGCCAGGTTTTACTGATTAATTTGGGCTATTCCTCTGCATCTAATGAATTTATGTCTCTTTGTGCCTTCTAGTGAGAGGGCTATGAGCACGCTCCTTTATTGATTTCCAAGACCCATTATCAACCTGAGCCCAGACATAAGTAGTTTGTTTGGTAATTATAATTTTTGTTCTGGTTTTGTTCCTCTGTACTTGATATTTCATGGTAGAGTGCCTTCAAATTTATTTTGCTTCAGAAATATTTAATTAAAAAGCCTGATAAATTAAGGATATGGTGGCCCATTTTGTTGTATCCTGCTCTCACAGCAACAGCAGCACTATTTGGTGAATGTATGATTAGGTCCTAATGGAGCAGTACAAAATTCACTGAAATAACTTGTGATAGTGCAGATACTGCAAAAACGTTTGTTTTGAAGGACAACACTCTTTTGCTACAATATATTAAGACATATCCTAAGTGAATTAGAATAAAATAGATCAACTGTTATGAAATAAATACCTATTCATCTACACTATCAATTGTCACTGCATAGATGTACATGTAGATAATAAAAATATTATAACAATTATTATTATACCAATAATTTAGTTCCACATAATAGAAACAAATAATTACTACTCAGCATTGTCAAAAGCTTCATGCTTTTAAAAGACAGCAACTCTGCCTCAGCACTCATTCATGATAAATGAATCTCGTTTCAGCATTTGTTGAGAGCAGGAGACCTTTATCCTGTGACATTGTTCCATTCCACTGTCATTATTTCTTAATTATCTCTGTCATCACTAGTTTGGAGCTTGGTATATGTTACTGGCGAAATTCAGCTTTGACTTAAGTGGGTACAATGTCATTTACTCACCACAGAAATTATGTTCATTTGTGTCAGAACTGCATTTAATTCTCAGCTCTTAACCAGTGGCTCATGATTCACTTTCTTTGTTCACAACAGATGCTGGAAAATAAACTCAGAAAACTAATTTCTAGAATGAGAAGATGCCATTCATACATCACACATCCGTGGATGAATCTCATCCTGCCATCTTCTTCCTGTCCTTGCCATCTGCCCTACATTCTGCTGGAAGAAAAGCAGAGCTACTGAACTGCGTGTCTGACCTGTCCTGCAAGCCAGGTTTGCTATTTGCACAGTGAGGTAAGTTTTTTGAAGGTCTGATGGTGGCAGTACTGCTTGACCATCCTCAACCAAAGCAGTCCTCTCAGGTAACTGAGAGCTAATCAGATCCTCCCTCCCGTGCTTAAGTCTTTTGTACTTTAACAGCTGCTGCATAATTCTTTGGTTGGACCATAGCACCACAATAATGTCCCCAGTCATAAAGTGATACCTCATGTGCTGGTTCTGAGAAAGCCTTTTTCCTACCTAGGTCATCGTAAATAAATTCTGTTAGGTTTAGAATTATTTTTCTATTCTCTAATAATTTGTAATTTCATTTTTTTTCCAGTGAGAGAAAGGAACTGATCTCTGGTAATTCTAATTGACACAACTTCAATTCTGCATAATCAGTCATTTCAAGGATTTATTTCTAGCCATAAATCACTGCTTTCCCTTTTGTTTACAGCCAGGGGAATAAGTCAGAAACAATATTCAAAGATAATATGTTAGCACCATACAGAGAACTGGGGGTCTTTCATCCACGAAATGTGGTTGTTACTGACTGAAGTTTTTGGAAGGTGTGGGGACTGGCAGTGCACATAGTTTCCCAGAAGGGACTGGAAGGGTGCACACAGGGCCATGGCATCAGTTTTTCTCCAGCCCTGACTGACAAAATGGGCAAGTCTGGTGCACTGGAAGAAGTGAGCTGCAAATTTCTGCACTCAGCCTGAGGGGGCTGAGATTTCCTGATGGAAAAACACAATAATTGTGGTTTTGCAAATAGCATAAATAAATGCTAGGAATATTGGTTCCTTCCACCCCCCCCCAAAGTCTGGTTACCCATCTTGAATTCATTATATTATCACAAAATACAATATTTCCAAATTTCTTGGTCTAGTGTCTGACCATTGAGGAAATTCACAGCATCAGAACCTGCCTAAAGGGCACAGCTATTGATAATTGTGAAGGCTACATGAAGGCTATTTTACTTTAAGTACATTTTTTTTAGTGTTTATGGAAAGAAAATATATTTTTTCAGCCGGTTTGAATATGCTGTCATACTGGGCCACCACATCGATAGGAGTCCTGTGATATATATGCAGATGTCAGATTGGATGAGGATATAGGACAGTATAACTGTAGGAACAACTCAAGCATGTAAATAAATCATATTTCAAGTGTGGCTGAATCATGAATAGTCTTCTCAAGATTTCATATCAGGGTTTCTAACTTGTCATTCAATCACTGTGTATATGTATATGAATGGTATTTAAATAAATAAATTCTGGTGAGATACAAAGTTAAAGGGCTGGAAGCACTGTCAGACATTCTTATTAGTACATCTGAGTCTCTAAAACATGTGGTTCACTAACTTTCACAGGAAGCTTTTATTGAGATCTGGTCTCTGTGATCTTACAGGAAGATGTTATTCTATTTACTTCATTCAAAAAATACCTATTTGAGAAGGAACATGATAGATTTGTAGAGGATTCTTTACCGTTTCAAAGTCCCTTAAGAAAACCTATACCAGCAAAATGGCACTCCTACATTTATCTTGGGTTTTTTCCAATTTAGTTGTCGCAAGCACTTTTTTTCTTAAAAACATGAGTTTTTCCCAAATGGTTTGCAATGCACATAGTCAAAGGCAACAAACATAACGATAAAATAGTATACTGATACCTTTAATCAACTGACTGAGATAACTTCTGGAGTGCTGTAATACAGCATCTCTCGTTCACTGTAAAAATTCAGAAATCAAACCACAGTTTTAGGGAAGAATCACTGCCAAATAACCGTGAACATGGAACATTTCATATTCCTTTCATAATAGTGAATGATGCACTTAGGGAAAAAAACTCTGAGAAGAAGAACTTTAAAAATGCAGGTTTTAAAGCAAAAGTAAAAAAAAATAAATTAAAAGCAAGCCTTTTTTGTAAACTCAAAAGCTTTTGCATAAATTCTCAGTCAGGCAATAGACAGTAATTTCCTCTGCCCCAAAGAGATAAATATATCACCACACTCTTCTCCATATCTAGTTGTCGTTTGATTTAATGGAAAGAAGCTCACAAAGAAGGTCTAGGTCTAGTTGTGAGACTAGTACTATATTCAGGTTTTGATGAAGTTTTGATGTTTTGCTCCATTTTGGAGCAGCCTAAAAGCTTTTCTAAGACACATTAATAGACTGTGACTCCACTGTGCCTGTCCATCAGCTAGAAATCACAGCTCTTGAATGCTATACACCTTAGCCTATAAAAAAAAGACTACAGAAGAATTTAGGGGTAGGATTTGTCTTACCTACATTTAACTATTTACAGTGTAGATGCATGTATCTCATCTGCCATTTGTTTGTAGCTTATGGACAGAAGTGGGTGGTGTGCTGTGAATTATCTGAGCCCTCTTACTTGTCTACCTTAAGATAAGATAAATTTGTCATTTAGCATAACTGTTCTTCTCCATTGACTGTGAAGGGATGACCAGCTCAAAGAGGCACGTGAACCCCAGTGCAGGACAGCAAGTCCAATTCTGAGATTTAGAATTTCACTCCTCTAAGGTAATGGCACTCATAGAAAGCATCAGCATGTTGCAATATGCCATGAAACTATAGAAACAAGAGGTTCTGGGGAAAGTGATTCCCCTTTCAATAGCTTTCCAGCTCCTCACACAGTCTGATCTCATGGGAGCCCTTGGATTTGTTTCCCTGATGAACGTGGTGAAAGCCATGGGCCAAGATAGTCCTGGAGGCCCCTTGTACAACCTTCTCCTTCAGCTACTCGTCTGTCAGGAAGCCAGAATCTTTCCAGTGACCTCCTGCACACAGTGGCTGCTTTGGCAGCCTGCTGCAGAGAGGCAGAAGGACAACTGCTTGGTGGTAGGGCAGGAAATGGGGTGGGGACTGATTTGGGACGGAGAACTGAAAACATTTGCATTTTCCCTGCCTAACTTCCCTTCCCCTGGAGCAACCATGTCTCAGTTCTGGGGGGTGTGACCAGCACTTGAAAGAACATGCAGATGCTCCATTGTGGGTCATAAGATTCTTACAGCAACCAGATTATTGAGTACTGATGTGGTATCTGCATACTGCCCGTCCTCATCAGGCAATGGACACTATCCTTTCGAAATTGCTTGAGTAATCTAATGTAAGAGAAAGCACACTCTGATAGATCTGTCTTACAGGAGCGGGGTTTGGTCTCTTACAAAACATGACTGAGATGACAGACCTTCTGAAGCTCCCCTGCAAAGACTGTCCACGTGACAAACAGCTGATTCATGCTGGTCTCGTGAGCCTAATGCTAAAAAAGTAATAGATTTCTTGCATATGTACAGGCCTACGTGGGCAGCACGTTAAAATTGGCAGTTCCGTCATCTGTAGAGAGCCCACTGTTGATATAATGGCTTTGCAATCACTAAGGGTAATTACCTGCTTTGGGATTCTGCTCTTTTCCCTGAACCCACATATTTTAGGTGTGTCAGAACAATTAGGACAAATCAGAAATTCCTTAGTTTGCTAAGCTGCCTGAAAGACAGCAGAGTTTAGACTGAAGACAAGAATCTGACTGACAAAGCGTATGGATCCACGGATACAGCTGATATTGCTATGTGGCTATGTGGAATTACTTATAATGAATATAAATGTGCCCTCTATGAAGTGGTAAATCTGCTCAAAGAATGAATTGGAATAGGCCAGACTGGAACAGCCTTAATAAAAGAACAGGGCAAATGAGTGTGTCTGCATATTTGCAAATGCGCTTGTATGTGTGTTATACACATTGTGTATGAGGAACAAACCTAAATAGAAATTATATTTAGGCATATAATTATATACATATATATAAAAATTATATATAAAAGATATATAAATATATAAAATATATATTTAGCAATTTAAGCACCTCATAAACAACATAACATCCTATAATTTCTAAATATGAAGGTAATCTCAACTCATTAGAGAGGACAGTGAGACTGGGAGCTATTGAACTAATCATTTTCTATCAGTATTTTTTATGGAAGTGATGGTGAAACTCATAAACTGAAAATGGTTTTCATGGAAAGCTCAGAATGCAGACATAATGGAGACTGACACTTAAGAGATCTATTATAACACATTTAGAAAATCCTACAATACTCGGCATTTATGTGATATTTGGTGGACAAATCTGATAAAAATGCAGCGTAAATTAGAAGAACGACTGATATAATATGAGTTGTAGTCAGCTACCTGAGTGGTGAGAATTAACAATAAGAACTTCTTCAGAGGAACTAAGGAAAAACGTTGGAAAAGGTAGAATCAAAGAAAAATGTAAAAAAACTCGAGAAATAAATGAATGTATAAAGTTATGCCTGCTCTGAGTTAGCAAAAAACTCCCAAAGAAGCAACAAGCTCTGCTTAAAAGGGAAGAGAGGAAATAAAGTAGAAAAGTGGGCTAGAACAGGGGGCTGAGATTGACACCAATATATTAGTGAACAGTGTATTGTGTAGAGAGAGAATTAGTGAAGATGGCCAATAAAGTTCTGAGGCACTTAGTTTTGATTCAAGAGCAGATGACACATCATATTTATTACAGTATATATGAGAGAGTTTGGGATCACATTCTGTTAGCAGGGGACCTCTAGCTGATACATTTTGCTCGGTGGTACCAGGCAGCAATCACTCTTATCCACACTTGGTAAACAGTTGGTTGAGGGAGCATCATAATTTACCTGATTTATTAGCCAGCAAATCATGCAAATACTTTTTTTTTTCTATCTCAACCAAAAACCTGTATGTCCTTTGGCTTGGAGTAAAGTTAGACCAGGGAATGCACACCAATAGTATTGCAGTAAAACAGTGCATGCCTACAGTTCATGAGCAATTTTTTTAAACACTGATTAAAATACTATTCTCAAACATGCTTTAGAAATATACTCTTTTTAATGTGTATTTTTAAAAATATATGCAACTGTGCTTTAAAAATCTTTTAAAAATATTACAATACAGCACTTTAAAGTATACATTTTGTTTGATCTCTATTGAGTAAGATCATGATGGTTCTTAATTGATGAGAAGCTTGTTGAACAGTAAGAATTCAATTAGAATTGAGGATGAACATTTCATTTTGACTGTTGTAGAGAGAGATATGAGGGTATTTTTATGTATATATGCATAACATACATATATGCATCTATAAGTGATTGCTAAATTTCCAAATTTCAACCACCTGCTGCTTTTGCTTTCTCTAATTTATTATTGTCCTACAGTAGCAGAACAGTCCTGAAGCTGTCTGTGCAACTGATTAATATTACACAATACCTACTTAGGACCAACTCAAAGGCACTTGAACTAATGAGCAGATTCTTAGTGAGTTCCAGGGGTTTTGGAGCAAGCTCTCGAGAGATGCCTGTTACTCAACAATTGCACTGAATTTCTGCTGTTATATAATCTTCGATAAAAATGAAAAAAATATTTTCAGAGAATTGGAAGCAGACGGAGCAAACACACCATATTTTTATATATATATAAACACATACACATAACACATTAATCTTTGAAGCAGTAAATTTGCTCTAAAGCCTTTCACATATCAACACATATGTCTTTTAATAATGTACAACTCTCTAATGTTTTTTGAAAGCGTTATATCTTTGGGTGCTAAATAATTAATCACTTCAACTTACTTTTCAGTAGAGGGCACTCAGAACAAATCATAGATCAAAATAATGTATAAAAGATACTACACATAATGCAAGATATTCATAAAAAACCCTCCGATGTCTTAAACAAGACTACTATATATTTACATCTGTTTCATATGATAAACAACAGTATAAAAAGATAAAACTTTTCAAAACCTGAGCTGTCTCTTGAGCACATTCTTATGTGTTTCACAGCTTGATGTAAGCAAGCTATTAAACTTCCAGAAAAAGTGGTTTGTTCCTTTTAATGGATTAACTAGCCGGGGTCTAATAAAAAATTTAACAACTTTTTAATGAACTAAGGCTGTCCTCTCTTTCCAGACATAATGAATAGTGTGTATAGGTCTTGGCAACAGACATCATTCCCTTTTTTGGTACAGATAATTTAAAATATGCAAAGTTGAAAACATTCAGGTTTTGTTTCCAGCAAAACCTGATCGATATATAAGAAGAAAAAGGTCCTGATTCTTCTCTAGTTTTATCTAGCTTTTATACCAGTATAACTCTAATGAATGCAGCTATCAAACCATTATAAAAAGAGTAATGCAGTGTAAATCTGGATAAGCAATTTGATAATATTGCATTTAATGAAGAAATACTGCAGATTCAAAGGAGCTTTCATGAAAATGTTGATAATCGAAATAAAATTCAAGAGGAGTCAACCTGTGTCACTTAGAAGGCTTTTACAAGAGGATGTGAAACGTAACAAGTTTAAAGGATGAAAACTTTTGATACTTTTCATGTGGTTGTTATATAAGAGCTCCATTTTATTCTATGAATATAAAGAGAAGCTGTATTTCTTTGTGATCTGGTTTTGGATTTTTTTTGTTGTTTTTTTTTTTTTCTTTTTCCATACAAATATCTAAACTCAAAATATGTATCTGTACTTTATAAAATGGATGCTTTGTGAGTTTTTACTTACTAACACAAACCCACAAGCTTCGTACACACAAAAATGTTCCATGAACACCTAGTTAGTTTTTGTTCAGCAAGGTTTTCTGTGGTTACATAGAAAGGAGTGTTTGTCATCTATTATGTGTGGGTTAAACCCAGAAAATAGAGGGGTGTGTTCATCTGTGCCTTCATTGAAAGAAACATCAATCATAGACTTTTACTTATTTCTTCAAATGATGATACCTTTTTATACATTTTTAATAGGGTTTTTTTATCCTTGCAAATAGAAAAACTGCTACTGTTTATCTACAGAGGAGGTGCATCAAGACAGCAAATTTTCTTACACTTTTCCCAAAGTGAGATTCAAATTTGATCTACTGGAGAAGAAGGAAATTCCACCTGCATGCTGATTCTTTCCTGGGCATAACTCGCTGAAAAATGGCCATGCTGAGGTTTGTTGTTAGCACTCTGTTTTTGAGACCCAGCGACTAGAAGCACTGACAGTAGTAGCTGTGTCACTAATGTGGCACTCCCCCTGCTGTGCCAGTGATAAGTTTCTAATAAACTAGCACTGGTAATCATCCGGAACCAGGCACCAGTTCTTTGAGACTAACCACTGGGTATTAGCAGGAAAATTGCGAACTCATTTTATTTTTGAGCTAAATTGGCACCAGGATGAGAAGCTACTTCTGTGGAGGTGAAAAGCTAGAAAACTAATCTACCATACTGCTAACTCTAAGGGTTTAGCCAGTCCTGTATCACTGTGTGACATAATTCAAGGTTTTTATTTTTTGAAATATATAACCCTGGTGATTTAGATATTGACTTAAAAGATCATCCTAGAAGAAAGTTTATTATAATATCTCTCCTCCATGTCAGAAAAGTATATACTGTGAAATTAAGGTAACACACCATTTCTCATAAAAGGAATCTAGTCTGTGCTCTAGATTTATTGGGTAAAAAAATCTTTATTACAAAGTCATTTGAATGCTTTTTATAAAAATTATGTGTTATATTTGAAGACCGTGCCCTGAAAAGAAACATATATACATAGTTATGCTCTTTGAAATATCTGTATGTGTATAGTATATTAGGTATATGTGCAAGTATTTTAGATTCCTACAGTAATACTTAGGACTAATTAAAAAATATAAATAAATAGAAAATCAACTAATTTTTTTTTCCATGCTGCATAGAAGTACCTTACAGCATAAATACTGACAACAAGCAATGAACACATAAGGTACACCTACACTGTTTTTTTTTTCAGGTCAGGTGTGCAATTTCAGTTTTTCCCTTTTTCTGTGCTTTGGTTTGCATCTTGGGGAGGTCTCAGGGTTATGAATGGCATTCCTTTCTAAAGTAAAGAACGTGGAAGAAGAGATCCAGGAGTGTGCTTAACATCCTCCATGCACTATTAGTCATCCATTCACTCATCAAGGGGACAACTTAATCCTCCTTGAAATGTGACATGGGTACTGAGCCCTCAGCACCAATGGTTTCACCCTGTGTGACTTTTCTTTTGTGCTGTACTAATTGTAATACAGACCATGCCAAAACCACCCAAAATCAATACACTTCAGATATCTTAAAAATTCTCTGTAATATTTCTTGGTCCTTAAATCATGCAGAGGCAGTTTATCACAAGCAGTCAAAATCTGAAATCTGTGCTGTGTTGGTTGATTTAAAATGTGTATTCAGATCAGATGGTAGGCTTTATATCCTGATTAATTGAGGATGGGAATGGAATATTTATGTTTATAAATTCAGTTTGCTTTCCGCAAATATTCTCCAATGGTCACTTAAAGTTCGGTGTTTTATATATTTCTGCCAAAAGGAAGTTTGCTGTAAAAGTCAAACACAAAAAGGTTCATGATTATAAGCACTGTGAGAGCAAATTAATCTTCTTAGAAATGGTTTTACACTCCTTGCCCGGGACTAATTTGATCTGAATGCTTTTTCAACAATGGATAACGTAGTTTTTGATTGCTTTAAAAAATATTTATCATGTTAAAATATCAATAACCACAGGGAACTTAATTATTTTTACTTGAAAAACAAAATGTTAATTATGGCTGGAGGAATCATTGTCCTTTTACATAATAGCATGTACTGCAGCCGCACAATAAAACACAAAAGAAGACTTTTATGTGTTTTTTCTAACACAACACATTTTAGATTATTAAAAACATGATTTCTCAAAATGTCTGTTCCTACTTACATGTATATGTGATTGTCCGCATCCAAACATATCTGTAAAGTGTCTTACGTGGATTTTTCTATTAAGATGCCACAACTGCTTAGATAAATTAATAAAAGTGGGAATGCAGAAGAAACTGTAACTGCCTGATACATTAAAAAAAGTTTTCAAATGTGCACAAGCTTTGATGGATTTCATAACAACATGGGCTTTTTAGGCTTCACAAGGAATTATAGAAATCACAAACACTTATTATAGGAATACTTTTCATTTAAACTTATTTCTTCAACAAAATGTATTGGTAAAAGAGGAAAGATTTTACCCTACAAATTTTTCAACGTGATCTCCATTACTGGGTCTCTGTGTAGGTACAGGAGATCACCAGCGCAAAGCCATTTTCAGAACTGGGGTCTTTGCAATCCCTATTCAAGAGATCTAGAGATTTAATGGCTCTGCTTATCTATGGTAAGCATAAGGCAGAAGAATTACCAAGCTATAGCAAATTAGTCATATGTTAGGTTTGTCACCTTTTATTTCCCAGTGTTGAGATGGAATTTTTGTAACACCAACTTTGTGCTGATATTTATCTCCAGAAAATACATGCCTTAAGTTCTTGTGTAATGAATAAATATGTTCCTTACTCAGATAGTTTTTTTAATCTCATCTTTTATAATTTTATTTAGAACTTTCATTGAAATAATACTTTCTGGAAGAAAGCTTTTTAGGACATTTCCACAGGTCAGAAACACTAGATTTCAAATCAGATATATCCCAATAAACACTTTTAGTTTCAATTCTACCTGATATTTACATGGGAAACTGGTTGTCCTACTTCCTGATTTCTACAATAGAATTAAAATCACATTGGTCCTGGAACGGGTTATGCTTTTTCCTGACTCTGGAGAAGAGAGAATTCTTTACTATGAGGGTGGTGAGACACTAGCACAGGTTGCCCAGGGAACTGTGGATGCTCCATCCCTGAAAGTGTTCAAGGCCAGGTTGGATGGGGCTATGAGCAACCTGTCTAGTGGAAGATGTCCCTGCCATGGCAGGGTGGTTGGAACTAGATGATCTTTAAGGTCTCTTCTAACCCAAAGTATTCTATGATTCAGTGAGTTTGAGCTAATTTGTACACCTCCAGAGTAAATATTAGGCATTTGTAACCTTCCTTACGTTTGAATTATATTTGACTACGCTGTAACATTTTACATCTTTACTGCCACAGATCACTGCAAATATTTCAACAGAAAAAGAAAAAACTGAAACCCACATTCTTTTGTGCATATTCATGTTAGCTTAATGGTGCAAGCACGGGTGTGATAAGGAGAACAAAAGAATGTAGTCACAGTGCTGGCAAACTGCTTAATACCAGTGTCCATCTCATTCTCTATCTACTTTCTGAGTGTTTGATGCTTTGGGAAAGACTGCAAGAAACATGGAGAGTTCTTTGCACTTCCTTTGAGAAAACAGTGCAAGATCATTCTTCATCCACCAGCTTCTAGTGACCTTTCTGACTTACAGCCAATTAACTGCATTAATACGTGCCAAAGGATCTCTGTCTCTTGAATTTTTCTTTCCAGATCCAGAGCCAGGATTCTTCAGACTGGTAGGTCCATGCATCTGATTAAACTTAAAATCACAACACCAAAGCATTCTGATCCAACCTTTTACTGGTGCAGATCACGATGAAGAGCAAGGTACACTGGTCTTGTGTGATTGTAGCTCGGCTGCTTTGTATTGCAGTCTGGTGGCACAGTGCAAACTCACCCTCAGTGCTGATGCTGATCAAAGACTGGAACAATATGAATCATGGTCAGCCCCCTGCCATCTTTGCTAGAGGGCTAGAGGGAAGAAAGCAGTAACTTTAAGAGAAGAGACTGGATGAAATAGCTTGGCACTCTCATGCCTTAAACTACTGCAGCAAGATCTTCCAAAGCTTACCTATCATTTCTACTGCTGAGAAATGTAGTAAAATGGCTACTACTGACTCTGGCTTGATAAGGTAGCAAGATTATTATGCACACAGGTGAGATAGCATGAGATTTTCCTTTTGCAGGAAATAGGAAGATTTCCTACATGAATTCCAGAATTTGTTATTCTATTTGATACAGGAACAAAGTACTGTGCTTAAAAGAATGAAAAATGAAGCATGTGCTTCTATGTGAGGTACTTGTTATTCATAAGGTCAGGAGGATGCCATCTTGATCAGGCTGCAGAAAAGAAGAGAGAAGAATGGTGTGCAGCTGCATGGTTAAAACTATGTTATAGATGCAAGGGAACATTCTGAACCAGGCAGTGCTAGTAAGGAAGTTAATTTTTCTCAAAGTCAGGACAATAAAGTTTTCAGAGCTTCTGCTTTTGAAACTTGTTTTTACTTTCTATAGAGATTTCCATCTGTATTAATATTGCATTTCTCTAATATTTTCTGAAATGTGGACATATACAGGAGTCTAGTGTTTCTGGTTTCTTCAGAAATGAAAAGGAAGTAAAGCTCTCCTAGAAATGTAGCACTTTGAGGTTAAAATTTCTTTTAGCTCCTGTTTTTTTCACAGAAAATTTTGCTCCCATATTTTGACCCATAATATATATGCATCACAAAAGGGGAAAGTTGATTTCCTTTTTCTGTTAAAACGGAACTCAAGGACCTAAGTCAAGACTGTTGATGCTTCACTGTAGGCCAAGTCCCAAGACAGTGATAGCATTGACTTACTGAGTCTTGCGATGATCAGGACTCTTTGTAGATCTGTCTGCATTTGCAAAGTGTTATTAACAAGGAGAGGACAATGAGTGAAAGCAAGTGAGTGGCTTTCAAGGACATCTTCCCCTCCAATTAAACCAATTTCTTCACTTTGGTGTTGTAGCAAAGTATTTATTTGATCTTTTTTTGGAACAAAGAAGAAATCATGTAACGGTCTTTGCAGCTGAAATAAACACTGAAAGGCTATGGCAGCATGGTTTCATGAGCTTGTGAGGGTCATTTCATGAGCTCTCTGGCTACCTACCTTAACAGGAGTTTAGCAACAAAAGTGCTGACTAAAAATAATAATGCTTTAGCTACAGAACAGTCAGTATACTGCAGTGAATAATTCAGTTATAAATATATAACACCAATCAATTAAGGTAATAAATATGTAAGCATGTCATCTAATTTTTGAAAGGTAGTAGAGTGCTCTGATGCCAGGAACAGTGACTGCAGTAAGCTTTGAGTCCAGCTCCAAGGAGCCCAGGAGAGACTTTGATGCCCTGCTACTTACAGCTCTGATTTGGAACTCAGACTGCCTATCCCAGGGCAGTGATATAAATCCTACAGTTGTACAATTTTTGCCCCAAACTTAGGTCCATCCAGATGCAATGTCTGTTAAATATCACTACAAAACCAGTCTTTCACAAATCTATTAACAAGCCACACCTTTCCACTGATGATCTTTCTCACCAATGTTTTGCCTCAGACTGGAGGAACAAGATTGTTCCATTCTGCAGGATTTCTACAAAAGCTGTTTCTGGTTACTCATACCAAGCACCACATTCTCTAGCTGCTTAAGTACGTACAGATTGGGCAGTGTGGAAATCAAGGTGGCCATTTTAAGAGTCATGACATGTTTTTGGTGAGAATGAGGTTGCCAGAATCTAGCCAACACTTGCAGCATTTGGCAGTAAATTACAGGTAAACATATGCTGAACAAATGGAAGAAAATGCAGGGTAAATTTTAAATATTTATCTCCCCCATCCAGCTGAGGAATGGGAGTGATA
Organism: Myiotriccus ornatus; assembly: GCA_036023395.1. NCBI lineage: Eukaryota > Metazoa > Chordata > Aves > Passeriformes > Tyrannidae > Myiotriccus > Myiotriccus ornatus. The sequence continues at coordinate 60,886,670 of JAYRBT010000042.1, read as the reverse complement.
GACTGGTATCCAATCAGACTCAACCCCTCACACCATGTTTTGAGTTACTTTGCCTGTGACCAGCTTTTCTGAGACCAGCTGTGGGAAAATGAACTATCCCAGATAGGATGTGGGGACAGATTGAGATCTTCAGCAGGAAGTATTTGGAAACAAAAGTAGAAAAAGCAAAGATGGGTTTAATTAAATTTAATTATATTATTTCTATATGAAGACTCAGTGTGTGTGAATTCTTCTTCAGATATTTTAGCAACTGCAGGGTCCAATTGCATATCTGGCTTAAATTCTTTTAACCAGGAATAACAAATAGTTTTGCTTTGTCTATGAATCATGGCAGGAAAAAGATGAGTTTTCTGAATCTAGGACTTTCTGCAAGTGACGAATGGTCACTACAGATTTGTCCAAAATCCCAGGTGCGCGTATTAGATAATGTGTTATATGTTATCAGTTGACTTGAAGTCGCTGTAATATTGTCGATGAAAAGGTTATGCATAAATGACAATTCTTAATGTCTGTCACAATCAACTGAAACAAAAAAACCCTTTTGCTATAGACTCCACAAAATAATTAACAAAGTGACAGCTTAAAAAAATGTCCCTGTTGGATTTGGAATGAAAGAACTGCAGTGTAATCTGTATTTTGCTATGTAGGAAAGAATATAATATAATAAGTATGATATAATAAATATAATTAATATAATATAATGTAATATAATATAATATAATAATATCAGAGTTGGAAAAAGCCAGAGCTAAAAGTTTGTTTAGGACATTAAACACAAGAACTGAATGAATTTTGAATAGCATTGTGCTCTCTTAACAGTCCAAAACATGCATCACATGTTAGACTGACTTTTAATAAAGAAGTGACACTTCTATTATTTCATTTCTTCAAAGCTGGAAAAATGTAAATATTAAAATATAAATAGATGTGA
>JAYRBT010000042.1:60851254-60877314 GCA_036023395.1 Myiotriccus ornatus | reverse complement strand
GATGGTTTCCACAGGTGTATTCATAAACTCCAGCCATGATGCCACAGTGTCTCAAACAGTCTGTGCAACAATGTCTGCTAGTACAGCAATTGCCTGAGCAGGCTGGAATACAGGAACAGAAAATACTCTGAACTGCTAATTTGTTGCAGATAGAGGCTATGAAATGTTAATTACAGGACAAGCAAAACATTCTCCTTTATGTTATCACTTTTGTCTGGGTGTCCCAGTGAGATAAAATAGTGTTCTAAATTCAAATTAGTTAAACTAAAGCTGGACTTACATAGCATATCAGTGACTTAATGAGAGAGAAATGAGCTGATCCAGATAAAAAGCATGACACTCCTAATCTGTTTATGCACTGGAACAGATGGCAAAGGCACATTTGGTTTTACCTACAAAATCTCCAACCACATTCTTCCCCTGCTCCCTGGGTATTCTTTGCTGGTCTCTGTCTGCTTTAACACTGCAGCAAACACACAATAGGACTGTGTTTAACTTGTCAGTCAGGACATTCACGGGAACTATTGAAATTCAGCCACGTACCAATTCCCCTGTTTTAGTAGAAGTCATTATAACCTGTTACATTTGAAGGGCACTTCTGCTTTTGGCTGTGATAGGTGGACTAATGTCAGCTTATTTCACGTCAAGAGAAATGTCAATGCATTAAGCAAAGCATTAGATTGGGCCATTCAGTTAAAGTAACCATGAGGTTCTTCTGCTACACACCTTGCAGCAAGACATTTCCAGAGAGTACATATATGAGAAATAGGACATATAAGGAGTTAAAGCTTTACTTTTCCAGCACTACTATTATCAAAGCAAGTTTCAACCTCTTCTCTGACTGATGACACATAAATCAACCTCTGACTGTTAGTGTGACCTGACTGAAAGCTCAGTGTGTTTATCACAGGAGAATTTGGATGAGGCTTTGAGCAACCTGGTCTAGTGGGAGGTGACCCTGCTCGTAGAAGGGGTGTGGAACTAGAAGATCTCTAAGGTCCCTTCAAACCATTTTATAATTTTAGGAATCAAAACATTTAGTAGCCTCATTAATACCAGCTATGTGATGGCATTTCGTATGAACTATGCTTCATAAGTCATTAATATTCCAACATACTAATATTTTATTTTATTAAAAAGAAGGGCCAAATGGGGTGACTGCTGATGAAAGTGGTTCCTTATGTGGCTGCAAAAATAAATCTGAGCTCATATTTTTGCCATTTAATATAACTTTAGCTAGCTGTGCCATCCAGTATCAACATTGTATGTGCCATCATCAAACTGAATGAATAAGACCTTATATTATGTATTTGAAATCTCAAAAATTATGTTCAACTCAAGCTATCCAATACACATTGCAGTTAATCCACTCACCACTCAGCACAGTCAGTGAACAGCACTGAAGGCTGGATGCAATATTGCCAAAGTGCTGTAGAAATAATACAGCAAGTGCTTGGCCTATGTGAGAACTCCTTAAGCCATGAGAAGACAAAGTATCCATAGATGTGGGGTTATTTGAGGAACTCTGAGACAGAGCACAGTTAGAGTCTCTAGAAACAAATGCCTCCTAAGTTAGTCTTTTGATTTCAAGCCCTCTGTTCATGGGTTCTGTCAAATTGTGATAAATTATTTATGTACCTTGAAAATTTAAGCTCGATTTGTTTGGTTTTGGATCAGTGAATTCCCTGCCTGTTCTGGCTAAAATGGTATCTTTTCATTTCTGCATGCCTTTCGCACACCCTTTCACACCAAGCTGGTTTCTCCTGTTCCTATTATCTGTAAAGATGTCTTCCAAATGCTGCATATTCCTTTTAGCATTCCAGTCAGTCTGTGAACCTGCATTGGTAGCCCATTTCATTCAAATTACTCTAGAATTACCTTATGATATGTTCACTTTAAGTGCCATAACTTTGTGTGTATCTTCCTCTAATTAGGTTGCCTCACTCTCAATTAGAGACAACAGAACATGTGTTCAGAATGTTCTAGGACATTAAAGTGATTAATGGCAGAAAACAAAGTGTACCAGCCCTAAACAAAAATCTTCCTTTCAATAATCCATTTTGAAAGTGAATGAAAGATGTTTTTCTTTGTATAGTGTTTGATCTATTCAAGCAATAAATTTTAAAATTTTAATGATAAAGCATTTTTAGGGGTTTTCTCTTTCTTATCAGTTATCTGAGGAGATTTATTAAAAACTCTCCACAATGACTATACTTCAAATTCATTAATCAGAAAATAATGGTGAAAATAATGAATGATTAGGTTGTTTTGGTTTTTTTTTACAATAAGGTTAATTAGGTCCTGATTCATTCCCAGTTGAGTCAACAGACTCTTAGAATAACAAATCCTCAACTCCCATTTCCTGAGGACAGAGATAATTACCTGCAATAGAGGTGGGATTTAGAAAGCTAAAGTGATGTCTCTGCTACCTTAGTGTTCACAGGTAACCTACAGAGGCACCTAATCCTAAAGGTGTTCTTCTAGCAGTTTCCACCTCATAGATTGCTCTTGTGGAAATATAATTCTCTAGTAGTATGTGCGAAACCTCTCCAGACCTCCACAGATCCTGCTCTGTTATCCTGTCACCTCGCTGTAAGACAGGACAGTGCTGTGTCACAACATCCCAGTGTTTGTGTGTTTTGCAGCTGACTGAGAAGTCAGCTGTCATGGATCCTCAGTCAGGAGTATAAATAATAAAGGTGGAAAAAGACAACACTACTGCTGTGATTGACAGTGAGTACGAAATCTTCTTCTTCCAAACAGTGAGAGAGTTGTCTGGAATTTGAAGACTTGACTTTGCTCACTGTACTGCAGAAGGTACATGTTTTGGCTTTGGAAGTGTGCATGGATGGTATTACCTGGGAAAATGAAATCTCTCAGAATGCCTCATCTTGAGAGGTAAAGAACAGACAATAATGCAGTGAAAGAGAGAATAGTGGGAACAGCAATTCAAAGAAAAAAAGAGACCCAAGATATATTCTACTGTGGTTTAAGTATCAAAACATTAAGAAATACTCAAGAAATCAAGTGCAGAAAATTTTCTCTCAAGATCAGAGCAAAAGGGTATTGAGGAACATGCAAAGGCAAAAAGAAGAAAACCTTAATAGAGCAATTTTCATTCCCTGGCTGAAAACACTTGTTAGAGGAAATGGAAGACTTGGCAGAAACGTGAAGCAATTTGAAAGTCTTCCATGTGTGACACACACTGAGACCCATGGCAGCCTTTGGAGCAACACACATAGTCAGAACTTCAAGGATTTTGTAAGGGAGCTAAGGGGAACACGAGTCCAAAATGAAAGAAGCAGAAAACAGTAGAAATTACCTACAGAAATTATGTGAAGTTGGAGACATCAATTTTAAGGAAAATCTGGGAGGGGATCTGGCAGAAAGTGGGGAAAGAAAAATAATTTTGTCAGCTAAAAGCTAACAGTGAGCTGGAGCAGACAGGAGTTTTATTGTATGGATAAGGAGTCAAATTTGAGGAACTGAATTCAGAATTGTATGAAGTATGAAGGAAAAAACAAGGAAAACCCATGAGAGGAGCCCAAGACATGTTTTCAGGTCCATAAGTTCTCTTTGGGATGCAGTAAAATTGGCGTTACTAAAATTTAACATGAAGATTCGTTTGAATTGAGTTCCATTTAAAGTCTGATTTTATTATTATTGTAAGCATCACCATCATCATTATGTTCGTCACTATCATATTTATTTCTTGAAAACCCACCAGAGCAAGCAAATTTCAGTATAATTTCATATTCTGGTGAAATGAGAAGGAATAGGATGTGTCTCAGATAAGTAGCAATCTATCACTGTACTGTTGCATTTTGGCAACACAAAATGGTAGTTATTTCTTTCTCCTAAAAGTTGACCTCTGAAACAGACAGCAGATACACGGAAAAATCAAACAGACAAACAGGATGAAAAATGTGCTGCCATGGCACATTAGTTTCACTCACTTTCCCCAAGAAAGGTGAAGGCAAAATGGGAGGAAAGGGTATAGGACAAAATGGAAGGAAAAGGTATAGGGTATCTCCCTCTTGGCTGAGGGAAACCTTACTTCAGCACTTTCAGAGGGGAAGAGCACAAGACAGTTTTTTTCCAGAATAGGCCCTTCCTTCAAATTAATTAATTTTGCAGAGTCACGGGAAGTAGGCAGTAAAACTGACAAGGAGGAAATCAGGGAAAGTAAACAGCTCAGCTAAGGTGTCTGATACTTCAAGTAAATACTCTCAGCTTGGCATCATTTATGTTTCAACAAATTAGCATGTCCAAAGTAATTATTTCTTAGTTAAAAATTTCTATCCAGCTCTACTTTTACCACATAAACAAGTAGAAACGTTTTTTCACTCTTTGATAACTTAGATGTATACTATCAGCCAGAAAAAAAAACAACCAACCAAAAAGAATTAAAAAAACCCAACATATGGCATTCCATGAAAATTGTCTGAGAGACCTCTGATTTTTTAAATTTCATCTAAAAAAATTTAGAAATCCAGATATACTTCAGAGGACTGTAAGAACATCATGGCACTGGCTAAAATGGAATGGTTCTTAACCTGAATTGATAAATAAGCTGTACGCTTGAAATATGTTACAGGTTGAAATAAGGACTAATCTGACATAATGTTGAACTTCCAAGGAATTAAATCATAACAGTGCAATTAAGGTCAGGCAACATAATGCTCCATTAGAACTGGTGTGGTTTATATTGATGACTAGGAAACAAATATGACATCCAAGCTGCTGCAGCGTGTGGATGACACAAAGTGTCCCTCAGAGGAGTGAGCACTGAGGGGGAGCAGCCCACTGACCTCCTGCTCGGGAATGCAGCTGAAATTCTCGGTTGACAGACGCGGTGGGTAGAGCCAAAGAGTGATTAAATCAGGCTTTCTGCACAAATAAGAGAAATGTATGCTGGAGCCTTCTTTGCAGTGCTCCCTGTTTCCAAGATGACCTTGACTTGTACCTACTCCCTTCGTGACGCTGAGAAGAGGCACAGCCTCCACTCTGACAGAACCAGCGGCATAGCTGTGAAAATAGATCACTCCATGTATTTCCTGTTACATAAGATGGATACAGAAACAATCTTTACTCTCTCTTTTCCTCGTCTACTCTCACACAAAAAAATCCTCCAGGAGCTTCCCATGCCATCTCAGTTCCCCTGTCCGTACTGTTAATAGTGCAGACTAGAGAAATGAACCATAAAAGCGATACTTTACCCAGAAAATTGCAATGGAGATGAAAAACAATTCCATTTATTGAGTTTATGCAATAAGCACTGCGAGGTTACATGCCTACAGTGTGTGTGTATCTTCATGTGGGGAAAACACTCTCAACATTGGGAATTAAAGGGTTTCCTGCAGAAAAACACAGTCAGAACGTGTTGCCAGAACCTGAAGTCAGACACATAAAAATTATAAACTAAGAGCATATTTTTATCAAAAAAAGTTATTAATTGTTGAAATAGATTATCCAGAAATGTTATAGATTACTCATATTTGCACTTCTTGAGGCCAGGATATGATTCCTCTGTGGAAGCCACAATTTCACTGTATACAGTCTCAACATAGGGATGGCTAATGAAGTTTAACAACCTGAAATATGCTGAGGATTAGAGTAAATTGTTCCTTAAGACATTTATGAGTCTGAGAATCAGCATACAGGTTACTCTGGTATATATAACAGCAGGATAGCTACACAATAAATTTTGTGTTCAACATTGTATTTTACATTAATAGGCTGTTATTTTTATTTTTTAAATTGGACCTGAAAAAAACCAAACTAAAATTAAACACCCTTGTGAATGTTCAGTGAACAGTGTAATTTTTCAGTTTTCCCTTGAATTAGCATTTCCCAGGTAAGACCTGACTCATATCACCTGAGAGTCACAAACCCTGAGAACATACACAGTCTTGTAGTCCCAGTTCTCCAGATATAGGGACTGGGAATACTGAGAACTGTGGCTCCAATTGACCTTCCTAAAGCCCTCGGGGCTCCCAAGACTTTCAGGATGTGTTTCTACAAGGTCTATAGCATCCAATGAGCAATCCACATAAGATCTCTTGTAGCATACCTTGTGCACAGCAAAGATTACCTTGAATGAAGATATCTTGGAGTCAAAGACTTGAAATTTCCTTGATAAACTGTTTCCACAGAAATTTTATAGGCATCTTTAGTGCTAGGAGATTTAAAATAAAAATCCAGTGTTCAAGTTCCTATGATTTTATTTTTCTCAAGAACAACCATATCTCAAATTACAAAGAAAGCAACTAATGCAGCATGTTTGTTCCCAGCTCAGAATGTGTTCCGTAGCTCAAAAATACCATGTAATGAAAGGAACACTTGATGTAGCTGTTGCCATAGTAACAAGACATGTTTACACAGAAGCAGAGATAGAGAGTAGTATGCATGAGTGGGGCTGCAGGAGCTGGATGAAGTAGTGGAACTGCACAATCTCTGCACATCTCTTTGTTTTGGATTTCCTTCTGGATTTATTCTGTGCAGGGTTGATTTGTGTACAAACGTTAGTTGTGTGGAGCTATAGAAGAGTATAAAATAGCCCACAAGAAACTCTAGAGAAAAGTTATAATTACTGAACCTCAAGATTTCTGCCTTTTGCCATGTTAAAAAGCATCAGCAATCAATCACTCTCCTACTTCGCACCATCAGCACCATCTCCAAGAGCACTCAGACTCACTACCAGGAGTGCTGATGGGGTGCCAAAGTGAGAGATCAGCTTCCCAAAAGCTCTTCGTGTCAGACCATGACATACTTCGAAAAGGTGTCCATAACTGACTGACTGAAAGCTATAGAACAGGGCTTATGTAAAAGTTAGACAACCTTCCCTTTTTTAGCAAGTTACTTTTGCAAACTGTTTCTCTCTGTGTGGAAAAAACCAGTGTACCCTTACCCTGACTTTTTCTGGTGGCAAGATTAAGTGGTCCACTTCTAACAGACTTTTCCCCTGCTGAAATATCCTTAGAAATCTTCACTGCTGTGGACTCCATTGCTGCCTAAGACAGCTTAGTGTTTCATTATCAGAAAATGTTCCTTAAAAACAGAGCCTAATCTTCCCGACTTTTCCCTAATTGTCCTGTATTTAGAGGATACTCAGTACCTTTATCAACCTGGTATCCTTTCGCATATTGCCAGAGAACCATCCCATCTTTAAAATAAAGAATCATACTATTTTCAGATGTCTTCAAGTGGTTCTTGATTCTCCTATTTTCTTTCCTCTGATCTTTTCCTGCTCAGCTCAATCAACATTTATCCAGACGTGCAGTATCCAAGGTCAGGCATTTTACTGAGCATGAGTGTGGTTCCTTCTGCATATCTACATTCATGTTTCCACTTCTCCATACAGACATCTGTTCTTTATCAGTAGCATGAATAAGTCATGGTCAGCTTGTGATTTACTAGAGACAATAAGCCACCTCCTTCTATCAGCCCGTGATTTCCAGTCCTCAGATGAGATGGTTGATTATTCCCACGAAACTGAAGGTCTTAGCCCTTGTCCCCATTAAAGAACAATCTGTTTACTTCTTTTTGTTGTCAGGTGAACCTCACCAGGTCTGATTTCTCAGAATATTTCATACCTTGATCCATACACCTTCCACTTAAAGCTTTTGTACTTTTCTTGTTAAAAACAAACATGTCAGGCCACCCTTTGAATGAATAATCCACTAAATACCACAAAATACTACAACCTCCCCAGCATGACCAGCTATTGTTTCTCCACCTGGTTGAATAATAGAGCAGGCCTTTCCTTCATTTTGCTCTTATTAGTCCTACTAAGGAATTTATTGGTACTCTGCATTTCCTCTGTTGATATTGGCTCCTTTGGCAACTATTAAGATACTATTATCGCAATAGTCAGAAAACTACTCTTTTTAAAGCAAAACATTTTAGCATTCAATTGCTTCTGTTATTAATCATCTAACTGCACCTTTAGTACTTGTTGATCTCCTTTATAAGGTCTTGGTGCAGGGTATGTTGTTTTTTCTCGAGGGGAACACTCCGTCTCTGCCACTGATACACAGCCCTGGGCTGCAATGACCCAGCACTAACTGAGATTGTCTCAGCAGGCCTAAGTGCTGTTTTGCACTTCTATCCTTTCCAGAAGCAGAAGAATATTGTTAATAAACTGACCAGACAGCCTTCTTAGAGGCAATTATTATTTATTTTGATCCAATGCTTTTCAGAGAAAATCACTCTATGCAATAAGCTGTCTACTAATACGTTTAGCTCAGTGATTGTCTAAACCTGGTGATATTGATAGGTCTAGGTTTCCAACAGACCCTCTCAAAGATCTGGACACAGTAATGAGTTCCTTTAGCTCAAGGATAACTCCTTCAGCTTGGGGATAGAGACAAGTATGTTTTACAGAAAAACATATCTTGATGTCGTCCTCTTCTCCAGAGGTAAGAATACTTTACAAATATTTTTTATAACTTTTGATTCACCTGTTCCCACCACTAGCAAAATGGTTTTCTAATTTTGGGAGATGCAGCGCACAAAGAAGCTGTTGCCATGGATCCCCTCCCTCTCCTTCCCTTCCTACTGTGTTAATTTGGAAGCAATTTATCCACATCCAGCTGTTGCTTTCCTGCTTGATTTTTTCCAGTGGTCTTCTATTAAGCAAAATCAATACATTACTTGGAGGATATGTATCTCATGGTCAAAATTGCATATTAGGATCTCTCATCACTGCATCGTACTTATTTAGCTTGCAGTCTTACATCATTACTAGTATCATAAAGTATGAGATTAATTGCAATGACAGTAAGTTTCCTTCTCCAGGGAATGCACTGCAGCTATTCCAGAAAAATTATTTCCTGTCTTGCTTAAAATGTGTTTGTGTGGACTAGTGAGAAACTGAATTTTTCTTCCTTCCCATTCTGCATATACACTTTCCTAACTGTCTTCTCAGGTAGCTCCGGCATCTCAACAGAAAGGGAAAAAGTCACACAGGAATATTATCAGTCAGTGATTTTAAAAGGGAGGAGGCTTCTTCAAAGGTTTAATGTCACTTATGCGACCCTTGGAAGAAAATCATTAGAATTTATTGTTCAAAGAACTTCAGTGTGCGTGGCGAAAAGGTAATTCAAATGTTTATGATTGTAATAACCACATATAAAGAAAAAAAATCAACACATCTAAACAGAAACATGATATCAAATGCTCTACAGGAATGGTAGTTACCATCTGTACCCAAATGCCGGTTGTACACTGAGACACAAAGTGTGAGGCCCTGTGTGATTGCACTTGCTGGGGAACGCAGAGCTGTTGGTATGGCTGTGCAAGAATCATTACAGGGGTGGCTCTAGGTGCAAGGCCAGAACAGGGATTAGATGATTACTGGATTATTGCATAAAACACGCTTTTTGGTTTGGGGATAAATCATCTTATTCACACAACAGGTGAATGCGAGGATTTATGGCTGGACTACAAAAGTCTTCTTCAACAAAAAACAATCGTGGAAGCATCTCTGTGTCCTGATCAAGCCAGTTGGAAGCCCTCCTTCTAATTTGTATCTGAGCTGATTTTTTCCAAAGCACAGTTGAGGCAAGTGCTGGAAAAGGGACATTTGGAAATTTCAAAATGTGATAAGTAGTTCAAGTTTAAACTCGTGGTTCTGTTTGCCATTAGGGGAAAATCCCAACTGCCAGCAAAATTATTAAGCTGTGTTTAGTTCTACTGTCTAGAAAAACCAACGAAGCCTACCCTGGCAATGATACAGGGCAGGCTGACTGGATTCAGTGCAGCATTTATTATATCCTTGTGGTACAAGTCGTGAGACAGGAAGTAACATCTATTCATCTCATAGCTCATACATAGACCAAACAAGTGTAAAAACAGAACTGCTTGCTGGGTGTCATCAAAAAGCTCACATACCTCAGGCACTGGTGGCAGCTATTTGTATACAACCTGCACTTTATGTCCTTGGGTGGAATAAAGAGCGCACAGCAGATAAGACGGTGCTAAATCTTAAAAAAAAATTAGGTGTTTGGCTTTATTTTACTTTTCTTGAAGTTATTACTGTGATCACTACAAAGCCAGCTTTAAAAGATGAGTGTGAGAAAACCATATTCACCCATGTAAAATGTTTGTCTAAACCTCTGGGTGACTTTTCTCACTAATAATCCTGTCATTACAAAGTCACATTGAATACTGTGCCCATTGTGAGTGCTGGGGAAATAACTACGATATTTGCTGTTGTTGAACAGAGAGAGAAAGACAAACAAAACACTTTAGGCAGGACCAAATTTTGAAAAACTCATAAGCTGAAGTTGGTATTTAAATAGTACAGAAAAGTAAGACAGACAATGCACAGCATATTAAGGGAAATGCAGACATCTAAGAAAGGATGTTTGGGTATTGAGATTTAGGTGTTGAAAAGCATCGATGCAGTAAATTTTAAGTTCACCCAATTCAAGACAATTGTAACAGATCAGCTTATGTTCTGATCAGTTTGCTCCACTGTTTGCTCCACTTTTAAGGAAGAATCTTGCAGTGGTGCAGTCACTGCCAATACCAAGGGGAACCAGTGTACGAGCAATATGGTGCCTTTAAGCCTAATTTCATTTTCTCCACTTATGACTATGTATGTAAGATGATGCTTTGCTTTTTTTGGCTTCCTATCGTTATGTCAGTGTTGTCATACAAATAATAATCTGATTCCACAAACAAAGAGGCTCTCCCATGTTGTTTATGCACAGGGACAGTTACATTGGGCCCCACAGCCTGGCACACCCTCAAAATTGCATGAAGTGGATTGCTGAGCATGAACAAAGGAATAAAGGAATAATGCTTCTTTCAACAGGTTGCTGCAAGAAGTGTGTTTTCATTTTACAGCATGATTTGTGGAGGATTATATAAAAAAAAGCAAACAAACAGATAAACTTACATTCAACTTGCTTCACCATCAGAGGATTTATGAGCTCATGTTCCTGATGGAAATTTGTGCCTAAGAGAGCTAAAGCAGAGTTAAAGCTTCAAAATAAGACTTGAAATAACACTTCCATATTTAAAATTCAGTCACAGGGAGTGACTGACACTTTCTTTCAAACCCTGTCCAGAAGTAGAATAAGTTCTGAATCAGAAGTGATAATTTGAGCTGGTTATGTAATTCTTCTTAATTTAATTTATTTTAATCCACTGTTGTGCTTTGTGCTTAACAACCACTTATCCAATCCTGAAACGAGAAGTGAACTAAGCTTGTGTATAGCTCAGAAGCAAGCATGGGATCCTTGTGGAATGATAGGTAAATGTAAACAGAAAAGGTGCTTACACACTGCCAGCATTCAAACTGCTCAATTTTAATTCAGAAATGTTGGGCCAACTGTTACAATGAACACTTATCCTACAGTGTGAAGGAACACTTCGCAGCAGTGACCTTATCAACACACTACAAAGGTTTATAGAACACTCTTTTGTCAGTTCCCTGACAAAACTTTCTATCATACAATGCTCTTTTGGAGATGCATATCCATAAAGCTGACAGGAAAAAAAAATGAACTCTATTCCCCCCTGTATGTGTATATAGATCTCTGTGTTTCTAACAATTCTCAAATGCCACCTCCTCCTCTTATTGGTAGGTCTATCTTAGAGAAAAATACTGCCTGATGCTGAGTTGGGTGTTGCTATTTTTTATTAAAATTATAAAAAATATTTTATGAAAGCAAACTCTGACTTCTTTTTTCCCTCCCTTGATCTGAACACCTTGGAAAACAGAGGCAGAGCCAGGGCTGGACTTCTCTCAACAAGCTTTGATGAGGTAATATATCAGGTATGTTTCCAAATGATCTAGTGTCAGCCTGACAGGACTCCTACAGTATAAATCATAACTCAGGATAGATTCCCCCTAGTCTACCTGCTGGAGTGGGCAAAATCTTTGCAGTCCTGTTTCTCATGTGCCCCATGACAGAAATGAATTGTACAAAAATAATTAAGCCTCCCTTTCTCTCAAAGGCACAAGAATCACTAGGAAAATCTCAATCTTTCCTGAACGCTGATTCTTAAGTTTTTTACTCCTCGATGGACAAAGGCTATAAGCTGTGATAAACAGAACCTGCCTTTCAGCTACCTAGCACTGGCATCCCTAATTCTTCTGTTCTTTGATCTAACTAGACTATCAAGAAGATGAAAAAATAACTTTCCAGGGCATGTGGGTTTTTTTATCACAAATGAAAAAAATGTTCTTTTTAAGTCATAGAAAAGGCAGTGGGTCAGACAGATTTTGGAAGACATGGGCTAAAAATTCCTGAGAATGTTTGCATCATTTTTATTTATATTTAGTAAGAACTGATAGAAGGGGCACAAATTTTGGTAGTGTGAGAGACTTTGCCCGGGTAGACTTTAGGCAACAACTTCTCCTTGTAATGTCTCTCACCTTGGAGACTGAGACAACGATAATCCCATGAGAATGATGGGTACTCTGAAGTGCTGCACTGCAGAACTTATCAAGCTGAGTTACTCAGAATATTTTAATAATTACATGGCATTATGTTTGATGAAGTGTTAGGAACTTGTGGAGGTTCATCAGTTCTGATGAAGTTTAAGGGCAGTGTCTGAGGCTCTGGGATCTCTGGTCATTTCTGTTGAGAGAAAGAAAGAACAGGAAAGCTTAAAACTAGCCTTTTAAATCTGAAAGTTTCATTTTGTCTGAGAACACTGGTTTTGCCTAACCAACAAACGATTTTTCCTGAAACCTCAAAAGCTGTCAAAATTGGAGTAAGCATCCTTGAATCACCTTAGTTTTTTAAATCATTGAAAAAGCTTGCATTGGAGCTAATGGGGCTCTGAAACAAGTCATCAGTGGAACAGGGCTGAAGTGCTATATAAAATCTACTTCTCTCCCATATTAACAAGCAGTTTTCTGAATTACACCACAAAATGAGTCAGTAACATCATATTATCCAATATCAATGAACTGTGCTTCTGTGAAACCACTGATGAGTTGAAATTCAGGCTTTAGTAAATCAATGTAGATCTTGAAGTTGATTTAATGGGCAAAGACTGTGGGTTATAGAAGAGCATCCCAGTTTGTCTTCTGGATGTATTCTTGTTTTGTTTCTTCCCTTTTCTTCTTTTTTTTTTTTTTCCTTTCACCTGTACCTGTTTTAGCCAGGCCTGACAGAAAAAATATAGTCAAGACTTCTACTCACATATTTCTTTTTTTTTTTTTTTTTAACGAATATTAGTCATAAGTCATTCTGTCAGAAGATCATCGAAAGAGTTAACTCCCCAATCACTCAAATTAATGATGAAAATATAAGCGTGGGTGACACATCAGTGCGTCAGAAGAAAGTCTGAAGGACGAAATGAAAAGTACTCCCTGAGAAAGTAATGGCCCACATAGGTACAAGCCTGCAACCAAATGAAGGTAGAGCAGGTCCAAGCACTGAATGGCAGGAGCAGGAGCAGGAGCAGGAGCAGGAGCAGGAGCAGGAGCAGTGACTCCAGCAGAGCATTTTGCTGGCCCTTTTCGCACAGCCAGAATAGGAGCAGCGTGTTTGCAGCGTGGCTGCAGGAGACTGACTGGCTGAAGTTACTCCTTGATGTGAGCACTCAGGCCTGGGTTTGAATGAGCGCCATGATGGGTCCAAGGGTCAAATCCTGGCCTGCAGGACACCAGCAGCCTGGTGAAAAGAAGGCTCCTGACTTCAATTACCTTCCTTCACTCCTAACTCAAGGGACAGCCATGGCATTGGTCCAGGATTATCTTTACAAGACCATTTCCATTAAAGCCAAGTGAGAGCTTTCTCCCTTCCTAATCCTTAAATTCTTCAGTTCCAGAAAATAGAGCTAATAATGAGTTTTTCTGGTATTATTAAATAAGCAAGTATGTGGCTGAATGATACACTGCCTGTCATTTTATCTCAGTTTAAGACACAATATGTTTTCTAGCCCTATGACATCCCTTTGTGTTTTTCATAATTAGAAACAATGTTGACATTTAGATTCAGCACAGCTTTGGATATCAAAAAATGGCCCATTTAATGTAAAATCTCTAGCTCACTAATTAGTTTCTAAAGTTGGAATCAGGTGTTTATAAGCCATTTAAGCAAAACAAAGTAGTATTCCGCAGAGACTGTTGGCCAGGCTGTTAACTGAGTTAATGTACTCTCTAAAAACTTTGCAAAACTGAAAAGCAGTAGCTTTATAAATATCAAGTCTTCTGAAAAATAATGGGTTTATTTCTACTTAGTACCATCCTCAAGTTTGTTTAATAACATCTTTGAATAAACATCTTGCAATTATTTTTTATCCAATCTCAAAAATAATGTTTGCAATGAAAATGTGAAAGCAATGCAGAAAGATGACCAAATAAATTCCTGCAAGGTATTTGAAATAAGCCCATTTATAGTAGACTTCTCATCTAATTATTAGGACAATCAGCATTGGTGAAAGTTGTAGGTGTTAGACAATTTTCATTGCTATTAGCTATCTAAGGCACCAAGCCAGCAGTCAGTGACACAGATATTTGACTTTAGATAACCCCCTTACAGTGCGATAAAGCTGCAGAAAAGCCTGTATGTTTGCAGAGCTAGGACATCAGGGACGTGTCCTGTCTCATTTGCACAATGAGCCCCATGATAACACAAATGAGATTAAAAAAAGGGTAAGAATTAATGGATTTGAAAATAAGTGGTTTACCCCCACCTGCCTCAGATTTCTTTAGTCACAGTGTAAGTAGCTGTACAGGACAAAAGAGCATCTGGATGTTTATGTGTGTTTAATAAGAAAGGGTGATTTTGACCTGTGAAAAAAACCCATACATTTTGCAAAAGGAGAAAGAACCTCCCAAGCCCAATCCTGATCAGTTCATGCTTATACCTAATAGACCAAGTTCTTAGTTACCTTCCCTCACCCCAAACTCAAGGGGGAATGATAGTGTTGGTCCAGGATTATCTTTCCAAGACCATTTCCATTAAAGCCAAAGAAGAATTTTCCCCTTTCTAGTCTCTAAACCTTCAGCTCTGGAAAATAGAACTAATCACAGCTACTACCTGTGATCTCAGGGAAGACAATTGGGTTGCTATATATGTGTGGAGAAAAAACCATGAAATTTAATCTGTGGCAAAATCTTGTAATGAACTCGTTACAATAGCATTTGGAGCCATACCTTTACCACCAGTGCCAGAGAACAAGTGGATTTATCAATGATTTTAAGATAAAATAGTATTATCTAGTCTTGCCAAAAGTTGCCAGTCTTTTAAAATATAATGAAAAAAAATTATCA
This sequence comes from Myiotriccus ornatus, assembly GCA_036023395.1. Taxonomy (NCBI): domain Eukaryota; kingdom Metazoa; phylum Chordata; class Aves; order Passeriformes; family Tyrannidae; genus Myiotriccus; species Myiotriccus ornatus. The sequence goes on along the minus strand of JAYRBT010000042.1, from coordinate 60,862,070 downwards.
CAATTTATACCTATATGAGCAAATCATCTTTGACTGGACAGCTAATACCTGAATAAATTAAAATATAACTGATTATTAGTATTTCTTAGCTGGGATATGGTGAAATGACGTGGCCAGAAACAATCTTCTCCCCTCAGGCTTCATCATCCTTGAAACTGTCAGCCCACATAGATGGTCAGATGAAATTGAGGCTGTACCCTGAGAAAAAAGTATGTGAAACTTAGGCAAGATCATTGCATTTCTGTTTGTTCCAGGGTTTCTCTTTTTTCTCCTTCTACTGAACAGAAACAGGGTAGAATGAGTCCATGTTTCATTCCTTATATTGTGGACTTTTCAGTCTTTCCTAGCTATTCCTGCCAGTAGGACTATAAGAGCTCTTTCTCATGTTTTCAGATTGTCAGTGATCTAGGAGAAGAGGATTTCAACCCTGTAAACTTGAAAAAATGACTTTCAGCTTTTTGACTCAAACTTTTATGGTAGTGAAAAACCAGAATTTCCAATTCACTGGCTAGACAAAAACTCCATATCCATGAAAATAGCTCAAGTCAAAGCAAAATGAAAATGCTCTCATTAATTTTTTAACAAAAAGAAAAATGAAAAAAAGGAGGGAAAATATCCTTATACTTAAACTAAAATTCAGTGTCTCCTTTCCTTTTGAGAGAATCAAAATTTTCATCTATTTAAAAATTATGATGCTTTCACAACGAAATTTATTCTTAGGAAAAAAAGCCTTAAAATATGTCATTTCTTCTTTGAAAGAAATCCAAAGTTGTTGTGAGGAACCACTTATTTTGCTGTTAAATATAAAAGTAATGCTATTCTGTGTTAAGCTGTTTTGAATAGCAAAATTACTTTTCTCAAAGTTAAAAAGAACCTCCCTAACTCTCTTTTGAAAAGTAGTCTAGTGACAAAGAACAGCACTGGAGGGGGTTATCCTTGCTGCACTTGTAGAAGATTATCACCAGGGATTGCTCCTCAGTCAGTGCCAGTTGAGGAAATTGTGTGCAACAAAGTAAAAGTAGATATACCTGGCCAATCTTCTTTAGATATCCCTGAGCATGCTCTATTTTCACTTCCATTCACCTCAAATAGCAAAAGTAGGTCATCTAACTTTTTATTTCAGGATAGTTCTCTGATGGATAGGCTTGCTGCTTATGGGAACTGCTGGCTACAACAGGATTAGCTCCCATTTCTTTACAATTGCATTGCCTGCTCAGATAAGAGCTGTTTTTTTCCCTTTCTCCAGGTGCATTTATTTCTGGGAGCAATCAACTTATTTCCTGATCCACAAAACTGCATTATTCTTACCAGTATTTTCCTCTGGGAATATCAGTAAAGAAATATTATATGCCAGGAACTTAATTATTCATTAGTTTATGTCCAGTTTCTTCATACGACTTCCTCTGTTATCATTTCAGCTGATGCAATAATAACAGGCCAACAATATTGTGCCTAAATCAACTCCCCTACTAAGAAAGAGTTGGAAACAGATGCTTAGATTGGATGTCTGGCAGATTTCTGAAGTTTTTCTCCTATTGCATGGAAAGCCCTGGGTAGACTTGCATTCAATTTAAGTCAAATAACTTACCTTACTTTAAACTGCCCCCCCGCTGCCACTTGATGCCAGGAAACCCATTCAGAAGAGTCCATCGTTTGTCTGCAAGAGGAAATTATTTTTCTCTGGCGAATTTCTGAAACCTAGAAATACATTCCCAGAACACATTCAGTAGCATAAATGCAGAATGAATTTTTTAATGTACTCATTGTAAAACAGCAAATGAGATGCTGTTGACTATGCTGAGCACTCCAGTTTTCTTCAAATCACATGAGAATATGAGCTTTCTCAGCAGTTTTTGTTTGTTTATTTTCTTAACACAATCACACTTGTCTGAAATTCCCAGTATGTTCAGTTTTTAGATCTCACAAAGTATTCACTGGTGATAGTTTGTCTGACAGATTGTGTCACTTGTATTGAGCATTGCCTTTACATGTTTTTCCAAGTTCCATGTTAACAGTGGATACATACGTATAAAATAAAAATAAAAAAAACATATAAATGTACTAGCAGTTCTTATAAGCATTCCTTCCTTCCTATGAAGGTGCTTATGGTAATGAAGAAGGACCATGTCATCAAGTAATGTTCTTATCTGGATTATTTTTCTTTCCAGCTTCAAGGTTAGGAGACATTTTCAGCAAGTTTAGACTACATACATCTTCTAATACATAAAATATTTTACCATCTAGTAGTCTTCCAATATTTAAAAGTCTGTTAGAAAGAGGACAGACATCTGTTGTTTGGAAGACATGGAAGTAGAAAAAATTGAGCTGAATTTGCATCAAATAATAATCAGACTAAATATTGGGAAAATACTCAAAATCAGTAGAGTAAAGGGCTGGAGGAGTGACATGGAAATGTTAAGTCTCTTAAAGAGTTTACAGGACAGGTTAAGAATAATTTTTCAGCTGTGGCTCAGATATACTTGATTTTTTTTTAGGACAAAAGAAGGGATTCTATGGTATAACTAACTTCTTTCCAGAAGCATAGTGCTTGCATGAATGGCTATCTACAATAATTTATGCTAACCATTATCACATCCATAGCTTCTTCTCATTACATACAAAATTTCTGGTTTAATTGCAGTATTAATCAACCATAATTGATGATTCAAACTGAGAAAGTGCCTTTCCTAGTAATTCACTGTTTTGAGGCCCATCACTATTTGGGGTCTCAATTCAAGCCAGTGATCCTGTGCTTCTCAGAGAGATCTCAGCTTCCAAATCAGAGAGATCTGGGGCTTCTCTGATAGCCCAGCCTGCCCAGGACTTCTGAAAATCAAGGTTTAAGTGTTACATAGAGGGAATGCATTACTTTAGAGACCAATTTGGTATTGACCACCTAGCTCTGTGTCAGCTGCTCTCTGGCTCTTACCTGAACTCCAGTGAAAGGGAATCTTTCTACCTTTTTGCTCGACATTATGAGGAAGGTGAAACTATGTGAAATCTGGCACGTGCTTTTCATAGGTAAATTAAATCAAGCATATCTGTGTGCTCCAAAATATACTAGCATGAACGCAGCTGAAAAAAGAAAGAGAAGAGAAAATCTGGACAGTCTGGTCAGGTGCATATTAAATATATAAATTTTATTGTCATCTGTTCATATGAGTTAAATTGCATGGACTTATTATCCCAACGCATTATATTCCCAGGACTACAAAAATATCATTGCAGAGTTAAATGAAAGAGATAAGTCCCTGGTCTTTTTTGAACTAGCTGTTTTACAATTAAAAGTACAATTCACTTAGGAGAACTAAGTTCCTTAATAATTTCATCTCCTTTAATGACCCTCCTTTCTCATACTGTTAATAATTCCATTTTCTTTCAAGTAAAGAACAATTGAAGAGATGCATAAAATGAAACCCATAATGGAGTCCTCAGGCAAGAAGGTCTCAAAGCACCAAAGAAATCAAAGTGCCTGTTGCCATCTGTGGTAATTCTGTCGTTTACAGCCCATATGATCATTCAAAGCCTTATCTGTCAACAGTATAATGACACGGTGATTAAGCAATAGGGATATTAAAGTTCAACAGATTTATTTGAATATGATCTGCATGAGGGAGCTTATACTCCCTCTGATTTCTAAAAACTGGCTTATCAGGTGGTAAGATTAGTGACAACTGGTTGTTCTTCTTCATTGTATAAAAGTGGTAATACAGCAGTCTGCTTCTTCTCATTCACAGTAATTCCAGTGATGTAATGTAAGCTGTCTCTGCCTAATATTTTTCCAAAGAGACATTATTCTACGTGGGAAACCATACCACAGGAAAAAAACCTCCATTGGAACTCAGTCATGAACCTATTTTCCACTCATGTTATAAATGACTATGATTATGAAGAGACTTATTAATTAATTTCCCAGATAAACAACTTCACTTAGAGCAAGGCCAGTGAAAATAAGAAAGGGCAGGAAAAGGTCATGCCTGGCCCCAAAATTATGAGGAATAGCTACGAAATGCTCATCCAAAGTCACTAACAAAAACTTCAGGTCTTTTAAAAAATCATTCCAATCCTAAGTATGCAGCTTAGATCACCAAATGCTGTTTTTATATTGAGCTGACATGAATAGTCCAAGTACTAGTCATGCTGGGGAAATGCATATTTACAACAGCATATAGAGCTGGTCTAGAGTGTGACAAGATATTTTGTGAGAAAATCTCAATTTTCCTCTCTTTCATAAAAAAACAAATTTTCACTAAACCAACCCTTTATTTTTCTTTTACACATAACTTTGGGGTGTCAAATAGTAGTAGCAAAACAGCATAAAATGTCTGTGCACCTGGTCATTTCCTATAAAACTTTGTGTTTTAATAGAGTATTCTAAGTTTTTCATTGTTATTATTATTATGAAATGGGCTATATTACTTGCTGACCTCTTGGCCTTGTAATGTCTTTGCTTTGGCCGTAGTTTTTTTTCTTAAATGAGTCAACTTGCATGGATTTTTAAAACTGATATTTCAACATCAGTCAAATGCTCTTTTTCTTTTTTTTTTTTTTTAAATATTCTTTTCAATCCTCTTTACAGACTTCTACTTTTAATTTTCTTCTAATTTCTCCAAGTCTATACATAGCATTGATCAACCTCTAATAGGAGCACACTGGCTATAAAATTGAAATATATCTAACAGCAGCAAATACTGGATGGGATAGGTAGATGTATGACTTGGCTTATGCCTCTGCATAAGCAGGACATTTTTCTTTTCTTGCTGTCTAGGCTAGGAGACAGAAGTGTTGCTGGCAGCAGAAGGAATGTTCCCAGAAATGAGTCGTGTGTGTTAGTGGGTCTGCATTACTTACAGCTCTGGTTACCGCATGTGAAACTTGTCCTGCTTGTGAATAATAGGTGAGCTGAAAGACTGGAAAGAAAAGGATGTTTCAGGCATTGATTTTGTCACCCTTTGCCTGAAAATACATTTAATGGAAGAAAAGCTTATAATTTCCTTGTTGGCTGCCAAATCAGGACCTATGAGAACTTCTTCTCCATTGCAGTTCAATGCCTGGATTGGTATCACATCCATATGATTACAAATATTGATGCTCCTGCAACATCTTTTCCCTTGTTTATAACCCTCGACAATATAAACAGGTTTTATTCTGCTATTACTGTTTTTTTGTGGATTTACACATAAGAAGCCACATTTTATTTGGTTTTGTAGAAACTTCAGTTACTTGATTGAAAAAGATTTTGAAGGTAGAGGTGGCAGATGTATCCAGTGTCAACATTATCATGTTTTCTTACAGACTCCTAAGCAGATAAATTATCTGATCAGAAATAGAAGTGAGAACAGTTCTGATCTTCAGAAATTTCAGAGATACTTTAGTGATTTTGTTTTTAATTCAGCCAGATGAAAATGGCTGGCTGAGCTGAGAAGTACTGTAGTAAGGAAGAGGATAAATGTTTGTCAGTGATCCTGATGATGTAATTTAACACAGATATGAGTGACTAGAACTCAGCCAAACTACAGAAATATTTTTGATATTTTATTATAAATGTCATCTTATAAATTTAGTTTAAGAAAAGACCAACAATTTTTCCCCCTGAAAATGAGTTCAGAAATGAAGGAAAATATTTGTCGATGGCGTTTTCTTTTTGACCAACTCTGTGACTAAGTTAAAATGAACACCAGAAAAAAAACCCTTCTGAAAACTCTTGTTTCTTTTCCCTGCTATGTAAAATCATGTAATATTTTTAACTATTTTCCTTTTTACACACCATATACTTATTTTTCTTTGAAACAGGATTTTCCAATTTAAAAATAAAAGAGCCAGGTGGAGGAGAAAGTTTGTGAAAGTCATGTTTTATGCCACCAGAAAAAAAAAAAAAAGCATACGTTCTTTTTGCCAGACTCAATTTTGATGTGGGGTGATATGTTGTTTTGGGTTTTTTTAAAGTTTCATTATAACCCAGAAGGCCTAGCTCAGATGTCTGGCAATAGTATTCTCTGGTCAGTGTGAAATCACTCATGGTACACAGGCAGGTAGGGAGGAACTTCAACAGAAACTGAAGAATACTTATATTATCAATAATACATTTTCCACCTTTTTTATTTTTTTTTTCCCAAAGACTGGCAGAGCCACTGCTGTCTGCATATCTGAGCAAGCTGTGTGGGTGCCAAAAGTATGGCAAGCTCACAAAGTTTGAGAGAAGATGTAGTTCATATTTAACACTGCTTTGTGGATATATATTCCCCCCTGAAGAGCTTTCAGGCTGTCAATATCTTTCTAAAAATAAACAGACCTATGAGCAACACAGCAATGCCTTTACAGCTGGTGATGAGATGAGTGTCCAAAGGCAAATGAACTCCCTGAGGTTCTGATACATAGCACTTCTGAACTGGAGAGAGGAGACACCTCCTTCTCCCCAGAATGTGACCCATGGGCAAAAAAAAATGTACTGTTTCGTAAACAGAAATGACACTTCAAAGAACTGTGGACAAAGCCCTAGCTCCTGAAGGAAATAGCTCAGATGATCAGATTAATTAAAACAGTGGAAAAACATAAAGTCAAATATGGGCTGAAATTACCCTAGCATGTGGCAGATGAGACAAATCAGGATGACACAGAAATACCTGAAAGGCAATGCCTTCTTCAACTTCAGAATTGTTCAAATCCATTTTAAAAGAGAAAATATGAGATTTAGCAGGACCAGGTCCTGCAAAAATGGACATATATGATGCATAATTGCTGAAGCAGTGATACTACCTTGCTAATCTGCATATATGTCTTATAAAGCTGTCTAAAACCTTTTGGGAAAGTTGTATTGCAATCGATGTGCAAATGAAGTGGGATCTATTTGACATCTTAGCATGCAGAGAATAAAATGGCTTTTTCTGTCTATTCCTTCCCCCATGCTACTCCCAGTGGTAAGAATCAAACCTTTGCACTTCTTAAAAGCATCACTTTTTAGACCTCTAATCTTAGCCTTTCAGGACTCTCCGCTGATAATGCTTTCACTTTTAAAATATTTAGATTTTATAAACAAAACAATTATTCACTACAGAATAGTGTAGTCTCCAACTTTCTTTTTTTTCCCGTTTAGTTTTGGCTTTAACACTGTAAATTGGGGCACTGTGTTACTAGCCCACTAAAAAAATCTATGCCGCTTTGAATTTGTTTCAGACTCTGGCCTTAGATGACATTTGATTATTCAGAACACAAGAATGCATAATTAATACCAAACAAAACAAGATTCCTGTTCCAGGCAGCTCAGTATAGTGTCTCCATGTAAGTGGCTAATGCTTGATTAAACTTGTAGCAATAGCCTTTCTATCTCAGCAGAAGTTGTTTGCTTTCTCCCCAGTGAACTCACGTTGCTGTTTTTTTAGCTACAGGTAGCAGTTCTAGCTACAGCTACACATTTTGGGGTAATTATTTTTGTCCTCGTTCAACCACCATTCCTTCAACAGCGACCAGAGTATCTGCAGATAAACAGATCAGCTCTAAAGTTCATGCTTTCATGAAAAAAAGCCTGGTGAATCCTGTGAATATAATAACTGCTTAATTTCTAGTATAAGTAGATTTATTCTTGTGTTTAAAGACCAAATCTTGTCTACAGAACAGAAATGGTGTAAAAAATGGCATATTATTTGAAATTTTATTAGAAATACCTTTTCTTATCTATATGCTTAAACTTCCTCTGGTTCATTAGTAATTTGATCTCATTTGGGTCCTGTTTCTAGGACAGGATTAGAACGGTAGCAGGGCTTTCCCATCTCTTTTGCACATGTAGAAATCACAAATACAATCAGAAGAAAACAGAGGTCAGCTAAATTTAAGATTCTATCAAATCCATGCAATCATTTTCCCCTAACTGAAACCTATATATTTCGTTTATATAAGATAAAGGTGAGTGAACTGTCAGGCAAAGCTGAGAAGGAAAGAAAATCAAAATAGCAAGTAGAAATCCGAGGGAAGACAAGAGTGTGGGAAAACAGGTATTGGTACCACCTACCAGTTGAAGAAATCTTTGGAAAACTTAATTGTCATCTTCGTGGCAAATGCAGGTTTGTGAAGTCATGGGTGATAATTCTGAGTGGACAGGTACGATTGTAGAATGGGTAGTTTGAATTTTTCCGAAGTATTTCTAGATTTTTCTGATTTTGTGTCCTGAAAAGGCCTACTTAAAACACATTCAAGACTACCAATTTAGTCTTTTCATAGCTTTGAAAAATATTGTATGGAAACATACTGATATTATTATAATATAATAATATTCATATCATATTATACTATATTATTTTATACTATATAATGTCATATAATATTATTTATTATTATTATTATTATTATTTCCAGCCTTTTATAAAATCAAGCAGTAAACTGTGGTATTCGTGGTCGGTGGGAAAAGTAGATATAAAAGTGCATTACCAACACTGCAAATTTGTGGTTGCCTTTGTTTTAGTTTTTAAATACAATTCCTTTTCCCACTTTAAGTATCGCTAATTGCTGTTCTTCAGTCCTACCACACGATGGGCTCTCAGAAATCTTAATCATGAAAACAAGTAAAATTATTCCTCTTCACTTCTTCTTTCAATATTTGGATAGAAAATGTTACTCAGAGTTTCATATCTATACATGATTATTCCTTTGTGACAGCCCGGCTGTTAAATTATTTAACAACATGCCTATAAAACTGATTCAATGATAATATATTTCCCTTATTTCTGGGAGGACAGTTGTCTTAGCAATGGAAGATGAAACAACAAACAGTATGTGCTGTAAGAGGGCCATAGCCCTTGAATCTTTCATGTAGCTGCTAAGATGTATATCACATCTTAAAAGAAGATTGACAGACTGAATAGCATATTGTACCAATGCAAAGGGTTTAATTATGTGCTTGGCTTTTAGAGATGGCTCAGTAATATGTTGTAAAGGGTATTTTAGCAAGAAAAGCATAGCTTCAGTTGGTTTACAACTGTAAATATTTGATAGACCATCTGTTGGTGACAGCGCAGAAGAACAAGAGCTGCTCCATTTCAACTCCTCGTGGATTCTTGAACAGTAGGGATGCTCATTTTAGATCCTGAAAGACAGACAAGGATGGAACTTGAATCCGAATCTCTCATACTGCAAATTACAACCACCTATACAAAGCAGGAGTTTTCTCAACAAATGTGGCTAAATTACACAAAGCGGGCACTGTGCTTCACAGACCATTTTTTCTTTTGGCTCAAGCCTGGTGTGAAGTTCACAGGATCACTTAATTGGGAGTTACGACTGTGAATATCTTGCTTGGACAAGCCACACTGTTAAAAGAAGAATATTTGATAAAAAATAAGGTTAAAAAAAATAATGATATCAGGTGACCTGAAAAAATCTGAACTGACAATGAGGCTGTCAGTATATTTGTTTCTATTTTAGACTGACCAGAACATCATCTCTATGGGAATGTTCTTCTAGAAGCCCAGTCTTCGAAACCCATGGCAGAAGGGAAATGATTACTTTTCTCTCCATTGCAAAAAGTCTGCTTTAAAGCAGACTCCTCATGTAGTCTGGTGATTTAGTGCATTACATTTGAGCTCTCCATTCTTGTTTTCCAAGCTCAGAAAAATTCCACAGTGTCACCTACAGCTCTGCTTCAGTTTAATCTTGCACCCACTTCTTTGCTGCCTTCATTTACTCTTAAATTTCACTCCTCGTGTATATTCTTTACCTAAGCACTCATTTTAGCTTAGTTTATTTATGAATCATTCCTCAGAGGCTATGTGTACTCTGTTTTTCGCTTGTGTGTGCAGCTGAATTTACATGAATTTCAGTGTACTGTAACATCCTCTGGGTAGGGATCTTCCAGAAAACTGGAAAACTCAACAAACCCATACAACTGTACCAGCAGCGATGACTAATACTAAAGAAGTAAAGTTAGGTAATTTTAAAATAGCATTGTATTGGAACTGAAAGATTAAAATCCATACTGTATGGCTGATTGAAACAAGTTAATGGCACTCAGAAATCAGTCCTTCTTAGTCTTCCTCCTCCCCTCCAGGGTTTTAAATATTTTTTAAATGTTTATTTGGGGTTATATTCAGATATTTTGACTTGCAGAAGCTTGTGTTTGAGAAGGAGGGAGATGACTGCAGAGAGTGTTGAAGAAGGCAAGTATATGTCTTGGTAAGAAACCAAATGGGCTTGCTTCTCACCTTAAATCTCCTCCAGGGAGAAAGGAAAATGTGCTGGGCTGGCAGGAATAAAATCTCAATCAGCTGTTGTCAGCAATATGATTTCTGCAATCCGTTTCTTTAAAGGCTTCCATGTGTTTTAATCTCTGTAGTCAAATAGCATCTTCACTTCTCCTTTGTGTAAACACTGTGAACCTCCCCAGGCATTTCTTGTCTAGAGACCATTTAAACCTGCTTACTTTGTCCTTAGAAAGAGAAAGATCAGCATAAAATGTCTAGAGCTTTCCAATTATTTATTTATCATATCCTGAATTCATTGAATGGGTATAACTCACATCTTCCCTGTGAACTTAAAAGTAAAGAAAGAATATCCTCTTCATGAGAAGCAGACTATGAAAACTCACACATAAGTGTATTGCTGTCTGATTTGGAGCAATGAGATTAATAAGCTGGGGCTTCTACCTATCTCTTCCTTTCAGCTGCATAGTTCATAGATTCAGACAACACAACCTGATTCATCTTTCTCTTTCTTTCTCTCTCTCTTTCTTTCTTTTTCTTTCTTTCTTTCTTTCTTTTTCTTTCTTTCTTTTTCTTTTTTTTTCTTTCTTTCTTTCTTTCTTTCTTTCTTTTTCTTTCTTTCTTTCTTT
>JAYRBT010000042.1:60791996-60850897 GCA_036023395.1 Myiotriccus ornatus | reverse complement strand
TTTCTTTCTTTCTTTCTTTCTTTCTTTCTTTCTTTCTTTCTTTCTTTCTTTCTTTCTTTCTTTCTTTCTTTTTCTTTTTCTTTTTCTTTTTTTATTTTCCTTGATTGGAAAAACAAAACCAGACAAGCATTAGGAACAATTGTTCTCAATTGCTCTGCACTGAGAAAATTTTCAGATGTGCTGAGTGTCTGTCCATTCACCACTTGACAACTTGTATATTAGGAAGACTAATATTTTAGCAGAGGTGCACAGATACAAAATGAGGGTGTATTTATCCTTTGTACATCAGCTAAAAGAAGAGTCCGTTTAACTGTTTGGAAACTGAGAAGGATGTGAACTACAGTTTGTGAACTGTATTGAAATGATTCCTTGTTTTAACTTTCATGAATAATGTAGCAGCTGCCATGATTATGTCTGAATTAGAATTTTGAAGAGATAATTCACTTTCTCTTCCTACAGTGTGGATATTTTCCCAGCTGCACCAGAAACTCATACACATTATTTTTGGCAGTTCATGTTTAGGCTTTGTTTATTAAAAGAATCCAAAGTTGAGAGAAGAGGTGTCTTTCCCTGCAGTTTTAGCTATGTGCCCATGATTTCTGGTCCTAACATGACAGTTGTGTCAATTGCAAACTAACCTTTATCAGATAAGAAGCTGATGCTTATAGGTGGGTGTTTCATTTTCTCTCTTTTTTTTTTTCCCACCAAGCATGAGTCAAATTTGAAGGAGAAAAAAATAAAAAGCAACCGCCCAAAGTACATATACTTCAATTTTTTAAGGAATGGTGATCAGCTAAAACTCACAGCTGGCCTCTGAGCCCTGCTGCATACATCACTGGGGTGCTGAGATATCTCCCAGAGTGGATGCAGGCCAGGGGCTGTGAGATGGAGCAGAATTCTCCTCTGCCCATGAGCGAGGAAGGGTAGGGCTGCAGTGACCACATTCACAGCTGCTACTGAGCAGCCCCCACAGTCAGGTACACAATGGGGTGACAATTAGTACAAACTACTAGCAATGAATCAAAGACCTACAAACAAGTAATTTCCAAGTTTCTCATCCACTGGAGGCACATTACTCTCTTTTTTTTTTACACAGACATGTATATATTAGACACATATCACCAAATACTATTAAAATGCCAAACTAATTCCTCATTGCATACTTAGATGCTGTCACAATTTGCATTATTGTGACAAGTGCCAAAGATATTGCTATGCCTCCAAAGAACATGAAAGCAACAGATTTTTTCTGTTCATCTGGAGAAGCAGGAGGATTTCTCCTCCTAATGTCTCTTTGACATGAGCTTTGTTTGAGGAGGCTCAGCAGCACAGGGACAGTACACCTTCATACAGCATTCTTGCACATTTTGAAACTGCTGAAGCACATAACCCATCTTCTCCATGTGTTAAGGCATTAGAGGTAACAAATCAGTTAATAAAATAATAAAATCACAAGTGGGTAATATGGAAGCAGAGGAAACAGGAGTTTTTTTCAGTAATTTCTTAAGATTGAAGGTAGTTACAAAATTATTTGTGCCTTGAAAAACATGCCAGACCAGACAAACACCAGTTATAGCCTTATGGATGTGCACTTTTTGCAAGGTTGCTGCCTGAAGATGGAAAAGATCAGGTTTCCTCAGCCTGTTGTCCAAATCTAAGTTAATATTGCCTCTCAAGTCTAGATATTTATTGCAAGTGAATCACAGAATGTTCTGATTTGGAAGGGACTCACAAAGGCCATCAAGTCCAGCTTTTAAGTGAATGGCCCATATAGGCATCAAATCCACAACCTTGGCATTATTAGCACTGTGCTCTAACCAGCTGAGCTAATCTGAGGGTCAAGTGGCAGACTAGGTGACCCAGCAAATCAGGATTCGGGACCTGATTTCCTTACACTCACCATTTTGAAAATCTTAAGTTTCATTTTGTAAAGAAAGTCAGTAGGGATTGGACTTCTGGTTCTCAGTTGCACTTAAAAGTAGGCTTTTGCTTCATAAGCAGCAGAAGCACTTGAGGTGCTTTCATGTTCCTGTTTCTGTGAACCTCACATGACATTTTTTAAAATTTTCTCTTAGAGAAAACCTGTGTCTATAGTTCAGAGTTTCTCTTCCAGCACCACAGACTGAAAACCTAGAGACAATGCAGGGCTTCCTCGCAGCTTTTCAGGCATGAGGAGCTGTCGGATGAAGTCAGACAGTCATAAATAGCTGTTGAATGCTGTAATGTGACAGATCAGGTCAAACAATTTTATTCTGTCAGTTTGAATGATATTGCAGACCCGAAAGCTTCCGACTGGCTGAGTTTTAATCACTGAGGTAATTTTCCGTGCGTGTTTTTTTTCAATACTGTGTTGGACATTCCACAGCACTGAGCACAGGTTGTTGCTGATTCCATTTATGAGAAAAATCTCTGCCTAATTTAAGAGTGAATTGGTTTATCAGAAACATAAGGGGTAATTTTGATTTCACACTCATGCCACATATTGAAATCTCCAACTCTCAGGAATTAGACAAATACAGAGGAGTTTAAGGATACCATTTATGGCTGGCACCTGAATGGAATACACAAACAGAGCTATACTCTGTGCTGAGTTCCTGTTATAGCAAGGAGGATTGTGGAGGTTTCCTTGCTATAAGGTGGTCTCTGACTGCTCTACTGTACTCATCATCTCACATTAGGGAGTGTGGAGGAGGAGTAATAGTAGCACAGCAACCTGAAAATACAAAGGTGAAGCACCTAAGTACCCTCCTTAATCTAAAGTGTGTGGTACTTTCTGTACTATGGCACGATCAACTGTGTAATTCTCACAGAAAATTAGTTTTAAATATATAGGATTTATTATTCAGAAAAGTCTTCTTTTCAGATTGCTAAAATATATTTTTCTGAGTGGTCTTAGTAGCTGATTAGAAACGGTTTGGTTGTTATATTAACTTTCTGACTCAGTACATTAACTCAGATATTGACATGAGACAAGTGGAGGGGGAAGTACCTTGACATATCATATAGAATTGCACTAAGAAGCACAAGCGGATTCCAAAAAACTTGTGAGATCTGAAGAGGAAAAGTGCTTTGGTTATTATTCTTTATTGATACCCTTATCTATTTCATTTTGAAAAATATTCTCACCAGAAGAGCCAATTAACTTCTTCCTGTTTTGCAACCTCTGATTCTTTTGCCAGACAGAGCAGGAAGTCTTGCAGAATGAGTAATGGTCAGGCTGAGGATCAGAATCAAATAATCTCAGGTTCCCTGAAGTCTCTACACTGTCTGGTCAGCAAAGATTTTGGAAAGTTGTGCCTCTGGCTCTGTGTGCAAGTGTAGGCCAAGTGACCACAGAAACACAAATCTGTGGCTAAAAGCTGGATCTCGTGGCTTGTTACCCAATTCTGCTCAGCATCTTGCACAAACTCAAGTGGATTAGACTGCTATTGACTTGTTCTTTCAAGCCTTCAGAAATCATGGTAAAATTAAAGCTTCTGCAATTCTGATGGCTCATAAGTGGTCCCTAAAATGTCAGTGAGTTGCAGATCGCCGTAAACTGCTTTTAACACTTAATTTCATTCTAATTTACAGCAATTGCTTTTAGCAGTGAGACTGTTTTTATCAGACTAATACAAGATCAGTGTTCTCTAACTTCAACAAGTCAATCTGTACTTTAAAAACCTTCAGCATTATTTTTGTTTGTACTTTTCTGCCAAAAGGGATTTGAATTCCCCATGGTGGACACTGGAATTTCTGAGAGCTTTTGATTCCAGTCTTCTAACTTCAATGCAAAAATAAGCTAAAATAACAGAAAAACATCTTATCCATAGTTTGCAGCCCCAAAAATCTCTGTGAGGGGTCAGGTAAACTGCTTGCTCCCATTTCCAGTGACTCTTCTGGACATGTAGATTCACTTAGAATATTAGGGGAATTTTTTCCCTTTTCTAATTGCAAGGGGTAGAAATAATGTTTACTAATTGTTGTCATTCAAAAGTAGGTAAACAGTTTAAAACTTGTAGTCAGCTCAGTAAGTTTACAGAGCAACTTCTTCAGCAATGGGGACTGAGCATATAGGGCTGTCAGCTGGCTGTAGGACTGAGGGGTACTAACAAGAAGATTGTGGGACCTGTGTCACACTTCAGGTGAAGCTGTGCCTCGGCATTAAAACAGGAAAAAATATTACAACCCAAGGAAATGCATTGTGTGAGAGACGATTCAACACTGGAAAGATAAATACAAATCAAAGTGGGGAAAAGACATACTGTGCTGAGGGAATTGAATATCTGGGACAAGGCACCTCAGTCAAAGGATGGGATTTGCAAATGGTTACCTGGAGAGTTTGAGGCTGAAATTTTCAAAAGAGATGTTCAGCAAGGAACTGGCTGCCCAACTTGGTGTTTTCCCAAATAAGCAGAGTCTGGGCTTTGTTTTTAAGGGAAGTGTTGTGCTCACTGACAGTGTAGGGAATATTTTCTCCCATAGTTGGAAATACCAGGTGAAATCCCTGTGTGCACTATGAACTGTCAGCAGAAAGGCCCCATTTTTTCTGCAGATCTATGCTTACACTATTACATCAAAGAAACATTTAGGTCATAGAATCATCAAAGATCACTGAGTTCATCTGTAAACCTAACACCCCCAAATCCACCGAGAAACCCTGTCCCTGTGTGCCACCCCTACACATCTCTTAAATACCTCCAGGGATAGTGACTCAACCACTGCCCTGGGCAGGCAGCTCCAAGGCTTGACAACCCCCTGGCACAACCTGAGGCCATTTGTTTCTGTCCCACCACTTGTCATCTGGGAGAAAAGACTGATGATGAACAGAAGGTCTTTTTTCTTTTATTCTGTCTCAACGTATCCAAAATTCTTGAAGGTCCTACCCAGGAATGCTCCTTCAAAGAAGCATTTCCATAGCAGCTACAGAAAGAATGGGTATAATTTCTGAAACTCTCTCTGCTTACTCCCCTAGGATATGTTGGGGAAGTTTGTATGTATGGTAAGATTTTTCAAATGTATGGTGAGATTTTCTCACTGATTTTCCTAAGTTTTTTGAATTTATTTTTTTTTTATTTTTGTCACACTTGAATAATTCTTTTTTCTTCTCTTTTAAATAAACATTTTAACAGTTCATTAGAAGAATACACTTGTGCCCTCATACCTCTTAAGAATTTGCCTTCTTCTCAGAAAAAGGCCCTTTAGACTTCAGAAAGCTGTGTTTAAAAGTAAAATAGAGGATTTTTTTTTTGTTAATTTGGTTTTAGGACTTACACATTCAAGTACAAGGTGAGGTATCTTTACTAAGTTTGCTTCCACATTTGTAAGGGTTACAAGGATAAAAATATGGAGGAAAAAAAACCCAAATCCCACAACCAAAAGTTGAAGTATATTCTCCAGATGACAACCTACTATTCTTTTTGATTTAGATGGAAAGATGATAAAAGAAAAATAGAATAACATTGATAATCTGGGCCAAATGTTTGAAGACACTTGAAAAAGCCCAGTACAGTTATTTTATGGTGCTTTTATCTCTGTATTTTTTAGCCATTTCATGTATCTGCAGGCATCACATAAGTCCTAGAACCCCTTCATTTCTTGTTCCAGTATTAATATTGGTGCCATCAAACTGGCAGTGAGCACAGAGTCACCTTTGATGCTTCAGAAATAATGAAATGTCACTCTCATTACAGAACAATGTGGCATTTAATGATTTAATAGGACTATACTAAGTTTATTTGCATTATTATTCCACTGCTATGATTTTTCCTGGCAGTCAAAGCTACCAAAAATATCACTGAATGTTAATTTAGATGAACTTTAAAGGCAGCCACGTAGGGAGTGACCTGAAATCAAAGCTCTTGGTCCTAGCCTTCAAAGGAGGCTACCCTGGAGGATGTCATTAGAATCTTCCTTTAACCTCACAGGCTTCAAATCTGAGAAAAAGACCCCTCCATACTGAGCAGGAGCTGTATCGCTCTCAGAAGCAAATATTAGAGTATCATAATTAGCTGGCAGAGGCAGAAATACCCCTGGACTCAGATATCGTTAACACAGCTAATTAAATATCAGAAAACATTACATGAAAATATTCTGCGGGAAAAAATGAAGATTCTATTTCCCAGGACTGTTAATTTTATGAATTTTACTCATCTTTCGGTGTTAGCTCTATTGAACACTACCGGTTCTAACTGTGTTGGTCCTTTAGTTGTTTGAGTGAAGGTTGTGGAAGTCCATTATTACTGAGCGTCACAGCTGGAATGGTTTCTCATGTAACAAATACAAATAAGCTTGTTGGCATGTATGTGATGATTGTGCCTGAAAGCAAGAAACCAGTGACTTCTGAAGTCCCTGGTTTTACCTGGCTCTCCAAATACACTCCAGAGGAAGGGTTTAGACCAAGGGCTTTTACTTAGTTTTCACAGTGCCTGCTTAAGAGTTGAATGAGTTGATTTCGTTTAGTTGTTTTGGTTTATTTTTTTTCCCTCAGATACCAGTTCATTGAATGTTTCAAATAAACAAACAAACTAAAGAAGGGGTTAATTTGTGAGAATAAGTGATCATTTTTGAACATGGAAATTTTTTTTTCTGTCATTTATAAAAGTTTTGATAGTTACAAATATTTTACAATTTAGCTAACGAAATTTAAATCCCGATCAAACTAAAAAAAAAAAAACACCAAAACAAACCCAACAAAAGTTCCTCCTTGAAAGAAAGACAGTTAATATTATAAGAGGAGGAAAAATGGGAGAAAAGAGAAGGAGAAAGTTTTCTTTTGAGAACTGTTTTTCCTTGAAGAGAATAAACACAGTTCTACTCTGCCATTAAAATCAAACTAATATGCTGCTGCAGTTCTGCTTCAGTCCCATTGTGATAACACTGTTTTGTTGTGTAGTCAACCACAATATAACAAACCTTCAAATCTGTGGAGTTGCCTTCTCTTTTTAATACAACACATGAATAGAAAACACAAAAGCAGATTTGCTGACAGTTTCTTTTATTCCTTTAACCTAGAAATCAGTTAGTACCAGCCCCACCGAAAACCGAACAAACGAACGAACAAAAACCCAAACCCACCCAAACAAACCAGCCAAGCAAAACAAGACAGGATTTTATATCTCCCTAGCACATGGAAACTAAACAAGTATTAAGAATATAAATCTGAAAATGACATGTCAACATTATTATAGAAACAGAACAAAAAAGAGTAGAAAAGGGTGAAAGTGTGCATAAAAATAAAAACAAAAAAAGGTACGCAGTGCAGACAGATGTCAATTTTTTTTAAAGAAACCTCTCGATACCTTGGTTGGAAGGCTAATTAACCTAACAGCGGGATTCAGGCTGAAATAAGCTCTTTACCCACAGTAATCATTAGGATCACAGTTTTCTCAGGGCCTATGGAAAGCAGTCCATGCAATTTAATTCATCTCCCCCGTGTTTATGCACAATGACAGCATCCTTAATTATATGCTTGAATGTTTTTTTTCTGACTGGAACCCTGGTGGACAAGCGGCTTTTGGGCAAAGAATGGAAGAAATTCTTGGCACCAAGGCCTCCACCTTGGTGGCTGCAGTTGGGAAGACAAAGTAAATGCAGCAGGGGCATTCAGGAAAAGCTAATTTTGTCCATGGTGAGCAGGATTTTCTCCTTCTCCCTGCTCATGTGGTAGCAGCAACTGCCTTCAGCCAGTCTGTCCCTTGGAGGTGACTGTGATTTTCCTCTGCATCTTCATAGGCGTCGACCTAAATCCGCTGCTTCTCCCAGGGGACTTTTTTTTGGCTTGGACCCGAAAACTTGCGTACATTTGGTCTAGCTGTTGAATTAAGAAATATACTATACGAAGAGCTAGGAGTTACGTCTGGTCATCAACTAAGTGCTCACATCTTGATGTGTTCCTAGCATATCTACAGTCATATTCTGTATAAGAAATTTGTGGATTTGCACACAGAGCTGAAATCAGAATTTGCAACTAAAATGGGATTGTGAAGATTTTTTTGAAATATGCTTTTCTGTGTTAAGGATTTGAAATAGATTACTACTTTTTTGTGATAATTAGCATTACATTAGATATGAAAGACTGGTTCTTAACTTTTGTGATACTGAGACTGATGCAATCAAGAGGGATAAATAATTTGCAGTGGCATCAACAGAGATCAGACTAAATCCCAGTGTGTGCATGTTAGTATATATAATACATGCTTTGTATTAGTTATCTATCATGCTACCACAGCTTGTCCTCAGATGCAACAATTATTATAGCAGAGCTGTGTAATTTAGAGAAACATTTTTTTTTGCTTTGAAGGATCTGATCTTGCTATGGAGAGTAAGGTTACTGGGTACCTAAATGTAGCCATTTAAAAAATTAGGTCTTTGCAGTAGGATTGGGCAAGTAGGCAAAAGTGGGAGATCTGCACTTCCAAAGAGTGATTAATTTTAACTATTTTAGACACTTCTCTTGAGTGGGGATGTATTATGCTCTATAAATGCACTTCTGCATGCCCTGACTATAGCTGGGCCTGGATGACTAGACTGCATTAATCACCTACATTGTCATAGCTGAATTTAGATTAAGTGATGCATAAATGTATTCTCAGCACACTGTAGTGCTCGGGCACTGCAGAGCCTCTAAGACTGTCATCTTCAAAGGGACCAGACCCATTTATTTTGCAAAATAGTCAGAACCCAGTACCTCAAAAGAATATAAAGCAAAACTGACACAAACTATAACAAACCCATAAGTGTTTTCCATCTTAGGTTTTGTAATTAGCAACTTTTTTCTACAAGTCTACTTGCAAAGGAATGGTGTTGTCTTTTATAGTTAGAAACACCGCATATAATATAATTTTGATTTAAAAAAGAGAAAGAAACCCCCAGCAAACAAGTCATAGGTCTATGGAAATGTTTCTGACAATGATTTCTGAGAAATTATTACTTTAAATTGAAAAGGAGAGGGCGTGAGAACCATGAAGAAACCTCAAGTATTTTAGAAAACAAAAATTTGCCATATGGAAAGAGTATTTCAACATGTCATATAAAATTCACTGCTACTTCTATTTCTAGAATGTCTCAAGCTTATAACAAGAGCCTATTGAAATAACTTTTTTCCCCATTAACTGGTAAGAAACAAAGCAAAACCAAAATTTCAAGTTGCTTTACTTGTGTACTGACACTTCTACCACGAGGAAAACCTTCTTATTCACAGAAACAAGAAAAACTAGACCATAAAGCATAGAAATTAAACTCTTCCGTGGCAATACTTTACCTCTGGGAAACAAATTTAAAACTAACTAACAAACAAAGCCCCCTGCTACTACTGCATTTGTACCTTGGTTAAAAGCTGTGTATCACAAGCACCCACAGCTGCTCTGTTTCTGAACGTACCAACAGACAAATGAAAAGGGAGTTTAGCAGCAAATGGGACCCAGTACACCTCCACTGAGGTCAGTGGTATTTCTTAAATTTACCAGCTGAAAAATTGTCTGAGAGGTAACATCTTTTCTAACCTGCAAGCAAAAACTTTCATGAAATGTGACGAATCCTTCTGATAACCCACTGACATATGCCTATTACGCTCTGCAGTGGTATTAACCTCAGTGAGCTGCTATAATGTGACCCATAATTGGGATTTGACATATAAAGTGAACTGTGATCAGACTGTTGAAGTACAGTTCCCTGACATATGGCTTCTAAGAATTTCAAGAGAACAATCAAGTGCCAAGTTGTCTTGCTTCTTCTCAAGTAATTGAAACCCACAGAGGGTGGTGTTTGCTGACAGTAAAACTCCCTTTTGTGCAGCCAGGTACAAAGGCTGCATATCACACAAGTACTTTGCCGAACTTTGAAGACAGGACAGAGTTTAATGTGGCATGGGGCCTCGTGCTTGCCTCCTCCATCAAATCTTGTCACTACCCTCCTGCTGCCAGCTCCTTCCATGACTGCACATCTGGATGCAGGTCACAAGCTCCCAGCCAGCTCCCATCCTCACCCACTGCCCACAGCTACGTGCAGGTAACCATAGCCTGTGGCATGTCCCTGTTATTGTTCTGACTCTTAAGATCTCACAGAGTGCCACACAGTGCCCTGGGGCTCACAGCATGTCCTGGTCCAGGCCAGCAGCCACATTAACTCCTACACTTCCCCCTTGCACTCCTTGCTACCCTGGGTAGTGAGGAGGCTGAGTGCGAGCCCACTCTAACCTCCTCTAGAAGATTATCCAACTGGCAGGCAGCTGCTTGTGCTCTTTTCCATTTCTCAGCCGTGGTGGGCACACCAGAGGTGCACCCACGCAGTCTGCCATGTGTATCTTCTTCCTGTGCCATGCTCCAAGCGTGCGTGATTGAGTTCTGCTCACACACAGGAAGGCAAAGACAGCTGTTCTGCAGTTCACCCTGCTGACTAATGAAAGTTAAGGATGTGTGTTGTGGCCAAGGAGAGTGGATGATGGTTGGATCACACTTCATTATTTTCTTGGCACTGGAAGGGTGAGAAATAGTCAGTAACTTAGTTTTCATATGTGAGATTCTAACTTGGTAGCCATGGCACCTCAAGTTGTCATTATGTGCTTCTCTGTATTGTGCAAAGAAACAACTAAATTAATATTGCTGCTCTTTTCTGCTGAGTACTCCAAGGAGCTGACAGGGACATGGATACACTTGCTGACAGGAAGACTTTTTGCTCTGTTTGGCCTCGGTGTTTTCTTTGTTGTTACTTTATTCCCTGAATAGCATCCAGTGAACCTCAGAAGTGAAAGACGGGCATATTTATGCCACTTCAGTTACAGCAGAAGAAATAACTAGTTGTGACTACTGCCTGTTTGTGCCACATTAACATGTAAATCATCCTACACCTGAGCTCAGAATTGTCCTGGGGCCCTCACTATGGGAGTGGGAAGAGATAAAATGCACATTCATTCAAAGGAAAGAAAAAAAGCCGTGCTGTCACTATCCATCACTCTTTCTTATGTCACTCAGTGCTGTGGTACTTCAGTATACCTGCCTCTGGAGAGGAAGAATAATCTTTGGGAAATGTTGTATGATGACAGCTTCATAGTTTAGGAACTTCCATGGAAGGGTGAAAAAAATTAGAAAGACTGTGCATGCCTCCTTTCCAGTCTGTGTTGGGAGATGACCACTTCATTACTTCAGCAGAACTACTGAATCAAACGAGTCTGGTTGCTATAATCAAGACATCAGCAGGATGCAAGGGAGGTAAAATCTGCAGGGAAAGGCAATACCCAATCCCTGAGATGCTCAGCCAGTACTTAGTAATTAATAACTCATATGAGTTATTTTTGTATTTTTTCTTCTTTATGAATCATCCTGAAATAGATTGAAATATCTTGTAGTGTATTAGTTAACTATGAATAATAATCTTAGCATTGTATCTTCATAATTCCTCTGCTGTTCCTGATTTATGATCAGTTGGTTATGACTATCTTTTATTCTGCATTTTAATTACTCAGGTAATTCTGCATTCCTAAATTATTGAAGGTCCATTTATGCTCATTACAATTTTAATCTTTACTTTCTACAAATATTCTTCAAAATTTGTGCACAACTTCATTATTGAGTAATTTTACAAGGAAATTTCATAAAATATTAGTTGAAAAATATTTAGAAGACACACCTTCATTAAAAATTCTGCCTGTAGTCTTAGCTGTATGCAGAACAGTATTGTAAACAAGGATTCCAGTTAAAAGATTCAGGCTTTAAAAGTTTGGATGTACGAGATTAGTGTCAGTCTGAGAATTATACGTCTAGTCTTCTACTGTATCTTTTCTTCAGCCCTTTTTTGTTCATTTTCAAGGTCTGGTGTGTTTGGAAATTATTACTGACATTATTGTTACTGTTGTAATTGTTATTTTCTTCTGCATTTTGCTTTCTTTTCCTAGTCCAAGCAATATTTATTACATTTGAAAGCAATTACCCAATTCACCAGGTCATATTGATTAATTTTGCTCACTTTTTTACTTACAGCTACCAAAACCTTGCAACCATCAGGCAAAAAAATATTATTGAGCAATTACTGGTCCTAGAAATATTGTTATGCCAATAAAATTAAGAATAGAACTTTTAACTGAAATTAAAAATTTAATCCATGATGGAAAAATCTATAGTTTTGTGTAGGATACATCTATACCAATGTACAGACTCATTTACTATAGAAATAGTAAAACATGACTATGAAGAAGAAGGAGAAGAAAGGATTGCATAGAAAAATAAAATTTAAACTAAAAAAAAAAAGTTTTAAAATGAATGGAACTTTTGGCAATTCAGCTGCAACATTCCTGTACAGAAGGTTTCCAAGAATATTACATAGGGAATATCTTTCACCAAAATGTCCAACTATATGTGCAAAATATGCAAAATATGCCAAACGGGCATTTCCATGTGCAAACTGGATTTGCAGAACAAGTATTAGCCCATAGCAAATTGCAACTTTATTGCAACATACATCTATGTGTGCATTCATTGTACAAGAAATTTCCTCTGTTTTTGGTGTACCATTCAAAAATATTCATTTTAGATATCAGTGGGAAAACTTCTTGCTGGATGTATTTTGTAAGGGATAAAATTATAGCTTAGATAACTACATAATTTTTCCAACCATCAGCATGAAAAAAATATAAGAGGATAACTTTATATGTCCATGCTTCCAAAAAAAAGGCTGTCAGCAGCTGCCATCAAGAAAGAAAGCAAAAATCATAGGAATACAAGAGCAGTAAATGTGTTATGTAGTCATGACAACTGCCATTTCTAGTCTGGAGAGCTGAGAGAGAAAACATGCATGCACAGGGGAAGAGGAGAGAAAACTTTATAAGATGTGCAGGGCAAAATTAGAATTAAATCAAACTATCTCCAGTACTTCCAAGGAAAGATGGAAAGAATTTTTTTGTAGTCACTGATACTGAAAAATGCCAAGAAATGCAGAAGTACAAAGGAAGAATCGCTGTCCTGTGGTACTTATGGGATGTTTGAAAAGAAACCAACAGTGGTGTTTAGAAGAAGGAAACCTCAATGCAGGTTTCCATCATCCTAGGTTACTTGAAAGCAACAGAATTTCTATGTTATTTAAGCTTAATTAAGTCATGGACACAGTGATGACAACTTTATGTAACAAGCTCTTAGGATAAATACCCTTCTCCCACTTCCACAACTTGATTCTATTATGAGCACTGTTGGTGGCATGAAAAGGGATTGACTCAACATCCAGGAAATGAAACAGCATCTGTGTCTGGGGTTTATAATTTGACTAATTTCTCTTATGCACAATAACGAGGAGTTAAAACCTTTGGCCCCATAGCTCTCCAAATCAAAACACAGAGCCAGATTAAACAATATTTCATTGATCACTTCTCATCCATGAAATAGACTTAATAGTGAGGATAGAGTCTGAGTTATAAGGATATTTTCCCCTCAGTCATTGAATGTATTAAAATTACTCACCCTTGGTAAGTTTAGATTGTAAAGCTCAAGCAAAAGAAGCAGTTGCAAAGCTCAAAAATTTGATACATGTCAGAAAAGCCATTAGAGGACAATATATGCCACAATCAGCATTGTAGTTTCTAGGTTTGGTGACAGTTACTCCTGTAAATAGAGAAAAGTAACAATAAATTACTAATCAAAATATCCAGAATAAGACAACATACTATAAAATACTCAAAAATTGACTTGTTTCATGTGTTGCCTTACTGTTGAGCCAGACCATCTTGCAAAGAGTAT
Organism: Myiotriccus ornatus; assembly: GCA_036023395.1. NCBI lineage: Eukaryota > Metazoa > Chordata > Aves > Passeriformes > Tyrannidae > Myiotriccus > Myiotriccus ornatus. The sequence continues at coordinate 60,837,197 of JAYRBT010000042.1, read as the reverse complement.
TAAATTGAGTGCACATTCTATATCCCTAAGTTTCTCTCACTCCCAAAAAACTAGGTTTGGAAAAATCTTTATTTTGCTGGTACAATTCATAAAATTTACATGAAATTCCACATGCTACTTCAAATTGTGCTTCAAACAAAAAATTTCGGTGTGCTGAAGCTGGTCTTACTTGACGAGGAAAGGAAAAAGCTACGGGTATTAATAATTAAGCAGAGGACCTCTGGAAGCAGGAGTGAGCCAGGAAATCTCTGAAAATTGTTTTAGGATCCAGAAGACAATTAGAGCTTTGATAATAATAAAAAATTCATAAGCAACAAGGTCTATAAAAGGCTTTGCAAATACTTGCAAAGTGAAAAGAAGAAAAATAAAACCAGATTCATTACTTAATAGAACAGGAAACTAAGTAAGGAGTGATGCAAGCCTATGTTCTCAGTGAACTCCCTGATTCAATTTTTACACAAAGACTTTCAGATGCAACCAGATGCTTAATGCAATTATATTAACAGTGCACAGGTGTGCAGATCAGAGTAGCAGAAAAGAAACCATTTCAGTGTTCTACAGAATTTATGGTAGGGGGTATTCTAGTGTTCGGGGCCTGATGAAAAATCATTGTGAGATCTAGTTTAAACAAATTCTGAACATTTTATTGTTGTTATTGAGTGAGAAAGAGGTCCCAGGAGACTGGAAAAATGTGGGTGGTTTAATTTAAAAGGAAAAAAAATAAAAAATGAGTGAGATAAAATCTGAGAGTGAAGATGATACAGGTTAACTTCAATAAGAGGAAATAGACTTAAATGTTTAGAAAATAATAATATGTAAGCATGTGGGACAAAGTAAGGAGTAATTAAAAGCACCAATATTTATTGTTTTTTTATTTTTTTTTTTTTTGAGAAGCAACTTCTCCAAGCAACTCAGACATTCATTTTAGCATGATTACTACTACAAACATAAGCATAGATGCAGTATTGTCTTAACTTTTGTAACTCAGAGGGATAGGAAATATATTTTTGGTAAGGACAGATATTTTGGGGAAAATTTCCATAAAATGGGCATATAGTTCGATGAAAAAAATCTGCTTAGGTCTGAATGTAAGGGTTTCTGTCGGAAAAGGAAGGCAAGTAAAACAAATAATAGTCTCTTCTATGCCTGAGTTTGTGCTACTGCTTCCATTAATGATTCAGATGATGAAAAGGATAACAGACTTATGTTTCCAGATGACTCCAAAGAAGAACAGACGAAAACCTCTTCAGAAGACAGAATCAGATTGCAAAAGTATCTCAGTAAGTTGGGGAAACAATCTAAAATCAAGGAAAATTAGAAAATTAGATAAAGTCGAGGGTAAAGTTTGTAAGAAGAACAAACAAAATGCATAATTAAAAAAGAGGGAACTCAGGGCTCACTGGTAGTGTTTCAGGAAAAGTATGGTGAATTGAAAAACCAGCGTGAAACTGTTACAAAACCTTCCAAGTCTCATTCTGGGATATCTTACAGAGGGCACAGTCTACAAGGCACAGAAAATAACTTTTTTTTAAACTCGGTTGAGGTTTGGTCTAGAAAAATATCCAGCTGAGAAACATGGTTTTAGGGATTACTTGGAAAAATCAAAAAGTCAAAAAGAAGAATCAGTGGATTAAAAATTAAATTCAAAGGAGTGATAATTTACAGATTTAGTTTAAGTCCAGAAAAAGGAAGATGAAGTGCCATGTCCATGTGTAACCCATTTTCCCATATGGCTACTCAGCAAAGGGAAGAACAAACTGGCTTGATTTTCAGAATCATTTTAAATCAGAAAGTAAAAAAATATATCTGTCTTTAAGCACAACTAACTCCTGGAAAAGTGGCACTTAGAGGGAGGCTCTGGACTACTTTACAAAACTAATAACAATAATAACAACAATAACAATATAACAAACTATCAATCAAGACAAGCATGTTCCTGCAAGCCTGCCATACTCATGGGAGCTGAGACAAAATGGCATGGATGTTTCTCCCCAGATGGTGAATCTCTGACTCCAGGTTAGCCAAGGCCCTGTTCTGTTTCACAGTAGTTATCAGGAATACCCAGTTCTCAGAAGTGTGACCAGGGGCTTCATCCCAAAGGGCAGGAAGTAATTCTCCGTGTCATTGTGGTGGCAGTGGGCACAGAATGGCACTTGCTCATTAGTGTAGGTATTTCCATAATTGAGGCTGCCAAAAAAACCCACAGTAAAAATTAGTTGGGGGTTCAAACTTACTGATTTATTGGAACAGAATAAAACTCTGATTCATGGAAGTACTTAAGCAGTGTGTGAGTTGTGTATTTGAGTCATCTCTCAAATTGAGTGTGTTTTATTATAACTACATGCTTAGATTTCAATTACTTCCATTAGGGTCTGTATGTCCCAAAATTCATGGTAGACTTCTCTTGCCTTTTGTACACAACATTAGAAGAGGCATAACTTCAGAAGACACGTTTCAAGAAATAATCATTGTCAGAGAGCTGGACTAGATTACCAGAAGTATTTTTATTCACCTCTCAGGCTTTCTCTATTCCTGTGTTCTGTGTACTTCAATCTGATAGGCCATGCCAATCACTGCAATAAGACCATTATCATTCTGCATCTTTCACTGTTCTTGTTTGTATGGGTATGTATGTGTTTGTATCTATCAATTCTCCTTTCCTGAACCCCAATTCCATACATGTATCTTTTCTTTTCTACTAAAATTAAAAAAAAAAAAAAAAATCCCTTGTGGCTCTGCAGTAACAACTCCCCTCTGTGATTGCTTCGTACAACATAATGACAAATATTTTAAAAACTGAGGGAAAAAACCCAGCTTGTTCTCACACATTTCAAGTGAAACAAACACTTTAACTTTTCCCATCTACTGGGTTTCATTTCTCACTGCTTTAGTCCTCGCTTAATCGTTTTCCCTTTTTGATTTTTTAGGGTTTGACATCTACTTTGAATAAGGGTAAAGACAAAACCCATTGAGAATATATTTTATTGGACAGAAGGCCATGTGAAGTGCCTCAAAAATAGCATAGATTTATGACACTCAATGTACTGCAAGAAACCAAAGCACAAATCTGCTTAAAGAATCAGAAAGTTTTATTTATATTTTTGAACACGAAACAAAATTCTAACTTCAAGTTATATCCTGTGAGATCAATGATAATCTTATTTGCTTTGCAAGGATGAACACCTCATCTCATTTAACATGCCCTTCCATTCATCTTTACTGCATGGAATAGATTGAATATCCTTGTGTACTGCTTTTGGAGGTACCTGCCAGCAAAGGAGAGTCAATGAGAACACATAAGGCTCACTGATGATTATATGTCATCAAACTCAACCCACTTCCGAAATGCAAAAAATGACTAGGTCTTTAATTAAATGAGAATTAAAAAAAAAGAAAAGAAAACCATGATTTATTGATTATGAAGTGGAAGAACAAGAAAGGATAACAGTTCTCTGATTCACTCTGAATGCACATACCTATTAAACAATCCTGACGAATGTAAAAAGCAGCCATGTAATTTTCACTCAGTTACAAAAATAGAATAAACTGAGGATTTCTAAAGGGTGAAACGAAAGAATAAATATTCAAATTTATGGCTCATACAGGACATTAACACAAACAATCCTTAAAACCAGCTCTTTTTAGAAAGAAAGATGGATCAGCATTCAGAAATATCTGACACAGAGACATCATACGAATGGAGAGATTGACTGTAATTTCCTTGGTGTGATAAATTTTTGATAATTTGAGAGATCTGGAGAATTAGACAGTGGCTTGACAGGTCTCTCTTATGTTTTAGGATGTAAATGGTATGACGTGCCATTTGAGTTGTGTCATTGCCAAAATATGAATAAAGAAATGTGAAAACTTTAATTTTATTCAGGCCAAAATCAGAAGGCCTGGAAATGTAAAATGATGAGCTATTATAAACCTTCATTTCCAGAAATTCATCATCCACAAATCACATGAATTTATTGGGTTTAACAACAACAAACAGCTTTATCAAAATAATTTTGGCTTTAACACTGTTTATTAAATATATGGAGAAGACCCAAAAGAAAAATTAACAATCCCAGAGTAAAAGCATCAGAGTTCTTTAAATTCTCAGTGTGAATGTTCTGTAGGCAGAAAGCATATTTATGACTAGAAATGGAATAACATCTATTTGGTGTTGAGAAACATGTTTTTATTTGTTGCAGTAATCTTGTGTGTGAAGTCGATACCTCAGAAATGTATGGTTTTAACTATATTATGTAGTTGATACATGTAAACTGGGGCAAGGGAGGTTTCTTCTAGGATTATTTTTGATGGTAAATAATTGTATAATGTTCTAGTGATATCACGTAATGGAAACGAGCCCTTGAAGAGACATTTTGTTTGCAATGAATTATTTGTTATATAGCCTCTTATTTAAGATTAGAAACATTAGGTACAACTTAATATTTAGATAATAGTATTATAGGAACTCTTGAAGAAATATATCTCCAAACTAGAATGTAGTTTGATCGTTGCAAATTAAAATTGGTTTTACATGCAGAGTTTTAGTAAATAAAAGGTTGCATTGTTTTAAGGTATCAGAATGTTCTGGAAACAAAATACAATGCTGTTCTCATTGTTTTTATAATTATCTTCACTACTTTGTATAATTATTAAAGCCCAATTTAAAAATCAATTCTCTTAAGGAACTTTGGATCAATATTCATCAACACCATAATAACTGGTGGTTTAGTCAAAGAAGAACTAAAAGCACATTTTAATGCATGACAATCAAACACAAGATGATGAGTTAAAGCACTTCACTATCTGAATTCTGTAATTGATTAAAAAAAAGTTTCTCCATAAATTTTTCTTGCTTCTGAAAGCTTAATGTATCTGCATTTCAATATCAGAAGTCTTTATTCCCTAGCATTAATACACACACACACATTTTTGAGAGGGAATTTTGCACTGTATCCTCCACTGAATGAGCGGGATAAAAAGAATTCTTCCCATACATATTACATGACAGTGAATTCTCATTTCATTCTTCCCCCGAGCCAGAAATCTATTGAAGTCTTTGGATTCATGTCAGTTTATATTGGTTTAGGTTGAGGGTTTTAATGTAGAGACTACTGAATGTAAGAATTCCTAGTGATCCTGAATATATTAGCATATGCTGGGTTCTTAAACGTAAGTGCTTTTAAGGTACCAGGGGTTAGACGTCCAAAATTTGAAGAAGGAAGAGACAATTTAAACATGAGTTAAACTGTAGTCTGTTCACCAAAAGTTAGGGCTTTTTTAAAGGGTCATTCAGTCTGTTCTGTGAAAAGAAAGGAGAAGGTGCTACAAGAGAAATCTAATAGAATTTAAGTAAACTGCCTTACCACTAAGTTCTTCAGTGCCAACTTCTTGTCCAAAAGAACAGGGAAGTGTGAAATGGAAAGCTCTGTTTTTTTAATGTAAGAAAATATTGTATAGCTTTTTCCATTATTGTTCCAATTCAGCCAGTCTTCATTACAAAGCAGCCCCATTCATATCCGAGGGAAATTATATAATAACTCCTTTGTATGCCTTCTCTTAAATGTTAAAAGTAATTATCCTCTCCCTTCACAAAGCCTTCTACCATTTTTTAGCAGAGATCTCAAGAAGTCATGGCCTTATCGTAGAATGAACTATGTTTTGTGAACAGCGTACCTGTTATCTGTGAGAAAAAAGGTATAATTTGTCCTTTTGCCTTGGCTTGCTGACATACATTGCACAGCACAAATTCTGAGGGAGTTACTTCATTGGCACCACTCCATTTTGCTTTCAAAAAAAGAGGAAGATAAAGAAAGGGTTGATGTAAACTCCATTTAACCTATAGCTACTCTCTGATTCAGGCACAGGAAACATTTGAACCACTCCTAAATATAAAAACAACACCTTCAGGCAAGACAAAAGGTTTTCTTATGATTAATATTTATATTCTGCTTCAATAAAATTTTCTCGAGTTGATCTCAGTAAAGCATTCTGCTTGGTCCACAGGAATTCTTATTCTTTGTTTTCATTTCTTTTATACCTCTGTAATTCTGAATCCTGGGGTCCAGCCTAAATCCCAGTTTTCAAAAGGAAAAAGAAGCTGAGGATCATCATCATTATTATTATTATTATTACTGCTATTAAGAAATATTTCAAAATTCTTGCAGTAATCATAAGTATATTAAATAGTTGTTCAGACTCTGTGTATATGTGCGTGCATTAAATCATCTGTGTTTTCACCCAGAAGTCCCAGGGCACCAATGGAACCATGCTCTACTATTCAGTTACATAAGGCAATGGAAAAAGAAAAGACCATTTAGGGTAGGCTTAATTTTGCTAAATAATAGAAAAGTCTGACTTCTTTTAGGCACCTACATACCAGTACTACAATAGATGTTTGTAAGCACCAAAATCTAGATTTCACAGCCTTTCCTAGAATTATGACATGCTTTCGCCACTGTTTTGAATGCTTAGAAATGCAAGTTTGACAGAAGGAATCTTCCACTGCAAGCACTGTAATTTGAAATGGTCACACGTCTGCATAAAGGGAAGGTCTATGGAGAATGCAGCCCAGATAAAAGATTCTTCAGCCTGAACTGTCATTCAGGAAACACAGAATCCAGTAGATTGCTCAAAACCATCGCAGAACATTCCTCAACTTTTCTCAACTGAAAAACCATCTAAACTTCCCAGAAAAACACCCCAGAAATAATTTTAGAAAATAATTACCACCAAAATGGAAAGAAGAAGGAGAAGGTAGCTGGGAATCATGCAATAATGGCTTTAGCACAATCTGTGTAATCAGTGAACACCTTGCATGGATATGGAGTGTGGAAATGAGACCTTGAATGAGTCCTCATTGAAATCCCTCAACATCACATGTCTATCAGTATGAGTGTCTAAAACTTTCTTCCTGAGCTCTCCTCTGCCTCCTTGTTCCTGACAGACCTGAGTGCTGCTCAAAAACTGCTGCAGCCAGCTGACTGCTCCTTGTCCAACACTGTGAAGGAATGGAGCATCACAGTGTCCAGATATCAAAGACAAAACCAGTTCGAGCTGTTTCATGAACTCAGCAATGATTAGAAACACACTGATTGAAGATGAGCCATCACATTCAAACTCTTTCGAAATAGAAAGAGAAATTGGAATTTAGACATCAGGAATGAGTTAAGAGAGTGATGCATTGGATCAGACTGGCCTTTATTGCCAGAGAACTGTCAGACTAGGTAAGCATGTAAGATCACAGGTGGATGTTGTACAGTTCATGGAAGGAGGATGGTTTTAAACACCTTGTCTTACAGTATTATCCCTTTTGATTTTTCTTCTGTAAGATTTTAACCCATGCAATGTCTGCATTTTCTCGACAGCTGCTCAGTAAAGTGCTCTGAAAGAAGCTGCACACCCTGCATACAGGACTACACATCAGATACTGTCACAGCAACCACTTTCCACAATTTTACTTAAACTATGATTTTCCCAAGAGAAATTATTCCCCCCAAAATTTATTTTGAACAGACTACCATGTAGTAGGTGTATATTATTAAAAATTTTTAACAGTGTTTCTAAAAATGCCAATGGATGTTGTGTGTGATGCCTTCTGTGCTCACTGGTGAAATGTTCTTTTGATAAAAAAACCCCCAGAGCAGTAAAACTTACATCTAGCAAACAAAGCTTTTGCATGTTAGTTTTACAGCACAGTAGCTTGATATCAACAGATTTTGCTCATAATCAATTGAAAAAGTGTTCATGGACTAAGAATATACTCATTCTACAGATCATTTTGTTTTCAGTCTCCAGGAAATGTATAAACTGGGAAAGAGCTCAGGTTAGCATGACCAGCATAAAATAAAGTGTGAAAAGAACATTAGTCTTTCTCTTACTCAGTGAAAAAGCAAAAGCCTGTGTTGGCAATGGAAAAATCACATTTGGGTGTGTTTTGAGGTTGCCTGCTTAAAGGAAAATTTGACTGTGTAATTTTTGTGAAAGGGTTCTGCAAAATCCTTTGTCAAACTTTTTTTTCCATATTCATATATGGAAAAGATGGTTCCCATCTGAGAGTCTTCAAGTGGGACAGGAGAAGGGACAGTCTGGGATTTAAAGTGTGTCAGAGCTACAGGACATTTGGATGTCTCTTTGTCTGGTCATGGGGAATATTTTGTTGGGACAAAGCCTATCCTTATCCATGGAGTCATTGCAATGAGGAGTCTGAGAAGTCTAATGACCATCCAGTGTTAATAATGACAATTAACATTCACACTTTTTTCACCCTGTTAATCCAGATTATATCTTTTCAACTATTGCATTTTTTTTTTTTATTAATTTTTTTGCTTATTTTTTTGGTGAAAAGTCTTCTCCTATTCAGTTGATTTGAGATCTGAAGTTTACTTACAGGTTAATTGTTTCTCTTTTCTTTATTCTTTTTTAATCAGTGATCAGTATATTTGTTTTTTGAGTATAATTACATCAAAGGTCATCTTTTATCTTTTTTTTTCTTTTCCAAGCTTTCTTTCTCTGTGTGTCAACAGAAATTCTAAATTTTAAAATTAGAATCTGATTTTTAGACTTCTGAAGCTGATCATCATGAGGGCAGTTATCAGATGTTATTTCTCATTTCTGGTTATCTGGCAGCTGGTATTTGGACAGTGTTAACATCTCCCTCAACAGTGCTTTTGTATCTATTACCTCCACACCTTGATATTTGTTCTTTCAAAAATTTAGTGAGAGGCACATTTTCAAAACTTTTTGAGGCAGTTTAAATGAGCTGATGTTTCCCAAATTCAGTGGCTATATTCCCAGTACAGTGACTACAGATGGGCCAGTTAGTATATGCATGACGTTGAGGTGGGACTGTTGCTCATTTACCTTAGACTTTTCATGCCAATGTGGTGTTGTTTTCTTCTCCTTGGAGTTTCCCCAAAGCACCCCTGACTTTGAACAAACTGATTTATTGTATTACAGAGAGCATCACATGCCAGTTCAAGACTGCTGGGAAATAAATAATAAATTACAAATAAAAAAAGCAGTTCTATTTTCCAACGATTTGAATTTGAAAAACCTTCTGAAGTGCTTCATTATTAAAATACTTAACAAGCATACAAAAAAAAAATTAGTGTGCCTGGCAAAACAGAAATTGTAACATTGTTAATTATATTTGTCTACTACGGAATGGCCTTTAGTGCATCCTAAACTGCTTCAGAGGGATGGTCTTTGCTTTAAAAAACTTATAGCTGAAGGAAGGGTGGACAGACAAGCAGACAGACAGCAAAAGAAGAAAAATTTCAGAGTAGACAGAAGCCTTAGCAATGGGTCCATTTAAGATATAACAGGCCTGAATAGCCTGTGTGGAACACAATAGGGAGAAAATTTTGTCTATAAGGGCTACACTGAGCAGTCATAAAAAGGCACAAAAAGTAATCTGAGTCTCTCTAGTATATTATCTTCCGGGATACAGCCTCCATGTGGAAGCAGCATGGCTTATTCTGTTTTCATGTAAACCAGTTTCACAACAACGAAAATCCTTCCCCTGTAACAGAATTATTGAGGTTTGGTTATTAAAGGCAGGGTGTTGAGAGAAGCAAGGAGTCTATTAACAAAAGTAGCAGTAGTTTGTGGCAAGATGAGTAAAAGCACAGAGTACAAAATATAAAAACTCTGGGTTGACCACAGGTGTATTAGTTAGGCATCAACAATACTGAATGTGTTTCATTAGCTTACTGTCACCAAAACAGGATATCTATGGAATATAACCATGCAGTAAAGGTGGGGTTTTCTCCAAAGTCTTTTGTAGAATAAAATCATAATTTTACTACCCTCTGTAGCCATATTTTTTGTCCTATGAATAATTCCAAGGATACAGATGCTGAATACTAGCAGGGAAGGTAATATGCTCTAGTTTGAAAAGTAGCCAATGAATAGGAAGGAACTACAGTCAGACTCTTTCACAGTCAATGAGAGATCAAAGGTAAACTGAAAAGCCAGTGAGGCTGGAATCCTCCTCTGTAAGAAATGAATAAAGAATTGGGTTGCTACAAAAGATAGAGCTCTCCATTTGTCTGTATTTAAGAAATCTTGGATTATTTTCATCGATTAACCAGATTCTGAATAGTATTTTTCTGTCAGTACCACTGTTGCTCCCTACTTGGAGAACAGAGGGCTATTTCTTGTTCCATGATTTTAGACACATATCTGATACATGTCTTGTGAAAATGACAGCTGAAGAAATGCTTTGGCACATGTTATGATCCCCAAGGATTTGAGCCCAGACCTGTCCCTGTGTTTTTCAACTCCCATCCAGCTGAAGACAGACCAAACAGAAAAAGAAAAGACTTGGGAGGGAGCCATAAAAGCTGAACGATCTATTGACAACAGGGGAAAACATTCACGCACACCATGACATGAAGAGCGCTTTCCTTTAATGTAAGTGTAGTCAAATCAATACGCTCAATGCTGGGAGAGGCTAAAAAAAGGGGGTTTAAAAAATCAGTATAATTTAAAAAATATCCAAAGCCTGTTTTAATTGGTTTATATTTTTCCTGTGGTAACAGAGTGTTCCAGAGCCAAAGGATCTCCTTTTCACCTCTGGAGCACTCAATAGTTTAGTTCCACAGTCTTCCCTTGGTTGCACTCCAACAATCTTAGCTTTCCTGTGATAACACTGTCATTCAGAGCACTTTAGTTAAAAGCATACAAGGTGGTGCCTTTCCTTGTTGAGAGAGATATCTTACCTTAATGTGTCACATGACATACAGCCTCCATTTAGAGGTACAAAAAGTTAAGTTTATCTAAGTTTGTAAACTCTTTTTTTTCATATGGTCAGGTGTTCCACAGAACACAATCTGTTCCTTGTCATTGCCATACTGCTTAGAATGTTTTCTGTATCAGGCACACATGGAAGTCATCAGGAAGAGAGAAGAAAGATATGCTGGAGTAAAAACAAGGGTGAAGAACCACTGTCCTGTGGCAGGATTTACAGCAGTAGTAGTACTACTGAACTAGTGCAGAAAATGGGTTTCCAGCCAAGACATAGGAAATATTTCTACCTTACTGAAAATCTGATGGCTGAATAATAATGTTCTAGATTATTTTTTAATGAAATATAATAATACTCAGGCTGTGACCAACGTGTTGCACGTTTGTCTGGTTTACAGGAATTGCTATTTCTGAAATTCGGTTTTCTTCTGTCTCTGTTGTATCTTGCCAGTTTGAAACAAAAACTGACTCTCTTGCTTGACTCAGAGGTATGTAATTCCTGAGAAAGGTTTGTTTTTCCTTGTTCTAATAAGTGGTGTGCAATGGGAAGATGGTGTTAGCAATGGATGATCTGGTTTTTATTTTCCAAAGAATATAATCTAATGAAGATCTGCAGTAACCCTTTAACTGTTTATAAATTTGTTGAAGGAACTAGATTTCTTTTATTTTGTTTTTGCAGAATTTTTAATAATGGAGATTTCTTTTTTCTATGAGAAACCGTAGTGCAGTGGTCTTGATCTATTTTATTTGAATGATTGAACTTCCTGGGCAGATAAAAGTTTGATGTCTTAATTGTTTTAAACTGGTGATGTACCATAAGCTTACAGAGAAATTAACTGCAGGAATTATAGCATCTTCTAGTGGACAAACCATTTTTTGAGAAATCATTTTAATTGTGATTAACAGCTTGCTGGTGCCAGTTAAAGGTTACAAGGGTAATTCTTTTAGTCATTATAAGGCAGCATTCACATTGCTTGACTTTTGCCATCTAAGTTAGGTACCCGAATAACGAGTCTAATCTCCACAAAATGCCCTTGAGAAAGGTGCATGAATGCAGTTTAAAAGCCCCTGAGGGGTCATTCAGAGAGTCTGAAGTTGAGGCATCCCACAGTTAGGTGTTTAAATTAAGCAGAGGGACTATGCCATCCTGGTAAGTAGATGGGGAGCAGCCTGTAGTACTGTAACTCCTGCTTTCTTCAGAGTGTAGTGAGGTCTGTGGCTCCCTTTGTCCTCTCACACTCACAGGGAAGCTGCTGCTGCTGCTGCTGCCTAATGCAGTGCAGGGATTTCGAGCCTATTTTGGTGACAGGGCACTGTAAGTACTGCTCCCAGCTGCTCCAGGATTGAAACTACTGCGGATTTTGTGCTAGACCTAATCTAATGCCCCACAGAAGATAAAGAATTGAGACAGCAAAATGCTGTCAATAAAGAATCTAAAAATTTACTTTAATTAAAAAAAACACAGAAAAAAAAAAAAGCTAAAAAAGTTCTTCAGGGGGATCCAGTCATAAATCAGTGTTATCCTGAAAGTTTAAACTTTTAATATTACATGATTTATAAATTCTGAAATGTAGCAGTCCAACAGATTTCCAGACACTTTCCTGCTGGTGTATAATCTTCTATCACTCACTGGCACCTTGTGCTTGTATCATCTTCTGCACAACAGAATTGGCTTCAGCCCATAGCAGTTAATGTAAGTACTTTTTTTACCTCAAGACTCAGCATTTGGTGTAATCAAAATGTAACAGAAAAATTGTGGCATGAGACATATTTTAGCTGTAGTTGATATCAACATAGCTTTAGCATTTCCCCCATCTTATAACAAAATAATATGTTAAACATTAGCAAGAAATTATAAATTTTCATGGTGACCAGGAAGTCTACACCACTTGCAAAATAACTTGACTAACTAAAAGATTAGCAGCTACTTACTTCTGAATTTTTTGTTTTAGATCACAGCTGGCATTAACTGAAATCAGTTCTTTAGCATTGTGACAGTTTACATAATTGAGGAATCTCCTTAGGCTTCATTTGAGTTTTCTCCTCCTATTTCTTTTACTCCAACATATTTTTCACTATAATTTTTTTTTATCCTTGCAAGAACAATCTAACAAACCCTTGTTTGCTCACCTAATGTAAATTGAATTGCTCTTTTGATCTGCCTTTCACTGTATAAATTCCAGAAATGTACGGTAGTCACTTTAGGTCTGAACTTCAATGTCTGCCTTGGACAATAAATACGCCAAAATATTGTAGCCATTTAGATCAAACAATCTAAAAAGTCTTTTAATAAGCACTTACTCACTTAGAGACAATTGAGTTCCATTTTCTTCTCTTCTTCCACCCTCCAGCTACTTCAAAGTAAAATAAAGTGGTAGTGCAGGCTATCTGGGTTTGCTTTTCTTTAATGCATCCTATGTTTATTGATCCTTCTGAAAGCTGGGTACCATCTAGCCAAGGTAGTAGCTTGTTTCATGGACAATCATATTTTCTGATGACTAATGAAAATTCATTAGAGCGACACAGACAATTTAAAAATTACAGTTTTATGACTCCAAACTTCAGTCCAACTATTTAATGACTATTCCTGTGCTGGTTTAACAACTGTGATGCTAAAAGCAGGCAGAAAATACATGAATTTTGCTTCTGTTCACCCTCAGTGTCTCCAATTCCTCAGTCAGTTCTTTGCCCTCCTGTCTGGGGAACAACCTCTGGCATGTGCAGTATGGTTTGACCTTCAGTTGGAGCCTCCCTTGTGTTTTAAAGCTGCTCCTACACCTATAACTGCCCTCACTACAGCTTTCTTCTTGTTAACAATTGCTTCATAGAACATCTCATAGACAAAAGAAATCTGAGACGAAATCTCCTAAATACATCAGTTCTTTCAGCTGGGTTACCACATGTGTTTTGGGCATCAGACCTTTCATCATATGCACTGAGGAGAGAGGTACAGGATGGCCCCTCAGTGCTGTAACTGCACATAAAATGACGATTTCAAGAGAGAAACATCACTGTACTACAACAGCAACTAAACATTACATGTGTACCTATGCTTCAAAACAGGTGCTATCTAATTCAGCTTATTAAATCTGTTTGCAATCTTTTACAGATTCCCAAAGAGAAAATGTGTTTTGTCTGAAGAGAGACAAGTCTTTTAAACATTACAAACATGTAATAAAACAAAACTGACTTACTGAATGACAGAGTAATATTCTGGAGATTTTTTTTGATCAATAATGTTCTACTTCTTGTAACACAACTTAGGTAATGAGAAAAGGACATTTTTTGTTCTTGTAGGCTTTTAATCTTTATCTGTTGCCGGAGAAGATGATGAAGTATATATTTTTTTCTCTATCCTAAGGTAAGGTTAACTCCTCATCCATTTCATCACCTATAGGAGTTCACACTATTGCATCACTAAGATGAGGAACAGAAGTGACAAGCCTGGCATACTGGTATTGTCTGATCTTAAACACTCCTGTTTGCTGAAGTGGGATAGTAGTACACTGCAAGTCACCACGACTAGATAAGACAACAGCATCAGACTGCTAGAGTATGTGTTTTGTTAAAAAAAAAGAGCTGCCTTCCAGCTTGTTTCACTCACACATTCATAAGTGCCAAAGGTGTTCCACAGCTTGTACAGGTAAAGTCAGAAGTTCACTGTCAGTTCTCTGCTTTTGGCATCCACACATTGCACAGCTGATTATTTAGCTCATTGGTTTGTAGTGAGTGAAACTTGCCATCAACTTGGCTTAATGTGACCTGTCTCAGGGTGAGTTGCTTGGGAATGTCCCTACAGTTATTTGTGCTACATAAAATTCATGTTTTTTCCTCTAGTTTAACATGATTTCAGTGTGTTTTACAGTTGTTTAGGTGTCCACAACTTCATGTTGGTGCCCATAAAGTGAGCATCCCATGGTGCAGAGCTGTTTTGATTTGACACAACACATTTTTACAAATTTTGCCCATAGCTGCCATCCAGCATCTGCTCTGCTGCAATTTCTTCAGACAGAGCAGAAATCTCAGTGCTTGTTTTCTGGAGCTACAGTGGAGAATCTGCATGATAAGGTTTAATATATTAACACTAAAGAGTGTTTCCTGATGCTTTCCGAGCATCCCAGACTCTGTACTGGTGCTTATTTCTTCCTGATTTGGATGAAAATTTTAAAAATCACTCACTCATTGCAATAATTAAGTAATTGTTAGGGTCTCTCAAACTGCATTTGAATTTTGTTCAGCTATCAGAAGGTCATTTGCTTACCTGCTTTTATATCTGGTCTGCTCAGACCACACAGAGACATTCAGAGGAAAACAGAAGAATTTTGTTGTATTAGTCACACAATTACTTCTAAAAAAGAAAGCTAAGGGTCATTCCTGGGCTGTACAGCTCCCTTACATGTCAAACAAACAGGCTTTGTTAAAGAGCAGGTCAAAACAAGGGGCATTTCTAATTTCATATCCTACTTTTGGGAAAGTTCCACTGGTGGGTGGAAAGATGGAGCATAAAGGTTCTCTAGGTCAGAAAGTACTATTGTTTGACCCAGTCTAATGAGTTTTGATCTTTGAACTGCCAGATTTTTTTCTTACTGAACTGTAGTGAAATTACAGTTGTAATGACTGAATGAAATCTTTTGGAAGAGTGAGATAAAATTCAAAATTGAGAGCAATTACTAATATGAATAACTAAATACAAAATGTGTGTAAAGAGTAATAAAGTAGAGAATAAATATTGCTACTTCTTTCTCTTCCTTCCTTTTTTTTGTGGGGGTGGGGGAAGGGTATTTTTTTTTTTTTTTGACCTGTCCTTTGCTCAGGAAAAAGAGAAAAAATGAAAGAACGAATAG
This sequence comes from Myiotriccus ornatus, assembly GCA_036023395.1. Classification (NCBI taxonomy): domain Eukaryota; kingdom Metazoa; phylum Chordata; class Aves; order Passeriformes; family Tyrannidae; genus Myiotriccus; species Myiotriccus ornatus. The sequence continues at coordinate 60,821,607 of JAYRBT010000042.1, read as the reverse complement.
CATATGACAAACTGGACTGTCTGATCTGTACAGTCATCTCTGTAGAGCACCTTACACGGAGGAAGGGACCCAAAAGATGTCAAATCATCTAATTTTTTTCACAACTATCAGCGATCTGTAGATAAGGACTTAATGTTACGCAAAGTGCCTCCCCCGAGATCATAAAGATTTTAAGTAGTAAGATTACAGATAGAAATCCCTTTGAAATTACCATCAAAACTATCATTTAAGTCTGGGGGAAAATCTGAAACGAGGACAGCACCTGCAATAAAAAAGGATCATTTGTGTGTCCTCTTCAGGTGTGCCTATGGCTGACTCTTCTTTCTGGAGTAACATTCAGGTATTATCTTTAAACCACCTTTTGTGTTGACTGTCAGAATACTTTTCTATCATTTTTGCCTAACTAATTTCAGCTGTCACCAGCGTCAAGAGAGTACAATTGGTAAACAGCAGAGAGATAATAACAGGCTTTCCAGGCAGTCCTCAGGGGGCCTGGTTTGACTGTGTTCAAACATCTGGGTGAGCAATTAAACAGGAAGCTTGCTAAAACTGAGCAAGGTTATGTCCTTGTCTGGTCTCTCGTTTAACACCGAGAAAATCAAGCAGTTGGAGGTGCCAGGGAGCAAAGTGTGGGGAGTGGGGGAATCAAAGGTGACCTCCCGCTGGCTGGGCTCTCACCAAGGGTTCTATCAACAGCCCCACACACTGCAAGGGGAGACCCAGGACCAGGGAGCACCCAGGAGGTGGGAATGAGACCACCACTTCATGGCAGAGCTCAGGGAGGGATGAGATAGGCCCTGAAGCCAAGGGTTGCAGGCTCTACGTGAGCCTGCAGTGATGGCATTTTGATACCTGAAGGGGGACTATGGAAGCCTCTGCACAGGACATGTGTCCCACACTGAATTGCAATGTAGAGACTAAAGTGAGTGTTGATGTGTATTACAGGACCTTGCCTCACATCCTTGCAAAGAATCCCTGCTTAAACGTGGAACAGAACTGTAGGGAGTTTTGGTGTCAAACCCAACCTCTGGGGAAACAGACTTATTTAATTTGAAAATAGCACTTGGTCATGCTGACCTCACTTCCCTGAAAGCGACACTTGCTTCCAGGCCATATGAACTTTGTCACCCTGTGTGGTAGCAGGCTGGATGCAGCTCTCCAAGGGCATTGGCTGCTCTGGGGGACTGACAGAAAGGAGATGAAGGCAGGAGGCTGTGAAGGTTTTGCTTGTGTGAGTGCTGTGCACAGGGCTAAGAGGACATCACTTGTCCTCCAGCTGTGGTGTTTTGCATCATTGCTGGCCTGGAATAGTACATTTGGCTGTGTCCAACAAACCAGATGTGACCTATATCCTGACAGATGGAGGAATCCAATGTGGGTTATGGATTTCAGAGGTAGGGATAACAATGCTGCTTTTCAGAGTTATTGAGAATGCATCCTTTAAAAAATGCATACCTTTAAAAAAACAAAACAAAGAATGCTTACCTTTAAAAAACAAAATAAAACAAAACCAAAAGCCAAAAACCAAAACCCAAAGCAGAATGAGTCCAGTGGGAAGGCTGAAAGGTGCACAGGACACCTGAAGCCACGACAGGCACACACTCTAATTATGACTTCACTTAATCCTCAGGGTAGCTAATCCCAGGCACCTGTCCATGTGTCTGATAGCTGGGAATGAACATCCCAGCAGGACAACCTGGCATTTTCTTTTGAATAGAAGGAAACAGGTTCAGAAGGGAGGCGGGGCTCTGTGCGTCATCCTCTGAAAGACCCAAGACAAAAGCTGTGTTTAAAAAACGCCTTCCTAGACCTGGTGTAGAAAACCAAGAGATAGTAGTCAAATCACCATGGAAAATGAGGCTTTTATGGATTTTTACAATTTGGTTTATGTTGTGCATTTAACAGAATCTTTTTGGATTCTTTTGGGAAAAAAAGCTTCATCCTTAATAGAACCAGCTGACATTTTCACATTAAATGTATATGTATATGTTTATTGATACATATACTTTCATACATATTCTGAAATGGTAAAGGTTGCCTAGGGACATTAAAAAGGACAGTCATTAATTTACTTGAGTGAAGTCAGGTTTGTGAACCAAGGGGACATTTCAATTTCAGAAAATTCTTTCATTTGGAGAAACCCAAATTAACCCCAAATTGCTTTGTTTTTTGTTTTTTGTTTTTTTTTAAATTATTCTCTACATAGAAATGACTATAACTTGCAGTTTTATTTTCTTCAACTCTATTCTAAAATATTTAATAGTTTTTAAGGACACCAAGATCCAGAATAGCACACTTTCTCTGTCCTCAAATTATTCTTTTCATCCTATCTATCAACAAAGAAATTAAACTGTTTTTAATTTCCTTGCCTCAAGGAAATCCTGCAGGATTGACAGCAAGCAAATAAATTAACCACTGTTAGAATTTAAATCTAAGTGGAATTTAATAACATTTTCATTCTACCTCTGTAACAATTGTTTCAAGGTTTACGTTGTTGGATTTTACATGAATTTTTAAGGCAGAAAATTCAATACAAATAATATCAATCACTCCAACTTGATGATAAACATAGGGGAAAAAAGAATGTCACAAATACTTCTAAGAAACAAATGATAAAAACCAAAAAGATTATTTAAAGTGTTCATCAGTTTTAAGGAATCTTGATTTAAGCAAATTATTGTCCTCTTTTAAGAATTTACAAAGATCATTAATTTGTAGTTACTAATCTCTGCTGTAGTTAAAGAACATTAATTCCTTAGCTACTTGAGATGTGATTATTCACAAAATTTCGTAATTAATTCCTACACACATTATTACTTTTCATTTATCATACTTGATGCTAATTAACTTATATATTTGTTAAGGTCTTTAGAAGAATGAGCTATGTGAAAGAATTTGGGGTTTTTTATCAATGAATCAGATGAGCCGAAGTGGTAATTTAATGAATATTCTGGTTCAGATTTTTATTTCAATTACATCATGGAGAAAAACAGTTCTGAATAACTGAGTGCATAATTGAAATCACAGCCTGATCTTCAACAGCAGCAACTTATTATTTGAAGTAATACCTTCCAGCACTATGCATTCACAATTGTTTATGTTTTACTGCAAGAACACCAACTGTGGCAGCTTTAACATTTCCACCAACTCCAAAACTACTTCTTTGAGGACCAGAAAGAAATCCTCATTATTTGTGCTTTAATTTTTAAATACTATCCTGAACTAGTGCTGCCAGAAACGATGTACTTTTGCATTTCCAAATAAAACAGAGCAGGAAACATTGGAGGAATGTCTGCAATAACGTTCCTTACGGAAGAAATCAGTATTAACTGCACTGTAGGTTAACCATAGGAAGAACTGACAAACAGTGAACATTCAGTTCAGTGGTTAAGATATAATAATATCTTGGGTAGAAATGAAGTTGATGATTTTAAGAGTGTAGAGAAATTGCAGGGGAAAAAAAGGGTCAATAGAGAACAGTAAGTTCTAACTGAAATGTTTTTATTGTTAAATCAGTGTTTTAAGGTACCTTTTTTTTACATGAAAATGATTGTTTCAAGAAGAAAAGTCAGTCTTTCATACATTAGCTAAGCATTTCCAAAGCAAAAAAGCAAAACAAACAAACAAATTGAACATGAATATTTGAATTAATATTTAAAGCAAATACTTTGATAGTTATTAAACAAATGAAAAGAACTCTTCCTTTTTTTTCTGCCACCTTCTATTGAAATTCAGAGGAGTTTTGTATTTATTTCTAATTCCTTTGAATGTTTTGTTGTTAAATTCAACTGGGGGAAAGCCCTTTAATTTTAATATATACTAGCAGAGTAATTTTTTTTTTCTTGAAATTTACCTGCTTTTTGTTTAAAAATGAACCTGAGGTGTTGCACAAAAAAAACCCCAGCTTTTCTTATTTTAAAATCTGTTTTTTTCTGTCCTGGCTGCAGAAAAAAAAAGATTGAACACGTGATTTATAAAATGTCCACAAGCAGAATAAAAAGCAAAAAGACAATGACTGCATTGTCTTTTCAATCTTAGATCTAGAAATCACTGCTGGTTAATCTGGAAATTTGACTCATGGTTCAAACATTTGCAGTTGACCTTGAGTGGCAGCAAAATGGAGAGCAGTAATCAGTGGCAGTAGATGTACCCTGGCAATCTGCAAGGACGATTCTCATTTTCCTCCAAAAACTCAGTGAAAAGATTTCAGCTGAGAAGAACTCTTCTCAATTTTTATTTAAAATACAGTGCCTAACCGTCTCTCTGACAGCACTTTCACTTCTCATGTGAATTTCTAGGTCAGACTTACTGACAGAAAAGAGACTTTGGATAATTTACTTTTGTTTCAGATGCACATCAGCATGTCTGAGTGCCTGCTGTTTGCGTATATGAACAATTTCAAGTGTGTGCTACACTAGTTAGAAGCCATGTCAATCTTCCAAGTTGATTTATTGAGCGAGGCTCTCAGCCACATCCTGGCCCTATCTGCATGCATAAAAAGGCTAAAGCAGCACACAGAGACTTCCAAAAAACATGATTTATTCAGGACTGTCACCTTGGCAGCACTGGCAGCGTGGGAGATAAGCTCACAGAAGTGCCTCTTCCAGATGTTGTGCCAGAGTAGGAGGTGGTGTGCGGCAAAGCCATAGCTCAGGATACTGACACCATTTCAAAGGCATTGTGTTGAGCTCATGGATATGGCAGTAAAGTCAGGCAGTGCTGAGGGTCTGGATAAAGAGGAAAAAAAGACATGGAAGGAAACTCTAGCTACCAGATTAACCCAGAAGTTGTAGTTCACAGAAGTGGCTGAAAATCTTCACCTCTCCACTCTCTCAGTGCTCTCCTCTTGAAAAGACATGTCTCAGAATCACACTCATCCTGATGAGGTATGGAGAAGAATATTTTATTTTTCCCTAGAGGACATGAACTTTGTTATATATGCAGCTGCTGAAGAGAATACAAATCTAGAAGGGCAGCAGAGCAGCCCAGGCCTTTTGTCTTCAGTGGGAGTTTTTCTGACTTGTGTAGTCTTCATAAAACACAAGTAACTATTAAAAGAAATTATCAATTGTATTAAAAAGCAAAACCTGGAAAAGATAGCAGCAATATGTAATCTTATCTTTCTATGATACATCTGAATTCCAGTTCCATAGGTCCCTCAAGGAATCATGTGTAGTAAATCGAGTTCTCTTTGAAATATGTCAATGGCATAAATGCTTAATGTTTAACTTTTGTCCTAATTCATAGTAATTCCTTGTAAAGAAACCTGGATTCATTAATGGACTAGCATTTCTTGTGCAAAAATTCTCTATACAACTGATGCATATCTTCCAAGAAATGATTACGTGCATATATGTAAGTCTTTCTTAGAAAACACAGGATTCAAAGGAAGCTTCTGCTCTTTTCAGGAAACAAAAGGCACATGAGTTGTAATTGTTTTATCCTGAAATGTTCAGTCAGCTTAAAATGCAGTATAAAATATTAAAGGTAAACCTTTCTGCTAATTAATTATAGTTAGGTATTTTTTCTTAGTTTCCTATTTCAGCAGATTTAAATAGACAATAACTCCTGCATAAATATTGTCTTTTTAGTGTCATTTTATCTTCATTAGCTTATAGATAAAGTAACTATCCCAACAGAAACCACTTTTTCATGGGAGTTAGCACCAGAGGCCCCCAGTTTTGACCAAGCCAAGCATCACCCAGAGTAAAAGAGTTACACGTGCACTTGCAGGTATGAATACTTTTCGACTTTGCAGAGTTGCTCCTGGGAACTGACAGGGTCACTCATGTCACAGCAGCAGCACAGGTCCCCTGAGGACATCAAATACTCGGGTAAGACACTGAGGGAGCACAGACCCCCACCTGGGCAGAAGCCAGGGCAGCCTGAGGAGCTGGAGCCACAGTTTCCGAGGGAGGAAGCTCCCTTCCCGTCTGAGCTGTGGAGACTTCACCAGCTTCCACAGCAGCTGCCCAGCAGTTGTTTAGGGCAATTACAGAGAGATGGTGGAGGCACGAGTGCAGGCTCTGAGAAACATCATCTGAAGTGAAACCTTGGTGATAGGAGTCATAAAGTTTGGTACTCCATGGCCAGTTTTATTATTTTTCTAGTGAGACTCATAAAAAACCCACCATTCAGAAGTAACTTTTATGTGAAATATTATGCAAAAATGGAGATCCATTTTAAACTTAATATTGTGATTCAAACTTTATGATACAGAAGTGAAAATAAGAATTCCAGCTTTTCTATACTGACTCTAAAAAATGATGCAGATTTTCTGGAAGCATGACACTGTCTTTTGGCAGACATGAAGTTGTCTGAGGCTTATTGGTGTTCCTTCAATTGCATTTGGGATCCATTTAATATTCTTGAGGGGACATCGGGTGAGAGAAGAAAGGTTGAGCATGTAGCACTCACTAGGGTTCAAAAGGGTTTCTTCAGGCTTTTCACCACAACCTGGTGGACTAAAAATCCATTTCAACCTTTCAAACAAACACTTACTCTTGTGTAGGTCTTTGAGTTGGGTACTGTGGCTTTATGGAAAACATTAAATGTTTAGGAATTGTTTCAAAATCTGATTCAACAACAATGGCACCATCATGAGAGTAGGAAATCGTTTAGCTGTGCTTTCTAAGTCTTTGCAGCATGACCCATGGCACAAATATTTATCTACTCTTCCTGATTCCATCTGAAGGAAAACAGAGAAAGAGACATGAATAAAATACAGTGACAGAAACAGCAACACTCAGATCCATCAGGAATTTGTGACCTACTGGGCACATGATTTTTTCCTAGTGCTTTAGTCATCTCTTGCTACTGGCAAAATGATTTACTGATCTCACAGGGATACTGTGAAAAATGTTCCATGCTTTCTTGATTCAGAGAGGTTTTTGGAGCTCCATATGAATATTATCAAGCTATATCTAAATAATTTAGTGATGATAAAGTTTTATCAGAAGGCAAACAAGTAGGGGATGTTCCCTTTTCTGGCCCAGTGTGATGGATAATTTGGGAACAGAGAGAGAGGCATATGATTTCTACAATACCCCATGGAAAAAGAATTATCTTGGGAATCATTCTTACTTCCCAGATGTCTGATTCCCCCCATATCTGCCCAAAGCAGGTGTGACAAGATTGTGAACTACACGGGTAGCATGCAGTTTAATCTTTATTAAATCTCTTCCTCAAATTTTCAGTGACAGGGTAAAGCAAACAAGACCTCTTGCAGCAGGAATAAGACAACACCAAGAACCTCAGGGTTTGACTTACCTTAGACTTCTTGTGATGGCAGTGGCTCATTAGGTGAAGGAAGTTTATGTTTTTTTCTTTGGTTTTAAAATCCCCAGCCCTACGAAGCTTTAGACTGGCTATATTTCAATTTGTTTAGAAGAGGCTACTATGGTAACCCTCTTTGTGTTGCTAGAGCAACCATTTGATAATAATTAGTTCCTTTAAAACTAGTTCACCTTTAATAGAGCGGTAAAGATTACACACAACTCTTCGAAAAGGTGTGAACTTTCTGTGGGAAGGAGTCACACTGCCATTTATAAAATTTACCCTTTTGTTTGCTTTTTTTTTTTTTTTTTTTTTTAGACAAGGAAGCGTGATTGCTCCTCTTGCCTTACCTGGATATATTTATGTGACTTCCATCCTGTGTACAGCCTCCACAATATTTTTGTGCTTGGCAAAAATACACTCAACATCATAAAATTTCAACAGGATTGCACTAATTCAGGTTTCTCAAATTAATGTGCTGACAGCATTCTGTTCCAGCAGGAAACTGCGGGAACTGTTTCTCCCTCACTCTCAGTGAGAAGCAACGAGGTTTATCACTGTGGGTGGGCATGTGTTACACTGCAGCACGTACTGGAGGCAGTCTCAGTCAGACATGGCCATGAGATGGCTGGGTAGCAGTGTAGAGAGAGGGATGTCTCAGGTGGCCCATGGCAAGGCAGGGCCGTGGGAAGTGGGACATCAGCCTGGTTATGGCATTTCCGGGACAGTGGCTGATAACTCTGGGAGCTGAAATAGGGTCCTGGGCCACGGGCAGGATGAATCATAGATTATGCTGAGTTGGAAGGGACTCACAAGGGTCATTGAAGTCCAACTCCTGGCCCTGCACAGGACACCCCAAGAATCACACCATGTGCCTGAGAGTGTTGCCCAAATGTTTCTTGAACTCTGTCAGGCTCAGTGCTGTGACCACGTTCCTGGGGAGCCTGTTCCAGTGCCCAACCACTCTTTGGGGAAGATACTTTTCCTAATATCCGACTTAAACCTCCCCGACACAGCTTCATGCTGTTCCCTCAGATCTTGTCACTGTTCACCAAAGAGAAGAAACCAGTGACTGCCCCTCCTCTTCTCCTCACGAGGAAGTTGTTACTGCAATGAGTTCTCCCCTCAATGTCCTCTTCCCCAGGAAGAACAGGCCAAGTGACCTCAGCTGCTTCTCCTACTGTTTTCTGTCTAGTGGAAGAGGTGAGTGGGGCTACCTCAGACCATAGAGGGGGGGAAACCCTCAGGTCTATGACTTAACCGGCTACTTGAAGAAACTTTCAAAGTCAGGAAAATTTTAATTCAGGTCTAAGCTGCAGACCTCAGATATGAATTTCACAATATGGGAAATTTCACTCTACTTATATTCAGTTAAATGGCAACTCAACAGTTGTGAAATTTGAGTTTGAATCTATACTTGCTCCCTAATTTACCCACCAGGAACACAGCTTTTTCCTACACACCTTACTGCTCAGCAGGGGTTGGATCAGTCACCCACCGATGACATTTTACTGCTGATCACCTTGGTTTAGTGGCTAATATTCAATAATACGCTTATAACCCTGAGCTTTCCCCTTGGTGTTCTGGAGCATCAGTATCTCCCTTTTAAAACTTACCTGAGCTGTCGTGGACAGCCTCTCCTGATAAGCAGAGCAACTCACCACAAAACTGAAAAATGGTTTTGCGCTGCCCTTCCCTTAACTTCCAGATTTTGTGTGCAAGGTAGTTAACATTACTTGTTTTCAGGAGAGAAATTCAATCCCCACTGGGGTTTTGGTACCTGCAGAGAATCACACTGGCCTGACATTTAGTTTCAGATAAGCCCAAGTCCTATGGAGAATATCAGATTAAAATTTCATCTACTTTGTGATTTGAGGTTTGGTTTTTCTGGTGTGACCTCAAATGATACTCTGGGCTGCATGAGAGTGCTTAGGAGCAACATTTCTCCCTCCTCTTCCCTTCTCATCCACACTCGGGCCCTACTCAAGGAGAGTCTGCTTATCTACCACTCCTTCATGCAGCCACCTGAGGAGGGAGATGATGAGAAATGGGAAACCCTCTAAAACCACCATCCCTGTGGCTTGGATTAGCTGGGAGAGTGCAGAGAAAAGAAATTAAAACAGTGTAAAGGAAATAGGGCTGAAAGGAGAAGTACAGCTGAATCACAGCTATTTCTCTGATGTGTTTGAAGACTCTGCTGAGCCCTTCCCCCCGCAAAGGTAGACTTGCAACCTCCACAAGCTGAAATGGATTAAGAATGCATAACTCTGTCCTTGTTGTAACGTAAGGCTGACACAATTAGCCTGACAGTCTGCTTTTTGATGCCTGTAGCTATTATTGAAGACATTCTTTTGAAATGTAACCAAAAGAAGAGTGAAAATGCAACAGTTTTCTAATCACCATCAATTTATCTGGCCTATCATAAAATATTGGGTAACATCTGGCAAAGAACCCTTTTTCTTCTTCCCTCTGGCACTTCTTTAAAATGGCACTGATGAATCTATCTGACTAGGGGCTGTAAAAGGAAAGCAGATGGCACACTTATCACCCAAAAACTAATCCAACAACTTTGTCCTTTAGAAGCATCTCTGGTGAGGAGACAAGTTGCTAATCGTAGCAATTAGCATCATGGAAATATCAGGAAGGCCAGAAACTTGCACACTGCATTGCTGATAAGCTCAGGGACTGATGCTTTTGATGCCAACCAGACAGGTAAAAACCATTAGTGTCTGATGTTAATTCATCACAACTAATCAGGTCCTATGTGGCTTTACTTAGGTGCAACTTGCAAGTAAATGCTAAATCAAGAGAAAAAAAAGAGATCTTTGTCCTTTATCACAGTGCAGGAGTTTCATATTTTTGTTTATTACTTTTATGCTAAAGGGACATTCAACATCAAGCTGTCTGGTGTATATTGCGGTCTGGTGAAAGTCACTCTTTTGTCTTTAAAGTAAATTTTCCAGCAAAGGTGAAGAGAAACCATTCATAACAATTTAGCTCAATGAACCTTGAGAAACCAATTTCAATATTACTTCAGCCTGTAATTTTATTCTGTAATTGCAGGACTCCTTGAGAAGGATGCAATGTGAGGAACAGAGCTGTGTGGTAAGAGCAGAGCGGGGCTTTCAAGGAAGAGCAGTTCGTAGAAGACTAATTTGTTAGTGTCCTTGCTGCAAACTACATAAACTGAGCCACTGTCCTCAACTTGATCTAAAAGGTTACTGTTAGAGAAAATAAACTTAGAACATGTAACGTGTACAACTGAAATTAATTATAAACCCAGTTTTGGCTTTGTGCAACTCACGAAGATGTCACAACACTGGGAAACTGAGGGGGTTTATTGTTTGTTTGGTTTTTTTTTTTTTTTGGTTGGTTGGTTTTGGTCTGGGTTTTGTTTGTTTTGTTTAATTGTTTTGTTTTGATTTTTTATTGAGGAACTCTACCAATTCCCTTGCAAACCATCTCTCTCTTCCAGTGCATTTCTCAGCCTCAGTGACCTTCGCCCTTATAAGTAGTGAGGAAAGAAGCGAGATTAAGTGTTGCTTTGACAAAAGACCCTGGGTTTTGCTCTAGGAGCTCTCAGTAGGATAAATTCAGAAAATCATAATACTTAAGACTGTCTCAAATTCTTAACAGTTTGAATAATGAAGAGCCTTAACAAGCTTCAAGGAGAATACCAGCTTATTGCTGAGAACTCCTCTTCCATTTAAAACTGAATAGAAGTTTGTATCTGTGCAGCTTTATTACACAGGCAAACCACAAACTCTGCAATACTCACTAAAAAAAATATTTGTTTAAAAGAATTGAGACAAATCAGGGAAATGTGTTGTAAATTCAACCACATTTACTCTTCAAATATTCCTGTTAGAATTTTCATCTGCAGGTTACTTTTGTGGTAATTTAGAGGCTTCACAGTCTCATTTTAATCTGAAAATGTGGTGTTTATTTTGTCAGGGCAGATACGTCTCATTGTTCCTCACTTTTAAAAGCGGGGCTAAGTGAAAATGAATGCCTAGAAACAAAAAGATGAACAGATAAATGTACATGTACAAATGTTACCATACACATATAATTTCCATTTCTGTTGAGTGGTTCAGTTCTCGGGGCAGATCAGTGGTGCAAGTAAGGCAGGGTCTCATTCACACTTCTGGCAGACATTCATCAGCACCCACAGTGGCTCTGGGATCATCGGGTGCCCGCACAGACAAACCAGGAACTGCAACTGAACTTCTCTTGGATCCCTCGAGGTGCTCCCTCTGGCCAGAAAGGCGGCACATTAGCGAGACAAAGTCTGGCTCCTCACACTGTCAGACCTGTTCAGAGGATCAATAGAAGATCTCTGTTCACTAGACAGTCAATCTGTTACCTTTTATAAGCACTAAATTCACTTAGCAAGGCATGAAGAACAGGGATACAATAGAAATTCATTTACTTTGATCGCAGACAGATCTTGACATTTAGTTTCTATTGTAAGGACAATAGTTCTGAATGGTTTGATGTTTCTCCCCTCCTGAGCTATAATACTAAAAAGTCAGTGTGAGTACATGAACAGAAATCATTCTAACTTGAAAAATACGAAAACCTAGGCATGTTTCCAGATTTCTTAAACCATGCTTGATGCAGCTTTGGTCTTGTTCATTGGTTGGTTGGATGATCTCTTTAAAATCATGTTTTCTACCAACAATCTAGTTAATAAATTATGCACCTTTATAAATATCACCATAGCCTACAACTTGTTAGGAAAACTTAAAGTCCTCCTGTTGCTGTTTACACTGGGTCAGTAAACATGGATAGTTTGCAAATCAAGACTATTGCTGTTATGAGCAGTGGGACCTATTTCATTGTGGTAAAACAGAAACTTAAAGTGACATGGGAAGAGTCACAAGGCCAGAAAGAAAAAAAAATCTGAAGGCTTGCCTTTTGCCTCCTCCTCTTGAGAGATCATCTCAGTTTAAACACCATTCTACTGCTTCCTGAGGTGGCATTGCCATTTAATTGTGCCATGGCTGAAAACAGCTAGCTATATCTGCCTATCCAGGTTCACTAATGTCTGCCTTCTTGCAAAGCAGGTGGCCCTTACTATACATGTACAGTTCTGAGACAATATGCAAGAGATATTATTTTCCCCCATTATCATGAGTATAATTCCAGTGTCTTAAATACAAAACACTCAGAATAACAATATTCTTTTCAGAAACCTTATTTTTCAACAGAAATACTCCAGAACATGATGCAACAGTTTCCTCATTCTCTGTAGAGTGTATTTTTTAAACTCTTTCCTGTAAGAAGCACCTAAAGAACAACAAACAATGTTAATGTGCTTCTAAAACCTTTCCTTTGGCTTGGGCTTTTATTTTACTAGAATCTGCCATTTTGCAACCTCACATTTCAGCTATTAGTTTGAATAATAACAATAGAACTAATAAGTAAACATCACTCAAGGTCATTTGAGATTTCTTGCTGTTCTCAATGAAAATGCATCTCCTAGAACTACACCCCAGAATTTTAAAGAGTATCTAGTAGTCTGAATTATTTCAGATTTCCCCAAAGATGATTTCTATTACCTTTCCAGATTTAAGGGCAACCTAGATAGTCTAGACAATTTTCCTTGTGCAGTTGCTTAGTCCCACAGATACTCTGTACTTCCCTTCAGTGCCAGTTTAGATTATGTCATGGCATTTCATCTACTTTAATTTACTGCATAGCTAAGATCCTGCAGTCCCTTCATGGCCCTCTCCCTCCCTTTACAGAATGCCCTCTCAGTCTTCCCACGGTAAAGCTCCCTCTTACTTTTCCTGTTTTGTATTCCCAAAATCTTACATGGCAAGGACCATACATGTTTCCTTTTCTTCCTCCTCAGCTTTTTATATACTGTTTACTATACCATGATTTTATTTCCTTTCTCTCAAGCGCCTGGGCTTATTTCTCTCCAACATGCACAGGCTGCATGCCCTTTATTTCTTCTTTCCAAGGTTTCCAGCACTGGACTTAAAGCAGCTTCCTAACAGGTTGCTCACTAGGAGCTTTTCAACTGAAAAAAACTCCAGGCTCCAAACTGATCCTATGTATACTGAAGGCTTTAGCTCAGGTGTAGCTGCTTAACTAAATCTCTTGCAGCTGAGAAACTGAGTATTCCTATTTAACCCCTTTTTGGCTAGCAAATACTAATGAACACCACTGATTCGAATAGTAATTAATAGAACTGGTTCATAGATTAGTTGTCTGTCTTCAGTCTAAATGGTTTGTGGTTTTTTTTTTTTTTTTAATTTCTTCATATTTATGGCAGGCTGAGAAAGCTGAGGTTGTTCAGCTTGGATAGAAGTGTTCAGGGGGACCTTCCAGTACTTAAAGGGGCCCTACAGGAAAGATGAGAGAGAATGTAAAGACAGGACAAGGGGGGATGGCTTTAAAGTGAAAGAGGGTAGGTTTATGTTAGACATTAGGAAGAAATTCTTTACTGTGAGGGTGGTGCAGCCCTGGAACAGACTGCTTAGAGAAGCTGTGGATGACCCATCCCTGGAAATGTTCAAGGTTGGGTTGGATGGGGCTCTCAGCAACCTGATCTAGTGAAAGTTATCCCTTCCCTTGGCAGGGGGTTGGAACTAGAAGATTTTTAAGGTCCCTTCCAACCCAAACCGTTCTAGGACTCTGTGATGGTTAGCTTCCTGATTTTTCTCCCCCGTTCAATAGCCTCATTAGCAATCTAAAATCACCTGAGATTTAAAAGTGGATGATTGGTATGGAACATAAAATTTGCCATGTCCAGACCATCCAGTGGTTTGATGAAGTGGCAAATGCCTAAGAATTGTTACTGTGGTCTCACTTTGCTGGGTGACAGGAATCTGGCCTTGAAGAATTAGTAGTGCAGGCTGTGGGAATCTCATAAGCATAAGCATGAACAGTAAAACCCAGAAAACCTTGCAGCAGCTTGCTTCGAGGCATGTGTTTGTGATGAGTTCTATAATCACGTAGTAAGTAGTTTCTCTTTCATGTATTGTGTGGTTGACTGGCTCATTGTTTTCCACCACATGATGTCAGAATATGGTTTTGAATATATATATATGTCATATATATATATAAAATAAAAAATATATGCGATAAAGCCCAGACGGTGTTTGTCCCAACTATCTGTTGCAGTTTCAGCTCATTTTCCTGCTTTCATTGCAAGAACATCTGGCAGAAACTGATTGTCAGCTGTAAGTGAAGTAAATAACACCGAAACCTTTGGAAATCATCAGAAGATAATACAGATGAGAGTGACAGATTGAATGATTACAGTAAAAATGGATGGGGGAAAGAACTGTGAAGCCACTGACCTATAAAAGGAAGAAAAAAAATATTAGGTTTGCAGGTGTTCAAGTCCAAGATGAATAAGTGGTGCTAACAGTTTCCTTTTCCATCTCTGTGTACTATGCTGGTACACCAGAGACAGTAGATATTAAAACAACCTAGTTTCCAGATTTGTTGAGCTACCTTATTTCAAGATCGAGTCCTGAAGTCAGAACTGAATGAGACCAACTAAGAAAAAGATTGGATATTGACAGAAAACATTTTGTCTTGTCCCCTGTAGTTCCAGTTAGAGATATATGGAATTATTACCCCAAGACTACCTTAACTCTCTTTCCTGGTAAATCTTACTGCTCTGTTTAACTGGAAAAAAAGGAACACTGTGTGAAATAGGTAGCAGAAAGAGATCAATGAGAAAAGGAAATTTTCCAGGCATAAGAAAATAAAAAGCTGGTAACAGAGCAATAGAATAAATTAAAAGAACATTTCATGAACATGGAAATAAATGGGTTTTGTCTTGTGAAGGAGTAACACTGCACATAATGAATTCCAAGCAGAATGCAAAATATTTTAGAACGGGTGAGAACTAATTTTCTAAGTGCCTTACTTGTCTCCAGTGTTCTTTTTATTCTGTTTATGGTTAGAGCAGAGGTTCTGTTGCCACATTCAAGTACAGAACATTTATAGTCAAACAGCAGTGTTTTGTATGGGAGCAGCTTCACTTCCTTTTCTTTTTGCCTGCTTTTTGTTCTTCTGTTATGAAAATGAGTTTTCCTGCTTCATATATTTTCCAATTCACTTACTGCATTGCTAAATATTGTTGCTAGCTTGTTTGGTTCCTTTTTTACCCCGAACTTTTGCTCCTCGGTTATTTCACGTAAAAATGAAGGGCCAAATCCTATTATTCCCATTATTCCGAACCTTCAATTTCCTGTTTGCACTGCCATTTCCTTGAAAAAAAATTCTTAGTATTGCTAAATGAAAACACCAAGACATCTTTATTACACTGAACTGTCTAATAACAGGAACAGCATTTAGCAATCTTTTACTGGCTTACTCTCAAAGGGTCTGAGGCTGCAATAATGCCGTGGCCTCCTTGTTCCTCTGGACGTGAAGGTACACAATCTTTCCCTTGACTTCTCTAACCAAAAAAAACCACCAAAAAAATGTCCTTACTGCTGCATGTAATGGACATTTTTTTGGTTTTTCTATAGAAGGAGCTTCCAAGTGTGGTACTTGTGCAAATGACATCACATCACTCACCAATACTGACGGTGATGTGTCAAGACATATTTCATCTGATTGAAGCCAGTTGTGCTTTGGAGGCTATTTTAAACCATTGGAATTGAATTCATAATTCCTGTTCGGTGCAGTTGTGATATGGTAACAAAGTACTTATACAGATCTATCTCCTGATAAAGAGAGTTTTCTGAAGTAAATCCCAAGCTAATTCTCATGAGAAAAAAAGTATGGATTGTAAAATGGGGGGGGGACACCAACAGTCTTACAAACAAATTGAATATTACCAAATGACTACAGAAAATTTAAATGAAGTTCTGATAACAGTATAATGTGGTTTTACAACCTAGCAACAGTAGCTTATCATCATAGCTTGTTGGTTCTCATATTGCAAGTACATAGTTTCTTGTTAGAACTGAGCTCAAGTCTAGGATGAGGGATTTCGTAAATATTTAACCATTACAGATATGTTTGCAACATGTATGTAACATAGCCTTAGGGGAATAAGTGGATTTAAAGCTGTACATACTACCTATGGACTAGGTTTTATTAATTTAATTGATTTTAATCTAACTGAAAGGCTGATGGAGCAAAGTAGTCTAGCAGCCACTCTCAAACTGTATTTCAAAAATGTCTTCTGGTTCTTCTCTTGTTCTCCTTCACAACTCACATTACCTTTCCATGCAGAAAGAATATTCTTTCTTGACTTTCCAAGAAAAAGTAGTGAAAGAATCCATAAGATAATGTCAGCAAAGCCTTTCTAAGTCTGAAAGCATTGTATTAATATTATTTTGACTCCAAGGCTGAGGACCTTCTAAAAATTCGTATTAGAGTAATAACAGCCACATAAAAGATTTCCTTACCCAAATCTCTGCTGAGGACAACCTCTAGATAAGAAGGTTGTATCAAGAGAAATTGGACTTCCACACTTTGAATGCAGTATTACATATTTATTCACAGTTTGAATAAATATGTTTGAATGTGGGCATCTGTGGCCCTTTCTTCAAAGGAGCTCATGGCATGTCTGAGAGAATAAGTAGACTGGTTCTCTTTTTTGACTACTAGAAACATACATAACAATTATTCTTGTATGTTTTGAATTACTAACTCTGTTAATGTAACCGCAATATGATATCTGCTGTCTTTCATAATACTGTCTGAAAAACTCTGTGTTATTGGGTCTTTCTCACCGTGTAAATGCATTATGGTGTGCCAGTAATTTCAGTCATAAAGATCTCAAAGTCGAACAGAAAAGCTGAAATGTAGCTGGACTCTGTTTTTCTCCCCTTTTGCTTTATCTGTCAGTATCTCTCAAAGGTTCCTGTAAAAAGAAAGGTCTTGATCTGAACTCAAAGTATATCTGGGGTTTTGATTCATTCTGACACCTCTGTCAAGGACAGTACCACAGCCAGGGACCTTCAGAAAATCTCAGAAGGAAGATAGTATTCCTTGCTGTTGTTGCTGCATCTCAAGTGGAAAAAACCAAACCAAACCAAACCAAAAAAAAACAGTCAGCAATTAGTTAATAAGCTTTTTACTCTTTTGGTGACAGGCGTGAGGAACCATCGGTGGAGGATGAGGACATAGCACCACTGCTTACCCTAGTGCTGACTTAATTTCCTCTGGCTACTTACTTGACATGGGTAGGAATAAAAAAAATTTAAAAAAAACCAACAAAACAAACAAACCAACTGCAGAATCACATTTAAAGCACTGAAACCTCCTGTCACTGGTCAGTGTTTCCCACACTCACCCAGACTTCTTGCATCTGCTCTTATTAAGCCAGGTTTAATATCGATGGGACTGCAATTTTGAGGGTGTAAAGCTGCTGTCCAACATATTACTTCTGGAATTGTTTCAAAAGTAAATAATTTTATGGTCACTGCACACTGCTACTACTGTATCATCAGCTGCACTTACAGTCCACTTCTCATAGTTGACTAACAATGTATCCAATGTGTCTTGATGATATCAGTTGTATTAAAGCCATCTAGCTGGAGTACCACAGCATAATATGTCAAGGCTATGGAGGTTCAGGGTTCATGCTAGACGAAAGGTGAATGCAAGTACTGAAAATTATTCTAGCAAAAATCATTGCCAAACAAGCAACTAGTTCTAGTGCTGAAAAGGTCACTGGCAAATGAAATGTTCTTTAGAGGATTATGCAATTCTTCATATGGGTTTTAATACCAATTTACTGAGCACTGCCTCCAGGTTCACAGAGCTTTAGATCCGATTTTCAAGTTAGTAATAGATAGAGATCTATGTCACTACTGCAGCCAGGAACTGCTTGAAGTAGAAAGCAGGAAAGCAACATGAAATGAATACAGAGGGCATTTATCTTCACAGAACCAGTGCTTTCAGCACAGGACATCAGAAAGCATTACATTCAGGTTGTCCTCATCGTACAACATAATCAATATGGACCTGACCTTTCGCATTCCTTGGATAGTTGCAGTGTTCTAAGGCATGGACATGACTAAACAGATGCTCTCAAAATACGGTAAATGGCTGCCCTCTGTCTCTTCTGAAGGTAAAAAAGAACTTTCCCATTAGCATTTCATCTCCTATCACTTTGTAAAGGGTAGAAAAGCAAAGATAGCACATCTTGCTTAATTAAGAGTCCAGTCTACCAGCCAAATATCTTGCTCAATCCAGAAGTGTAGAATTCAACCTTTGGTTTACATTGAATGTAATATGTAGAAGACTACACTGTACCTCAAATTAAAAGAACTGGTTGCATTTTAAAACAATTTCTATGTTAAAAATGAAAAAAAAATGTTGCTGAGTTTTAATTAAAAGTATTTAAAGGTCAATTACAAAAATTCTTGCAGAGAATATAAATGAACCTTAAGAATTTAAATGGGAAACCTCTTCTTCCTTGCTGTTAATAGGAATATCCTTACTGGCTATAAATTTGTTGTTTCAAGGTATGGCTTGAACTTCAAATTCTTTATCTATGCAGTTCAATCGTATGTTAGATTCTTGAGAAGATCTTCATTTAATTACAAATTAAATCAATGCTGAGCCTCAAAAACCCCTCCTGTTTACAATCTTTCTTTTAAAACACTTTATTATTGCTCAAACTGGTTCTCCTGTGTACTAAAGATCAGTTTTGCATATACAATCCATAGTTTCATTCCCTACTGTGTTTTCCCCATTCTCACCCAGCTGGCTTTTCCCTCATTAATGTAATGGATTTGTGTTCTCTAGTCTCAAATTTCATAGGAGTTTTATGTTATGCGCAATATATTCCTGTCTTCTCTGCTACTTTCTAATAGTTCTGTGTTCCAAGATGTTTGGATTCACTTGATTTTCACTTTTTCTTAAATGAATTAAAAATCTGTCTCTTATTCTTTCCTTGGAAATGCAAGCCTAGACATTTAACATTTTGGCAGTGTCTCCTTAAGTCAATAAATTCCTCCTGACTCTTGGCAGATGCTTTACACTCTTTCTCCTTGACCTATTGTTACTTATGTGCTTGAAAAATATCTACTTAGGTATTTAAGATGTATTAATATCTTCTTTTCAGCTTTCCTCCTAACCTTTATCTGTAGTTATTCCCTAGTCACATCTCCACTTTCCTTCCTCCCCAGGATTTATGGCTCCATTGACTGGCACAGCAGCTCTGCAGCTGGAGTCAGCACAGGCTGCAATATGAATATTTCTTCAGTGCTGAGCATTTTCCCTCTCTGTATTGTTGCACAACATGCATTTGAACCTGCAGCTTTAGTTTTGACTCTGAAGACTATATTTAAACACCGATATGATTTATGGAATTTCTGAATGCCCACTGCTACTGTTGACTTCCAAGCACTCCCAGCGTAGCTGAGAACTTGGCACTGGGACAGGGGGTAGGCATGTCCAGACAACAAATATGCGAATGTTGCTTTTGTAGGGATGCATCCCACCAGCACCGGCTGGATTTCGAGTGCTTTGGAAAATCAAGGAGCGTGTGACTACAGACTTCAAAAACCTAACTTTGCATTTCCAGCTTTTAAGTCTGGGCCTGCAGGTAAAACTTGCAGAATGCCAGATGACTTGGGATCCTCACTGCAGTTCATATTCTCTGCTATCCATCTTGTGATTGCCAGATCAGTACACATTGTTATTTCTTTCTCCTTCTATTGATTGTAGTGCTTCTTATTTGTTTGATTAAGAGGGGAAAAGTTACTGAAGAAAGTAGTACTGAATATTCATGCAGTGCTTCTAATGCTGCTTTAAAGGTCCCTTCAGTCACAAAACTGAGCCTTGATTCACTTCTTAACAGCCTCTTCTAGATGGTAAATTGAGATGGGTTTTCATACTATTTGTTTGTAAAGCAAAGCTTGAATTAAGGTTCACAAGCTTGGGGGACACATTTTTATCATAAACTATTTTTTTTAAATTCTAATTATTTATTAATCAGTGCTGACTTTTATTTTCTGGGGCTTGATGGTTTGTTTAGAAGAAATCCAAACTTCTTTTTTGTCTAGTTTTCACATTTTTTGCACAACTGGTTGCACTGAAAATGTTCTATGACCTACAAATAAATGTTTTTTTTGTGTAGTCCTTATGTTTTTAGAATACAAGTGACTATTAACCACTCATTAATTTCTTTGTATGCTGATTCTGAGGGGTGAGAACTATTACTTTATGTACTTTCATGATAAGAACTTAGAGACAAAATTAATTCCCAAAAAACTGACAGAAAGGCTGAACCAAAGTTAATTTGTAAGAGCTTTTTGAGTGTTTTTACAGTCATTTGCAGATCAATCTCTCTCTATTTTTTTTAATTTTAAGTAGACTGTAACGCTAAAATTCTTTTTTTTTTTTTTTGGGTTTTAAAAATTGTTTTTAATCAGGATAACTTAGTTTGTAGTGATTTCATGCTTTCATAAAATGCTTCTAATTATTACAGAATCAGAGATTATGCCAAGTTAGAAGGGACCCACAAGAATCATTGAGTCCAGCTCCTAGCTGTGCTCAGGACTATTCACAAGACAATGAAAATTAAACTCAAAACCTATCTCTGCTCTTTTTGTGACATTTTTCTCTTGTTGTACTACTCTTACATTGTCTACAGATTACAGAAATCCTAGAGCAAAACTTCTGGTATTCATTTATCAAGCTAAACATGCAAGATTATGTTAATACTCTGGAAGTCCCTGGATACAATTTCTGTGCCATAGCAGGGGGTGGAATTTATCTTTCTGTTTCTAGAAACTGTAGAAGGAGTCTAGAAAACCATCTTAAAAGCTGAATATTTAACTGTGCATGGAAGGGAAGACAAAACCTTCCTAGGTGACAGACTGTGAAGTGTGGCTGCAGAACTGATATTGATATTGAGGATGAGATTTTTCCAGTGTTATTCAGAGCTACAGATGCCACTGGAATTCTAGCCAAATGTCTGAAAACTAAAATTTCAGAAATAAACATCAGCCTCTCCTGTGCTCTTTGTCTTTGGATATGCCCAGAAATTAGTTGTTAACTGCTGTCTAAAGAATCTTGTAATAAAATGTCTATTTATGAAGTATTTTCAGTTAGACTGAGAACTTTTTACCCTCTTTTCACATCTGTTTTCCCCTCACTTCCAGTATGTATGAGCTCTGCACAAATTCCATTTGATGCTTCAAGAAAATGATATGAAATATGTTATGCAGGACTAGAAAAGAGGAAGGGATAGTGGACAGTAATGGCAAGTGACCCTGAAAGCAGGCAAGTACCAACGAAGAATATATGACAATAACCTGAAATAACCACAGAAATATATTTTTCTGAAAATATGCAGGCAGTGAAGCATAGTGGCCAAAATTGTGGAGGCCAGAGAAGATGTACAGCTCACTTCTGAAAGTACTGATTGCCCGCTCATTTTACACACAACAGGTGAGAGGCTGTCATTATACACAGGAAAACACATTCTCACCTCAAGGATTCTGAGAACTATTGTTTTCCTTCTTTGTCTTCTCCCTTTTGAGTCACTTTTGTACCTACCCCAGATGCCATTAATTTATTCTGAGTCACATTTCATTCCAAATATAGACTCTTGAGCAATGAATGTGAGATCCAGAAATACTAAAATGACAAACACTTGCTAGTGCAGCCTAGATTAGATATTTAATCTTAAAATATTCATTCCCTGTGTGTTACATGTGAACTGCAATAGAACAGTCATATGTTTTTCTAATGTATCTTTTTATTCCTTTCCCCAGTGCTGGTTTTTCTTAATGCTGGCTTCCTGATGGATTTTTCAATATTTTTCTAAACTTAACTTTTGACCTTTAGAGAAGTTCTGGGCTCATGACTTTCATATCATACCAAGTCCTTTCTTGTCCTGTAGGCAAAAATGTACTATGTGATACTCGCCTACTGTCCTGTCAGAAAGAGTCTTGGTCATAAAGACTTTGGTTTTTGAAGGTGTCTTCTGTTCAGTGACCTCTTGACATTTGCTATTGGCAATCACTAAGTAAATTTCTTTTTAAGTACTTTTTACTAAAAATGTTCTTCAGCAAGTAGCTCACCTAAGGTCCGGTAGGTACCTTCTAATCTGCCATCATCCATCTTTCCTCCCACTCTTTGTGGTTTAGCTTTGTATAGGTTCACCTTTCTTTCTGATTTCCCTTTTATTCTCCTTCCTCTGTTAATATAGTTAGTTGTCAGGATTCTGCTTTCTCTCATACATAAATATTTTCTTTCCTGCACGACTGTGGTCTGTGATGGAATCAAACCCTGGTTCGTTCCCATTGTCTTTTCCTCTGGGTCTTCTTTCTGGACTTAGGGCATTTGTGGAATAAGTGCCAAAAAAATATTTACTACATCTTTTCTATCTTTGTTCTCCAGTTAATAACTCTTCTCTTATTTAGCGGATTTTCTCACCCAACCATCAATCACCTTGTCACTGTCTTCAAGACTCTCCCCACTACAGCCAGCATTCTACTTATTCCATAAATAGTCCTCTCAGCCTCCCAAGATGAACCTGATTGAAGAGAGTGCCTTTACATTGCTTTTGTCTGCCTATTCTTAAACTCTTACATTTATCTGTTAAAAACAGATGTTTCTTGACTGCCCATTGCCTAAGTCCTTTAATTGTTCCAATGACCTCACTGAGTAGCATGTCTTCCTTGCACTCTTCTTGTCTTCCCTTTTTACTGCTTTCTCTACAGAGCAGTGCTTCCTGGCATGTTTCTCCTCACAAATGCATCTTTGTCTTTTACCTCTGAGACATCCCTTTTCTACATCATTACACATGCGAGTGATGTATCTCTTGAGTTTGTAATCTAGGTTTAATCTTTAATTTAGAGTGCTTTTTAACATTGACATGTAAGACCTATTTTTAAATGTGACAGATTCTTTTTCAGGGGTGGTGGGAGCTTGAAGAGCACTACAAAGATACTATTTCATTGTCCATTTAAATTCTTGAAGCTTTGCAACCTTACAATTCAGGTTCTGTGGCATCACACTGTCCCTGTCAGAGGCAGTTTTACACTGCCAGTGTTCATGTAAAAGTTTGCTGCTAAGGTCATTCTCCTAGTCCATCACTTTGACTTTCACACTGTGCAACTGCTCTCACCTTCTGTGTTTTATCAAAGTAACTACTTTTTTTAAGTTTCTAAGCTCTTCAAGTCTTATTGCAGTATCAAGTTGTCGTTTCCCTCCTGCAGGTGCCCTGTGAGGCCAACTTTAATCGCATCCACGTTAAATTCTGGGCTGCATACATTCAGGCATCGAGTGACATCACCTATCTTTTATTTCTTACAATCTTCCCCTAGAACTCTGTGTTATTCTGTTCAAAACCACTGCTTAAACCACCATTCTTCTTTGATGAGGTGCTCACAAAAGTGGGGATTGCTGAGATTTTGGTGTATTCTGAGATCAGAAGCCAAGCACACCCACAAATGTTGCCTCATTATTTTCCTTTACTCCTCCCATCTGTTTCTGTCCATCTGTTTTGTCATAAAGTTTAATTCTAGTCTCTCTGAACAGAGAACAGATTTGTATTTTCACAGCACCAAACCTACAGCATTCGACACACTGGGATCCTGAACTGTGGCTAAAATTCAAATATGAAGGACATAAGATAATGCTAATTAATAAAAGCAAAGTAGATGTAATTATTAGAAGAATTTTAACAATATTTTACTGATGTTGCCAGTGTTCATAATTTTTATTTTTATTTTTATTGTCATTTTTATAGGAATTTAGAAATGTCGGTGTTGGGGCTTTTGTCACAACAAACTAATCAACACTAATTTCTGTGAGTGAATTCTGGCAGAATTTTGCCATCAACTGTTCATGAACAGTCTGTAATGTGGTGACACAACAAGTGTTAATAGGACACATTAACATTTCTGCCAATAATGACAAGAGGGAGTTAATCCATATGTTGATATTCTGTCAGTCAAAAGCAAACTGAGAAATAAATCTCTATTTAGGCAAAAAATAAAAGGAACATTCCTTGGGGTTTTTTTGTTTTGTTTGTTTGTTTTGCTGTTGTCCTCTCCCATGACTTTCTGTGGCTAGGTTGCATAAAAATAAATACCATGGCTCATGGTAGACATATTGTTGTCTTTGTGTTAAAAGGGTAAATTAAATTTCTTTCTCTTTTTCTAAAAGCAGTTTTTCTTATTGTATAATCTAATATTAGGAAGCAGAAACAACATCAGTGAACTTGGTGTCCTTCTACCACTTCCCCAAAGCCTTAACTGGAGATTCATACACCTACTATATCATTTCTATACACAGTTACTTTCCCAGCTCAAAGGTCAGGGGCAGAGATGTCTTAGGGGCTCTGACTAAAATGTAAAACATGCAGAGCAGCACTTTTAAGAACAAAATGTTCATACTGGCTATATAAAACATACTGTTTTGGTTTTTTTTTTTTTAAATTTTAATTTTATTTTATTTTTATTTGTAAAGTCAAGATTTGAATTTCTAGTTTTTCTGAAATTTCTGTCTCTCTAGATGGCTACAGTGTTCTCCTAAAATACCTTTCTGAATTTCAAGGTACGTAATCATGTCTTTAAAAGATTTGCTGATTTGAGAGCATAGCTTTATTCATGACAAGTTATCATCATTGCTCCTCTGTGTGCCCTGGTTAACAAGGCATTTTGACAGAATTTTCTCCTGATATATAACGTCAGAACCCCTAATGTCCCTAACCTCTGAAACAATTTCTAGTCTGGATAATGAAAGTCAATGTCTGCATGCCATTTGTGTCTTTGAAAATGTCCCCTGAAGCCCAGCAATACAGTGGAGTGCTGTTTGGATACTCAGTGCTCAGAAGAGCAGTCAGTTAATGGTTTGACATTTTTTAATCTGTATGCATGAGATAAGTCATTAAAGAAAGCCCAGTGAGTTCACTATAATGGCAAATATCAAATAATTTTGTCTTTTGATACAACCACGTGTTGCAGAGGGTTGGATTTGGCACTGCATTACTCAGGTAGCTTTGGAAACTGCTCTCTGTTTCACCTTAATGTGTATCTAAGAAGGTTCTAACTAATGAACTCTCTCTGTTAATTCCACTGTGTAAAAGTTTCCCTCTAAGTGCTAACTCAATCACAGTGTTTAAGCATTTGTACTTCCTAATGGTCACGAAATAGAGCACAGCCACTGCCATAAAAAAAAAAAACAAACAACTGAAAACCAAACAAAAACCCCACAACAAAACAAAACAAAAAACCCCCAAACTAACAAAAAAAACCCCAAAATCCTAATGAAATTAGTCAGACCACTTCTTGGTCTGCACGAAAAAAATTTTACATTTTAATGTAAAAAAAAAATTCTTTCTCTATGAATTCTTTGCAGGCTTCCTCAAACCTAAGTATGATTTGCTCTTGATAGAAAGCACAAACTGTTGCAATCCCTCTTCCCCATTCAAACTGTGACTATATCTGACACTGATGGCCAGCACTTCAAATGTATCAGAGGAAACTGTAATAAATTCTAAACTGGGAAGTTACCAACAGGAGTGATTATGTGCAAAGTTTCATCTTAACCTCCTCTGTCAGTGGTAGCAGTTCTCCTTGTTGACTTTTATAGCATTAGGATAGAAGTAAGAGAGACCCCAAACCCAGTTCAGTGGCAAATTTCCCCTTGAATTCACTGAGGACAGACTTTCTCTGTGGGACCTTCCTCTGAGACATCACCATAAAAGTCTGCTCTACCTGTTTCCCTTTGAGAAAGCAGGCCAGTAATCTGTTTAGTGATCAGCAATAGCAGAAATTGCCTCTAAGGTTACCCAAAGAATTTTACAGAACACTTACTGCTCAAACTCTTTCTATTAGACTGCTGATATTCATGGTGAACAAGACACATGCCACTTACTGGGTGAAAGGCACGGCACTTGATTGTGTCCTGGTAGTTATTAGAGATGGCTTTTGACAGATATGAACAAGTATGCAACAGATAACAGATAAAAAAGTAACAAACAATACAGCCCTCTAATGGTAAAAGTGAATGCTAACATTTCAAAGAAGTAATAATTGCATAAGAGAAATATGTTCATAAATCATATGAAATGTAGTGCCCCACAATGCTTTCTCTGGTACTATGGAGATCAGATGGACTAAAGTAAAGAAGATGTTAAATCCAAAGACTGGATAATGATGAATCCCAAAGAACAGCAAAAACATATATCCCTGGCCTTGAAAGACACCAGAACTAAAAGAGGCAGGAGAAAAAGGAAGGATGCAATGCTTGCTCTGTGATTGCCCTCAGAGCTCACAAACTTTCACAGTGCTTTGGGATTTCCTCTGACTGGTTTCAAATAAATAGTCATTCCACTGGGGACATTCACCTTTCCTAGCTAAACTGGGATCTGACTTCGACCTGAATTCTACTCTTTTGTGCTGACAACTGAGCCTAAAGCTGCTTTTGTCACTGACTGTACTTATGTTAATGTCCTACAGTCTCCAAGGCAGTGATCCTGCAGTGCAATTAAAGCAGAAACTGAAACTGAGGGATTTTATTCTC
Source organism: Myiotriccus ornatus (assembly GCA_036023395.1). Classification (NCBI taxonomy): domain Eukaryota; kingdom Metazoa; phylum Chordata; class Aves; order Passeriformes; family Tyrannidae; genus Myiotriccus; species Myiotriccus ornatus. Next base: position 60,794,853 of record JAYRBT010000042.1, on the reverse strand, counting down.
TTCATGAATGTTAGAAACCACATTGTGTTCGATTAATTAAAATAGGAGATAGCTGGATGCAGGAAGTACACTGGGAGACGTTCCTGGCTCTGTTCTTCCTCCAGACCTCTGATCTGTTTGCTTCTCATGCATGCTCAGGTTTTCGCTTGTGGAACACTCTAAGGGTGAGCAGAAGCTGTGTGAGGAACTGATTGAAGCCATTTCCTAATAAAGTTGCTTATTTTGAATTATTTCTTATTACCTGAAGATAAAACCTCATGTTTAGGGATATACTTCTCCCTGCAGAATTTTCTGCTCATTTTCTATTTCATGCCCCTTGCACGGGACTATTCATAAATGAAGGACCACAGTAAGTAATGAAGTCCTGCCTTTCTAACCATCAAAGCTGAGAGCCTCATCACTATCCCAATAAGTACACTCTATTCTCATGCTCCCATGGCATTCTCAACAAGTCTGTCAGGATAACACAGAAACACAGACTACTTCCCCTTTTACCTCATATTAATGAATGAGGAGTTTAATGCTATTTCTGTTTAAATCCAGACCTTCTACCAGAAAGCTTACAACTGTGTTGCAGGTAACCAACAGAGACAGCCAGTGTATGATACAAAGATAATATTTGAACTACATAAAAATCCCCTTTCCTTTCTTCCTAGCTGCAATGGCATCCACATATTATATCATACAAACACGGCCTTCTTTTCCCTTGTCTTTGTAGAGCAGAGTACTGACTCTTCACTGATATAATTGGGTGCTACTACTGTGCAGCTAAAAAAATGAATGAAGGGCTAAACTCTGCTCTTACAGCTGTCACTAAGTGGGGATGTTTCAAACCTAGACAGTAGTCTAATACATCCATATTTTCAGCTGTAGGTATAATTTACTTTGCATATGATATAAACTCTTTCAGGGTTGATGTAGCTTCCAGAATGTTTATTTAGGCTACTCTTTGAATCCAGGCATCTGTGTGAACCCTGATCCTTTTGGGGGGTGTCACAGTTAGAACTGCACATAGACTCTCATAAGCATTGCAGAAACTATTTTTAAACAATGATTCAATAAGACATACAGGTTTCCATAGGACACAATAGTTTTTGACTGGTTTGCACTTATTCTAGAATGGGAAGAGACAGGAAATAAGATTATCAGTCAATTAGAAGTAAGTCCAGAAATAACTCCATTAGAATTGCATCAATGGCAATTCAGTGCAAATTGTTAATGAAGCATCAAGGTATTTTCAACAACCTGCACTGACATTAGATAGAAAACACCTGTAACTTCCTTCTCAGAGAAATATTTAATTTCTTTATAGCAACAATGCAGGGCTTCTTCACATGCTTTGCCATTTCTCATAGGAATGATTATTACAAACTGTGGTGCCATATCTATGCCTTTTGAAGTTGTTTTCTTTTGTTTGCTTTCTTTTGGCTTCACCTCTGTTCTGATGTTAGCATTTCATTTTTTATATTTTAAAGAATTCCACTAATCATCTGTAAGTTATATAAGCATTGACTGCAATGAAAGACATATTCTATTTTTAATGGTATCTGAGAGACTATTCTAGGAACCCCTCTGCACAGGTGGTCTGGAATGCAAACACAGGAGACGTTCTTCCCCATCACACCACAGGAACCTACAGAGGATGAGATTCTTCATAAAGACAAAAAAGGGAACATTATATTAGGATACCTTCTTGATAAAGCGCAGTAGTCTCTGAACCGTTTAACTACTTATCCACAGATAGGACAGGAATTTGTTCACTTGCTAAATACTGGGGACAAGGAGAAGTTCTGCCCAACTGAGACTTTGGAAGATCTCAGGCTAGCTAGGGATGGCACATTTAGAGACTAGCCTGACCACAGTGGAAAGGGAAGACAAAGTGGCCACCATCTGATTGAATATCCTCTGCATGCAGAGGAGAAAGGAACACTAGCCACTATTCTGACAGGTTCAGCAAGTACTGGGTCAGGGCAACTGGCTGTGGCAAGCTCAGCAGCAAATTCCTTGGAAACAGCCTCAGAACCAAAAACTGCTAAAACTCTGTTTGAACATCAAATATTCTTCAGACTAACTACAGGACAGATTGTTTCTCAACGATCAGTCTGAACTGGTTGGGTGAAGACTGTCAGATATGACTTGGAAGGGCAGCTAACAAAATCCTGGGTTTGAAAGTTCTGAAAGAGGATTTAAGCATTAGTTTTAGAGGCACATGAAGGGAGTCTACAAGAAAGAAAGAGAGAGGCTTTTTACAAGGCCAAGTAGTGATAGGACAAGTGGAAATGGCTTCAAACTGAAAAAGAGTAGGTTTAGATTAGATATTAGCAGGAAATTCTTTACTGTGAGGGTGGTAAGGCACAGGAATAGGTTATGCAGAGGAGTTGTGGATGTCCCACCCCTGGAAATGTTCAAGACCGGGTTGGATGGGCTCTGAACAACTTGGTCTAGTGGAAGGTGTCACTACCCATGGCACAGGGATTGGAAGTAAATGATCTTTAAGGTCTCTTCCAACCAAAACCATTTTGTGATTCTATGATTCCATGATTTCATGTCTTACACTGTTGCTGTTTCCTTTGCTGCAGAGCTGGATGCTAGAAAGTAGGAGGGTTTACATTAAATAAAAATAACTTTTGATTCCCTAACTAAATGACTGTTTACCCTGTGAACTGTCAGATGGGATGTGACAAAACAAAATATTTAAGGTACACCTAAGCAAATAGGAAGATGAAACCTCTTCTTATTAAGGTAAGAGATTTAATGACATGTCCAAATGCTCCCATTGACTGCTGCGGGCATTCAAGCGAGCGGGAAAGAACGACACATCTATAAGATGCAAGTTCGAATCCGCTTTATTATCAGA
>JAYRBT010000042.1:60775321-60787345 GCA_036023395.1 Myiotriccus ornatus | reverse complement strand
CCGCGCCTTTAACCACTAGACCACCAGGGGCTCCTTGTTGGCTTCCTTTAAACAGATGTGAAATACTCTGTGCATTCCTATGTTTCGGCTTTCACACTGTAAACAATGCACTCACATCTTCGATTTTAACACCTCTGATATGCTGGGCATAGTTGACACTTCCTCACCTCTGATAACAGGTTCCACATCTCTTGTTTCCTCTTTCATGAATCCTCCATGCCCAGGAGCCTTTTCGGTTCTAGAACTATGATGAAACGTCTGCATATGTTAGAGCTGGGCTGAAGAGCAAATGCATCTTTGTGAACTATGAAATAAAAAGGTATCCAGCAGTTTAACTCCACGATGATTTCTTTCAGCTCTCAGCTAAAGGCATGCTGTAGGGTCGATGTGGGGTCTAACACGATCACTTTGAACAATGCAATGGATAAAATATAGATACAGAAACAGTCACCTCTCTCAGAATCCCATGATAGCGTGGAGAGAGCATAGTAGCCCCTGCATTTCACTCTCTCACCTGTCTTCGTGTAGGGTATGACAAGATTTAAAGGAGTTTCTTTATATTTGGCTGATGCCCAGAAGTAATTTCAGCGCATTCGTTCTGTTTGTAGTTAGGGTAACCCAACCTCACAGACAGCATCTCAGTAACAGAAGAGCTTTACATGATTTTTTTCAATACCCTCTGACTGGTACAATGTGTTTTTCAATGCCAAAAAAACCCAATTTGGTCCTGCAAAGAATTCTCTTTTTTTGCATGACTTCAGTGCTATAGGTTTTATGTACTTTAACACAAACATTTCTGAAGTAGAAGTCTTTTAAAAATGGAGAACTCAATTTTAGCTCCATTCCTGGGTTTGGGTCTTTCTATTCCTCCTCAAAAATAACTCTGGTAAATCACACGAGCAAGCTTTCCCTTGCATGCAAAGGAATCCAGTTCAGACTGTTTCATGAAGCTGAGGGTATGAACAAAGCAGCATTCTCATGTCACTTGCACATAAGGCACAGTTATGTAATTTTGTGATTTAAAGTAGGCCTGTAATAAGTTTGCTTCCCTTAGAAATGATTCTAGAGATTTTGTAGAAGGAATCGAATATGAATTTGTAGGGGTTTTTCCAGTAGTATAATATTCTGCATCGCTCCTTATTGTCAGATGAGTATTTTGTAGAAATTTCCTTCTACAGGCAGTGCAATATCCTGAGATTGTTTTAAGATGGCTTCTTGTCAGACTTTTAAATAGAGATATACAGAGAAAACACTTTTTGAAAGCAATACACTACAAATCTAAAATCAATGTTTTCCTTGATTGCATATCTACCCAGGAGAAAAGTTCTAGTTCATTTACGGGCTATTAGGTTCAAAACAGAAATGACTGGATGAAATTCAGTGAGTCAGATGAAGTGGTAAGTCAGGATAGATAATGCTTATGGCTTAAAATCTATGCAATTGTTTAGAAGGAGAAAAAAAACCCATCCTGGTAATCTAGATAGATATGTAACACACAGTTTGTTTTGTTTTTCTGAAGGGAAAGAGTGAAAGCACAGGTCTAGAAATACACCCTTCCCTGAGAGATCTGTTTGGTTTACCAAACTAAGAGTACAAGTCTACATATTTTTGAAGGCCAAGAACTGCAGCTGAAAACTTGGGCACTGATTCAGCAAGGTACTTAAGAATGAACTCAGCTTTAAAATTGCTCTAATCAAAGACAACTTTTCTGGTGCCTGATTTTTAAAAAGCAAATGTAGCAGTAATGAAAAGATGACAGAGTGAAACAAGTGAGGGCTGTTATATCTTTCTGTGCAGAAAAAAAGATGGCATGGGAAGAAACAACACAAGCTTTGTTGCCCATTCCATCCTCATTACCCCTTTCCCTTTATGTTTAAATTTAATTTTATTCCTGATACAGTTCTTGAGGTTCCTAGTAGCAATTTTAGTTACCACCACCAACGGTAATGCTATATTGACACCAGTTCAAACTAATAATGTAAAAGGCAGTTTGTTGCTCTAGCCAGTTCTCTTAACAGTTCAGCATCTTTTTTATTCCTCTTCTTGTCAAAATTTCACTGCTTGAATTTCCCAGGTTCCCACATTAGCAACACCTCAGCAGGATGTCTGTTACCTTTTCTCTCACTCAGGATGTGTCAGGATGTTTGCCTGACTGACAGGTTTAATTATGAGTAGCTGGAGCATGATAGGATCAAGTACACAAAGGTGACAAAGAGAAATGAGATCTGGGGTGGATTATTGGAGGCCTTCAGCACCATTGTAAGCTCCCTAAGGTGTTAGGCTGTGAAATAAAAGGTTTCTCCTGGTAGAAAATTTTCAGAAGTGTCATGGTTTTTTAACCAGGGAACTGTTTTAATAAATAATAATTAGTAGTTTAACCTAGACATTAAATTTTACTTCCCCACAATTGATAAACTTCTCATCAGTATCAAGTATCACTGTGTCTCTAACACAACACTGAAAAAACCAAATTCTTCTTTGTCTTATGATATGGGAAAGAACTTGGGTGGGGGTGATTTGGGATCCTTTTTTCAGGGCTTGTTTTCTACAGTGTCCTGCTGTGGTGAACAAGAGTTCCACTGTCATGCACCCACAGGACAGGACTGTGGATCTCCCCATACTTCTCACATGGGTCACAGGGACACTGCTCTAAATTACAGTCCCTAACCCTGTAGAATTCCTTTAGCCTCCTCAGAACCCAGTTCCCACAAGAAGTATTCAGAGACAGGCGGAGATAGAAATGAGATCCAGACACAACTCTTCTTCCCCACTGTCTCAAACCGTGGCTGGAAGCTGAATAGGGAAGAACATGGCATAAAAACAAGGAGAGAGTAGTTATTCCTGAATATTGGCTTTATTTGGGGAAAAGAGCAGTTACAGGGTTGAGATGAATTTGTCTAACTTTTGCATGTGCTAACACTTTCTTTACCCATGACGTTCTATAGAAAACATTCTAAAATTGCCAGTTCACCATTGAAAAAGAGATTCCTTGTTCATAAGTTTTGAGAGAGATCAGAGAACCTCTAGCTCTTCTGCTTTGAGTTTCGCATCTCCCTTCAGCTGTTTCTTTCCAAGCTGAAAGTTCCTAATCTATTTAACCTCTCTTCATATCTCACCATACATGTTGTGCTTCTATTCACCTTTTTTATGCCTACTTTATCCTTCTTGAATAACTAAACTGAATGTTCAGTATATGGAATGCATGGCATTACATGGCACTACAATATTTTCCAAGCATTCTCTTTGATGACAATTTTTTTCCCCTAAACTTACCCTTATGTTGGTATTTATGTATTTGATTTTTCTGTGCAAATTACCTTTTGTTTGTTCACACTGAATTTCATTTCTTATTTCATGTATCTATATCTCAGTGTCATAGACCATTCAGAAAAAATTTGGTCAGATTTAATTTTTACCATTATGACTAATTTTGTGTCAGCAGCAAATTTTATCATCTCACTAATTTCCCCTTCTTTCAGATAATTTATGAATGAAAGGAATAGCACAAGCTCTAGAAAAGACTCTTGAGTGAAAATATCAGTTGCAAGCCATTTATTTATATTTGCAGTAGCTTTTCAAAAATTCAGTAGTTGAATTGAAATTCAATAATGCTGTGTTAACCAAGACCCTTTTGTCACTTGCTCTTTAGCTGTTCCAAAGGATCTAACAGATCTGTGATGCATGACAAAAATGTCAATTTTCCCCCAAAGTTTTGTACTTAACAGGAAACTATTCTTGTTTTATAATAATGTCTGACAATTTTCCTACTAATGAAATCAGATTTCTGAAATATATTTTTGTGACATCACTCCTAAAAACTGTCTTACTCTTCTGTGTCTTCCGATCAAAGTCTTACTTTAAATGTTAGATATATGCTTTAATAAACAATTTTAATTTGCATTATATAAGATTGTTCTAAACATCTCTTCTGCTGATCTTTTCTTTTGTAAAAGATTCTCTGACTTGTACCTGAATGCAGGACCATTTTTAAACCTCTCCACAGTGAAAACTGGGGCATAACATCAAAATTTAATTTTTTCTTTTTTTTTTTTCCCCCCTCCTTTTACACCAGGATAATTTTCTATCCTGATTGACTCTTTGGCTGACTCTCTGCTTTGAGTAATTTAAAAAGACTATTATTAAGTTTTTCTTTTGCTTTTCTCAGGTTTCTTACCAAGGACATCGCTGACCTGCCTCACTGCCATTCTATGTGTTGTGTGCCGCTCTCTGTTCTTTTTGTACATTTCTTATCTGAACAACAGAGGGAACACAAATACTTATTTTTCCTCTGAATCGACCATTGTCTGGCCATATGATGAAGGTAATACACTACACTGGACTCTTGGAAGAAATCTCTTCATAGAAAAAGTAGGGAAGTTTGGGAGACAGAGTCCTCTGAAGAAAAAGTACTTTCCCTGGGGGCAACTGCCACCCCTGAAATAGTACAACTCCACTCCATTCCCAGGGTTTCAGCACATTGGGAAATATAATTTGCTTTAAACACTACCTGTAACCTTTGAGTAGAGATATTAAATACTGCATGAAATATGAGCTGCTGAGTGACATTTGCCTAAAATGTCACCTTCTAAACTCCTGGATTAGAATGCAATCCTTAAAGAAAGCATATAAACGTCTCCGTTAAACTGACAGTCACATTTGTTACTAAATTTTCTGCCTTTTTCATGAGGAGTGGTTTTTGTGGGTGGTATTTTTTGGAAGATGAACTGTATGAAATGGGTATGAATTAGTCAAGCAGTGGTAGTCACTGAAACAACTTCATCTGAGACATTGCAGCAGACACTACGTGGATCCTGTCCAGCCTGGTCATGGTCTTTTCAGTTTACTTTTCACTGCTGAATCTTCCCCTTTTCAGTTTAATTTCTTTTACCTTTTGTATTTGTACTCATACACAAATACAAAGACCAGAGACCAAAGTCAAGTAAAAAACTAATCCTGTCATCCACCTCCAGGGCTTCCTGAAATTTCACTCTTTTTTCAGTTTGCAATATCATGTATTCGGTATCAAATAAAATGCCAGCATAGTGCTTCATATTTCTAAAACATTTGTGTTTTACTCAATTTGTAGAATATATTTAAACCTATCTGTATTTAATATTGATAGAAATCAAATCAGTTGACATTTTAGCTCACTTAGTGGCAATTCTATTATTACACTGCATTTTTCCCAATTTCATGGATTTTTTTTCTCCCAGTTACACAAAACTGTTCAAATAAGTGTTCTCAGAAATTCATGGGTCATATTCTCTGTTTTTAACAGGATTTGCAGAGCATGCAAACTGCCTGTGCAACAAAGACCTTCACTTCCCTCCCCGTTTACTGATTCTCTCAGGTTGATGCAAATCACAGCACATGAGGTCATAGCCACCTTTCCGAGGCTGATGGATCACCTCCTGATTGGAACACTCAATACAAAGCTGCCTGCTTCGGTGATACCAGCTATCTATGATGAAGACTGGAAATGCCATCTGCAGAGACTGATCACTGTTCTGTAATCACTGCAAAACACAGGTCGTGCTGCTAACATGGCCAAATATCCTACTAGCTGAACTGAACTGTTGTCTAGGATATGTCTTGGGAAACGGCCAGGGGAGGGTGTCATGTAGAAAACTGCTTCTTTGGCTTAGAAACCAGTTAAAATAATAAAGGCCTCCTGTGGTGATTTTAACCCTGTCAGGCAGCTCAGCACCACACTGCCACTCACTCGTGCCCTCCACCCAGCGGGGTGGGGGAGAGAAGAGGAAGAGCAAAAGCGAGAAAACTCATGGGTCAAGATAAAGACAGTTTAATAAGTGAAGCAAAGGGGCACACACAAACAAATCCCTTTGGCCACTTGGGGTCAGCTGCCCTAGCTGTGTCCCCTCCTAAGCTCTTGCCCACCCCCAGCCCTCTCGCTGGAGGGGCAGTGGGAGAAACAGAAGTTCTTGGTGCTGTGTAAGAACTGCTCGGCAACAGCTAAAGCATACATGTGTTACTGTTTTGGTCACAAATTCAAAACACAGCACCACATGAGCTGCCATAAAGAAAATTAATCCTATCCCGGCAAAAAACCAGTACAATCTCCGCCCTTTATTCCATGGCATTGGATAGTGTGGGACCTGAGCAGGATGTTAAGTGATCAAGAAGGTTAATTAACATTATAGAGAGTTCAGAAAGATTACCAGCTGTTCATCTGATAGCACTGCTGTGCTCTGACTCTTTCTACAATATCTGACAAATCCATTTTTAAATAACAACTCTCACATTTAAGGAAGTATCTAAAAAATTTTGCAAACTGAGCTGCAGGTGACTAGACCTGCTGACAGATTCAGACCCTTTGAAAGGCACCTGTTAGAATCAGATTCCCCTTTCATGCATTTTCCTTTTGCAGTCAAAGTTCCTTCCTATAGTTGGGCTTGTATGAGATGTAGTAAAATTGTCTTGCTTTTTTACACAGGTCAAATAATTTCATTTCATCAAAGAGTTTGTACCCAGCAGTACTCTACCTGATGAAATTGTAAGGTTTGTTACTAGTTTAAACTATTCTGGTTTCATGTCTTTTCTGTGTTTACTCATTTTTTCTAATGTTGGCTCTTTTGTTAATATATGCACACAAACTTAGTTATTGAATCTTCATCCACATTCACAGTTGTTGAACAATCCAAGACAAGTAGTGGAGTTCTGAACATTTAAAACTACTACTTTAGTACTGGCAGTAGAATGACATCACATATAGATTACTCACTGTTGGCCATGAAGGAGAAAAAAGAGGAAAAAAAGGGAAGAAAATACAACTTTAATAAAGAAAGGTACTTCCAGCTGCCTTATGCATAAGAAGAAGTATCAAAGATGATCCATGAGATACAGGAACTGTAGAACTTTTAACAAAATGCAGGAGAAATTAGATTTGCCTCTTTCTGGAGGAGAACAAGTCTAGATGCTGTAAGTCTAGATGACTGTTAAGTAACATGGGAACATAAATCCTTGTTCTGATAGAACAGGATCAAACATGCACTGAAACAGGTTTATTTTGCTGAACATAAACTTCAGCATAAAATGCGATGACATTCCTAAGAAAAAATATATACACATAAGAAGAGGAAGGAAAGAGGCTACAGGAATACAAAGTAAGCCTAAAACATACAGTAACAGAGGCTGATTTTTTTTTCATTCAACTTCTAGCATTTTTGAGCATTTTCTTTTTTTTTATTACACATATCTATCTAGTGTATTATTTTTATTTGAAAACTAATTTTAGATGCTTTGCAATGGGAAAATTTGAAGACATGGCCTGAGTTTTCAAGACAATTTGATCTTAAAGTATGTACAAATTTTTTACTTTTGAAAAGCCAAAAATTTTTATGATAAACCTACGATTCTTCTTTGAATGCTTCAGTTTATCTAGAAGACTTAATTCCTAATGAAAATGAAAAATAAATTATAAATATTCAGCTTCTCTATTACTCATGTAAATAATAGCTGAATCTCTTTCCAATTAAATTTTTAAAAAATAAATCTTCTCAGAAAGGGCAAGAAACCCTTGTTCCAAGATATAAGTGTAGAACTTTAAAACTGTGAGAAGCAAGTACTGACAGAAGGAGAAACTGGTTAAAGCTGAATTTATTACTTGCCTCCTATGACACACTTAAAGTCAAACTTTCCAGAAAGCAAGCAGGAAAAAATGTCTTTGCTGAGAAAGAAGACCCTGTTTTCACAAAATGAAAAAAGAGCTCTTGGCTTTTTCTCAAAGTGTTGTTAGCACTTGCTGCTCTCATTTTTGCCACACACAAATATGCACACAACCTTCCATAATCTGCTTGTACCCCGGTGGCTGTCCTGGCAGCCAGCCCCCCAAGAGCCCACTCATCCATATTGTTCATCTTCTGCTCAGCCTTATGCTTCCCAGCTCTTCTGTCAGCAGCCAACACCACACCAGCTGAAGCACTAAATGCATATTTACATGGGACTGGGTGAATTTGGGCTCCCTGAACCTGCTCATGACATCTGCTCTGGCATCTGCTCTCTCGTATGGGAGAACTGCTCAGTGCCTCCCAATGGCAGTGAGCTGCATCTATCCCTTGGCTATCCAAATGTTTAACTGCTCCTTCTATTTACTCCAGGAGAGTATCCAGTTTATCCATTGGCTCTACTCAGGTCAGCAATTAGCAGCAATGATGAATATATTTCAGTATAACACAATTTCAGTTAAGTATCATAGTAAACAATTAATTCAGATACACTGTCAAAATGCCTGCCTTACATCCAAGACTCCTGATATCAACATCATGGAACAAATTAAGGAATATCTCAGTATACAGCTGGGAGGAGAAACAGATTCATCACTGCTAATTTGATTGATATGGCATTTACTTGCTGCTCACTGCATAGCTTGAAGAACCAACCAAGGGAGCTTTCAGGTTTTCTCTCTATCTTATCTTTATCCTTATATTAATTTATTTATCTTTATCCTTTCTTTATCCAGTTTTTGTGATACTGTGAATCAGGACTCTCAGTGTTTCACAGACTGAATTTGGAGATTTAGGTGCTTTAAAACAGCCTATGGAGTTAATTGCATACCACCTGAGCACGAAACACTCTAGTAATTCTAGGATACTAATTATACTTTGAAATGTCTCTAGTGATTGGTCCTGCCCTGGTATCTCATAAACAACAAGACTTGAAAAACCCTTGTGGGGTAGATTTCATCACATCTTTTAAATAGTTATATAAACTGGACTGCAAAGAGATCAAGTTCCTTGCTCAGTGCTGTGCTGTGAATCAGTGATAGACTCTGCAATGTACCCAAAATGACCTACGGCAGGTTCCTTTCCTTTAACTGACAGACTGCATTTTCTCAGATAATGAATTATGAGATGCACACATCTTTGCTTTTCCCCACAGAATACAAACGATCTGTACTTGGAGTTAGGCAGACTTTCTTTTTTATTTTTTATTTTTAATGAAGTTGTATATTGTTTCACAATTAGACAGTTTTCTGATAGAAAACTTCTCTTTCTTGTGGTTTTGCAAAGGCTTAGAGCATCATGGAGCATAGGCCTATACTGTTGTTTTGGTTCTTATTTTTGTAAAAACAAATAAGCAAACAAACAAATTAAAAAACAAACAAAACCCCAACAACACAAGAATTCCAAAAAAAACAGGAGAAATTTTGAGCTTGGGCTCATTTGTTTTGCCTCCCTACTTTAAAGACCTGGACTGGAAGCTGAAAATTGAAACCTTCAAACATGTTCTTTTTCAAAGATAGCAATTATGAACAAATTGGTTTGAGAGACGAAGACAGAACGACGATTCATTATAAGGATTTCAGAAAGAGAAACTGCTGCCTCAGAAAAAGATGTAGGTAATTGTTTATTTCTTTCAGTCATTGTTAATAAAATGGAAGTACTGTTTTACAGAACTGCAGAAGTACTGTCGGAAATCTCTCTTTAGCTGATACATCAATATAATGTATTCAATTTTTCATTCAGATCTTATTCTTTACTTCCATTAGCATCAGCGCTATTTTTAGATCCAGACTGCCTTGGTGTGATGTTTTTGTCTGGGACAGAGTTAATTTTCTTCACAGTAGTTAGTGCTGGCAATATTTTGGATTTGTGCTGGAAACACTTGGTGCTACAACAACAGTATTGACAGCTAGTGCTGAGCAGGGCTTACCCAGAGTCAAGGCCTTCTCTGCCTCTCACACCACCCCACCAGAGAGTGGGCTGGGGGTGCACAAGAAGCTGGGGGGAGACACAGCTGGGACAGCTGATCCCAACTGACCAAAGGGATGTTCTATATCGCATATTGTCATATTCACCACACAAAGCTGGGAAGAAGGAGGAAGTGGGGAGACGTTTGAAGGGATGGGGTTTGTCTTCCCAAGTCACCGTTATTCATGATGAACTCCTGCTTTCCTGGGGATGGCTGAACACTTGCCTGCCCATGGGAACTGGCGAATTAATTCCTTGTTTTGCTTGGCTTTTGTGCGTGGCTTTTGCTTTACCACTTAAACTGTTGAGTTGTCTCTGTTACTCTCCTGATTCTCTCTCCCATCCCACCAGGAAGAAGTGAGTGAGCAGCTGTGTGGGGCTTATGTGCCAGCTGGGGTTAAACCACAACACTCAGCAAGCACTTATAGTCAGGGAAATAGCTGCTACAAAGCGAGATGCAAAGTTTAGAGTGGTCTCAGCAAAGAACTGCACAGTCTAGTGCTATACTGGTGATGAATCCCTTTCCCCTCATACTGAATAAGCAGAATAGTGGAAAACAGCCTTTGCACTGAAGCTTCTCAGCTTCTTAAGCACTGTTTGTTTCATATCCTTTGATGATATTTGTCAACCAACAACTTCTGTTACACAAAGTAGAAAATAGTAGGAACCTGACTTTGCATAGCAGAGTCAACCTCTCTTGCAGCTCTCATGACTGAGCTGGAGTTCAATGGCTCTTCATGTGCCTGCCATCTGATATCTCCTGACATTTCCTAGCTGACTGCTGGCTTTATCACACCACCAACACACTGGTGACTTCCAAGCACCAAGCATGCTCAGCATATCTGGAAACAGCATTAGAATGATTCCCAGATACATTCTAATTGTGTGATGTCCTTCTTTGACTACAAGTGCTGTCTATTGGTGCTTGCTAGCCCTCTACTGGACAAGAAGTGTGTTGAGTCAATTAATGCGTGATCAGCATCATTTTTTCAGTACTCCATAATTCACAGACAGTGAACCTCAGTGAGCAAGTTCAGTCTCACCCATGTCATGCATGAGGACCTTGTTTAGCAGCCAGAGCAGCATGGTGCCCCATATTTTAGAAAACTTACCATTTTGTAAGCCATTAAAACTATTGTGCTATGTTAAAAGCAAGCATTAACCTTCAGAGTACTGCTTGGCCTTGGCCTGTATCACATGCTTTAATGTATTCCAGTGATCAGTCAGGATGCTGGCAACACGAACACCTGTGGTGGGTACCTGCAGTGGTGGGTATTTCCTAAGGACAAGAAATAAGGTCAATTCCCACTACCGCAGCTATTGCTTAAATTATTTTTCAAAAGAGGTTACTCTTTAAAGTGGTAATCAGACATCTTGTTGGACTACAACAAAGTTTTGTTTGGGAAAAGATCATCTCCTCATGAAACACTTTGTTTGTTCTTTGAAAACGTGACCAATTCCTTAGCCAAATATCTTGCTTCTGTAACCAGACTTACCATTTTTTTCTGCTCCAGAAACGATATTGGATGAAAGAAGTAGGGGGGATTAACTACCTGACTCACTCTTTTGGGCTATTTTGAAACATTTACATGAATTCTTAATGGTGCTCACAAACCTATAGAATAACTCTGTCCTGTTCATAGATTTGACTAAACCCCCTCTGATTTCTCTAAGTCTCAGCTGCACAGCACCACAGTGTGGCACACAAGGCACAGCTTCTTACATGTACTAGCACGCCTGAAGATAGACACAGTCTTGTGCAGTAGTGGAGATCTAACAGATCTACCAGATCTCCAGTACTCTAAACAGATCTCCAAACACAGAGGTTTGTTTAGCTGCATATGACAGACCCTTCTTAACAGCAAATAGCAATTCCATTGCCTTGCTTTTAAAGGTAATCAAAGTTCCAATAAATTGAAAGCATTTTGGTCTAGCACGGAATCCTACTCATTTTGCACATATACTCGCTCAGTATGAAAGACTCTTAGAGGAAAACTTGTACTGGTATTAAGGCAGTTTAAAGCATTAAAGAAACCCCTAAATTTCAACTGAGAGTTTTAGAGGGAAAAATAGGCTCCTGAGAATTTAATAATCATTTTCCAAAAGGCTTTAGAGACTTAGGAGTCCAAGTCTCGTTAACTTGCAATGAAAATTATGCTTTCCCAGCTCATGAATGTTTTGAAAAATTAAGATAAATATTCTTAAATTACTGGAGCATTTTTGGAAAGTTTCTTCTAAATCACTGTGCTAAATATTCATCACAAATCAAATCAGGATTATGATTTACATGCTTGTTTCTCTTTGATAAGAAAAA
>JAYRBT010000042.1:60745150-60775221 GCA_036023395.1 Myiotriccus ornatus | reverse complement strand
GCTTTGATAAAAGAAAGATTATGGATGTTGTAGCACCTGAATTATTGAGAAAAACTATTCAAGTTTTTTATTCCAAGATAAAACTGAGAGTACTGAAAATCATCCTTTTACTTGTATCTGTTAAATCAGCTTAGATCAAACAAGGTGATTTTAGGCTTTGATCAAAGATTTGTTTCTTTTAAGATATAATCTCTGCTGAAATATCAACAAAAGCCTATCTAGTCTTTCAAGCTGGATAACAGAGAGAGCAACACAAACAATGAGGATTTCACACATTACTCCTGTGTAGCTGCTTCTGGGGTAAACACAGGAGCCCTTCTCTTGATCAGCATCTACCACAGAATCTAAACTTCTCAGACCAAAATCTCAGCTGACTGTAACAGGAAACATCTGGTTTGTCAGTGGCATTAAGGTGACAAAACAAACATCAGAAAAAACCCAGACCCTTTTGATCTCAAAATTAGGTTACTTATTGGAGCCAAATCCTATAATTTTCATGCATGTGAAACAACATCTAGTCCATTTAATATATAAATTTCACAGGCTTCCTGGGAGACACTTTGCTACTCAGTAGAGGTAGGAAGACTTGCATGTGGCCAGTAAGTGCTTGTGCCTCAGTTTTCCCATATGGAAAATTAATATTAGTAGTATCTACATTCCAGGCCTGATTTTATTAAAGATTTTACAATACAGATCTCGAGATGCAGAGATTCAAATAAACAATAGGTATTATTACACATTTCTTCTTCTGCCATTTGTTTATGTTTTCTGATGTCTTGTTCCCCATAAGAACAGGTAGGCAGAGTAAAACAGAATAGTCAAAATGAGCCACACAAAGTCAGGCAAAGAAGACAGGTCTAAAATAATAAATCTCTAATATAACTAAGGAAAAGACTTAGGTATGGGGTTACTTCTTTTAAATCAGAACTTTCCAAGCTCAAATTTTTTCCCTGCCCTGCGATCCCAAAAATACAGTCCTACCTGTGCCTCCTGCCTGGTTGGCGCAGTTGGAACCCTGTGTCCCTCTGTGGCTTTTGGTGTCAGCACATTCCCCACAAACTCATGGCATAGGCAACACAAGCACCCGCCCCAGTGGGTACCTCAGCTCTGCCAACGAAGTTCAAGCAACCTCTGGGTTTTCTCCTCTCAAATAAGACACTTGTGGAAGCTCTTGGTGGAAACTGCATAACAGGCCACAGAGGATGGCTTGGTCCTTGTTTGAGATTTTCTGTTAACATTTATATGTTTTTTCCTTTCACCTGAATGCCATGGTTTGGCATATCTAGATAAAGACTGGCAGTGTGTGCCCTGCCTGGTCCCTACACTCAGCAAGGCAACGTTCTCGAGTGCAAGGCATAAAGTTCCTGCCAGCTTAAGGACACAGATCTCTGTCTGACTGAAATGTCAGATACTATATTAAAAAGGTAGCAGATTGTGATGATAATGAAGTGCTGCAGCCTGTCGCTATGTTACCAACTGCTCTCAACTGACATGTCAGAAGGAACAGCAAGGAAAATGTCCAGAATCTCTGTTTGGATCCCCTTCCTACGCCTCCCACCAACTGAAGTATTTAAAATATTTACAGATAAAGCCAGCATGTTTCTTTATAAACAAAGCCTAAAATGATAAATAGATAAATACATTACCCAGCGAGCCTGCTGTCTAAAATCATCCTCCTGCCTCTCCAGTTTGCCTCAGATCGCATCCTTCACCCTCCGACAGTGAAACAGTGATTTAGGAATGGGCGCTTCTCTGCCAATTCTTTGTCCCTTAAAGACCCCAAGCTCCCTCTGACTGATAAAGTGTGTTTAAAAGTATATTGAAACAGGAGGGGAGGTGTTTTCTTGCTGGCTGAGAACAAGGTGAGAGCTGTGGATGCTCTTTAAAGGGAGGGAGTCATCCTCCCTCCCTCAACCTGCTGATTTTGCCTATTATTGCCTTGTTTATATGGCATTAGCATCACCATCCTGGGCAGTGAGCCTCACGGGATAATAAAACTTGGCTGCAGCTGGCCTGTAAAGGGTGGGGGCAGAAAGGAGGAGGGTGATGTACAAGGGCACAGCCAAACTCTTTGCTTTCATCCTGTACAGAGCAGCACGGAGCTCGCAGCAGGCTTAATCCCTTCTCCCTCACCAAACCTGCTTGCTGTGCAAAGCAGAAAACACTCACAACCAAAACACTTCTGCTCCCACGGAAATTTTACATAAACAAAAGGAACAAAACAGAATCCTTATCACGATGCTAGGGATGCACTGTGACTTGCCTGGCGATTTTGATATGAGATGGGTCCATCATGGGGCATGTTTGCTGAGAAGAGATTGTGTGAGTTCTGTGCTCATAGGCGCCAATGTCATTTTTAAAACTGTCTACTCAGTCAAGCAAACAAACTGGTTGGAGTAGCTTGTTTCCTGCTGCACAATATGCAGAAATGGAATTCTTAATTATTTTACCAGCTGTGGCTGAATTTTCTGTTCCATAAAACGGTAAGTTTTCCCAGCATAATGTAAGGAGATCAGTTCTTTTGAAAGTCTACAACATTTAAATTAGAAATAGATTCACTTTCTGCCAAAAAATACAACATATCATTATCCTAATTCAGCAGTAAGATATTTTAGACTGTTTTGGGGAGAAAGTAAATTTCTGCTAAAAATACACAGCAGATACATTTTCAAGAGCCGAGAATGCAATTATGGAAGTAACTTCATTTTTTGTAAAAATCACACTCAAATAGCAGATGCTGCTAGACATTAAACTTCAATAAAACTTTTTTTCGAGATGATATGGAGGTAAACATCACAAGGAGAGTGTCTGGATTTGTGCAGCACACAGCTCCAAAGCTCCAGGTAAAAAGCTTCCAGGAAATGAAGGAAACAAGGTGTTATGAAGCTTTTGCTGCTACTTTGCTACTTGACATGGTACTTGACAGGTAATGGAAAACAGAATAAAAAAAAAAAAAAAGAAAAAAATAGAAACCAAAACAACCTAAACACCACAATTCCAGGTATTTCTGATTGTGTTTGAAAATACATTGCTCAGAGCACAACTGAAGCTGTCTACCCTAGGAGGTGTCCTTGTCCTTCTGGTGGCAAGGGCACATGATGGCAACTGCTATACTAAAAAGGAGGGTGGGACAGGAATTTAACCAAATTTCTGATTAACAGTGCTTGAAAGCTTCATGGCCTATCACTCTTGATCCACTGTATTTACCCTCATGCCTTCACTTCTCCTTAGTCCTGTCATGCAAGTCAGAGGAAAACTGGCACAACTTAAGCAGCCAATACTAGGCCATACTAATATCTTACAGGTGTTGTATTTGCTCCTCTTTCAGCTTCATTTTATGTTCCTCCTATTTGTGCCCACATGTGTGAATGGGCAGAATCTAGACCTACTTGATACAAATATCTGAGAAAACACCTTATTCTTTAGGCCCTGCTTAGCAACAGCTTTCATCAGACATATTTGACTAGGGTAATATTTCATATAAAGGAAACAGAGACTGACAGGACTGACTCCAATGCTCTACAGTAGCTTCCAGTAGTACTGTAAAAGGCTGGGCTTTGGTAAACTGGGACATGGTTTCAGTGAAATGTGTGTGCTTCCTCACAAGAGACTAGGGACAGGGAATTGGTAGCCCAAAAAAGCTGTGGGATGTCCACTGCTCAAGGTTTTCCAGGTGCCTGTCAAATACATTTTAAGCATGAGGTGCCAGTACAAGCCTGATGATTAAATGAGGTCCCTTCCAGCTGTATTTTCTATGACTGTATAATTCTGATGTATATTTTAATACATTCCCACCTCCTATGAAAGAGGAACTGCTGCTGTACAGTTTCTTTAACAATATTTGGTGGTATATTTTTATTGAAAGCTAAGCCCCTGGAGTGCAAGATGTCAGGTGCATTGACTTAAATATGAATAATTAAGTATTTTTTTCTACTCTATTAATTCTACTCATCCCTTTACTCCTTTCCTGCAGATAGATTCCTGATTAACATAACGGGAGTGGAGAGTTTTATTTTTCCCTTTTCAGTAGAAAGTTTTGTTGTTTTTTTTTCCCCCATGGGAATTCAGTGCATGAGCTTGACAACATCAGCCTGCTTGATTGAAATGTGCCTTTTAAATTTGTCTTAAGAGAAAACCTGGAGGAAAAACATGAAAGAAAAACAACTCTAAATGAAAAGTGCAAGGTAACTACTACTCCGCAGATCCTGTTCTGAGTGGATCTGCATGGGCAAGACTTGTAATGAAAGAAATTGTCAGGGCCTTCAGCCAATTTGTTGTAATGAGGAGAAGTCTTCCGTGGTCAAGGCTCTTGACTCTGATTGTTCTTATCTGTTTGCTGGCAGTGTGTGTTCAGATGAACCATTATTGACATGTAGTAGGCAAGTACATGTGCACTCAGTTGGACCCTCAGGAGCCTCACTAAATACTGAGATTATCCATAAGAACAAATTAAGCATTGGCTACCTAAATTTTGACCACAATGAAATCTGGTAAAACAGCAGTCTCTCACATTCAAAGTCTTGATAAATACTGTGTACACAGAAGGTGATATTTTCATGTCCTCTGGTTTTCTGAGATTGAGCTGTCCTCTGTATTTATTACAATTCCTGGGGGCATTATGAGTTACAGGCAAATGAGAAGAAGCTTCACAGATGTATCCATGTTTCCACATTTCTCTGTATGCTGAGAGTTATAAAATTAGTTTTCCAGCTCATAATCAATAATTGCAACACTACAGTGGAAGAGAAAGCGTTTAAATTATTTTAAAAATATATTTTCAAAAATGCCATAAATATATCTTAGGTATCAGCTTACACTGTGTGCTTTAATTTCACAAAGCCAGTGCTGCAGAACAGAGGCACCTGTGAACCTTTCCTACTGTGCCCAGGCTCTGCATAGAGGCTTTGTACTTCTCCGGTTCTCAGAAGTGCAGCTCTTACTCTGTGCATGAAACAGGAGAACATCTGTGCCTCTTGGTGTTTTTAGCTTCTCAAGTGTTTCCTTGACTGACTTGCTGCTTCCATAGTAAGAGACGAATTTTTTATGTGGTTAACAAATTTTCCATCTCTTCCCTCTGCTTCTGAAGTATCTAAAACATATGCCAGGGAGGAACATCACAGGGTGTTACAGAGCGATAAAATGTAGAAGTGATCAAACAGACCCAAAGATGGCATGGAAGAGTGAGGAAAATCTGGACTGTTTAAGTTGCTGGTAATACACTCTCTCTGGAGCTAGACCTTTTCTCCTGGGTTTTCTGAGTTGAAAACATGACACTTAGATGCAAAATCTTTTGTGTTGGCCACTAGATGGTAATAAGCCCAATGAGATGGATTGCAGACAGACAGCGAGTGTGCAAAACTTACTACTTCAGAATGAAAATTAAATTAAGAGGTTGTTTTTGTGTTGAGAGTACAGACAGGCAAAGTGCAATGAACTGAGCTGGAATTTAGTAGATCCCTAAGGAAAACAGCCTGCCAAGGAGGACAAACTGTGTGGCTTCTGGTGGGCTCAACCTCTTACTGCCTGGCTTGCACCCATATCTTACCCCAGGCTCACTTAAGCTGCCTGCTGCAAAAGGAAGAGTGCCACTTCCACCACCAGGAACCTACAGACTTTACTTGGCTGAAAGTCCTCAATCTTCCCCTGATAGCTCAACAGTGGCTTTAGAAATGAGAGTTTCTGGTGATCTAACTTAGTAATATCCCCAGCAGATGTTAGGATCAAATTTACTCTCTAAGCACTTCACTTCAGTGCAATGGAACAGGTTGCCCAGAGATGATGTGGATATTCCTTCCCTGGAAATGTTTAAGGCCAGGCTGGATGGAGATCTGAGCAACCTTTTCCAGTGAAAGGTGCCCCTGTCCACGGCAGGGTGTTAGAACCAGGTGATCTTTAAGGTACCTTCCAACCCAAGCCATTCTCTGATTTTATGATCTTTTTGTAACATGTCATCTAGAAAAGTCTCTTGAAGATTAACAGTGATCTCTTCAAGAAGAAAGTTTCTGAGATGTTACACTGAGATTGACTCCCACAGTAATATGGAACCATTACACTGTCATTTCTAATGAAAACCTAGAAAATATCCAAAGAAAGTGGATAAAAAAGAGATTTCAAGTAGAAGTACTGCTAGCAAATTTCTAATCAGTTCTGACTCTTAAAAGAATGGAGGATCAGAACAGCATCACAACAAATTAAGCACATGACTAACATAACAAGAAAAATTTAAAAAAATCTGATTTTTTTCTCTCAGTGGCTTGCATTCTGTACTATTAAGTTATTATGTCTTTATAATAGCCAACATGACTTTAGTTTTCAGAGTCTGTGATAATGAAAAGGTACCTTTCAAAAAAAGAAAAAAAATAATTAGATCCCATTGTTCCCTTGGGACAATTTTAGGCAGGCTAACTTCAGCTTACTTAAATGGGTTCACTGAAATGATAAGTTACAGCGTTTACAAAAGTACCCATTGTACTCAAAGGTCTTTTACTATATTGAAGTATTTTGTAGAAACATGATGAGCAGTAACCAAATATTATTTTAAAAACTGCAGAAGTTGCATGTTTGTTTATTAAAGAAAGTCTATTTCAGATTCTACCAGAATCCAGCAGAAAAACAGGGTTAGAGCCATTTAGGAGCATACAAACAAATTAGCAATTCGGAAGACAAGCTCAGATCAATAAATGTCAGATCAGTAGGATCTCTTTAAAAAAAAAAATTAGATGGAAGGCACAACAGAGATGTGCCTTTTAAGGGATTGCAAAGGTGAAAGTGATTAGAGGTAAGATTATTCTGAACTCTTTTTGATAAGGTGTGCTCAATGCCTTCCTGACAAGGTGATTACTAGTATGGAGAGGTACAGAATTATACCTTCAGATATTTCTGGAATATCTTCTAGTTTAAGTGTTTGTGTATAGGTGTGTGTGCATATACACGTCAAGTACCACCACCATACACACATTCATACTTTAAATAAAATAATATTGCAGAAAATGTTTGATTCAGTCTGCAGATTCCTGGTTTGTACTGACTGTGGTACTGTCAGAGATGAGTGACCTTGACTCAAACTCTTACTCTCCATGCCTCAATTTACCCATTTGCAAAATGATGCCAGTCATACTGATTTTGTCATGAACTGTATTGACATCTGCCAATGAAAAATATTTCATGTTGATGGACTGAAAATCACTTGCAGCTCTTTCTCACTAGCATGAGTTAGTTAAAATAATAGCCATGAGCTTGATTTCAAAAGAAAAGCCTGTGTCAGTGTCAGTGTTTTTACCTCCTAGTCAGCATGCTGCTTTTCATTGCACTTATCTTTCCATTGGCATTGTGTTACAACTTGAAGTCTTATCAGGTCACAGTGCTTGCACAGAGAACACGGAAAGGTTTCATTACTCCAGAGAACTCAGGGATCCATAATGGGAGTTTTCAGTGTGTTTGTGTCAGCTGCATTTGTACCCTTCAGCATTGCTTTCTCCACAATTTCCAATATTGCTAATTTTCATGCTGTTAATGTTTTTCCCTATGAGCCTCAGAGATACAAGGGGAAAGAAGACAAAAAGAAACTCTCCCTCTAGATCTTAGCACCTATTCACTGATCCATTTTCTCACTCTCAACCTAGCAGGCCCCGAACAGCTACCTGACCGTCTGGCCTCATGATCTTCATGCTCATCCGAAACTATATTGCAGGATGGTTATTTGGTACTTTTCTCAATGTTGCCATACATTTCTCTCAAAGCAAAAAAGAATCTGAGTAACACCTGAGAGCCAACACATATGTAGTCTGTAGACACAAAAACATTTTCAAATTCTGCTACTAATAACATAACAACAGACAACAACTTTTCTTTGTTGCAAGATATGAAATGCAAAAGTAGTGAGAGGAAAACATGTGAATGATATGGACCTTTTTTCCAATACTCAGATTTTCTAAGAAATTAAGATTTTGTAGCTTTTGCACTCCCTCCATCCCATTATTTTACCAGAGAATCAAAGAAACAGGACATAAATTGGTTTTCTGTTCAGGGTGAGAGCAACTATATGTAACAGTGCAATACTTTTAAACCATTCTAATGTGACACTATCTCCCTCTTCCTGCTGCATTCTGCATTCTCCCACCTTTCTGATCCTATGACCTGGCTCAGGAAATGAAAACAAATTGTTCAGGGAATGAAAGCAAATGAAAATTAGGCCTAGAAGGAAAGTCTGATTTGATTTTGCCTGGTTTAATTTTTGAATCAGTTCACTGCAGGACCAAGTGGATGGTGACACTACTGCAAAGCAGAGTGTGCAAATCATAGAATCATAGAATTAACTGGGTTGAAGAGACCTTCGAGATCATCAAGTCCAACCCTTGTTCCAACCCCACTGTGATTACTAGATCATGGCACTCAATGCAAGCCTACAACAACACGTAGTGCCCCTTCAGCATCCTAAGCTGTTCCTGACTATACAAGGAGTTGAGCATCCTTCATCACCCTGATCCATGGCAATTCCACAGCATGAGACCCCCTGCTACTGAAGCCAAACATTCAAACCTTGCTGCCCTGTTCTCTCTGTACACTCCTAGACTATGTGGCCCTTGACCACAGCAAGCCCTTGAGCTCATGTCTTGGACTTAGAGGTCTGTTGATGAGCTTTGCTAGACTGCTGAGTTCAGGGCTGCAGCTGTGTGGGTTCCTCAGAATGGGTTTTTCTGCTTCCACTCTACGTGCAATATTATGTGAGTTTGCTGGAAGAAAGAAATGAAGTACCTCGAAAAAGAACAAAGAGCATCACAGAGATTACTGCCATCTCTGCAAAGAAAGCATTGCAATGGCACCTTGCCTGTGTATCTAGTTTACTGTCTTTCTTTGAAGAAACATATTCAAATACTGGCGAAGAATGTTCTTATTTTACCTTTTCTGCAGCCTGGTTTTTGCAGCAAAGGCTCTTCTCAGGTTTTCTGAGCTTTAGGCTTTAACTCGTCCCAAGGAGTAAAGGAGGCAAAAACACTGAGGTTGAAAGATCAGGGCAAACTCTCTGGGACCCTTGGGCAGAGGGCACGGAGATAATGATGGGGGGGGAAGTGCTTAAGTGGTATAAAAGTCAAAGATAACTTAAGAACAGCAACAAAATAGTTTCTCCAAGTAAAATTCCTCACATAATTCACTTCTTTTTCTGCTGTTTCTATGGGTCCTTTGATTTGAGGTGGAATAGGACTTTGAAAATCATTTAGCTCACCCTGAGGCATTCACATCGTAAAGAACATACTGCATGCAAAAAAATTATATATTACACACACACACACACACAAAAAAAAAAAAAAAAAAAAAAAAAAAAATTGGGACTACTAGGTTTAAAGAAACCCTTTCAATTGTGCTTCTTCCCTTTGTGCAATTTGCAATTCTGCTTCTGCATAATCCTGTAAGTTTTCATTTCATGCTTACATGCTGTTTTTCTCAGCAGACACCCTTCCCCCTATAAATAAGTCTCAAGGCTCTCTGGAGACTGTGTTTAAGCATTCCTGCCTGAGGTTCAGGCCATCAACTCAACAGACCTTTCAAAATGAACTTGTTTTATTTGTTGCTGCACATCAAGAGCCTTAACAGGGCCACGTGGCCTGACACAGCTGTGCTCTTCCAAGTGTTCCAAGACAGAAGGAAAATGAAACTTTTGAAACACCAAAGTAAGATTCTGAAAAGAAAAAATCTAAATAAGAGGACAGTTTCTAGTGAAGCTTCACTGACCCCCAGGGTAGCGTAAATGCAAAGGGCTGTGATTGCTAACACAGCTCCAGCAGGTGCACTTCAAGCAGTGCACCCTGCGACACATTGAAGTGTGGCTTTCCTTTCTATCACCGCTTCTTGCCAAGGTTTCTCTGCTAGCACAGGTCTGTCACTCCAGGATCACACCTCCTCATGTCCCTGAGCAATGCCAGCACAAACTTTTAGTGTAGGTTTGACTTCTGTGGAGCTCATCTGATATCATGTTTTTTAGGGGCTAATCCACGAAGACATGAAGGGAGAGCAGTTAAATTCTTTTTCTCCTTTTGTACCTGTAAGATATGACAGTGTATTGTGCAAAATTCCCTGAGCGTAGAAGCAACTCCAACTGCAGCTTAACACTTTGGTTCTTTCTTTGTTTTGTTTTGTTTTGTTTTTTTACTTTAAGCTTTGTCTTAATTCTTTTCATGCCTCAGCAGATGTAACCATAATAATTAGAGCCAGCTTCTGGAATGAGCCGTAAGGATAATTGCCCGGGCACCCTGCGTACAGAGACAGGACAGAGGGGCCATTAAGTTATCTTAGGCTGTGCCTGCTAGAGAGACTGGTGTGTCCTATGGTGCAGCTCCTGGTCTCCCACACCTGGCCTGAACCTCTTTTGACCTGCAAGCTGTGATTTTGCTTTCTCTTGAAATCCCTCTGAGAACAATAAGAGAAGAAAGGGTTGTCGCATAAATTGAAAAGTGGTTCCTGGTTCCAGAGTCATCGTATGGAAATATTAAAAAGCAGAAGGAGATCCATAAGTTACTTTTTCACTGTTACACTCAAACTGTCTTTGCTTTTTGCCATTAGTCACCTGCAGTTTTCTGCACTTCTGCAGATAGCTGGTGTGTTGAATGTTACACTAAAGAAAGATGCTAAAAAGTGAAAGAGGGATATATCTAGCCATCTTTCTTCTTGGTGCTTAAGTGGATTCTATGTGCAAGTAGATATCTTGTGAAATGAGGTACAGGAAGGGGAAAATAACATTATCTTCCTGTGTTTGCTAACCACTTTGCTAAAGAGGCATCAATCACCTTATTTATTTCCACAGAAACACATCCTCAGATATAAAGTGGATTTTTATGAGGCTTTTGAATCTTATGAGCATGTTTCTTAAACAAAAAGGATAGGGGAAAGTGTCCTGTACTTAGATTACGTAACAGACGATCAAGGAATTGAGCCAAAAATTTACTATAATGTTACAAATTAGCTACTATTTCTTCCAGCAATTTTATTCAGGCTTTAGGAAATGTTTCCCATTACTATAATAGGGAAATATATGAATATTTGAGGGTTAAATTTACACTGAATAGTGGGTTAAATTCTCAGTGGGGAATGAATGGTTACTAAGGCAACAGGAGAATGCATTCAATACCTGTTATTCAAGTCTGTATCCTCATACTCATTAGCTATCACATTGTTTATTAATATTCACTCTAAAATGGATGTTGCCAGAACCTCTTTACTTCAACCTAAGTAGCAAGACACAAACTAATACGAAAAGAACTTGCAACCACTATGAGTATATTAGGATGCTTCTCGGGAAGCACAGATCTTTGTATCTGAAGAACAACTTTTACTTCAATGTAACAAAAAATAATTTTAAGAAGCATTTGTAAACACAGTTCTGAAGGAGTTCTGACTGAAAAGTAGCTGGAGTTATTAGGATCTCTGACAAACAAGAACCACCGTGCACGAGCAGATTAAGAACATCTGTCTGTATTTGTTGTTGAAGACCACGACCAATATGGAGTGTTTTAGGTAAAAACTGAAGCACTTGTGTCTTCCTAGTCTTTTCTCCTGTGATAAACAAAAGTAATATGTTCATTATGAGAAAATATTATGAGAATTAGAAAATATATGTTAGTTTGAGCCTATGACAGGTAGCAGAGATCAGGGACATTATGATAAGGACTTGCAAGAACTAGTACGCATTGTACAACACAATAGCACTTCATGAAGCTCTTAAGACACCTTTGTGTAGCCTCCCACAATATCACAGAATCAAATGCATGTAGAGCTTCATCCCTAAACTTATTCAATACTCTCCCATTCAGAAATTAAATATCAACAGCAATAGATGTTTCAATTTGAACTAAAAAAAAGTAATAAATTAAAATGCTGCCTTGAGAGTGAAAATTCTTCTCATTCAGAATCATCAGGGCTTGTTATTTAATTTAATTTAGATTTTCATACCATGCTAATATAAATGCAATATTATACAAAGCTTGCACAGCACTTACACATAACACAATGTGTTATTTTAATAGCATACAAATATGACGGTCTGATTAAAATTGTCTGTTCATGGAAAGCATGAACTTGCCTTGTTGTTTCTTGAAACACTACCAAAGAGAAGTTAGGGTCAACTGGATTATGTCAGTTCGTTACTTTAATAACCTTTCAGAAGGTAAGGTGTTACATTAGTCCTTTTGTAAATTTGGCCCTAAATGCCCAATGCTTTTCATAATTTGGAGTTAGGCGTTTAAATCAATGACATTTCATCATCTATGGAGTTTAAAACCTATGCTGCAATGCTCCCAAACATAACAACAGTCAATTTTAAAAAAATTATGCTACTGAAGTGAAGGATCTCGTTCTTCACATCTAAACGAGTCCATGAAAGAAGGAGCACTAAGTTACTGAAACAGAACTAAACAGCCTGTTCTAAATGACATATTGCAGACATGTACAGAGCACGGATTTTATCTTGCATTCATCAGTCTAGAAAAAAAAATGTGCCTAAGCTAGAGTCTCATATCCTGTAGTATCCTCTATTTAGCTGTATGAAATCACAGTGATTTGTATCCTCCGTATAATACTACATTGACCTAAACAGAAGAATTATTCAAAGGATTAAAAAAATATTGTAGGAAAAACTATGTGCACAGTATGGGTTCCAGACTTTTTGTTTCACTTTTACTAAATTCTTGTAAATTTTCCATTCTGTAGGGGCAGCTGTCACATGAAATCTGGTACACACTGGACATCTACAGAAGGGAAGCCAAGGTGTTCTCACAGTTAGGATATTTTTGAAGGTCTCATGGGATAAAAATAATGATTATCAATCAAATATTAAAATCTATGAGGAAAAAAGCATTTTTCTGAAGTGTCTGGTTTTTCACGTGAAGTATTTTTCACTTTTCTTCCTTTTGCTAGGCTCAGATATGACTCTCCCAGATACTATAGTGATGAGAACAAGATTAGCCCTTACACTAAAATCCCAAGCCTTTTTATAGTTAAGACCAGCACCTCAGAAAGATACCTGAAGTCTTTTGGATTTTATCAGCATCTGAAACTCTAAATCCTCAATGGGCCCTTTAAATTACTTAGCCCAAACCCTGCGGCCAGGAGAAGGCTTGAGATGCTCTGGGGCTGTAATTCCTCAGTAGGATTCTGAGGTTTCCACGCACAGCAGACAGGGCCAGGGCTGCCAAAGAAAAGTTGTGCTTCCCAGACTTAGTTTAATGGGTTGTCTTGTGCAGTGATGGACACTTGAAGAGCACCAGCACAAAATTACTTGGTAACGGGGAGCATTGTTTTCTCTGATTGCATGCTGGTGAGTATGACAGTCATCAAAGAAAAAGAGAAAGTAAGTGAAAATCAAATAACTGTAATCAAGTAAGTGGGATCTCTCAATTCTTTGTGATGTGTGAAGTTTTATCGTTTGCACTGAAGACTGAAAAAAAGTATGAGCAGGGATCAGCAGAAAGCATGAGTGTGGATTTTCTTGTATCAGAGATTAATTGAATATTTAGAGCCACAGTCCTGCAAAGACATGACTTCTGGGACTTGTTTCATGAAGTCACCTGAACTTCTCCCAGTGCAAACCTGGAAGTCTCTCAAAGAAAAGAGTTGTGGGGCTCTTTTAAAAAAAAAAATTTTTTTTTTTTACATTACTATTCTAAGAAGAACAGGTGGTAAAATATTCTAACCCTTCAGCTGATCTCTACGTTCATTCAGATTACTTTAATTAACTGAAGAAATGATGTCTAAGAAAATAACACCAGACAGTACTAGATTTTTTGTTTTGGGGGTTGGTTTTGTTTAGTTTTGTTTCCATAAAAAGCAGAACAATCTCATGATAGAAAGAGGAGAGCTAATTAAAATCTGGACAGATAAGTTTATTCATTTTGAAGGGCCGCTTGTTAAAGTGCAACACCACAATTAGATTATTCCACCAAGTTTAATGAAGTGGGTCAGTTAAACCAGTGTTTCTCTGTCTCTTATGAAATATAGTGAAAATCTGGCATGAATTTTGAAAGCAAAAAGGTGTTTGAAACATTTTAAAATAAATATTATCTAATTCTGGAATAAAAAGATTGAAAGAGATTAATAATATTTTTGATAATTCAAAAATATTTCTTAAATTCTTACTTGGGAAAAGAGCACCACCTACTGATCATCAGTCTGAAATTTCAGAGTGTTGTTTCACTTACATATGTTTTATTTGTACACAACATCATCAGCTTAACTACAGAAGCTTTGGATGCCTCCTGAACACGTGAAAGAAAGCTTATGTATCTTCAGCTATCAGCTAATACCACTGGGATGTTATATTGTTTTAGTACCCAGCAGCACCTTGGCAGCAGAAAGCATGCTCAAGAACTTCAGGACCTACGGTGATATTAAATAAACCCACATTATCACTAAAAGGTTGGTACATGCTGTCCTAATACAGTCACTTTTTACAGATGCCTGCTTCTCGATAGCGCTCTTCAGTCATGTGAAGAACTAGCCTAAGCAGGGAAAAGGTTATTGTTTCTTTTCTAAGTAGGACCTGTTTTTCAGCCCCCCTAAGGGAGAGAGGACAAGGACTGCCCTTTCCAGTCCCAGCACAGATTTATGCCTAATTACAGCATTGTTTAACATTGCCTTAAAAAAACATGCGGCTCTTCTGCACTAAAGCAAGTTCTTGAGTTCACCTCTAAAGGTTTTTTTGAGCTTGCTTTTCTGCCAGAGACCCAGCTGTGACACACAAGATTACACCAAGGAGTATTTACCAGAGGGAGCAATATTCATCCAATGCCATAAACAGCCTCCCCACTCACACTCATAAGATGTAGCTATACCGCAGTCTCAGGTCATTACTCAGATGTTCTGACAGGCACATTCTAATTATATTCTTTTAATTATATCACATAGGTCTTTTTATAGCTGTTCTGAAGGCACTGATTTTTCTTCCATAAAGGTTGCTCAGCTAAGTTTCCTTATTTTTTAACTCTCTTAGGAACAAGTGACTGTACTGTGGCTGGTGAGAACAAAGTAAGTGCTCCAGGAGCAGTGGGATGAGCTGCTGAGGAGGATGCTGGGCACTGAGGGTGGGTGGTCCAGCAGGCCCTAGAGGGTCAGGGAACCAGTTGACAAGGCAGCCAGACTGTGACAGGGACCACGACAGATGCAGCCTTGCTTTGGACAAAAAGGAGGACAGAAGCACCCATGCAGTTTCACACCCAAAGCGCGAAGGCCCCCAGTGAGGTTTCTCCCAGCCTCTGTCTCACAACCCAGATGTGACAATTGAGACTGTGGAGCCTGCTGGTGCACTCAGGGCCCTAACAACAGCAAGAAAGCTTAGCTATAAATAGGTTTTTCTCTTTACTCATTTCCCTGCACATTTGATAGGACTTGAATTCTTAAAAGGTTCTAGTGCTGCTCTGAAAAACAATTTCAGAAAATTGGTGTGCTGGTGATTGTTGTCATCCTATGAGTGATGAGACTATTTTTCTGATGTCTCACATCTGATGTGACTGTGATTATTGCCTCTAAACCAGAACATGAGGAGCTGAACCAGGAGCTCCCCCTGCTACACGCACAGCTACAGCTCGAAACTCTCAGCTAAATCTCCATGACTGGCACTCACGCCCTCCGCAGGTGTGGCTCAGCAGAATTCATTACATGCCTATTATCTTATGCAATTATGCCTCTGTGAACCTCAGGAGAATTAAGGACCTTCTCATATACTGCCCTTGTCAGGCCACAGCCCAGCAGCTGGAGCTGAAAGGTATCATTACTCAATAATTTCTTGCTTGACTCAGCCTTCAGTTCTTGAATTCCTTGTCCCAGGGGCATCTGCTCATAGGAACATCTCAGTTGGCTGGGGGAGGTGTTGTTCAGAGAACATTTCTAGATCTTGTAGCTTCAAGAGTAAAAATTGAAAATCATGACTCACTTGAGTTCAAGATCCTCCATTACCCTGTCTACATACGAAATTATCATTCTTCTGGGTTTGAAATTTTTCTTTCTTTGTACAATGGAACTTTTACTGGAGAGGTTTCTACTTCTCCTGGCAGGGTAATCAGTTATTTCCTTATTTTTGTATGCAAGGACTGGTAAGACTAAAAAATTTCTTTCCTCCATCAAAAGAAAGAAGAAATGAATGACAGTAAAATCATAAATAAGAATAATTCAAGTTGGAAGTGACCTCTGAAGGTCGCTAGCCCAACCTCCACTTCCAAGCAGCAGCTCTGAGCTCAGACCAGGTTGATCAGGGTTTTATGAAGCTGAGTCTTGAAAACATCTAGAGATGGAGATGTCACAGCCTCTCTGGCCAACCTGCACCACTGCCTGACTGACCTCATGGTGAAACAGTTGAAAGCTGAGTCCAAGTTAAATATAACTTGCCTATACATATAAATATATTGAAGGAATGCAGAGGAAAGGGTAAAGTAGAGCCATTTACATGGGGGAAACCAGAGACACTGAGGTGTGTAGTCAGATATTAAGCAGGTAAATTAGAGACATCTGTAGGCTATGTATATGATAAATTATTAGATAGAGATAGAAGATGTCTTTTTGTGGAAATGTAGAATTAAGTTGCAATTCTACAGTGGATTGAATGGCTTACCAGGTCAGGAAATGCAGTTTCATGTATCTATAGAAAAAAAAGTGTAATTGAATTACCTTTTTTTTTTTTTTTTTCATTCAAAGTATTTAAAATTCACATGGCTGGTTTCTTTTGGAAGCATCCCATTATTATTACTTTGCACATAAAAAGAATTCTGCTGGTATTTGGGTTTTTTTTGGCTATTTCTCAAGTCCCTTTGAGTCCCTCCATTTGTGCTAAACAACTTTTGGTGCCATTCTAAAACGGAACAAGCCTTAGATATTTAGATTTATAACTGAATTAGGACATCCACCATCAGACGCTGTCACGAGAATAAGGACCAAATTCCAATTTTATTGGAAAATGAACAAACAATCTTCACTGAAGGTAGACCATGCTCCTGTATTTTTGTGTCACCCCAGGAGTGTGATAGAGCCCTAAACTCCAACTTGTGATTCATGCTGCCCTTCAGCCCTGCTGCTCAGAGAGCTTCTGTAGGTTTTCTCCTCTGTTCCTCCAGGGGCTCACATTCCTCATGCTCCAGAGTTTCTGTCTTTCTGGTAAAGAGTACTTCTAGGACAACAGAATGCTCTGGATTTCACTCTGGAGATCCATTGCTTCCAGGGCAGCAGAGAAAAGCACATACTTGCAGGTTGTCTGAGGGTTGGCAGGAAGAACTAAGCTGCTCTCTCTGCCCCTGCCAAATCATTCACAGAGAGCTGAGCAGACTCAAGTGTACAGCTAACACAAGGGAGACTTTAATACTTTCACATACTTTATGAGGAAAATGTAATTTCTTTTTTTCTAAAAACAAACAAACAAACAAACAAAACCACAAACCCCAAACCCCCCAAACCAAACAATCCCTTTTTTATAAAGAAAATAGCACTAGTTTTTTACTTTTTTTTTTTTCCTGCATTGAACTAGGCAAACTGCCTGTGTGTTGTGGTGTCAAGAATTATCTTTGCTCTCAGTGCTCTGTGCAAAAAAATTTACTTTAAAAGAATTAATATGAACACCATAAACCACTACCTCTTCTATTCATAACTACATTTGAAATCCTGGCCTTAAACAACTTCAGTCTCACATGAGAGTCAGTGATGCTGTGAAAAATGTACTAGGCCATTGATCTGAGAACTCCAGGGGGTCTTTGGGATACAGCATCTAAGAGGAGAGAGAATGGAGTGGAAGTTATTTTGGAGAAGATGTTTTCAGCTGGTTTAAATAACAATAAACTGCACCTCCACCAGAAAAGATTTGAGGTTAGGGTTTTTTTAGGTGGGCAGTTAGAGTTGGTATATTTAAAGGCAGTAAGTTCTGCTAATTTTTTGATAAGCTGACTGCCCTGCAATTCTGATTGCTCAGGACATATTGTTCGATATGTATTATGTGTATAATACATTCTGTATCCATTGTGTACTATAATAGTGCATGTCTCCATGGCAAGACAAAAAAGGCCTGGATAATTACAACTCCTCAGAAACCTTGAAATCGCGTCACAGATTATATAAAAGACATTTTACTAAAGCAAAGCAAAGCAAATGGGCAGAACTAAAACCAAAACTTATGGATTAAACATAATAAAACTTTAACAGAAATTCTAATACGTGGTTTTCTGGCTCCATCTGGTGTTTATTTTACAGAATTTCTAGCTTAGGGAAGTCTGATTTCCACTCCCCTTTCCAATCATTTGAAATGAGGAGTGGTATTAAAAGGATGTTTAAATTTATGTATCCCAAGGACTTACATTCAAAGTTGTATATTAGTCATTGTGAAGCTAAAAGAACATTTTGTTTTAATCAGTTTTTAAGACAGAAGTTCTTGTGACTTAAATCATACTCAGATATGAGAAAGGGCTGCTATGGCAAAGAATCAGTTATCAATTGCCCTTACGATATCAGTTAGAATGCTAAAATACTACTCCTCTCTACTAACCTTGCCTTCCTTACATTTTTATGATGGTTACTACTGCTTTGTTCAAATACTACTGCTTTGTTCAAATTAACCCTCAAACATTTGCAACATAATTACCAAAAGTTTCCACATCAAACATTTTATTGGTGCTGTTTTCAAATCAGAGAATAACATATTTACTGACTGTACAGAAAAAAGCAAGTTGGGAGAAAGAGTGAGATCATTGCTTGACCGCTCACTGGTTCAAATATTTGTGGACATACAGTCTGGGACATATTTCACTTTCAGGATCACAAAACTACAGAATAAGGTTGGAAGGGACCTCAAAAGATCATCTAGTTCTATATTTTGTGGCAAAGGGAGCTTATGAGATTATCTATTACCCTGTCCAAATGAATTTTTAAAACCTCTGATTACAGGGTATCTATCACATCCCTGGGAAGGGGGACTGATTATTCTCACTGTATAAAACATTTTCATGGATAGGCTTCGTGAACGAAGATTCTAGGAGGGCTCTACCCACGCCTGGGCTCTACCCACGCTTGCTACAAGCGCGCTGATGGCTAAAAAGGCCAATGCGAGATAGACAAGTCCGGTTGCAGAAGGCACAGCAGAAAGACTCTCCAGGTGGTATCGACAAGTTGCGATCCTTTCTGCGTTGTCTTTTCTCCTCGAGAGTGATCCTGCGTGTGTTCTCCCAGTGCAACTTGTACCCATTGTTCCTTGTCTTTTCCATGTGGCTCCATGTGAAGAGAGAATCTCTGTCCTCTTTGTGGCTGCCCATTAAGTGCCAGAATACAGCAATGAGGTATCCCCTAAGCCTTTTCTCCAGGGAGGAAAGACCTAACTCGTCCAGTCTTTCCTGCAAAAACCATTGATTATCACCCTCTGAGTGAGGCCTGTGAGCTGGTTTCCTACCCATATCACAGCCCACCTATCCAACCTGTGTCTTGCCAGTTTGTCCAGGAGAAGGATGTGGGAAAATATATCAAATGCTTTGCTAAAGTCCAGGTAAACAACATCCATTGCTCTCCCCGTGTTGACAGAAAACATTGTATTGTTGTAGAAGGTGATCAGGTTTGTCAGGCATGAATTTGCCTTTGGTAAATTGTTGCTGGCTTTTCCCAATCACCCACTTCACTTGTTTTTTAATAGTTTCTATGAGGACTTGTTACATCACTGTCCCAGGGATTGAAGTGAGACTAATGGGTCTTTGGTTTTCTGGGCCCTTGTGTATGACATTTGCTCTTTTCCGGTCATTAGGGATATGCCTTATCTCCATAGCTTTTCAAATATTATAGACAGTGCCCCTGCAGCCATGTCAGCCACTTCTTTCACACTTGGGTGGATTTCATCCAGGCCCACAGACTTACATGGATATAGGAATATAAGCTCTTTGTTAGTATTTCTCAAAATATCGTGGCATAACACCCTTCTTTTTCTACTGAGCTCAACATACAAAACTGTCTTGTCTTGGTACATTTATAAACCAGCTAACTTATCGTAAAAATACAGAAAAATTAAATACTATTCTTTAAAAAAGGGATTCTCATTTTCCTTAGAGTGGACTACATATATACTGCACATGTAAAATAAAAAAAAAAATCAAGTAAACATGAAAGCATTTTCAAATATGATTTAGAAATTAAAATAATGTAGAAGAGCCAGTACTTCCTGACAAACAAGCTTTCTGCATACCTTACGGACTTGACTATACTTGTAGAGCACCAGAGTACAGTAGGCAGCACGGAGAAAATCTTTACCAGTAAAAGTCTTTACCAACTTTTTCTTTAGCAAAAGTATTAAAAATTATACCTTTTTTTGTCCCTATCTCAGTTAGCAAAATATGTTTTCCAACTCTTCTCATATTAAGTAGCTTACTCTTCTAGGTTCTTGGTTACAAGGGACAATTTTGTTTTCAAAGATGTTTTTCCTCATATGTATGGGTATTATTGTGGCCTGTACAACTTGCCTATACATATTTATTGTTCAGAATTATCAGAACATCTCTATGTCTCATCTTTATGTGACCGAAGAACTCACTGGACTTGTTATTTCAGCTTTGGTTTTGACTAAATGCATGCAGTAGCTCCTGGGATCTCACTGGCACTTTTATGCTCTTCTTTACACCAAAGATACTCACACTTCTGGATTCAGACCTGCTGTTTTCTCACAAAGAAAAAGACTCTATTTCTGAAGACATGTCTGTGTGATGGCAAGGTGAAAGGAGCTAATGCAAAGATGCTGTAAATCAGCTGTCAGTCTCACTGAGCACAGGTTTTCCTGGGGTAGTCAGCTGAGCAGAATGCACTCCTGCTTGGGCTACTGCTCCACACAGTCACCAGTCGCTATCACCAAAGCTGGGAACTACAAAAGAATAAGCTGCTACAAGAGACCAGCTACCTTAAAGAAGAGACAGACAGTCTTGCATCCCTGGTCTGAGAAGGATTATGACTTGTGTCTTCCTCTGGCAGCACAAGCAGGGAATGAAAAAAAGCAAAGGAAATGAAAAGCAGGCCGTGTAACCAACCCATCCCCAAGCAGGCAAAACAAAACGGGTTCCATGCAGCCCACTGGGTTTTCTACACACCCTGAACATTGTTCAGAACAGCAGTGGTGATGCTGGAGATGAGGGCCTCTTCCTGATTCCTTCTCTTCTTCAAGAACAAGTAAATGCCCTCCAATCAAGTTACAGCCAGTGCCCAGAGTGCAGTAAGTGCTGCCTGCTAATGAGACTCTGGTCTGAAGAGAAGGCATTGAAGTGAAGGCATATTTGAGGGAGCTAAAAAAAAAACGTTTGGAGTTTTTTGGTTTGGCTTTTTCCCTCCTCCTCCAACTATAAAAGCACAATAGTTTAATTTATAACTCAGAGACTGAGCTCTTCCTTCCAATAACACTTGCCATCCACAATACCCACCCTCTAAAGTCTCTAATCCAAAGTGACTCAGCATTCATTGATGTAAATGGAATGGTTTTACTTTAAAGGAAAAATTTTTTTTGGCTATCCATTAAATGTCACAGGAAATCCATGGCATGTAGGAAAATAACTGTGTACAGTACTGTTGAGCCAAGACTGTCTAATACATGTTGTATTTATTATAGTCTAAGCATAATAACAACATTTTAAATGAGCAGAAAACAGGAAAAGCCTTATCTGCCTGTGAATGTGGAGGCATTACTACTACTAAAAGACTTGTTTCCTCTGTCTGATTTCTGACATATGCTCAGTGCTCTGATCCTGCACACATGTAGAAGGCCTCAGCATCAGGAAAATAATTATTAGCAGCTGATTTATTCCTGTTTCCAGAACCAAGCTCATGTCTGAAACTCCTGGGAGAGTCAGTCATTCCAGAGGGCAAGGCACCACTCTTGTGACACATCTATCCAAACCTCTGTGTCATTTTCAGATGTCAGCTCTGGCACAGGGAGGGAAGCACAATGTAGCAGCTTTAGGATCGCCTGAAATTCAGGAGAAAGTTGTCTCAAGTCGGGATCTTACTACAGTATCACCAGAACAAAAATAAAAAAGGTGTTACTTAATATCTTTCTGTGCTTCCTTTCCCAAAATAGGTAGGAGATACTTTACCTCACAAGGTGCCTGCCCCAGAAAGGCAGGAAACTACACGTTTTCTATTAGGTAGAGCATTCTGGCTTCCTGGAAACTAAGACTTAATTTAACCGGCTTTCAAAGGAGAGTTGACTAATAGACAACACAAAAGACACATATTGTGTTTTCTTAATTTATTTCTTTTTTAATCTGAAATGCTATGTGGAAGGAAAAAAAAACAAAACTCCAATACGTTGGAATAAAGTCCCCAATATCTTACTGACTTCCAGCAGGAGAAATCTTCATAACTGACATCTACTGCCCAAAGCTCAATTAAGTGTAGCCCTTAAAAGAAGCTAAACCCGGGGTGTTTCACAAAGAACAAATACTCATTTTCTAAACATACAAATAAAAAAAAAAAAAAAAAACAAAAAAACCACAGGGGGCAAAGGTTTTTTTAAAAACTGTTGTGTAATCAATCACAGGATGATTCAGGCAAGAGAGGACCTCAGGAAGTCCCTTGTCCAACCTCGTCCTCAGGGCTGGGTCAGCTCTGATCTTAGGAGTGGGTTGCTCAGGGTTTAACCCAGATGAGTGATGAGTTTTGAAAGCATCTGAAGGTGAAGATGGCACAATCTCTCTGGGCAATCTGTGCCTGCTTCCCTAGGTGATTAAACAGTCTGCAAACCCAGTCCAGTCCTCTCGTTCTATCCTGTCCCTGCCATCTCATCCTCCTGCCGTGCACAGGAACAGAGACCATGGTCCCAGCAGACCAATATCCATTGCAGCCCGAGGTGATCTTTTATCCCTGCCATGGCTGCACTTGTCCTGCTCCTTCAGCCTCTTCACAGGGATGTCTCCAGCCTGATCCGTCCTTGAGCCCTCTGCTGAGCTTGCTCCGGCTTCTCCAAGTCTTTCCTACCCTGGGGACCCAAACCTGGGGCCGTGTGTTACA
Organism: Myiotriccus ornatus; assembly: GCA_036023395.1. NCBI lineage: Eukaryota > Metazoa > Chordata > Aves > Passeriformes > Tyrannidae > Myiotriccus > Myiotriccus ornatus. The sequence goes on along the minus strand of JAYRBT010000042.1, from coordinate 60,752,235 downwards.
CCAGATTCGGTCCAGCGAGGGCTACGTAGGGAAGGAACAGCAACAACAAAAATAAGTAGAAACAAAACCTTTCTCTCAGCCTCCTCCGGCATGGGAGGCTCAGATCTTCCAAGCACTGAGGCAGGGGCACTCAAACTACACAGGATCATACGGGATTTCGCCCGGTCCTTGAGGACCCCATCTTGAAATCACACGCGGAGTGACAGCTCGGGCCCCCACGGCGCTCCCTGCGGACACCGCGCCCCGCTCCTTGCGCGGTCCCTCATCCCTTCAGGGCCAGGCAGCGGCGGGCGGGCCCTGCCCGGGCGGGTCCCGGCCCTGCTGTGGCGGAGGCGGCGGGGCCGCCCCGGGGCGCGGGCGGGCGGCGCTCGGCGCGGCCCTTCCCCTGCCATGGCGGCGAGGGCGGGCCGGCGCCCGGAAGGGGAGCCGCCGCCGCCGCCCGCCTGACTTCCCCGGGTGTCGGGCGGGAGGGAGCGCGGGCAGGAGGGCGCCATGCTGCAGTTCTTGGTAAGGCTCCGCGGGGCGGCGGCGCCGCCGCCATTTCGCGGCGGGGCGGGGCGAAGGCGGCGGCGGGGCCGCTGCCCGGGGAGCGGGGAGGACAGCGCTGTGTTCGGTCACCGTGGTGTGACCCGGCTCCGTGTCAGCGGGGCGGCCGCGCCCAGCTTTGGCTTCCCGGCAGCGCAGCATCCTTGGGCGCTTTCCCTGCTCCGGCTCCTTCCCTCCCGCCGCGGCGTTCGGTGCCCGCCGTCCGCAGCCGGGCCGGGCCCCCTTGCTCTCGCAGAACTGCTCTGAAAATTGAGCACCTGCCTTGTTTTTCCCCCAAGCCGTGCCCTCAGTTTGCCTTGGAGATTCAGCAGATTCTGCTTGCTCACGGTGATGCTCCCCTTGCTGCTCATATTTCTTTGTGTAAGCATAATAACACCCTCCTTTGGTGAGAGAGCAGGGGTGTCGGCCCTTTGCCGTTTTGTGCACCCTTAAAAATTTATCCCTGGAGATGGGGATTTTTATATATAGAAGTTAGGGCAAAGGATCGTGTTTCATTCCTGCCTTTCATTACATCCCCTTAAGAACAGCAGAACTAATAGACTGAATGGTTTTTTATCTTTCTCATTTCAACACCCCCGATCCCCTAAACTCCTCTGGGTGCCTGAAGTTAGACGCCTGACTGCTCTTCATTCAATACTTGATCGATGCTGGTATTTACTGCCAGATGTGGAAATAAATTACCTGGCCAATAACGTGCTTGTTTGTGCTGTTGCAAAGCATGGAAACAGCTCCCCATTTTTTGTTCTGAGGATGTGAGGGGTGCCCTGGGGTTTTAGTTGTGTTCTGATATGTCCCAGTAAGTACAAACAATAAGCAATACTCTTTCATCTTTTGTTGGGGAAAGATAATTCAGCTGGCTAATAAGTTTCATACCAGGTGTTCATACAGAGAAAGAAGAGAGAGCCTATTGTAAGCTGGGAGAGCCTTGCCTGTTTTTTATAATGAATAAATAAGGCCTATTTCTTATACCAGATTCATAATAACAAATATGAAAGCCTCAGTCATTTCTGTAGCTGTTTATAATCCCTCTCCACTCCAGTGAAAACAGTAAGGCTAAATATGGTTAGCTACTCTCAAAGTTTTTGTGTTTATCAACTCTACTGCTTGCTGCTAATGGGTTTTTCTGTTGCTAGATAAAAATATCTTATGACTTTTTGATTAGTCTTTAAGAGTTAGAAAAAAATATATACTTATTCTGGGTTTTTTTCCCTGGTTGGGTGTAAATTGGGTGTTTGACTCTTGCTCTCCCTTGTAAGGGCTGTAGCAGGGAGATAAAGGGATAATCTCACAAACCTTGTGTTTTTGGTGTCCAGAGTTAATCGTTAGAGAAGCATTTGGCAGTGATGCAACTGGAAATGCTGGGTAGAAATTGGAAGACCCTGAACTCTCATCAGCTCTGTTATTTTTAGTCAACATGCACATTTTAATTGGCTATATGTTTTACTTTCCATATAATTGAAGTCTGTCCGAGTAGTGATTTTTTTCTCCCATTGCTTGAATTGTCAACTTTAAAAATAAATGTTACAGTGAATGCAGTGCTAGACTTTTCAAGTAAGGAGACACTTAAAGGGAGTACTGACCTCAGTACTATCTGTACTGAACAAGGTTTATCTCACAAAAGAATGAGACATGTATTGGAAATGTTCAAGGGTAAAAGCCTAGAAAACTGCTAATAAAGAAGGACCTGGTTTGTGTTTTCAAGTGGCTTCCCAGACATTGCTAAAGATACAAGAAATTCTCCTCTGCTAGAGTGATGTCCTGCACTAAGAGGAATCAGAAGTCTGATTTGCATCAGTGCAGTATTTGTTAGTATCTCCCAGAGTACCTTTTTAGCTGATAATTGGAACTACAAGAGCATTTGATAACCAGTTCAGTACACACACACATTCCCCAAACACTCTACTTGTTCTTAAATTGGTAAAGTCAAGCTCCTTAAAAAGTAATAATAAGCAGGGAATAAGACCAGAAGTCAGTTTAAAGAAAATACTGAGGTAACTTGCAGTCATAATTCATTTGGCACCTCTTAGCCAATTTTAGTTTTCTATAGATAGATTTTCACCAGTGCTGCTTACGGAGTTGGAATCACTGAAAAGATGAGCTGTGCTCTGTCCTGCTTTTGGCATGGAAAAAATGTCTGGTCAGTAGGAGATGGCAAAGTTGTTTTATGGACACTGGTTTTATTTTTCTTAAAATAGTCTTAATTTGACAGCAGTGACCATGAGCAATAACAATTTTCTTAAATAGAACTGGCCTCAGCTGTCATAGGGAGTGATTTGTCTGCTGACAGTGAACAAAAGCACAGTGTTAGTAGTGTCCCCTTTCAAAACAGTTAAATGAGCTTTCGTAGCATAGGACATACTTATTTTGAAGTGTAACGATAAAAAATGTAGGATATTGGGGAGTTGCTGAATGAAAATCTTATCACCTGTCTTTGAAGAGAGGAATTTTTTTCACTGCAGAAGTGTTCTTATGCTTGAGGATTTTCCTCAGCTGGCAAACAGGATTTGGGCCTGAAACTGCTTCTGTTTTGCTTTAGCCCCTCTTCCCAGGTGCATTTTTATGGACACCTTTCAATCAGCTACAAGTTTGTACAATTGTCAAAAGAGGTTGTGCTGTGCTTCCAACCAACAGTACTTTCCTACCTCAGAGGACCCCTCAATCAGAGTGGATTTGGCTGTGAACTAATCACTTAGGATCAGAAGGGTCTGTCTGGAAGATGAGCAGCTGTTATTGCAGAAAAGAAGCAGCAGGTTTACATCAGTTTAAGCTGATGTACCCTTAAACCTCTTGAGACTGTGATCATTGTGGAATCAGAGCCTCTGTTCTGACCTTCAAGCTTGTGAACCTTTTTTTTTACTTTACACAAAGACATAACACAATAATATATGTCATTTTCCAGCACTGAGCATCATTTTAGTGGGGTTTTGCCTTAGGCTTTTCCAGCATGGACCAAAAATTTTGTGGTATGTAGGTCCCTGCTGCTATCTCCCCCATTTTTGTAGGAGACAGTGCCTTTGTGGGTATGCAGAGAACCTTAAAAGGGGATCATAGCTTCACTCGGATAGTCTTAGAGATGTGTATTAAAAAACACAACTGTCCACAGTGTTTGGGAAATGGTGGCAAGGTTTTCCTGGTAAGGGAGATGGGTAAAACTGGGCCTCTTGGGATGAAAGATGAGAAATTAAGTAGGAGTGGAGTTGAAACCCTTTAGTCTTCACATGACTTGCAATATTCCTTTCTCTTTATTTTAATAAAATATGCTTTTAATGAAAGAATGTTAACTCTTCTCCCTTTCTTCCTTTTTAGCTTGGTTTTACTCTTGGCAATGTGGTTGGGATGTATCTGGCTCAGAACTATGATGTGAGTATCCTTGTATTCTCAGAGTTAAACCTATTCTGAACTGAAAATATAAGACTGTTTTCCCTCATTTGGAACTAAATCAGTTACAGAGGAACTCAAACGTCTTCAGGAAGAATTTCTTCACTGAAGGGATAGTCAGGCATGGGAATGGGCTGTCTGGGGAAGTGGTGGAACCACCATTCCTGGAGGTGTTCAAGAAATGACTGGGTGTGGCACTTAGTGCTTTGGTCTAGTTGACAAGGTGGTGGTTGATCAAAGTTTGGACTTGGTGATCTGGGAGGTCTTTTCCAACCTTAATAGCAAAAAACAAAACAAAAAAGTGGAACCAAAACTTTTACCTCTCTGGCGTCTTCTCTCTGACAGTGTAGTTCTTAAAGCCTTTACTGCTGTTCAGTCCCAGGGCCCAGGCATCTACATAGATAGAGACAGGAGAAATGGAAAAGATTTAGCAATTGCTCATGGATTTTACCTGCACTAAAATACTGGTCTCCTGGCTCCGATAGCCTGTCTGTTTACTAATTAAAAATCCTCAGAGCATGTGAAATGTCTTTCTTCTGTACCAATAATGAAATAAATTCTGTCAGCTTTTTTTTGAAAATTCAGCATCTGCTCCTACTTCAAAAAGTGTATTGGCCTGAAATCTCTCTTTACTTCTTTTCTCGCGGTGATAAAAGAAAGGGAACTTTCTTTCTTCAGTTCTCAGAGTTAACAGAGTTTTCAGTGTGAGAGGGCAGAAGATTTCAAGCTGAGTCTTCAATATATGCCTTTAAAATTCTGTAGAGTCAGCCGAATTCTTTGGAAGAGCAGTGCCACTTAGCTGACGGGTTAGAGGAGTTAATAACTTTTAACATACTTTTTTCTTCTTTTTTAATTCTTATGCAATCTATATTAGCCTAATTTAAAGAAAAATACAAAACAAAAAGAAGTTGTTGAGGCTCTGATGGCATTTATGTTTTGCTTTCTTCTCATCTTAGGTATTGAAGTCATCTTGCTTAAAAAAATTGATACATTTTGTGCCTTGTTTATGCACAAACTTTTGTGATGTCTCCTGTCAGTCACTCCAGTGAGAATACTAATGAAAGACTAATGTTTCTTTCTAATATGTGTTTTACAGTGTTACAAAAATGTAGTCATAAGAATATGGATGTATCAATATGTATCATAAACATGGTATAGCGCTTTTCTGGCAGCACTAATAAAGCGTTGCCACAAGAGGGGGACTCAGGCTTTTAGTTTGCAGGAAATGGTTCCCTGCAAATGTAACACTGACTTGTGGGATGAATGTGGTAATTTTATTGCTGGTATTGAAGATGATTTGTTTTAGATGGCATCTGAAATAAACTTGTCGTAATGAGTTCCAAATTCTGCAGCTGTACACGCGTGTACTCAGTTGTAAGTGCATGGAGGGTTCTGGTGACAGCAGTGTAGTTCTCTTGGTTAAGTTTAAATGGCAGGTGTGTTACAGGCTGGGCTCTTAATTTTGTTTGCTCCAACAGAGCTTAATTTTGGAAAGGAAGGTAAGAGAAACTTACGTTACTGGTACTATCAGCCTGAGACCATCCAATAGGAGAACTGCAGTCTGTTTGGATTAACTTCTGCTCTGTGGTCAGGTTACATATGAAGTAAAAGCCCATGTTTTTTTTCACAACCACTGGGGGAAACTTGGCTTAATTTCATTTTAATCAGCTAGCTTGTAAAATCTTGCATTGTCACTTCCCAGTTTTAGCTAGAGTCATGAGATAATCTATTCCTTGCCCCTAAAAGTTGCAGCATTTTTTTTAAGTTACCAAAATTTACTGTTGAATTATTTTATCAAAATTGTCTTATTTTCAAGAGAAAGCTGAAGTTTTGAAGCTTACAAGCAGTAAATTGAATTTTCATTCAAGTGTGAAACTGCAAAAGTTGCCAATTTGCAATGCAGTAGAATTTTGTTCTACTGTGGGATTTTGTTCCTCACAGTGTGGGATTTTGTTTCCCACAAGACAAACCAGGAGTATTTCTTAATAAATTTCCTGAGAATATATTTGATGCTCTTGAATATCTCTTTTCTCTTGGGTTGTGACCACTATAGTACAATGTAATTTCCCCTTCAAAAGTCTGTGCATCAGTGTTTAAGTCTACTTTTTCTTGGCAGTTCCTCCTGTCTCAGTGAGGAAAGCAGACTTGTCTTACTAAATTTCCTGTAAAGTGGTCTTTTTTTCTTTCTCCTGTTCCCATCACCACTGGCTGATTTCTAGCATTAACAACTAAAATATTTCCTGAAGACTCACGTGAGGTGCTTTCATTTGCTCTTTGTTTGATACTGCTTTGATTTTAACCTCTGTGCAAAGTAACAGATACTGGAAGTATCTTTTAGAAACCAGTTTAAACTTCATAGAATTTCTTGCTATGTCTGTGGTATTGTCTTTCCTGATGGAAACTTGTGTAGCTCAGGATTTTTTGTTAATTTATGTAGGTTTTGATGAGTGTTTTTCTTCTGTCTTTAAAGATTCCTAACATTGCGAAGAAGCTTGAAGAATTTAAGAAGGATGTGGAGGCTAAGAAGAAACCTCCTAGTGACAAGTCCTGAAAGAGCAGTGTTCCCCAGGTCACCTCTGTGTGTGCATCAAGGATGCGATTTACCTTTCAGGCAACAGGGGTCAAGTAGAGGGTTGGCATGGGAGGTTCCTCCACTCTTAGTCTCCTAGAACTGGAATGTCCTTCTTTGAGAGAGCAGCCGTGAACTTTTCCTGGGACTGATTTTCAAGGGTTTCAGAATTTCGATTTGCAGCTGATGTGTGACTGGATAAGATTGTTTGTATTTTTCATTATTTCTTTTCCTAATATTTTGTAACCCATTTTGACCTGATCCAACTGGAGTCGTTATCCCTGTTACTATGTGTACCTCACGCTTTGTAATGCCCTAGTCCTTAGAATTTCACAAAAGAAATTAAACGCATCAAGAAGGAACTTTAATGTTTCTTGTCATTTGTTGTGAGCATCAGTACTTCACTGTCTTTAAGATCCACATTCCATTGTTGCAGATGGTAAACTTCATTTGTCAAGGTATGAGTCTGTGTGTGTGGGGGAGCTCCTGGTATTTCCATTATGTTAAATGATCACTTAGGGAGCCCCTGGTGGTCTAGTGGTTAAGACGCGGCGCTGTCACCGCCGAGACCCGGGTTCGATTCCTGGTCAGG
>JAYRBT010000042.1:60715538-60737410 GCA_036023395.1 Myiotriccus ornatus | reverse complement strand
CGCCGCCCAAGGAGACTGCGCCTTCCTCTCTGGAGGTTTCTGTTATCCCTTTGAAGAGCTGTAGCTGGTAGTTGTATTTCAGTCCAGGTCATATGGGTTAGGTGGGAAAGTGGATTTTTACACCACAGTGATAGGTCACCTCAAAAGAAGAAGAATAATTTGCCTTTAAAGAAGTAGGCTTATAAAACCCTGGGTTTGGGAATAAGACTCCCCCTGCATTCACTGTAGAAGTTAATGGTAGGACCGAATATCCCACTGCTGGGTACACCAGTGTGTGTACTTGTCTTCCACTATTTGAGTCCTGTACTCAAGTCCTGCTTAATTGTTCGAAGGTGTGAAAAAGCTGTGGGCAGACAATTTGAAGGAAAGGATTTTTTCTTGAGTTATGGTATCCCAGGGAAAGCAATGACAGAGCAAAGCTAATCTCTCCTTTTAACTCACACTGATTTTCAGAACTGAAAAGCTTTTGCGGAAGACATCCCTGTGGATTTTCTTCATGGTTTTGCTATGGATCCCGGTTCTATGTTTACACAAGTTTTCTTCTTTCTTTCATATGTGCAATGGACATTTAATATTTTGTCACTTTGGTCTTGCACTTTTTGTTTTTTTCCTTTTTCTTTTCTTCTTTTTTTTTTTTAAATTGAAGATTATATTTGGCTAGTGATGTTACTGACAGCTGCCCACTCTGGAAAGGAATTCAGCTGGAAGAGTCTAATTCCCCAGGTGTTAATTGCCACCATGACAACAGCCAGGCCAATCAGATTTACACCCAGGCCAGCTTTCACCTGCAAAAGCAAAATGCATCAGGGCACAATAACTTAATCAAAACCAGTTAACATAGAAAAAAATTCAGTAGGGTCCATACTGACATATCTCGACTGGTAAGTTCTGTACAGAGATATCTAGAGCCAAAAAAAGCACAGTGAGTACTATGTATCAAGGTATAGATTGTGGAAGTATTCAGGAGTGATCATCAGAGACGGACTGTTGGAAAGTTCATTGGAAAACTGCCCAGTTTGTCTCTTGAACTTCTCAATCAAATTATCAGAGTGGGGAGTTACACATAGCAGGGTGATACATGACTTACTGTGGAGCTATGTGATAATCTAATTTCTCATGTTTTCTTTGCTTATCTTAACAGGTCAATGCAAAGGATTGGATACTCCTAAAGCTCTTTAGACCATTACATTCATTAAAAAAATAAAGATGATAAATGCATGTATTCTACAGCAGATTTGTGGATGTACTTAACCTGACAGCTCAGTTGCACTCCAGATCAATATTATTTTATATTAGAACCAGTATAATCATTACTGTTATTGGCTGGTGTTGAAGTTGCATGAAGCATGGGAGGATATACCCAGTCTCAAGACTCACCATATCTTTAATCTGGCAGTGCCCATAACTGAAGACAATGGCATTTGGAGGATTACCCACTGGCAGCATCACGGCAAATGAGATACACATGGTGACAGGAATCAGGGTGTATAAAGGGTTGATAAGCAGGGTTTCTGACTGAAAGAAGAGAGAGAGACAGGTGTTTTACCTAATCAATAAAGGCCACTGCTGACAACTCAGATGAATGGACCCTCTCTGTCAGGATTCTGTGAATCTCATCTCCCTAGTTTCTAAACTTAAGTGTAAAACTATTTTTGCTTGGTTGCTTTTCTTTTTTTTTTCAGAGGAATGCTGTAATTTGGAGCTGGTCATGGTCCAGGGATCTCTCTTGGGATATTTCACACTGAGGCAGGATGGGGTTTGCTACTATTAGGCAACCTTTGTTCTTCCACTTGCTCTCTGTGTCATTCTGTATTGTATCTTATGGATTTAACACTTCAGTCTTCATTTAACATGAAGAACTTCTTTCAGTTGCTGAATATGCTGGGACAATTCTGTAAAGTCCTCCCGAATGGTGGTTAGAAAAATTAGTGATTCATGGCTCAAATTTGTGTGATGAGAAGGCAGTGACGATGGAAGGTCCTCTACAGTGGGCTAAAAGAATTGTTCTGCTGCTCCAGTCTTCAGCAGCGGTGCAATTTTGCATTTCATTTACACTGATTTGGCCTAGTTTTATGTCAGAGGAAAAGGGAAGGATATTTCCAAAGCCAACATCATTTTGGGGAGGGAAGTGTTTCTAGGTTACTTTTGCAATCAAAAAAGAGAGACTGCCTTAAGATGGCAGTTCAGACTACTATTAGTAGATGACTGGTATAAATTTTTCTGTAGGAGAGTCTCTTTCTGCATGGAGCAGAAGTAAATTTGAACTCCTAAACTACAAAATATAAGTACTTATTTTCATCTGACCATATCTTCATATTATCTCAGAGCCATCCACATGCTTTGGAACAGTGTCCTAAACTTGTTATGATATGGAAAGATGATTAATAACCTGCCTTCTTTGTAAGAAAAGCTTCACATTACATAAATGAAAAGATATAGGAAATTTTCTGTAATTGCTATTCCAGTATAAAATGAAATTATTATCTCTTTCCTCTGCCTTTGTCAATAGTATCCTGACTTTTTCTCTGTTCCTTACAAACATTTCTGTTTTTCATGTTGGAAGATAGTATGCTTACCAGTTCACCCCCTTGAACAATTTTAAATCTGAAATAAAATTCAGTACTTTAGTCTCTTCTTAAAAGTAGGGAGTGGGTGACTTCTAAGGAACAAGACATTTAAAATAATCTTGATAAAATTATCTCAAGTTTTATGTGAAATTCTTGATTGCATCATAACTTCTTCTTGTACTTAAAGTGAACCTTTTCTTGTACTTAGTGCAGGAGCTAAGTTTTCACTTTGTCTGAGAGGTATTAAATAAATTCCTTGGTGCTAAAATATGCTCTTGGCTGCTCAAGTTTATTATTTTTCCTAATCCAAAGACTACAGAACAGTAGCTTGGGAACGGGGGCTGAGTTTCATGTGAACAGAGTGCCAATACCCTGACATCCTGAAACATTCCCACAAGCTTCTCAGGATCAACAGACTAAAAATGTCATTGTTTTAACTCACCATGCTGCATAAAATAGGCAGAAAGATGGTTATAGTTGCTGGATTACTAACAAACTCTGTTACCAGGGATACCAAAATGCAAGCCAGCAGGGTTACAGCCCAGTAGGGAAGGCTGCTCAGGGAGAGCATTTGACGTCCAATCCACGTAGAGAGGCCAGAGGTCTGGGGAAAGGACAGAGGCACAAGAATTGCTAAATACTTGGTATGTTTGTAAAACAGGTTCTTCTCTTTGTGGCAGTTTACAACAGAGAGTCCCTCCAACAAATAAACAAGTTAAGGTCAATGCTTTTTGCATTTGCTTTTGTTCAGTAAACTGGATTTCACTGCAGTGCCTAATAAATAGTAAGAAAGAGGTACATTTGGCAGTTAATAATATTAAAAACGTACCAAGGCTGATCTTCCCTCTTTCTTCAGCATGTGAACCAGAGTATAGGAAATTGGTGATGAAGGATTGCACCTTCTGGGTAGAGTTAATTTTGAGATTAAGATGCACAGTTGTAGCTGTCTACATGTAGGAGAGTTAAATGTGTATTTATGAATTATACTCAGCGTAGATATAGTCAGTAGGGCCTCGAGTATGATTTGTCTATTCAGCACTAGGAGTCTCACTCGGTTGCCTAAAGAGGAGCATCCAGTGAGAGCTGAGATGTTTCCCCTCTGTCTGGTTAGCTGCTAGTTGAGAAAGTGTGAGATGTCCCTCAGATTCTGTGTCGTGCCTGCTGGCCCTGCAGACATGCCATGAATATCTAGATGCTCTGAAGCACCTGAAATGGCAGATGCTTACACAAATGTCTTGAACTCTAGCCATCTTTTTGTTAGCTAGATATAAGCTGTCCATTGAGTGCAGGGAGGAGGCACTAGGTTAAATACAAACTTGGAAGTATCCACATCGTAAATCCAAACTAGGGAGCATGCAAAGGGATAAAAGTCCAGGCTAATGATTCTTTTAGGAAGGAGGATGAAAATCTAAATCAATACCTTGCATCCAGCTGCTAAGGCATAACCTCCTCCAACCAACACCACAATCTCCCAGGGCATGGTCTTCTGGAAGTCCTTCCAGGTAATGATGGGATCCATTGTGTTAATGTCTGTTGACTTTTCACCACCTCCTATATCAAATAAAACGAATGTGTGACCGGTATTATACTGTCCTTTTTCTAAGATCTTCACATTTTTCACACTTCTAGGAATAATTGAATGTGCATGGGAATTATCTTGAGATAGCCTATTTCTCTGGTTAGCCTGGCCTCAGTAAACAGCATATTAACTCCAAATGTCCTGACTTCCCCTTGGCTGCTCTGTCGATGTGAATAGTTGTAAACCCTTGTGCTTCATTTCATAGATTTTTGAGGGACTGGGGGCTCTGTTGTAGATATATATGTACAAATATCTGTAGACTACAAAGGTGGTGTTACAATGGGATAACATTACCAAAGAAGGGCTATGAAGTAGGTCCTGAAGCCTGATAAAGTGCGTTTATGCCCTAGGACATTTTTTTTTTAAGATGCCTGAGTATTTTCTTGAAGGAGGAGTTAAAGTGTCATTTTTTTTTCCTAAAACCTCTATTATATATGACAGTATATATATATATTTATATACATTTGTAATGTTTGTATAAGACAATTCTATTTTCATAAAAAAATAGTGCTTCAGCACTGCTGAAAACCTGGCACATCAAGCTGATCAATACAACTGAGTGCTACCCATAAGCAAATGTGAAATCACAATCATTATTATTAACAAGAAGACTTGAGAGAAGTGTTGGACAAAGTTGGAACATTGTATGGCACTTTATGACCTCTTTTATGTTTATTTTGTGACTTTATCAGTGATTTCTGATGTAGAAGTGATGACCAATTTCTTTACTGGGGTTTTTTCTTCAGCTAAATTTGCATTACAGTTCTTTAATATAAAACTCCATCTGAACCAATCCTAAAGCTCAGTCCTAAATTTTAATAATTCCACTAGCACAGAACAGGTGATAGTCTCAGATACAAAACCTATTTGTCATCTTCTGAATGAGACAATTTGAATTGTAGCAAAGGAAAAGGAGCTCTGATGTAGGAAGGGCTGGTATCAGAGGAGAAACTGAACCCTGACTTGCCAACATAAAAGTCTCTTCTTAGAAATCTTTACAGAAAACACAAAGTGTCATTAAAGATGCTGGAAAATGTACCAGCTTTCTTTCTTACTGGATCCTCCTCACCTTTTTCCCTTTTTCCAAAACACGGCTTTTTTGCTGGAATCAGGAAAAGGAGAAACCCAAGAAATAGAGAGACAGTGGCATCAGTCCGGTAACCTTTCCTAGGAAGGAAACAGTGAGGTTGTAATGAAAACACATTAAGAGAAGCATTTCTAAACAGGATAAAAGCTCCAAGCAAATTTTTGCAGGTTCAGTTTCATTTCCACATCTGAAGTCATACGAACAGCCCACCAGAAAAATATGTCTGCATATCAAGGATACAAATTGGATTTTTTCCCCGTTTATTAAACTGATTCTTGTAGCAAACTTCAATCACTGCTCAACAATTTTGAACATTCAGTTGGGGAAAAAAAGAAAAAAGAAGTTCCTTTTGGTTTACAAATCCGTTAACTTGGAGGTGCAGAAAAATAGTGTATTTACTAGAAACAAGAAACGGTAAATACATTCTGGGGAAAAGCCAAATCCAAGTGATCTTTTAGAATTGGACTGTAGATGGATTTGAAATTAAATGTCTAAAATTCTTTCTGAAAAAGTATTTTGAGAAGTGCCAAACTCCAGTGATCTTCAGAAAATCCCAGTATTAGAAACTGTTTTTTTGTCAAAATTAGGATGAATTTTATTTATACAGTAAAAATATAAAGAAAATTTAAGTTCAAATCACTTGTTCTTTCATATGCAATGTGTTATAGTAACTTTTAATGTAAATTGTTTCAATGTTATTTAAAAAAAAGAAAAATTATTTGCTTAGTCACCATTCCCTGTACTATTTAATTTCGTCGACATTTTCTTGATAAACACTTTTTGTCAAATATTTTACTTTTAATTATGGTTGAATCTATTGCAGTGAAACTTCTCTATTAATGCACTAAAATACTTTAAGCTCAAAATCCAACCCTTATTCTTTTACACTTGAAATGTGTTTAATTTACTTCCTCTCTTTAATTCATTCTCTATAGCAAGAAAGAGTAGAATTTACCTTTATATGAGCAGATGTAGTTTAAAAAGTAAAAATCCTAATTTTTGAATTAAGACTTCATTTTTCACCACCTTGTTAAAATTGGCTGATGATGTCTTGAGGCCAAAAGTTATTGTAGAAAGTCAGAAGCAAAGCCATATTCCTGTGCAGTTGTTTATGGAATTTCACTTACTTCTCAAAGAAAGAGGACCATCCTGGTACAAAGCCAGGCTCACGAGTAAACCAAAGCAAGGTCATCAGAATGAAGAAGAATCCAGTCACCATCTCAGGATAGCTAGAAATAAAAGAAATAAAAAACTCAACAAACAACCTAGGAATGAAATCCAAGGTCTGTCTGAAAACCCAAGGACAAGTTCCAGAAGAAGTAAGAAAGTAGAAACTGGCTTCAAAAAAGGATAAAAACCATATGGAAAATAGTAAGGAAGATTAGTTTGAATTAAAGAATTCTAGACTTGGCTCCCAACTGGGAACCCTTTAAACCCAGTAGAAAACAGGATAAAAATATCCATCTATATTTGCAATTCAATCATTCATGGGCAAGACCTGGAGGAAAATATTTCTAAATGCTTGTTTTGTGTTTGCATTATTATCTGATTAAATGTGTTCACAAGGTAAAGCTCATATTAGCATTCCACTGTAAACACATTCTCAACATTTTTTACACGTGTAGGAAGCCTAAGAGCAAAAGACAATGTAAATTAGCACAGATGGTGCACACAAGGTGACTTGAGGATACTTGAGGTGACTTGAGGATTTTTAATTTAGCATAGATTTAAATTAAGTATTATTTCATATTTGGAAACAGTCTGAAGAACAGTCTAGTTTCAGAGTCGATGTATTCAGCCAGTTTACCTGCCAATATTTTAGCTGAACAGCACAGAAATGTTTTGGGAAGAAGGGATTTTATGATGGATTATCCCTTTTGAAAAATGAAACTCTTGTGAAATAATCTTTTCAAGAGACATTTCTTGTCGTCATGCATAAAGATTACGGGCAGATATGAGGGCTGGACAACTCATGGCATGGGGTAAAGCCTTTGCTGAACTTCAAGGCTCAAAATAAGTATGTGCCTGAATTGAGAAGGGGTGTCCTTTAATGACTTTGTTCAAAAGTAGAGACAAACCTTGACTGAGATGACCTTTGAACCCTGGTATAAACTGAATCTTTTATGTCCTTTTTCATCATAAATAAATAAATTATTAAATGCACTCATGCTTGTAACAAAGTATTTGATTTTAGTTCATTTTTGCATTTAGTTCCTTTCCTGGAAGTAAAGAAAACTGGTTGTTAGTTTTAGACTAAGCTACATGAGCCAAATGCAACATGGAGGGCAGTAGGTAAGGATGATTCTGCCTAGAAAGGCAAATTCCTGAGGAAGGCAGGTCTGGTTTACCTAACATTTCCCAGTTTCTTATATTCTTCTTGAATTCTTCTCTCTGACATTTCTTCCCGTTTGGTCTTCTTCTTTTTGCTCACAGAACAGGTCTCCTTAAAACTGAAGCACATTGCACAATAAAATTAGACAAGGGCATAAAGTAGCACAAAAAAAAAGTAATTAAAAAAAAAAACCAGCAATGAGGTAAACTGAAAATTCTGGTACCGGGGACGGTTGGGAGTCAAGACTGGGGCAAGGCCTGATGACAAGGTGAAGGGAATTTACTGTATGTGATCTTTGATTATTCTGGTTTCAAGTTCTTCTGAGATTCAATTCTAGACATAGTTGGAAGGTCCCCAGGGTGCTCTGACTCATACTGACTGGTGTCACTGAGCCTTCTTGAGCCATGGCTGGGCTCCCTTCGTGGAGGCTTCCTCAAAGAGCTGGTGGCGGCCAGATGTTTCTGGTGCCAGAAACCTCCAAGCCGTGGCTGATTTCTATCATCACATGGAAAGATTGCGACAGAGCCCAGCTATCAACAGAAATTTTCCACGGGGTAACTGTGCTTTCCAGTTGGATCAGGGGTATCCGACGTATTTGGGGTCTGGTCTGGCTTTTGAGACCATATTTGACTTGAATGTTCAGGATTCACAGAAAATAATGAGGGAAAGCTGTGCTTTAGGATCCCATTACCTTCCATGACTCTCTGCTTCTGCTAATACTAGCTGTTTCTAAACCAGGCACAGCCAGATCAGGACCATATTGCCTCTGCCACAGGGGCTAAGGCAGTCAGGCTGGCGTTTTGTCCTGGTAAAAAACGCCTGTAGTTCTGACAGAGACATGAAAACACAAGCGCAGTTCATAGCTGGATATATTCATCCTGCTATACGTTTGTATGAATATTAGTTTATTCAGTTTGCCTTCCTCCTATAACAAAGCATGGACATTCCTAATGGAAATTAAGACACTTGCAAGGTCACTTTTAACGCTTTCCTTTTATTCATTCCAATAGCATTACTTTGCTGTGCTTTGAGCCACAAATCTTTGGTCACACGGTGTGTGCATGGGGGTGGTCTAAGCCAGTCTAAAAGAAGCAATGGCAGTACGAACTTTTATAATTCTTTTAGAACTTAATAGGTGCTTTTATAGTTCCTGCTATTTTAATATCTTATTTGGTCTCTATGGCGCTAGAGACCCAAGCTGTAGCAGTGGACAAATCATGGACTACAATCTCTCTCCATGTATCTGGTTAAGGCCAGATTCTCAAAGGAATTTGTATAGCTCAAGCTCCAGACAGGCTCTGTCTGTTTAACAAAAAGACTTAACCAAGCATTTTGTTTCACATGGGCACTTTTTTTAATCTCAATTAGCACTGCTCTGCACCTATAAGTACTTTAAATTTCCTTGCAAGCCTTGCTGTTATACTCCAGTAAAATCCACCATCAGTAATGCAGTGGCTGAAAGAGAAGAGCTGTATGGTTTATAGTGGCCCATAGTAATGATTCTACCCTTAGCTCTGCTTTGTTGGTAAAAATCACTTGATGGGTCCATTGTCTTTCACTTTTGACCTAGCCTAGTCTGACATGTTAAAACCAAGTCTGACATGTTGTTCCAGCTGGATGAAGTAAGAATAGATTGATGACACTTAGCTTCCTCGGGAAATAACATGAAAATTACAGGAGTTGATTAAACATTTATGCACAAGCATTAGGCAGCTGTTTCAACACGTTTCAAGTGTTTCCAGGCTTAGGAGGATGTGAAGGTAGAGTATTGTAGCCCAGCTCTGAACATAATATGTTCTTTAATGAACTGCAGTGAATAGCAGTCAGAGATTAAGGAGGCTTGGAATCAACTAGTACTTCTCAAAAAGTCGATAATACTTCAGTCTCTGGTATTATTTAGAACAACATTAATCACCATGAGGTCTTGGATGCAATGTGGAATTTGAATTATACTTTTAAAAAAACCAAAAGACTAAAGTAATTGAGGGTCATGTTAGGACCTGTTTCTTCTCAAGATTAAAAAAGAAGGGGGGGGAATATTATTAGCCTTTTAATTTGGAACTACAAGACTCAGGAGACTGACTGAAAGGGGCATGGAGCCATTCACCTCTAAATTACTTCTTCAAATCTAGTCAAGGTCAGCAACAAGCAGAAGTCATTATCAACTTATTCATTGTCTTAGGTGAAATAGTGATGTCATTTCAGTTTACTTTTAAGAGTAAACTAAATCAAATTAAGGCCACTTTAATTATGAGTCAATGTGTCTGCATCACAATTTAATGCTGATAAACTAATCCACTTTAAATGCACACATTTAGGTAATTTTCATTAACTTTGCTGAGTACCTCTGTAAAAACAATACACGGTACAAATGAACTGGAAGACCGAGCCTTTTTCTTGTTCTGGGGCGTAGGGACTTCCTAGTTTTAAATGTTTTTGTCTCTTAGGCTGTGATTCTTTTCCACTTTAAAGATAAATATATATGGAGTATATTTATACTTAATTTAAACTGGTCTCACATTAATTTCATTGATGTGAACACAGATCTGAAAAGTAGCTTGCTCAATTGCAGTTGTTTTTCTATTCATCTTTTAAGCTGTGCTTTTCCAAAAGGACTCTTAAAAAGATTTTTGTTCCACAAGGGAATCCTTGTTGTCATAAGAGTAAAAAAACCAGTTGAATGCTTAAAAAGGATTTCTATCAGCAATACCTAGGCACTTCTCTCTTGAGCAGCAATACTGTATAGTGCTGTCTATGCAGCACAGATAAGCAGTAAGATTTCCTCTGGTAATTGTTCTGGCAAGAAGAAGGAAATTGTGCCTTAAGTTTTGTCATTTGCCAGTCAAAGCAACTTTATGAGATATGTTCTAGAGGACTGCAGATGTCCTGCTTTCACAGTCCTTGCATCTTGAACAAACTTCACTCACTTGCAACCCAAGAACAGCCAATGCATCCAGAACCAAGTCAGCACCAACATGATGAGGGAGATGGGGAAACTGAACAAAAACCAGGTTCCAAAATTCACCACTTCAGCATTTGGGTATTGACTGTAGAGAAAAAAAGAGGATGCATAAGAAGTTAGAGCACTAGAAGTCTCTCTAATTGCATAGTTACACACTCATATATATATGTATCTATATTTGTCATGGCATGATAGAAAGATTCCATCAATATGCATTTGCAGCAGCTGCATTATATATGCATAGTGAAACCAATTGCCAAAAAATGTCAATCATTGACCTCCTCTGACCAACAGATGAGCCACAGAGCACTTCAAACCTTTAATACCAGATGGTCTGGATTGTCTAGTACTACTACCAGCAGTGAAATTCTGTCCCTACTTATGGTTTATATCAAAGCTCATTTTAGTGTTGGCAGACTTATTTAGAATGATTACACACAGAATCTCCATGTATAGCTCCTCATGGACCCCACAAAAGATGACTGCATTCTTCTGGGCTTTGGCAAAGGTGTTTGATGTGCACATTTGATGCAACTGTCATAAACGCAAGATCTTTGGAAATTCTGTAAAATCCAAATCCTTGCATTGAGCACGACTTCTGAACTTTGCTACCACCATTTCAGAGAGAGACATGAAGGATATCATGGCAGTAGACATGGCAGTAGATGATCAGAATCTATCTGAGCTTGGATGCAGATCGGTCCATGGGTAGAAGTACCACCAGTCTTCTGACAGAAAAACATTATTGTCTTTGCCAATGAAACATTCATGTCTTTGAGAGTCCTGGGCATATGATAGAGGAAATATTTAGATACTCAGAGAGCTGCTTCTCTTCTTCTCTGAAGTAAATGTATAAGGACAAATTTCCAAATTTATTTATTTTTGCACTGTATGTTGAACAGCCCAAGTACCACTAGTGATGCCTTTAGATTCACTGTAAGAACTCACTTTCTGAGAACCCAGAGAACAACTCAAAGCTGATTGTATGACATTTCTTCCTATGTGAGTATTTCTTTGTCTTCCTTGCTGTGTCTTCATGGTTTTAGTGTTTACTTTTCCAGAGGGCCTGCTGCCTTCATGATAATCAGCTTGTCAAATCAAAAGAAGTTGCAGGAAAAAACCTAAATGTTACCACATGGCAAGGGATTTTTATTTTGCATGAGAGAAAGACACAGATAAGTGTTAACTTAAACTTCCCCTTTCAGATATTAACCATTAGTAATAACATTAGAGGAGGCAGCCAATTTTTCTTCATAGAGACTGTCTTATGAGAGTTCCTTGAGGTAGTAAAAACCCATGGGAACACCACTCACCATTCTCATGAAATCACAGTATCACTTACTTATTGAAGTGCTCTAAGAATATGAGGCTGGTGGAGGTCCCTATGATGGTTGTCAGTCCCCCGATGGTTGATGCATAGGAGATGCTCAGTGAGAGGCATTTACAGACCATGTGGTCATGTCTGGTTTGATACCGGTACTTAGTAGTCAGGTCAAGATCTGAGGGTTCAGGAGGAAGCACCAGTATCTGAGTCTGTGAGGGGACAGTAGACGTAGACAGTAGATGATCAGAACAGCAGCACAACTTGCTCTAATGCCATAGTGATACAGATCCCAGAGAAACAACAGGTTTGTATAAGAGAAGGCAGTTTTTTTCTTCACAAGGCTTAACTGGGATCAGACCTGGAGACATGTCCAGGGGCCTGAAATTGCCTCGTCAGTGGCAGAAATGTAAGACAAACAGTAATCGGACTTCTGGCTAAGGTTTGGGCCAACTCCAGCTTTGACTGGAATATCAGTGGGATACAAAAAGCCTTTAAAGGTTGCAGGGATGGGATGCCAGCACTGCAGGAGTAGGAATCCATAATCCTTGAGGCTTATAAGGAGTCTCCAGACAAAGGCTTGGTGAACTTTTTGCACTTACGAGATCAGGGCTTCTAACTAGGAATGGAGTGCTAGGGGTCTCAACCCTAGGCATGAAAAAGGCTGGGCAATGAGAATGTGGAAGAAAAAGATGCTAAAAAATTTTGCTTCAGAAGAAACTTTCTCATCAGTGACAGGAAACTATCTATGTTGGTAAATCAAGTTGTTGCGGGAAGAAAAGTACAGTACTTCAAGGCATGTCACATGCAAGCCAGGGCTGTAATTTAGGGATGAGGAAACAGGCAGAAAGTGGTTCAGATAGATTTTTATTTTGGCTTATCTAGTAAAATCAGTCATGCTATAGGTTCATCATCATTGTGAGGATAAAAATTACTAAAATCCTGTAGGTTAAAAGTGAAATGACTATATTAGTTAAAAATAGCAATTGGAAATTTATTAATATGGATGTAAGAGAAAATGAAGTATTAGGACCAGTGCATTTTGGAAACAGACACTTAGATTATTTTGAACTGTGAATATAAATCCATGTGTTGATTTTAGCCTATTCATTCTTGGACATCAATTTATGCCATTAAGATACTAATAAGACTAAGATACAAATTATCATCCAAACAGAAATCTCTTCTTGGATCCACTCAAGAGAAGTAGAAATACTGTAATGGACTGATTTAATGAAGAATTTTGAGGGTGGATATTTAGGAAAACAAAAAGGAGGTGGATACTAAGACTTCCTAACAAACTGACTGAACAGATTAATGGTCCATGCTGGCTGCTGTTTTTGTTCTGAGTAGAATTTTATGTGTCAGGGATTGTTATTTTTGAGTTGGACTACTTTACAAGGAGGATTTGCAGAAACAAAGTGGCTAGTACAGTCAAATAATAAGGGAAACTCAGGATCACATTAATGAATGTAAAGCTAAATTAATTGTCCCAGCTATTGGGGAAGGGTCTTCTGAACATATCTGTGCTCAGCATATCTAAATGGGAGCAAGAACTAGCAAAGGACCAAGCCAGGGCTGAGGGAGGATGATGGAGAATGATTCCATGTAACACAACTTACAAGGAATAAATATGATATGGTGGAGAGCAGGTGATATTCACATCTGGGTTTTGCCTCACACCTCAGGTCTAACACTTCCTTACCTGGGGTAGGTGCTGCCCATTGCTCTGAGAATTCATTGTGCCAATAGGGTTGGCTATCATGTGAACACCATTCATAGTCTGTAAGGAGACAAATACCTTTGGATTAGCCTTTCTTATGTTCCATGGGGCACTTAGAAAAGAATTTATGTTGCTTCCTAAAGGTGATTGGTAGTAGGCTTTGGAGAAAAAAAAAAATAAATTTGAAACTACAACAACAAAATCCAACCCACTAAAAGATTAGCTGTAAATTTTACACTGGAAAAGAAAAAAGCAATAAAGAAAACTCCCACAACCCTTTTTATTTTAAAGTGATCCTAAAGTCAGATTAGAATGAGATTGGGTCTTCTTCCTCTGTCATGTAGGAGAATCTAATGGGTCCCTTGCTAGAGGCTATGACTTTGTGATATGTGGAGTCTGTTCTAGTAACTGAGATGTCTCAGCTGATGAAGCTGGAAACACCCAGACAATAAAAGAATATATTTGAATTTGTTAAAAAACATATGGAATTGTTAGTTTACTGACTGGTTCTCAGGATCTCCAGCAATAAGTACAATAAACTTACACTTTTATGTAGTTATGTTGTTATTGTCTTGGAGCTGATGTTCTCCAGCTTGATTAGGACAAGCAGGCTGATAGGCTAAATACAAAGCAGGACGTTCTGCAATATGTGCTCTCTGCCAACAACCAACTCTTATTTGAAATAAAGTAAACAACAGGGTTTTTTTCAGAGCTGTGTGGATTCTGCTCTGATGGTTCCTGTATTAGAAGACAATGTAGCTCAGAAGATACTACCTATCACAATACCTTTGAGTGCATCAAGGAGCTGAAGTCAGTAGTAGTAGCACTAAAAACAAAGAAAGGAAAATATACTTTATAAATGCCTGTTCACCTAGCTCCTTCAAAAGGCACACATCATGGGTAGGAGGGGCAACCTCTGCAGGAGAACTAGTGCTTATTTAATAAATTTAATTTATTAGAACTTCTTATGTGGTCTCTTGGCCACATATGTCAGAGTCATCACTGTGTTTCACAGCTCTATCTCTAGCTGTGTAGCAATGGTGTTCCACCTCCATGCAAGAAAACATTTGTGTTCTTTGTACTCTATATATCCCATTTTAGGAGAGGACTCCATTCACAGTGGAGTTAATCACCAGGCAATCCAGCACTACTGCTGTCTATTCTAGTCAAGTTCTTCCTTTGCCAACTTTTCAGCATGTGGACCATGAAAACAATCCACTGAACTTAATTCCAGAAGATGTGCTACTTTTCTTGCCAAATTTCAAGCTCTTTTTCAAGTAATACTATTTTAAAAATAGTTCTGTATGAAATATCCAACATGTACTCTTCAACAGGGCTTAAAGGGATTAATGGCACAAAGCCAAACTGAAAATTTAGTTCTATGTTGTGCAGAAAATGTGGCTGGGATATAAAAGAGATAAGAGAGGGAATACTGGAGAACCCAATAGTCTCCAGATTAATGAGATAACTGTTCAGATCTTGTAAGTTAACTCAAAGTCATCAACTTATGCTGTTTGAAGGATAATGTTTGTTTTAAAATAAATTAAAATTTAATGTAAAAGAAACAAGAACTTGTTTCTCTTTTATTAGGAAAAGTTGTGAACGATATAGAAGGAGCTCCAGAAGGGACTGAGCAATTTTTTCTCACACTTCATAGGAAGATGCTCCTCAGGATTTACCCTATAATGCAGTTCTAGGATATCAACTTTGTGTATTCCCTTGTGTATCTTGAACTGATGGTTAATTTGATAATTTGGCAAAGAAATTTGTCCATTACTTGGTTTACCCTTTTCATCTTACTGGATTCTACCTCAAATAGAGACCTGGTTGAAACTGTCAGTGTTTCAAACCTCTGAAGAAATTTGTCTATATTTAAAGAAATCTTTTACAAAATTTTTGGGGGAGGAAGATTGTTTTTCTGTTGGTTCTCCCTCCCACCACTGCCCCACCTCCCTCCCCTTCTGCTCTCATCCCTCTCTTAAATGCAGACAGTTCGGACTTCCTTCAGGAATGCTCTGTAAGTGATTTCCCTCTGGATATGTCCTGTGATCACTCCATATACACTTGGATCCTCCATTACTGTTCTTTAAGGGGAACAGAAATAAAAGTCTGTGGACAGCACTCTCTTACACAGCACAAACACAGACTTCAAAAGAGCTTTCAAATCCCGAGAAACGTTTTCCTTCTCCCTAAAATGTTCATGATGTTAAAAAAAAATAATGAATACTGTGAAGCTTTAGTGAGATCCAGACCATTACATTAATCCCATTTATCATGTAAGCCTTCCTTGTCAGTCATATGTGAAACATTCCCTTGTAAGCTTCTGCTTGCCCTTCCTGGCTCTACTCCTGGGCTCCTCTCACTGCAACCTGTGTAGGGCTCAAATCTCCAGTCCTGATGTACAGGGTTCATTCTTACTCCTCATTGATGAAGATAAGCTCCAGTGAAGGTTGGCCACGCTTTTCGCTGAGACCTGCAACAAAGGAAGAGAAAGCAGCCCTTGGGGTAAGAACCGAGCTGAGCCCCTGGGTCACACCACTGGAGCTGGAGAGGCTGCTGCAAACAAAAAGCTTGTCCAAACTGTCTCAGGTGTTCTCTTCATGCAGCATTTTATTATTTTATATTGTACTGATCATGTGCCTCTGGCAGTTACAAGTCTATCATGCCCTACATATAATAGACAAGGTTGGATGAAATAATTTTCAGCCTGGAAACTGTAAACTGAAAGAAAAGGAGATATTTTTTTCTTCCTAAATTCTTTCTTTCTGGGGAGGAAGGAACAAAATGAACTTTAGAGCCCTTACCAATTTTTTATTTTGGGATTGTCAAAGGGAACACTTTTGGGCCTCTTCTAAATTTCCTGAACTTTGTCCTCAGGGGTTTCCTTCCAACTCTGTAAAATCACATGACCTGAGAGTTTATGACACACAAACTCCAGTAGATGCCTTAATTCAGTATAAATAGTTTCCCAACTCCAATTCTTCCATCACATCTTAAAACTTTCTTTCATTTTTTTTGGAAGGAATGTCAGAATACAAAAGGAAAGAGTACAGATCAGTGTCTTTGACAGTATAAGTCAGACAGATCTGACCTTGAGATAGAATTTGAATAATATATATTAACAAGTTTGGTCACTACTACACAAAGGAGCAAAGAATGACCCACACTGACAAATACCTATTGGCTTCTTTTCTTCAGTAATGGTGCTGCCTGCAGTACTGATGACCTCACACTCCTCCTCAGCATTCACCAGCTCCTGGAGCACTGCCTCCACAATTGGCATCACCATGGCTGTGGTGGATGTGTTGGAAAGCCACATGGAGAGCACCGTGGTGCAACACATAAAGCAAAGAAGCAACCTTGAGTGCAACACAGGGAAATCCAAGGAGTTAGAGGTGGCAGAGAGAGGATGAGAAAATCTGTAAGCTTTCAAACTCTGAAAGGAAAGATGGATATGGAAAAAGAACCCCAAACCAAGCTAGCTTGCGCCCATGGATTGGAAAATCAGAATAGTTTTGAGCTGCTGCTGTCAGGCTCAGACTACCCCGAAGTCAGAGGTTCACTCACATGCCTGGCTTGGCTCCAGCCATCATGACCATGCGCAGGGCAATTCGCTTGTGGAGATTCCACTTTTCTACAGAGGCTGCCACACAAATCACACCCATGAGGAGCAAAGTTGTGTTCTTGAAATATTCAGCAGCCACCTGCATCAAGGGCCAAGGGGAAGCAGTCAGTTAAAAAAGCAGTAACTGTGCTACACAGAAAGCACGCTGAATGAGAAGTAAGGTGGTATCGCACGCTTTTGCTCCCCAGAGAGTAAGAATGACAGGGAGCTGGAGAACATGAGGAATTCATAAGTCAAAATATCCTCTTTAATCTATTTCGTGTTGTGTTTGTGAATAACAAGGCTCTATACCCAATTGTTTTTAGGCTTCTCAGTGTTGAAGAGGTTAAGAGAAATGTTACTTTTTTGGGCAGGATGTTCAGTGCCTGCAGTTAATCTGTCATACTCAGCTAGGCTCACATGGAAACAGCCACAGACAAAACTCTGCACTGAAGGCAGCTTATTCATGTGCTTCAACTGCTTTTTCATTCTGGAGATATAGCTGTCTATCTTGTTTATATTTATTCTGTCTTGTTCAACTTCTGGGTGAAATGTGGCATCCCTAGAACCTACAGCTTCAGAAAAAGAGTCCTGTGGGACATGCTCTTTGAATGCAACTAAGGTTTTTATACTGCTGCAGTGATCCACAAATCCTGTGCCAAAACTTTTCACACTGGAAATCTATCTCCATTTTATCAGGAAAATAGGGAAAAGTTTCAAGAAACAGAACTTCAGTTTAAAGAGGGTGAGCAAAAACCATCAAAATGGGAAAAAAAGTTACAAACAGGTGCTTGAAGCCTAACTAAACTTTTAATTTCATTCTGATGCAATCCTTCTTAAGCTGTTGCTGGAATACTTTTCTAAAACCATAATTTCTTCAGTTTAAAACTATTCCTCTAACCAAATATAGGTGCCAGCATTTTACAACAATTAAGATCAGAGGAAACATTGTCCCCGGCAAGACTGACACTCCTCCATAAAAGTGCAACAATGACACTAATGTTATTCTGCGAAATCTGCAACAAGTTATGTATTTAATTACTTTTATTTAATAAATCCCCATAGACTTGGCCAACATAGTTGTGTGCCAGAACTTTTAAATATTGCTTTTTTGGCTTTCTTCCACTGTTTTTTTCCTCATTAACTTTCTTTTTTTTCCCTGCTACTCTGTTATAAAAAGATCTTGAGGTGAATGAAAGAAATCCATCAAGCCAGCAGAACAAAGAATCTCTTGTTCTCCTTTATTCCTTTCACAGTCATTTTGGAGAAACCAGTGAATGCTAATAGTGTTTTTAATACCCACATACGTATATATGCACTCATGTTCTCAAGCCCCTGTGAGTTATTTGTAGCTTAAAGTGCTAGGCAAGAGAGCCCTGGGTCACTCTAGAACAGCAGACTGGAAATACTGCAGCATCATCAGAGTTGTTTATTTTTTAAATACGGGGGGTTATTTCTGTTACTCAAGCAAATAATACAATCTCTGCAGTAGTCCCACTGTCATTTTATTCGATGTTATATGGAATTCCTGTCAGGCTGCCATTAAATTTAATGTAAATGCCTCACTGCTTTACCTTTATGATAGGAAAAAAAATATTTGAAAATACTGAATTATGTTGGCATGGAAATGTATCTGATTGTATTACATCAGTGGGAGAAATAAAGCGGGTCATAAAATTTTTTGTTTGTGCCTTTCTCTATCCATTTATTGGGATCCCCAGTGTTATACTGTGATAGAAATTCAACAAATTTATGGTGGTTATATATTCTTCTGTGTCCTTATCTGTATTTCTAGTCCTTTAATCAAGTGTGAGGCTCGCTTACCCAACCCCCCACCCCAAAACAAAGAGAGAGAAAAAAGCAGGGGAAAAAAAGTTGTAGATGAAATAAAATAAAAACTTGGCATATCATGGAAAAAGTAACATTCAAGAAAACCCTCAGGTAAGCACGTTCAGAATTGATCATATAGACTTTTTTGTACAGCTCCTTTTTTGCCTGAGAATTCATGGCTACAATGCAGCATTAGGTCAGAGCTTCGAAAAAGGATCAAACATTTACCCAGACAACACACAGACAACAAAATTATCTAGTCTTTTACACTAAATGGTAACTATTTTTAGCATATGTAGCCTCCTTTTGCCTTAAATGTCTTCTATAACAGACATAACTGGAAAGAAACTTCAGAGTATATCCCACACTGCTCTTTACAGGCTTTTGAAGGAGGGGAAAGGTGGGGTCCTTCAATGCAATGTGTTTTGGAAATTGTTGGTGCTGCAGTAGCTGAAAGGATAGATATCCTTCCTGGCTAATATAGTGTATATTATATCTTATATCTATCTTCAGTAGAAGAAAGAGCTGTTCAGATCAAGTTTCACATTACAAGATTTATACTTCTTCCTCCCCTACCTCTAAGTTTTGCCACTGACTAAGATTAGTCTTATTCAAATAATTAACTGAGAGTAAGAACACCAGATAACAAACTGTTCACAATGGTCTGACCTCACTGGACTTCATGACTCCAAAAAGTGGGTACAGGAAAGCAGGAACCAAGGCTGCTGCACCAAGAGGTACTGCTTCAGAGACCCAGTATACGGCCGTCACGATCAGCACGTAGGCGCATGAGGCTTCCTGCAGGGACAAAGCACAGAGGTTACGTGTTACTGCCCCACCAGCAGCTGTGGAGGCTTTGTGAACAAAGCTGTGAACTTGTTGGCAGGATTCATCAGACTGTAGGTGCCTGGATTTAAAAAAAAATCAAAAAGGAGCATATTAGGACCTCCTGAAGAGCAGCTGTTTGGGTGTGAAATCTGCATTACCATCTGAAAGATCAGTTTCAGAAGATGATGCTAATGAAAGTTTTCACACATAAGCCAGGGCAAACATTGTAATAAGCCTATTTATCAGCAAAATAATGGTTTCAAGTGCATTTACAAATTTGTTTGATTTCCATAATCCAATATTTGCCAAGCATTCAACCATGACTACTCAAATTGGACCTGTGGACCTGTTAATTCTGCATGTTTTTCTCTCCAGTACTGGACAAGGACAGGAACTGGTAGTGTTCAGGACCAGATGAGAGCATTCACATTTGCCATAGCATGGATAAAACTGCCTAGTAGTTATTTTGGGAAATGTTCAGGAATTTTTTTGTTTGTTTGGGTTTTTTTGTTTTTTTAAACAAAGTGCAAACATTTTTCTTAGCTGATTTTGTTTGCTCACATAATTTACACAGGTCCTTGGAAGAAGATCATAGACCTAGAGGCTTAGAGGCAATGAGTTAATGGAGTTATTCAAATAAATTTGCTGCTGTCCAAGGTTCTGGTAGAAAAAGTAATGACAATATCATGCTGAGCACTCATGGAGGGCTGGGATGTGATGGAGCTATCTGCTGCATGTTATCATAGGAAATCACAGCTAGTCCATAAAATTCTTCTGGTCCATTTCTTAACTAGATATGTCTTTATTTATGACACTCATTGGAGTTCTCCTTAAGTTCAGTTTGCTCTACTTAGAAACCCAGGGATACCTCCTGGTAATAATTACAGACACTACTCTCAGGAAAAGGTTTTTCCTTTTGTTTTCCCAAATTTGAAGCCAGCTCCTGTACTGGGGATAACCTGCAGCTCTATAGAAGCTGGTAGGTCTGCACTGATTTACAGCATCTACGAATCTATCTGTTCCTCACTATGCACTGGATGTTCCATATGAATTTATTGAGTCATATGGATTCACAGCTCACAAATGGCTATTGTTTAGAGAATTCACTGTTTACAGATGCTATTTGAGTGTCTTAAAATATAATTAAATTACTTTTGTTTCCTAACTGGATGACTTCTAAATTAAGCAGCTTTCAAGAAGTCCTACAAGCAAGTCTCCCAGATCCTTCTTTAAATCAATGAGCATTCTTTTTTTTTCAATCAGTTAGCACACACTTCATTTTTTTTCAATCTTTTTTGTGAACAACGTGGGAAAGTCTAGTGAAATTATACAGGGATGTGCGTTCAGTGGAATGAATCAATAACTTGTATTTAAATTCATGTTTATACATGTCATTTTTACATTACCTCTAACAAAGAACCACAATCAGCTGTTTGTCTCTTTTTTTTTAAGTATAGCTTACAGTAATAACAGGCAGAATGCAGCCCAGAGAAGAAGATATATTGATATGTACTATTTCCTTTACTTGCATAAGGACTTCAGCCAAGGTTACTCAGAAGATTGTGTTTAAATTTTCTGCCAGATCTTGCTCTGATTCCTATTTTAGAAAAGTGTGACATTGAACAGTTGTAATTCATCTAAGCCAGGGGAAGTTTCTATCGGATATCAGGGAAAATTTCTTTACTGATTGGGTGCTCAGGCATTGGAACAGGCTGCTCAGAGAGGTGGTGGATCCACCATCCTGGGAACCATTCAAAGGGTGTGTGGATATGACCCTTGGGAATATGGTTTAGTGGTGCACATGGCAGTGCTGAGTTAATGGTTTGACTCAATGGCCTAAGAGGAATTTCCAGCCTTAATGATTCCATGATTCTATCAAGCAGGGCCACCAAAATAACTGAAATAAGTTTATAAGAAAACTTAACTTCCTTGAAGCAGATAAATTACAATTACTTTAGAGACGATAAAGGGTATCTGAAAGGCTATTGGAAAAATTTAGCTCTGAATTCTTCCTCTGTGGATGGATTGGTACTCTGAAC
>JAYRBT010000042.1:60666001-60715438 GCA_036023395.1 Myiotriccus ornatus | reverse complement strand
AATTGGTTTAGATGAGTCATGGAACTGATGGAGTGGCTCATAAACATTAGCCGACTTGCTGCTTAGTCGCCTTTAACAGCGTTACACTTCATGACTAACATTCCACAGAGAGCAGAGCATAGGACCATGTTTGTGACCTAGTGACTATTTGACACATTTTTAATTTTTAAAATTTCTGCTAACAAACTACAATGTTTGCATGGGCTCTGTATGACATCCAGTAGTTGTCTAAAGAGAAAAATAACTTCTAATGAAAAAGCATTGATTTTTTTTTTAAAGAAGTGCAGATGTAAGTTACAAGGAATATGTTTTGCCAAAATTAAGAAAATTAATTTCATCCTAAGCTGAACCCAAACCATTTTCTCACTCCAAAAATGTACTTCTGTTTAATTTCTCTGAGCATTGATTGTTGTTATTTTCTATTACCCTTCTGTATGTGGCAAAAAAAGTAGGCTGATAGTAAAGATGGAACAGGACAAAGGGAAATTGCATCTCTATCAAAACCTAACTCAGACGGGCACAGAGTCTCCGTGTTTCTTATACATGAGGTTGTAATCATTTTACAAAAATAAAGCAGCCTAAAATAAAGCTCATTTTTAAATGGTATAAAACTGTTGTACAAGTACTAGGAAAGCCAAGCTTGATAATCTCCACTAAAAACTTAATCAGCTTGTCTACCAACTTTCTTTATTTATTTTCTGAGTGCTTTAAACCAGCTTGTTTCCAAGAGAAACCATATAATTCTCTTCTATTTAATTGAACTGAATTTATATATTTAATTAATGGTTACCAGAGCTACTAAGTACTAGACTGAAGTAGTGGCAGTGTAATTTTAACTGTTTCACCCCTCTCACTTGTTGTTTTACAGCTGAAAATTACTGTTAAGCTCACCTCAGGGTTTGAAACAGGTAATAGGAAAGAATGTGATGGTTGAAGGGACTATCACCTAATTATCTGTCTTCAGTCAGTCCCTTACGTGAAAAGAAATGAGGAGCTATAAGGAAGCCATGGCTAAAAATTCCATACTGAGGGTCATGCATAAAGCTTTTGTAACTAAAATATACAAGGATTTCAGAATGACTAAAAGGAAGAAAAAACTCTGTGTTGGAAATTTGTCCACTTGAAAGTGTGCATTGCATATCTTGCATGCAGGCATGTTTTTTCCCTAAATGTGTCAGACCTGAAAGGTACTTTTGTGCATCCAAACCTGTGGGACAAGTTCAGCTATAACTGAAAAGGGGAAAAGAATTCAAGTAAATTTTCTCAAGTTTATTTTTTACCCAACCATTTTTTTGTCACAAAATAATAGAAAACAATCTGTGGACTTTATTCTCACTAGCCATATCTACAAACAGTTCTGAATCCTTGTGCTCCCTTTGATCAGTCTTGCCACTACACATGTAATGCTCCTTTGATGTTTCCAAAGATGTGCTGATATCATCAAAGAAACTGCTCACCAATTCTGTGCAGAAATGCAAATATAAGTGACCTGGTAATTCTGATCTCTATAAGAAAGACAGGAAACTAGTATACTTCTCTGATAAATAAAAATATAAATAAGTGAGCAGGCAAAAAATTTAATCTTCAAGTTTAAGAAGTAATCATAATCAATGGGTTGTAACAAAGTAAATTCTACACAAAAGCACTTGAATAGAGTACTGTCAGGTGAGTTTGTTTGGTGAAGATGTTTTCTTAATAGCGCTATAAACATCTGTCCAACTTGGTCAGATTTTCAGCTGTACTTTACCATCTGTGGTCATTCACATACATACCAAGTGGATGTACATCACTTGATAGATTTTCATGTCACTTCACAGTAAAGCAACATCACAACGGCTTGTACTGTATAATAGTAATTCTTGCTGCAATTCCTTCTGTGAACATCCACTTCAGCACCCATATGGTTCTGTTACAATTCCCTTGGTTATTGAATTCTCCTTATTGCACCCTATGCTTCTGAACCCAGTAAGGAGGAAACAAGAGGGACAAATTTTAATGCAATGAGTCTCACGTTTCCTAGGGAAGGGTCTCAAGGGACAGAGAGCATGCTGCAGTTACAGTGCCATATGGGTGTATCAGGGAGAGTATCTTTTTATGTTGTCCTTCCAGTGACATGGAGGAGAGATTAAACCATTTTTTTAAACAAGCCTCTGTGAAAGGGTGAGCCCTTCTGTTCTCTGAAGAAGACCACAATTGTCTGTCATGCACTGCCTCTCTCGAGATAGAAGAGATGAAAAACTACTACAAGAGAACAGCCAAGATATACACTGAAGTTCAGAGCAGGAATACTCAAAGTGTAACTTACAGTTCAGTGATGTAGGAACATCTTCTTTTTATGAATCCTGGCTTTCTTTCAAAAAAAAATTGCTGTTTTATTTTTGAAAACAGCTATACAATTTCTAATCCTGTGCATTTTGATTTCATAAAGTAGTATTATTCAAAAATCCTCCGATACTGTAAGGGAGAATTAATCTTTAGCAGCGTAGAAGACAGAATGGAAATTGCACCATTTGGCCAGCTTTATGTCTAGGACTATGTAGAAGGACAAGCTGCAGAATTTTAAATACATTGCAAATTTTGATAAGTTAAATATCACCATCTCCACGAGGTAGGAAATCATTGTTATTTTGTGGGTTACAACGGCGGAGATGTGCACAGAGAGGAGTTCACCATGTGGCCAAAGGTATTCAATAGGTCCAAAGCAGTGTCAGGAACAGAGTTGAATTCATTCTCATTCTCTGGTCTGTGTGTTAGGCACAGACTATTCCCTCCTTTGAATTGCTGTTTTTGTCTCTGAGCCAGCTTTTATTAACCACTGTCAGCTGCAGAGATACCTACACCTGCTCTGGAGTGGTCAATGCCACATAGGGTCCTACACGTCTGTCACTGTGTCCTAGCCCCTGCCTCACCTGAACTGCCATCTTACAAAGCCACGTTAAACTGAAAGTCTCTCCATGCATACTCATTATTTAAAAACTAAAGAGTTTTTAAATAAAGGAATACTATAAGTATTCCTTTTAAAGACCTCTCCTTAAAGAAAATTTCATGTATATGTTTCTTCTGTTCCCTCTTCTACGTAGATATTATTTTAGAAAAATGAGGAGATACAACATTTTGCTTTAAAGTATTGCTTTACTAAATTCACCTGACTCTTCAGCTCTGCTTGTGACATGACTCAAGATAGCTCCGGTTCTTACTGTGATAACTTCTAAGTGACCCTCACAGTCCTTCGGATTTGAGTCTCTGATTTTTCTAAGATCTATGCTTCTTCAGGTCTTTGACTTCGTTTTTGCACACTGCAAACTTATCCAGCAGTACTACCTACTGCACTCAGAGGCTTTGTTAAAAAGAAAATTAAAATGTACTTACACTGCTGGGGTATATGAGCGGCAGAGGAAGCAGCAGAAGCGGAATGAGAACGACGAGCAGGAGGTTTCTGGATCGGAGAATCTCCTTCATCACTGCCATACTCTTCTACTTTCTGGTGGCTTTCTTCTCCTTCAGATACTTTTCCAGTTCCTCAGATTCTCCAACTTCCACTCCTTCACTTTTTCCAACTTTCACGCCTCAGATACTCCAGCTTCCACTCGACTTCAACTTTCCTTCACCTGTGCCTGGATTTCCCCAAAAGGTCTCTCACCACCTCATTTCCTATCCCCCTACAGTCACCTAAAATATCTTTCTTAATTTATTTGTTCTTTAATGTTTTGTTTTGATAAGGTTTTTCAGTTAAAAAGACATTCAGTTTATGTAGGGCTCACCAGTACATCCAAATTATTATCACACCCTGACATGTAGAAGTTTGCAAGTTGGAACATAGTGATCTTTTTACAATTTTTATTTTTAATTCAGACTCACAGTTGTAGCTGTGTTGTATCCTTATTCCCGTGGTTTATAAATTTTTTTTCTTCCATCGTCTAGAGATGTGACTCCTGTTTTCATAAACCAGGTGGGATATGTTTTGAGCTGCTGCTTTTCCTTCTGTTTGATAGTCTGAATGCCTCAAATACAGTTTCTTTTCTGCTGGAAAATTATTGACAATTTATGGTTCAGTGCATAGAAGTAAATGTTCAGATACTCCTTCTTTAAAAAAGAAAAACAAACACAAAAACTCCCATCTACAGCTCCTTCTTCAAACTTTATTTCTTTGCTTCTACTTTGTATCTACCTTTACCCTACTTTTGCCCTGAGCCTGGAATTCAAAGGGCAGCAATTCCAGTACAGATTATACTTGATCTCAAGACAAAAATTTGTTAAAAAGCTACATGCAGCTCTAATTCACCAATGAGGACTGCAGAAGGTAAAAGTTGCTCCACCCATTGTCCAAAACCCAGTGAGAACATTTGAGAACATCAACAGCCTCCCCATTCTGACATTCACACAAATACACAAAAAGACCTTTTCTAAGTTGCTGAACAGTTTGTTATTGTTTCAAGGCCGAGTACTGATGATAAATAAATAAATAATCATTGTTTTCTAAACAGTATCTTTTGTCTTCATGTTTCTTCCATTGCGATCCTTGAACATCACAATCTCTCTACTGATTAATGTGCCCTAAGTAACCATAGTATTCAAAATCAAATTGGAAATTTTTAGACTTTCCACTCTACTCTTCCAGTGGAAAAACATTTCTCCAACACTTCTGTAATGTTTTTTTGGGGCCAAAAGTACAGTATATTTAGGGTTGAATCCATTGGCTGGTTACAGGCACAATCTTTGGACCTCCCTTCATTTGAATGGATGCCACAATCTCATAGGAAGACACACATTTAAGAATTTCCATGCCCCCAAAAGGTGCTTGCCCTATCCTCTCCTCACCCTCTGCTAGTCAACAACAGAGCTCCCCAGGCTGGATTGTAATGCCTCTGTGACCGTGACTCCTGAGGAACCAGCAAAGGCAGACCTGCAGAGGGGTTTGATGTGCAGGCTCAATTCTTCCTGAAATTAGTAATTGTATCTCAGACTGTGAAATGCTTCTATATGCCTTGAAACTTCTATCAAGCAACAGAACTTTGAGACCCTTTGGGCAAATTTAGCAAGTAGTTCTGTGAGTAAAAATAAACTTAATGTGAAGATTTTGGGTTGGCCAATGCAGCCAGGGAATTAATATCCATTTTATCGGTTGTTTCAGAAAGACCAAAAAAAAAAAAAAAAGTCTAAAATACCTAAAAAAATTTAAAATAATTTTATTTCAAATGAAAAAAAAAAATCCACCCTTTATTTCACGTTTTTATGATCTGTAAGGTCAAAGGGTGGATAAAAGGTGCCATTTAGGGGCAATGATTTTCCAGCCTCTGAGGGAAGAATGGCCTATAAAGAAGACTCAGTCTGAAGTGATAAGATGTAAACTAAGATTGGGAGCAGGCAACCTACTCCTACACCTTAAGGAGTATTGAGGGAGGGAACTGCCCTAAACCCGAAGAACTGCCCTGAAGGCAGAGTGCTCCTTCCTGCCAGAACTCTGGAAAAGGAGGCACTTATTCCTATTTATTACCAACTCCTGCTCCACAGAGGGACGGGCTGTTCCCTTTACTGTACTGTTGCTCCCATGAAGAGTTTTGCATTCCAAGGGGAGCAATTACTCAAGCTGAAGTTGCTAAATAGTAAATCTGCAGCTAAATCAATACAATGAAAAGACAAGTATTTTATGTAGAATGTTTTTATTATTACATTGAGAGTCTCTGTTAAATTAACCTGGGCAGTCCAAGCATATTCCCAAGGAATAAATCTTTTTCTTACATTACACACAGTAGAGGGAGGAGGGAAATAAACTCATAAACCCTTTATTTTCTATTGAGGAGATAAAGGTTTCAGTCACCAGTGTGTAAGGTACAGTAACGTTACCATGTATGCCATAGGGAATTATAAGATAGTAAAAATTACCTGTAATTTTTTTGTATGTGATATTGTATGAGGAGTAAACTCTGACTGCTGGACAGTCCTGTTGTGGGCTGAGTAGCATGGCTGGGTATGGTCACCATTCATTTCTCTGAAGGGTGACTGCTGCAATTAATATTCAATTTAGTTTTCTTTCTTGCTATTTTTGCAGACTTGGAGTAACTGGCTGTAAGGGATTTATGAATTGCCCTGGTTCCAGGCAGGTGGAACCTCCTCTGGCAAGTGGTGCTTCAGGGAGCCAATAAGCAGAGCTGAAAAAGCAGTAGCACACTCTGTGCCATTTCCCTTCCATGTGTTTATAAAACATGGTGGGGGAAGAAAACACAAACAGATCCTCAGTGTTACAGCTCAGGGCTTAAAGGGCATGAGGGCTGTAGTGCAAGGCTGCTTTGTGAGAGCTGTGTGCAAGTAGAGGAGATGGAGATATTTGTGGCCCACAGCTTTGTGGTTGAGGTTTTTGGTCATGTGCCAGGCAGACTTTGAAGATGGCCAGCAAAATTCTTCATGTATAAAAGTGCACCCACACCTATGTGAGGCTAAATGCAGATGTGCACACCCATACACACAAAGGCAGAAACTCCTGGGAGAAACAAGACCGACCCTGTCTTTCAGGAGCCCTTTGTCCAGCTGCTAATGCCATGGTCAGACTGCTCCTAAGGCTCCTGTGGTTCCACATTCCCACATGTGACTGTCAAACCCAGCGCGCTCTGACTGCTTGTGCTATTTGCTGTTTGCTGCAACAAGGTGGTGCTGGATAGACATTTTTCGGCTCCAGTCCTGGAAGTATCCCTGTAAAGGGACACGGTAGAATTAATTCTGTTTGCTCAAGTGATGCAAAAGCAGTTAAACGTGATTCAGAACGTGGGCTGGAATCCACAGGTCTCTTCTACAGTCCCAGGGATTTGTGATTTGGGCCTGTATCCTTAAAATATTGTGCCAGTAGAGAGATAGAGAAGGATGCTATAAAAGGATGAAATAAATGTTTAGCTCTTTTCCCATGGTTCTGGAAGTAGAAGCCCCACTAATTTCAATAGAAAAACAGAGTTTGTATCACTTCTGCACAAAACTTAAGGCATTTGACTTAGAAGAGTTTGGATTTTTGATAGCTAGCCATCTGTCTGACAACATATATCTTCTTTTTCTGTCTGTTTTCTGTCCATGACTCGTTTGGGAGTTTATTAAAATCAGTTACACTGTTTCAACAATTTTTGCTTTTGCTGCTCCCAAATTCATAACTCGCACCACTGGATTGATAAATAGCATTTCTGCTAAGTGGACAGATGCAATTTTTCCCTGACTGAACAATTTAGGATTCTTCTCTGTACTCAGCACTTATGTGCACACACATGCATGAACATACACAGACATACACACACATGTATACTCAAATGAATATGCAGTTTGCTATTTAAAAACAAAAAAAAAAAACCACAAAACAAACAAACAAAAACAAAACAAAACAAAAAAAAAAAAAAACAAAAAAAAAAAAAAAAAAAAAAAACAAACCACGAGCCACAGTGCTGGATTCAGCATCAGGTGTGTTTTAATGCACCTTCCTCCCTTGCCTCAGGGGGATTCTGAAGCATGGGTTTAGATGACCTACGTTCAAGTGACAGAACCAGGAAAACTGTGTCATTATTAAATTAAATAGGGCTTTTGTCTTGCCTTTGATTCCACTGCGAACAAATATATGTTCCTTTTTAAAAAAACAAAACTAAAACAGCAGAAGCAAAGCCATGTGCAAATAATGAAAGAATCATTGCAGACTGTTTGGGAGGGCAGCTCTAGGAAGCAGGGAATATGTTCACAGGCATTGTTTGCTGCTGTTGTTCACAATGCCCTTTGTTTTCTGCAAATGTTATTGCAATTAAAAACTGGCTCAGCCAAATGAAGTGAGTCAGAGAGTGCTTATTTACAAGAACATTTGGAATGAATAATATATGGCATAATTTCTGAAGGCTGACAGTTATGAAACTTCTTCATTTTACAGAGGGTCTTTGCATCTATTTATAATATTCTTTTACTGGCCAGTCAAAACATGAACTTGTTTCCCTAGCTATGAAAGCAACACTCTCCAGCAGTTACACATAAGGATGTGAGCATAAGTACAGTATACTTGTTTACAGGAAACCCAAAGGATGAAGCCAGGGTTTGTCTGGGTGTACCCCAGACTCACTTCTTTGCTTATCTCAGAATGTGCCTCCAAGCCAGCACAAAAATTTAATTCTCAGGACTGGATATTTTGCACCATTTAAAATGGAACTATAAAGTGGATTCCACAAGAGGGAGCTAGAAAACAAATAATCTTTCACAAGGCGGGCTATTAAACTCTTTACAGAATAAAGTGGTGGACGTGCTACATGTGTCCATTATCAACCAAAAGAGGTGGCTGAGTTGCTGTTGCATCTAGTCTCCCACTAGGATGGCTGTTTGTTGTATGGGAACATCAAGTCGTGCTTCAGGGCTTTGTAAAGACTGACAAAGGATTGAGCCCAAACGTCTTTCTGGTGTCCCTGGGACTGAGCAGCTCTGTAGGCTGTGTAGACCATGGTCAGCACTGTCCTTTCAAAGTCTTCTTTCTTGAGGACCCTTGGGTAGGAAGACAGCCTGCTACTCAGCCTGCGGATCTCTGTGATGCTCTTGGGGATAATCTCATTGCAGATGGTGTCAAACTCAGCAGCCTTCCTCAGTGAAGCGAGCTCCTCATCTTTGATGGAGATCCTCTGACCTTTGTCAATGTCAAGCTCAGCTAAAAGAAACTGGAACGAAATCAGAACACAGAAAGCTATTTATTTTCTCCAAGAGACTCTAAGCACAGTAAATGTGCATTAACAACATGTCCTTAGGTCTTTAGTTTATGTCAAATGGAGACAATTGCACTGGCTGGAGGTGGGGCAGACCAGAAAGTTGCTATGTGAAAATTGGACTCCTGTGTTACTTACCTGGGAAAATTAGAGATAGGCTATGGGGAAAAGGAAAAAGGAAAAGGAAAAAGCAGATTCTCTTCTGTAGACCAAAACAGGCATGGGTTGCTGCTGGCACCCTGCTGGGGAAAGCCTAGTTCTGTGTGAGAAAGCACATCAGTAGCTTCCCAGCCCATCTCCCCTGTTTGGACACCCAACCCCAGTTTTTCAGGGTGTAGAATAGACAGATTTGACCCATGCACCTTCTTCAGGTGGGTCACTTTCCCTTAGCTGACTGTATGACCAGACTCTGATTGACAGATTGCAGTCTCCACTGCTGTCAATGGGGGGACCTGAATTGTTTCAGAGTGAATACAGTCATGCCCTTGGGATTACTTTGCAATGACTGATACTTGTAGCCTTAATAATTTCGGACTGAGACCTAGAGCAAAGAATTTAAATGTGTTGTGTTGTTAATACGCAACTTTTCTGGAAGTAAGTACATTTCAGTGAAAAGCCTTCTGCTCTGGTTTTCACTTTGCCTGTTGATGAGCTGGAACTCACATTTGAGGTGCAGCAGACAACTGCTGCCTGTTTAAATGCTCAAAGAACTGAAATTGTCACAAATATATATATATGTGTGTGTGTCCTCTCCCTTCTGGTGATCTATCACACAGTCGGCAATGGGTTTAATTATGGAATGAGTAAAAGTGACATGAAAACAAGATAATGGATAACCTCAGTATGGAAAGTAACCCCAGCGTGAAAAGTAAACCCAGTCTTTGTTAAGGCTTAAGGAACCATCTGCTCCCATATACTGAACCTCGTAAAGCAGGACCACATCTTCCAGTGAGTTTTGTAACACTGGGTTAAGGAAGGCAGCTGAGGACCTCTTGAATCGCTGAGCAGCTGGAAAAAGCATAGCTGGAAAATAATAATAGAAAAGAGATGTTTTGTCAGGTGCCAAACACTGAAAAGAGGAAGCACTTCTCAATAGAGGAGTCAATCAAAGAACTGCCTGTTGCAAAGACTTACTGTACAGTATGACTTCTCACTGTAAATAAAATATATGGCATGGACTGCTTTGACTCTAATCTACTAGGGATGGAGATTAGCTGTTTGTCCTGTATCTATATGGTGTCTAACACAGGATGGTTTACTATCCAAGCCTGGGACTCTGAGTTGCAGCCTCAGAGGTGAAAGACATAATGATAACTACAACATAAACATTATCTGAAATACATGTCCTTTTCCTGGATGTGCAAGGGAAATCAATACTGACACTCAAAACGCCTATTTTCTTCAACCCATTCTCCTTCTGAGACTCTACATTTCTCTGGGTTTCAGTTGTCTAAGAATTGTCCTTCCTTATTTAATACAGAAAGCTCCACCAGAAAATAATCAGAGAATAATCACCTCATCTGTCCTGGGCATTTAAATTTGGAAGGAGTGATTCACCCAGATGTTTGTGTATATTCATTGAATCTTCTACCAGCTTAGACAAGAGAGCTACATTCAGTAAGGAGAATCCCAGCTTATTATGACTTTAATACTTCACAGTGTTCCGTTGCTAGAAACAACAGAGTCTGCTATGATTAGGTATTTATTTATTCACCATTTTGAAGTGTACTACAGATATTGTCTCAGGGAAATGAGACAGAAAACATATGTATAGTCCCTGAAAACAGCACCCCAGTGAAGTACAGCATTTGTGGAATCAATGACCTGTACAGCCTGGAGTATAGAAAACATCTGATGCTACATTAGGGATGACCTAAATGCTCTGAGTTACTAACCAGGTTGCTAACCATGTAACCAGGTGCTATTAAAAGGTCTAAGTTCCTTCCCTTCAGAGCAGGGGGGGGAAACTCTGTTTTGTTTAATGCTATGTGTATATTATTTAGATGTTGATGTTTAGGTAATCATAATTTGAATTTGTTTGATTTTTTCTAATACTTAGGAATAGGAAGGGCTTCTTCAAATGTGTGCCTATGTGACTATTAGTATGTTTCCCCATAAACTTCATGTCTCCACTTTAACTCTTGTTTGCCAATAGATAAATTTGGAAGCCAGTCCAAGAAAAAAGGAAACAAACCCCCCACATTTTGAAATGCATTGTGAGTCCCTCCTCAAAAATTAAATTTCTACAATTATGAGTAATTTCTAATAGAACATGCAGCTTCCCTTGAATTTCTGAAAAAATTCATCCCACCCTTCCTCTACCAGATTTTTTTTTCTATGAAATATTTTTACTAGATCAATTTAGTCTGGTTTTGCCAAAGTTCTTGTGATGGATTTTGCATGCTGCCTGTAGAAAACTTGAACAAAATTTAAAACTCTCTCTGCTGGACATGAAAAAGAAAGCTGGAGCAACTGTAATTATTTTATGGAAAAGTTGTCCCTGCTCCCTGACTACATGGTTCGTCAGACAATTTGCCTCTTTGGTAACCCAAGCAGATCACAAATATGCAGTTCCTTCTAGATTCTGCATTTTGATAGGACGCCTACAGAGCCAGTTGCTTCCTATTCGATCCATGAGAGTTTAGTTTAAAACTTATTTACAGTAACTGAGTAGTACTTGCAGGGTATGTGACTAAAGGCCTGAAGGAATGAATGAACCAAGAGGACGAACTGAAACAGAAAGGACTTGGTCTCTGCAGTAGCCTTTCCCCAGCCAACGGGATGCATTTACCTTCCGAGAATCTCATCTGGCCCAGCCGAGGAAGGGGTGGGTTTGGGAAAGGTCACAAGCTGCCTGCAGGCTCAGCTCTGTGAGAGTGTTTGCCTGACTGGCCACTGGGGCAATGCCCACCTGCTGCTGCTGCTCCATCTCTGATGTTTACCCCTCTTGCTCAGAGCTTTACTGAGACATGCTGGAGCTGCTGCATCTTGACAACTCATGAAAGCAATTGACTGCATGTGAAGCACTTGAAACTTCAAGCACTAATTGCTGAGTAATTAAAACTTTTATTACCGGGCAATTAAAACTCTAATTACTAAGCAGCTGGAAGATATCCAGTCCATAATGATGACTACTCATTTTTATCTCTTTTAGATGCCCTTTCAGTGAAAACTGAATTCAGAGTACAGAGTACCTCTACTTATGCAGATGGTTTACATCTCAAATATCCTCTGAGCCATGGAAAAAGTGTCTGTGGCA
The DNA here is from genome assembly GCA_036023395.1 of Myiotriccus ornatus. Lineage (NCBI taxonomy): Eukaryota > Metazoa > Chordata > Aves > Passeriformes > Tyrannidae > Myiotriccus > Myiotriccus ornatus. The sequence continues at coordinate 60,703,477 of JAYRBT010000042.1, read as the reverse complement.
TCTTCCTTCAGTGCTGTTGTGCTTATTGTCATCACACTGATTGCTTTTAAATTTCAGTCCAAGCACAGATTCCCACCATGGAGCTGAGCTGGGAGTCACCAGATTCAGTCCATCATCGCTCACCCAGAAAAGCCTCAGTGAAGGACTCCCACAAAAATGAATGCCATATTATTGATTTAGTACTGACTCACTTGCTGAATCACAGGTAGTGCCTTAGAAAGCAGCAAGATTTTTCTACCCCACTGTTCCCAGGATAACATGGATTAGGTTAAGAGATTCAAAGGGATAAGAGTCTGAGCTTCTCTATTGCAGGAAAGGACTTCGTATGCGCATCAGAATCATGCCATCCTCTGTAGGGACCAGGCTAGCGCTGGCTCCCTCATCTCATTATCTTGTTCCCAAAACATATTAAACTTTGTTACAGTTCTTAGAGACACCACTCAGAAAGTCTTTCAGGGCTCATTTATATTTGTCATGGTAATCTGATTTTCCTGATCTGCATTTTATTTCAGACCTACCCTTTCTCTCTCTTCCTGCACAGTAGTCAAATCCTTCCACCGTCACCCCCTCCATAACTGTCTCCATGAATTCATGAGTACCTCAAAAACTGTATGAGCATTTAGAGCAAGCACTCACTGACTTAACACACATGTAAGTTAGGCACAAAAGCTGAGAAATAGCAAGATTTGCAGCCAGTTTCCCCTTTTAGTGATTACAAATTCCATTTGAGACATCTCTGCTGTCTTTTACATTTTCTTGCATTTATTTCCGTCTCTGACATGAGCTGTCTGGGCAGCATCAAGGAACAGAAGGGGAATATTACTGTATTTACCAAATCTTTACTATTTTCTTCCCCAGCGGGGTTCCCTGTGACACTATCAAACAATTATTTCACAGGAAGATGGAGAGCAATGTGTATCATTTTACATTGATGTTGCAGCCAATTTGTTTCAGTGGCAGTAGCCATGAACATCTAAGAAGCTGAGATCCCTAATTAATATTGATAGAGAAAGCCCAACCCAGTGATCTCTGAAGTCAGTGGAGTGTCTCCTATTGATTTATTGTTTATACTTCTTTTACAAATGTGTCAAGTCATCTCCAGTGTAGATGCTTCTGTCAGGGCTGATCAGTCACGTAACAAAAAGCTTATGTTTCATAGAGATGAGGTAGAAAAAGTAAGGTTTTGACTATCTTTACTGAAAATATTTTCTATTCTATACCTGTGTACTTCCAGGCTCATCCTCTTCCAAATCACTTCTTCACTGGGGCCTTGAGAGTTGTCCCTGATCTGACCTGCCTTGCTGCCCACTGAGGCCTCAGGGCTGGAGGTGGATGAGAGAGAGCAGTGTGCCTGAGGGCAACCACCCACTCCAAGCCTACCTGCCTGACCTGGAATGGCCTCATCCTGTACCTTGGAGTGCAGCACTGCCTGTGCCTGAGGATGGTGGGCAGCCCACAAGTCTAGTCTGAAGGGTAGTTAAAAGTACCTGTCAAAATATGGCTCTGAAGTTCCTGGTTTCGGAACTGCTTATTGCACGAGCCAGTCCAGTCTCCTACAGCTCTGTTGACTCAATTCCACTGTCCTTCAAGACTACCCATGTTTTTAAATAAAAGCTCCAGCCACATTTCCCAACTTGTTGACTTGCTTCTAACTATTAAGTTAATGCATCTATATGGTTTAAATACAACGTCACCTTTGAGGCTGACAGTAGCTTTATTTTAGAGATGTTTTCATCTTTCTTAAGAATTCTACCAGAATTTTCTGGATGTCATTAGCCATGTGGTAAATATTTGTGATCCTCTCCCAGGTTTCCCACGCAGTTTCATTGGTGAAGGTACAGATGTTTAGTTTTGCTTTCCAGTTTATGCACCTGCTCATGATTTCCCAGTTGCTGCCTGTGATGTGTTTGCTCAATAAGTACAGAGCATAGCTGCAGGAGTGCTCAGTTATTTGTGCATCATCAATGCCCTTTTCTTCCCCTGTGAAAAGGTATGAAGCCTTTGAAAAAGTACGAAGCGTGAAATGGGCCCTCTGCAGACCATTGCTCCAAAGCTCATACAGCTCCCTGGGGCTCTCGGACATGAACACAGTTTAATTGGGGTTATGACTCAGCAAGAAATTTTTGGTTGCCATGAGTGGAATGGAAAAGGGCTATCTCATTGCTTCAGAGGGACCCCTTTCATGAAGGACAGAAAGATCAGAGGAACAAGAAGGACTTGTGGACCAAAACTTCTGACTGCAAGCAAAAAAAATGAGAGTCCATTGTTGGCATAGGGAAGGGCAGTGGTCCAGCTGGAGTTGTCCTACAAGCCAAATTCTGTCAGCAGGCTGCAGTGGCAGCTCATGTCTTAGATTACTAAGGCTTGACTCTAAAGAAACCTATGAAAATAATTTCTTTGGTCATCACTGGCTTTCCCGGCTCAGCCCCCTTTTTCTGGGAGTGCAAGAAGGGAGTGGCCACACAAGCAGCAGCAGTTGCTGTTCAGTGATGGACCTAAAAAGGATCAGTGATCTCTGAAACTTCTTTATGTGTTCTCCAGCAGTTGTTACAGGAATTAAGAGGGGTCTGCAAAACCATGTCCTCAGAGACCACCATGACTGACTTTTTACTACAAGCTCCCAACCACCCCTTAGGAGTGAGAAACTGCTTGTTACAAGCTTAGCAGTACATCCAGCTTGGTCCACCACAGCAAAAGATTTCCTTTCCCACTCAAAGCTTCTGAAGACAGGAGTCCTTGACCTCAACAGAAAGAAGCTAGTGCATCCCAAATTATAATAACAGCAATTTCTCCCTATTTAGCTTTATCTCACTGGTAAAGCAGGGAATAAAAGTGTTTACTTTCAGTGCTGTGAGTGCATTTATGCATGGAAACAAATATGCATGCTTACCCTAAATGAAAGGAAAACATAAACTTTACAGGTTATTGTTCACGAAGGCATGGTAAGATATATAAAATATTTTAGTATAAATTCATTGTCTATTGTTGTTTTGTTCTGCCCCATAACAAGCCCAGAAAAACAGAGCATTTGAATTATACTCCAGTGGTGTGATTTTTTTTTTCCTTAGCCTAAACATCATATGTCTAGAAAAGCAAATTAAAAAGAGTCAAAAAATCCATCTCCTGGGCCATATGCACAATCATTTTAAGCTTGATGCTGGTCAGCCTAGAGCATATCCTGGTTCTACTAATGAACTGAAAATTTTCCTTGTGTCACGACATTTTTCTCTAATCTGCCTGGAATTTGCCCTAAACTGATCTCAGGGCACACAGAGGCTCTTGTCAAGAGAAAACATTTGTTGATGACTTGGTGACAGATTTTCTCACTAGCACTGACTTCTTTGAAAGATGAAGATGATTCAAGGTGAATTCAAGTTTTTACCAAAGAAAACAAACTCATCACTGTCCACAAAGTGATTGTATAAGCAACACAGCAGCCACTATAATTAATGCCATGCAAAAATAATGAGTGATCTAGGCTGGCTGAAGCTATTTTGCTGCAGAAACTGCTGGGCAGTTCCTAGGAGTTATTGTTGGTCTGGATCTTATGGCAAATGCCTGAAATGCTCAAAGGGATTCTTTACTGTGTGGGTGACTGTGCACTGGAACAGACTGCTTAGAGAGGTTGTGGAATCTCCCTCACTGGAGATATTTAAGAACCTTCTGGATGCAAGTCTGTGCAATGTGTTCTCAGATGACCCTTCTTGATCAGGGAGGTTGGATCAGGTGACCCTCTGTGTTCTTTTCCAGCCTGTCCCACTCTGTTGTTCTGGGATTCTATAACACTGTACAGAAAGCATTGTTTGGAACTCTACTTGACCTCACACCACAGAAGAGAAGAGGACATGAGTGTCGAAGTTTGCATACACCTGAAAAAATCTTTTGTTTCATGTTCTTCTTTGATAACCTTGCTTCTGAGGACTTACATACAGACCGGAAGTGTATTTTATACATAAGGGGTTTTACTTCTGTCAGATGACACTTTGGTGGGTCTATGCTGAGTTGCTTCATTGCTAGAGCAACAGTTCACTATTCCCTATTTACTGCCTCAGGCTAATTGTGAAATACCTGTCCTTACCATCCCTCAGAGGTACCAAAAGCATCACTTTCTCCAGGGTGAAGGGATGTTGACTCATGAAAGGTGTGCTGGGGGCAGCAAAAGTAGTAATGCAGATCACAAAAAGGACCCTATTATGAAATGATACTGCATATGATTATGCATTTTTCTTGCCCTGCACTTGTCTCCTCCCCTGGAGGGTGTATCTTCACTATCTGCAATGTGTTTGTACTGTCCTGGGCCTGCAACTGTTGCCAGGGCAGAACAAGTTTTTGCTTTTCTGTATCAAAACCAGTATATTAGAAATGATTGAACACTGTGCCCTATCACAGGGGAAATTGGAAGAGTGGAGAGCTGGAGGAGGAATAAGAGGAATAAATAAGAGAAACACAAACAAAAGCCTAAAAAGGCAAGGAAAAATACTGCAGTGCGATAGCCCAGCATCTGAAACTTGTATCTGGAATTGCAGTTAGTCACATAAGTCGCTCCCATGACAACAAGTGCAATGCAAAGACTCGTGCATTCCAACTTTAATGCATTTAAATCTCCATTATTGGAGATTAAATCCCAATGCCCCTTAGGAGAACACAGCACCGAGATGGAGAAAACGTTTTAATTACAAACCAACATGAACTAGCACATGTTTAAGAGCAGCTACCAGAGAATTTGCCCCTTTTTACTTTCAGCTCCCTATCCTTGCTATCTTAGCTCCTAAAACGAAACTTATGAGTGACAATGGCCTCTTTTTATTCCTGACTGCTGGCTAAAAGTGTGAATAGATATTAGTGTCTTTATTAGTTATTTAAAAAAAGTGTTTAAGAGAAAAGTGAGGCTCTGTCTTGAAAATCTAAGCTTTGTCAATAAGGATGTAAGAAGTAGATCTCCCTATAAAAGTTCGCAGCAAGTAATACTGTTCTTGGAAAAAAAATCAGTTTTAAACATTTAGAATTAAGAGCATATTGTATTCAATTCCATAGTGCAATATATAATCCGTTTTTCAGAGTAAGTTAGTTTTTACTAATTTATCTCCTTTTTGAAAAATACACACATTCTGAAAGAGTATCTCAGTTGCATAAGACAGAACCCACTCCAACATACACTTCTGACTTCATAAATGTCCTGAGATGTGTGAGATTAAATTAATGTGCAGCAGAGTTTCCATATAAAAAAACTAGAGTGGTAATAACTTTTCTATCTACTTGGTACAAGTAGAAATGTAAAGGTGTATTAGAAAGACCAAAAACCCCTTATGTTTACAGAAATGGATATTATTAGAGATGAAAATGGTGTATTTGAGCCTGTGTTTATGGGAGGCAGAGTGTATTTTCATTTGTGATTTAAGTAAAATGGTTTCAAAGATATTACTAGCATCAACTAACTAAAATGGTCTGAGAATTTATTCCCTCATATAGAATTTCCATTATGCAGCATTTTCACCTGTTCCCAGCCTGGAGAAATGTATACTGTGTTATTTATTCTTCCCTTGGTCATAAGGAGAAGTCTCTACCTAGAATTATTTATGCATATAAAAAAATGTTCCCGTTAGCCAGGAGAGGCCTTTAACGTGCTGGAGTAAAGTTGCTGCAGAAGATGTGGAAAGAAAAAATGTACACAGGGAAACTGAAGGAAAGAAGGAGTAAGTAAAATATATTGTTGTCCTTCAGTTTGCTGCCACATTACCACAAACTGGGGATAGACTATGATGAAAACTGTGTAAGTGAAAGGCAGCAATAAAGAAAGGAAATATCAACTCTGTTCCACAGGTTTAACACATAGGCTAGAAATAATTTCGGTAACACAGCACATTTCAGGCAGAGTTGGGAAATGGACCAGTGCTTTATATCCCTGTCTTCATTGCAGAGCCACCTCTCCTTCCTACGTGTGTTGCTCACAACAGCCCTCACACAAGAGGAAGGCAAAAAGCAGTCTTAATTAGACACATTTAAATTTTTTTGTACAAATGAACAAGTGAAGGGATATAACAATGATTCAATCTACTTCCATTTCTTCCAGGAAGCAGCAGAGAAGGGAGGGAGTGAGTGAAAGAAAGAATTACAGTGGTGTGCTTGTGTTTTGGTTCTGAGCTGTGGGAAAGGGCCTTAGGAGCAGAGTGAAGCTGATGACTCTACTGTTGAACAATGGAGCAAGAGCAATGAAAATCAGAGCTCTGCTTCATGGGAAAACACAGAGCTACAGCAGCTCCAAGAGGTTTCTGCATCGTGCTATTGCTGCTCTGACAGGAAAGCCCTTCAAAACCAAATCACTCTCTCCAGTACTCTGCCCTTCTTATCCTAGCAACACGGATCCAAAAGGAGTGGGCTTGGGCCTTGAACCACCTTCAGGGTACATATTTCCTCAGAGCAGAGTCACTGAGCACAGAGAAGAGGTGTCCAGCAGTTAAGAAGGGTTGTGTTTCCTGACAGAGGGAGCTGACTGCGTAGCTAGGGTTTTGCTGACTGACCTAATCACATCTGTAGCTGCAAGGGGCAGTCCAGCACGTCTGCCTGCAGGGAGGTTTTCCTTCCTTCCCTTTGTGCTGACTTGCTTTGTGTGGCCATCGAGTGAGCTAAGCCAGGAATCTGTCTGGTCATTAATGAGGGGAAAAAGCAAACCAAAAAAAGAGTGGTAGATTTTAGTGGCCTCACTTCACATCACATCTGTGATGCCAGCAGCACTTCTACATGTGAGAAACTCACAGTGCAAGTGTGGTCTAACTGTTCTTAGCATATCTGGCAATGATTCCAGTTCTCGGATGACGTAAGGATAAAAATCAGCCATGGTTATGAAAAGCAGAAAACCTTCCTCATAGCTATATGTCCTTTATCTAACTATCAGGCTCAAAAGCTCCTTTCTGTGAATGGCCACCTCAGCTACAGTAGTCATTGCTTTTGCCAGCACTGAGGGTCAGCTGCAGGACAGTAGCAGCCAAACACTTCTTTCCCTTCTGTCATTACATCCCACTGAACTTTTACCAGAGTACATTCAACCGGCACAAGGAATATGTAAAATTTATTCCCAGACTGGGTGGTGAGAAAGGAATCAAATATCTAGTTTGAACACACCTATCAGAGAGCGGTAGGAAATTTATTTCATTATCACATGACAGCTCAGAAATGATGAGGACCCATTCACTTAAGCCATCTATGAATGGTTTCAATTATCAAGTTAATTTAAGTGTCTGATGGTGCATCTAAGAGCAGCCATTGAACTGACTATTATTATTTTACTCATGTATGAAGTGCTCACCCACATATAGTAGCACACACATGAAACAGCAAGCTATTCCTCATACTCACTAAACATGAATACCACAGCTCATAACTGAGGAATAAACATTATACTGACCATTTAATTTCCCTTCCCATCTAGAAACAACCAGAAATGTCTTCCCTTTTTCTTCAAATCCCCATCCAAGTTGAAACAAATCCCAGTTTTATGCTTCCTCTCCTCTGGGATTTCACTCGTTCTTCAAAAGCAGGGAAACCCCAGCTGCGTTTCCAGCTGTTCACTGAGTTCCAAATGTCAGTGCACCTGCAGCTGGTTTTCTTAATAACATGGATATGTGTTAAATGAGGAAGTATATAAATCAGTCTTACCCAGTAAACAAAAAGTATAGGGATATTCAGTCCTTTTTGTGGGGAAGTGCTACTTTTGGAAGCAATACCTTTTCAAAACATTGTATGATTTCTGGTAGTCATGATAAAGACAAGAAGCCTGAGAAAGTGACTGAGAGCTGAAGGTGGATTCAGATATGCCTCTGAACCGGGCTGGTACAGCTGCTTTACCACCTAAGCAGAACATAAAGGGTGGCAACATTTCTATCCCTGGGTGAGAATCAGAGGAACCACATGGTTCTCCTGCAGAGGTGAGTGAAGATCAGCATGAGAAGGCATGTGTTCTATCACGAAAATACTTGCATGAATGTCCGAGCCCTATCATGGTAATTTTTCTACATCTCTATGAAAGTAATACAAAAATATTAATGGAACTCAAATATAATCATCCACAGAATCTAATCAGTGGATTTCAGTGTGTGCAGATGCAATGGTGGGCCAAGACAGTCTTTGTGATACTGCCATAAACATAGCAAAGAAATATGAAGGGTGAATGGTAAAATGGATTATATTCATAGCTGACTTCCCTGATCCACACAAACACATATGGGATTTCCATTTTACAAAGCTGACATTTTTCCACTGTTCGTTGTTAGTTCATACTCTTCTAAAACCTGACTATTCCTAGATCTTCCAGGTTTCACAATCTGCTGAAATAAAGCTGAGACTGATGTACAACTGGATTCACCATTAAATGCAGAAAGCCTTGCCAAAACCTTGAATGTCGCAAATTGCTAACGGCTGCTGGACACTGTAGATGAGGTCCTCGGATGACCTGAGCTGGCACCACCAGCCCTGTGATGCTGCTCTGCAGGCAGCCAGGTCACAGAGAGCCCTGTGCTGTGAAAGCAGCACGCTTGGGATCACAGGAAGATCAAAGTTAGATTCAGGGTGACAGAAATCTTACAGCTAACAAAATAACTGAAATATCCTGTTTTCTGGGATCTGAAGGGCACAAAATGCCGACAGCTTCTCCTGAAACTGATGGAAATTTAACACTCAACCTCTTTCACTGCTGCAGTTCCTGCCTCTACAGGTGCCATCTCTCAGTGGCTCCCAGCCCAAGAAGACCCTGCCAATTTGTCCCATGTACTTGATTCTGTGCTTTTCTTCTTTAACATATTTTCTCTTCTTCTGGAGCCATTTGAGCTGAACTTGTGAAACAGAATTTGGCTTGCAGGAAAATAGTCTAGGTAAATGTTTAAGGAAAAAATGTTAATGACCTCATGCTCTAAATTTAGGAAGAATAAATTTGGAGAAAGGGAGGAAGGCCTGATTTCCAGTGAAATCCTCTAGCATGCTATTGACTGAAAACCAGCTGGGGAGTTCATTCTTTGATTTAACTCCTCTTTGCGTGACGATTGGTAAAGAACACGTTATTACTGTGGAAAAGCACTTTAGATAAGATGCTGTGACAGTCATTGTAAAATTTACCCTGTTTTTTTTCTAGATTTGGGCTTTCTTCTTACTAATCCAAACACTCTGAAGTTTGCATACTGAAATGGGCTTATTTAAAAAGTCTTATTCCAGCACGTGTACAGTCCATTTGTTGTCAGTATAGGCTGCCAGAGAAAATTATTTTGGTCAGTCTGATGTCTGTTGTGTTGTGCCTACAGAAGCACTCCTTGCAAAAACTGGACTTCATCATGGGAAAATTCTGCATGACAGATCTTCCTCAGCTTGTTAGTGATGATGACATCCTGGGTAAGCTTATAGAAATCACCTGGTTATGAATGTTGCTGATATTCATCTTACATCATCCTCATATGACTTCCTTTTGTCATATTAGAGTAATCTTTGTCTGAGACACTGGAACACACTAATACAACAAACTAATCATTTTTAGGGGTAGATTGATGTTTAGCATGACCACAAAATAAGGCAAGGGACTAATTATCTCCCAATTTATACTTCTAAATGCTAAGTAATCTTTAAGTTCTGTTTTGACCTCTGAGTGCTGAGGACTAAGGATGAAGCAGAATGCAAACTAGCTTGTCATGGCTGAGTTCCTTGGATTAGTAGCTGCTAACCATTGCATTGGTTTACAGAGACAGGCTGGTGCAAGTGCTCTAATTTGTTGTGAGAGGGACACTTGGAAGGTGATTTATAACTTTGTCTAAATAATGCATGCGCTACTTTGTCAGCAAAAGCACCCAAGGGGAAATGCACTGGGCTTTGAAAACAGATAAGCAAACTCACAATAGGTTCAAGTAGTTGCTTCCAGCTGAATTGCAATGAGAAGGACTCAGTGAGAAGGGGGCGCTGTGGTCCAGTCTGGGGTTGAGCAGCATTCATATACACAGGCATCAGGGTGATACATTTGCTTCTCTGACAGCTTGCATCTTTGTTGGCAGCATGAATTCAACCAGGAGAGAAAAGCTCCTGGGAGACATCATAGATAGGTGTGAAAATCCAGCTGGACACGATACACATTTCTATCCTTGAACATGTAAATAGAAAGGGAGGGAGTATGGAGTATTTAAGACATGTGACAAGTTGGTTCCATTTCCTTCATTGAGAAATTTGTGCAAGGAGAAACTGAGCTCTTTGCCTCGATGGTGATATTTTACTTAAGAGTACCCATGTGTTTCTTTGGAGAATATAAGTGCACGTTGTTCAGCTTTGGTGTTCACTTTGGCTGGACCACAGTGGCTGTGAGCAGCACGCACAGAGATTAGGGCTCACATAACTGGGTGTGTGCTGGACGGATGATCTACGGCACATGCAGTTAGTCATTCAGGGTTTGAAGGGCATCCAGAAATTCACAGCAAATGTCCAAGCAGCCTGCTCTCTAAATACAATTTATGGTTAGTAAAGGAGTGTCTTTCTAGGGAAATACAATTTCTTACGGTATCCCTTACACTTAGGTATGTACCAGGCAGACCGTTTAAAGACAAACTTCACCAGCTGGAGCCCACAGCATTTCCCTGCTGTGAACGTGGGAACTAGAGCACCATGGCAAGACTAGTCCCCAGTCTGTGTGACTGCCAGCTTGTGACTGCCCCATCTTTCTCAGTCCCATTGCTAAACATGTGAATCCCGCTCTCTGCATTCCTGAAGGATTTCCTCCGTCCTCAACGTGCAGCATTGCCCAGGCCTCAGCCAAGTGTCTGCTGCCTTCCCTCTGTGCCATAGGACTGGTTTTAGGGAGAGAAGGGGCACAGTGAGGGACAGTGACCGGTATAGTAAGGCAGGAAGGTTAGATAACAGCTAAAAACTCCAAGCCTGGGTCTGAAAGCAGGTATTGGCAGGTTTTGATGGCTGACAGAGGACACCTGATATCTGTAGTCTGTTCATCAAAACTGGGATCCTCTGAGCTGAGCTCGGACACCTTCCTGCCCATTCATTTTACCCTGGCTTCTCCCAGGCATCCCCTGTGTAAACAGTGCCACTTCATCATCCTCCTTCTGCTGGAGAGCCCAACATAGCAGTCACACAGTGCCCTCTGCCACCTGGGCCTAACTGGATCTGATTGTATCTGATTTTTGTTGATTGTATCTGATTCCTGTTATGGGAAAGCCCAGTGTGGAAAAACCTTTGGATACATTTCTATCCTTGTATCTTTGTTAGGACACAACTGAGTTTTACATTTGCTAAGTACGTGGAAAGGTAGGTGAGCCCCTTTGAGCTCTGTTTATTGAAAACCCCGATGGTAGAAAGCAACAGAACAAGCAGCGTATACATTTATATCAGTAGACTGATTATATTCCAAAACTTTCTGCCAAATTGGCACAGCAGTCCAGAAAACCAGAAGTTGTTGCAACTATGACAAATGAATGGTTGCACTCAACACATGCTGTACTATATTAAACACAAGTAGTGTTTAACTGGGAATGGAGTTTGTTCAGTGTCAAGCCATGAATAATTGCAGCAAATAAAAAATGAAGCATGCCTTAAGTGTCATTTACTTTAAAAGGGAGCTTAAGACACAAACAGTTCCCTCAGACATAAAATCTGTGTTTAATAAATAAATTCAATAAACACTTAACTTTGTGTTTCTTCCGAGCCAGGCATAAACAAAAATGTAATATCATGGCTGTGAGCATTATGAAAACCAGGGAGGAAACTGAGGGTTTTCAGATCTTGTTCCATTTCTCCAGGGACTGATAGGGAGAAACATGGACTTGTGCAGCTGTGGCATTGTTTACTATGATTGATATAAATGGGAAATTCTGCAGCCCCATAGTCCTGTAAAACAGCAAGATTCTTGTAGCTTCCGTGGAATAAAACAGGCTATTTCTTGGGCAGTGGCAAGAGTCGTTTTGCATACCCACAGAGTTCAGAAGATCAAAGGAAGAGGGGGATAAGAAGAAGAGGTCTTGACATACTGATGATTCAATAGCAATAGCTTTAACTTTGTAACGTGACTGGAGGTGAATTGCCCAGACTACTGTCCCTCACTATCCTGATGGGCTGAGAGACTGGTGGGGAACAGAAGCAAACTCAAGTCCTGCATATGTGAGAAAAAGGCAGCGGCAGCTCCAAAGAAAAGCAACCGTTCCATGAGCCTGAGAGGCAGATGAAGACCAGCTGTGACAGATGGGCATCTGCTGAAGGGTGGGTTCAAATGGGGATGCATACTGTGCTGACAAGGGAGCAAATGCTACCCTAATCTAGAAGATATGTGTGATTTAATATTTCCCATCCACATTTATCACATTTTCTCTCTCTTCACACTTCCTTTCCCTTCCTTTTTCCTGTCATTCATACTACTTTCTTCCATTTGCCATTTTTACCTTGGGCTTTTTCTCTACCCTTTCTGGGCATCTCTGTCTTTTGCCTTTGCCTCCGCCTCCGTCTCCCTCTTTGCAGCTTAAATTATCCCTGCCAGATAAGAAAGTCGGTATTCTTCCCAAGACAGAGAAGAGATTAGAAGCATCCACTCCTTTTGTGGCATGCTATTGCCTGCCAAACAGACAGAGATCAAATCCTGATGTTCTGGCTTGGAGCAGATATCCACATCCAGTCCAGTGCAGTTTACTCTCTTTGCAATTAGGCAAAACCTAACTAACTGAAATGTTCTGCTTCCCTAGTGCCATGCCAGGTGTTGGATGGGTCTGCAGACATCACAGGAGGCTTTTGGGTCTCCAACATGAGACTGCAGAGCAACATCACCCTTCCGTTGTCCCATTTCTTCCCAAATAACCTCTCACCTTTGAACAACTTGGTTTTGCCTTTCTCAGCAACTTTTTTCAGCTACCCACCTGGCTTCTCCCAAGCAGAGAGAGACTCAGTGGTTTGGAGCCTGGCTCCTGGCTGGTGACCTGTTTCCCTGTGGCTTGGGAGGAATTTCCAGAGGACGGGCGGTATGCGTGCCGCTCTCAGGGGAACTGGGAGACTGCCAAACCTAACCAGCAAACTGGGCCAGGAAAGGCCCCACTTACGCTTTCACCAGAGGAAAGGAATGTTTGTGGAAACTGGGAGTAGTGGAGCTTATTTAACTATGCTTCTCTCCGCACATTCTTCTCAGCCTCAAGCCCAGCACCGAGCTCATGCTGCCACAAGCACTGTGATAGCGAGACAAGGGTAGACAGGTTATTGCTGCAGCCTGGAGCATCTCAGGAAGGATAAAAAGAATTATTGGCTGAGGGTTGGTCACTAAGTAGGCAAGGTAGCCCCACAACTTGTGGTGCAGAGTTTAGTGTCTCTGAACGAGCAAATATGCTGTGGGGGATATGTCACAGAGCTGACACAGCAACAGCCAAACTGAACAGGATTTTGGTATCATGAGAGACACAGGGACAATAGAGACATACAGGATCCCTTCCTTAGCTTTCTTTCCTTCTGTGGGAGAAAAAAATACCACAGATTATGGTCCCCTTGGGGATTTTTGTTTGTGTTAAATAACAAGTGTTATTTGCAGCATATCCTCAAGCTACTTTTTCTTTTCATGATGCTTTGATATATTTTCCCCTCTTCTTTGCTGCATCACCTATCTGTGTAGACAATCAGCATCAGCTTCACCCCTGCCAGTGCCATTTTGCTGAAAAATCCTTTAGCCAACAAGTAACTTGTTTGGGCTGAAAGTTTTTAACAATTGGGGTTGCCACAGGAAACCAAAATCCAGATAATGAATGAGATTGTGGCCTCACTCCCGAAGGCAGAAAAGCTTCTATTGACTTTTGCCATGCTGGTTTGAACACTTAAGTGCTTCTAAAGTTAAAGGAAGGAACAGGCTGGTTTGACCACTTCAAACCAAGGCACACTCACAGCTCCCTGTTTTGCTGCAGGCAGGTCCATGAACCCAGTTGCCTTCTCTTCAGTTTGGATGGAGTCAGTTCCCCTCAGCAGAGCCACCAGGGTGCAGAGGGAGCATTTTCACATATCCTCAGTTCAAACTGGGTGCAGGCTGTGCCTGAGGACAAGCACCAGTGTTTGCCTCCAGAACCCAAGGCTGGCCCTATGGGTCCTGCCCTGCCTTGAACCTGAGCACAGGCATTGCGTGCAAAGTTAATTGCTGCAACACTCAGTGCTTTACCTCAGCAATTTACATCTTGCCTGTCACTATTTGGGTAATCAGAGCCTCTGCAGCCTGATGATGTTCATTAAGACCTGCTGACTTTCCTTTCAATTAGATTGTACTATTCAGCGCTTCTGACAGGATTTCTTTCTGCCTGAAAAGTCATTACACTCCTGCTGAATTTGGCACAATCTACTCTGAGAAAAGGACTTCATGCTTCAGAAACAGAATAAAAAAAAAAAAATTATCACAAGTATTAACAATACGCAGGACTACATGCACACAGTCATCCTGAAGAGATCTGGGGCAAGTGATTTAATTACTCCATGCCTCACAATTGAAAAGGGGTGCTAACATTTCCTCTTCTTAATTACACTGAAAATTCTTTGGAGAAGGAAAGATTATTTGCTGTTCTGTGTGTTTGCGTAATGCCAGATACTAGTGAGCTCTCTGGGCCCAGCAGTTGAGTATAAGGTAATAAGGAGGGGACTCACAGTCTGTGAAAGAGTACATGAGTTATTTCATTCATCACAGAGCTGATCTCCCTTTGGAAGAAAACACTGGCTGCTCAGCATGCATTAACAGCAGTGAGGCAGTTGTTAAAGGAAAGGTGAAGGAAGCTATTTCCATGTGGAAGTGTAAGGAGGGATTTGAACAGCAGGAGGTTCTTCTGAGCTGGACTTTAGATGGGACATGAGGACTTTTGTGCAAACTAATCTAGATTCCATGACAGTTAAATACCTGGAACTGAGGTAAATAGATGTGACATTACAGCATACAAGAATCCTAAAAAAAATTTACCAAAATGGCAGAAAATGTCTTACTGACTTGCCAGTGCTCAGTACTGGGATGGAACTGGGATCACTGAGTAGTTTCTAATGGCATCAATTTCAGCAAATAATTCTCATTTAGCCTAGTACATATCGAAGACAAAACAGCTTTACCTGATGTGTCTTCCTTTTGTTTCTTACCCAGATTTCCTCAGAATTGTCTAGTTCCTCTCTCTTTTTAAATTTTGATTCTGCCAACCAGTTTATGACTGTATGAGCTGTAAGCTTTAGCCATTTTTATCCTGCTTCCTGTGGTGAATAAAGCCTCAGAATCACTTAGATCCTTTCTTCCTAACAGCATGACTGCTTTTATAGAGTACAATATCCGTCTATGATCTAAACTAAAGTGTGGAAACTTTCATAATCTATCCTCCCTCTGATCTCATCAGTTTAGCATCATTGCCCTATAAGAGATTAGAAACTTTGATTTATTTTTTTTAGGCATCCTTTGTGTGTCTTTCAGGTATCCACTGTGAATTCTGATTCAGGGATCATCCTCCATGCAGGTTAAACTAACTAATCCTGCCCCTAAAGAAGTGTCTGAGGAATCAGGACATGCTATAAAGGACTTTGGTTACAGTCACAGCTCTACCCTATTAGACACTTATCCTACAGAGGTTAAATCCATCCAGCTACCTTTTGCAACACCAAGCAGCTTTACTAGGCACTAATAACTAATCCATTTTCAGGCCTTTCTTCAGTCTTTTCCCTGCTCCTCCTCCAATATCACTTTGTTTGGTAGTTCCAGACTGTAACCACAGCTGATGCCCAAGGGACCTGCCCCAGGGAGTGGAAAGGCTCTCTCTGTGCTGCACAGCAAAGCATAGGGCAGAGATGTCAGTGCCAGAAGCAGTATGATCATATCAGTGTGGCACTGGGTCCAACCAGGTGATCCCTACTGAAAGGAAGAGCTCATTCCTTGGGCATATGCCACGAACAGGCTATCATCCTGCTGGGACACCAGCTAGAGTCCCTGCACTGTCCTGTGACGTGCATGGCAGGCAGCTCGCCTCACTGCTGGGTCTGTGCTCTCTGCTCCACACACCACTGTGCCACACAGATAACTTAGCTGCTCCCTTAGCTCATTAATTCTAAAATATTTTCCAGACCTTCTTGAAAAGTATTTTTGTCTTTCCTTTCTTCTAATTTTTTAAAAGGCAGAAAATATTCTTCTAATGCCTCCTTCCTACTACTTACAGTGTAGGAAGGTTTGGTTTTTTTGGATCTAATTTTAGGTCTGTGACCTAAAATTATGCTCATCTCTTACACAACTCTTTGCAAAAGAGTTTAGGAAGTAAAAGCATAGGTATATAATTTGCCTTCTTCAAGTCAGCCAGATGAAAAGCTAATTCCTCTGAATTTCAATCCCAGGCAGCCCTTCAGGAAGTACCTTCCTTTCTTTACAGGTAGAGTTGAGATACTTGGTGCAGTAATAATTTGCATCAGGGGACTCCAGGCTACAGACACGCTTTCCCAGGAACTGGATGAGCTTAATGGAACAGACTCAGGGCATACGGGAAAAATCTCTGTGGCAGATCGATCAGTCATTTTGCAGCTTCAGTGAGGTCACTGGAATGGACCCAACAAGCAGGGAAGTTGGGGCAGTTGAGGCAATTTTCCAAGTGATCACGTGAGAGCCAGAGAAAGAGGAAATATTGCATTTTCTCTATAAGAAGTAACATCCTTTACGCAGCCAGGCTTAGACTGAATTGACTCTGTTTCATAGCATTTCACACCTTTCATTTGCACTGAATATTTTAAGAATTGGATAACAATGACTTTATAGAAACAAAAGGAAGTTGAATAGATGTTGCATTTTAAAAAGTTCTGTTAGCTGGTCCAGCTGGTGTAATTTTGTTTTACACTGGGATCAGAATTCTGGAAACCTTGTCATGTCCTAAATAAGCCCAGACCATAACCTGGTATACTCAGGGACTGCTGGGCACATATGTGTATGTGTTTGATCATTTGTGTTGCAATTACATGCTGAGTTCAGCCCACATTCCCTTTGCTCGTGCTGTCCAAGCCAAGCCAAAAACATGTTACTGACAGTGGTGGAATCCCAGAAGTTGCTTGAGCAGGGAGGGCCTGGCTGTAAGGATGCATTACGGGATGCAGTGGGAAGAGAAGCAAATAAGACGAAAAGCTGTGGGGATGCAGGGCATGCCCTAAACTCCAAGGCACTCGATCTTTGCACACACAGCAAAGATCAGCAACTGGTACACAGCAAATGATCACAAAGATTGGAACATACTAAACACTGATTCCTTATAAAAATACTGTCTGACTTTTTAGCAACAGCCAGTCTCTTTCTGTTCTAAACAGTCTTCCCTCTTCTGGCACCAGAGAGCTGCTAGTCTGCGGTAGCAAAGCCCACAGGCAGAAGCAATGGGCAGAAGTTGCTCATGTAGTAGTACTTGCTCCAACAAACTCTCAAACTAAGTTACCACAAACCTAGACCAAATACTAAAAGTTTGCACTGTTTCAGGAAATTAAGGAGGATGGACCTTCTGTTCTTCCAAGTAATTCCTTCTGCAGAAAGCCTTCAAGGAGAACAAACAGATCCCCCTGGTGCTGTGGAACTGCCATTTGACTTTCACCAGCCAATAGAGACTGGGTAGAAAATAATGCATGTGGACCATAAAGATATGGATGGGACTGTAATGCTGCTTTTGAGGTCTGGAAGGAACAACACAGACACTCCCCCAAAGCATGAAACCCCAGTGGTGTTAATGTATCCTTTTCTCACTGATGGGTGAAAAGTGTTTTACCTGCTTATTTTGTGTTTTTCAACATCTCTTCTTCCAGCCTCCACTGAAGGGTTCACCCTCACAGCTGTTTCTCCACTGTCTAAAAGCCACAACCATACTAAATCTGCATCTTCACTCCCTGAGTAACCACACAGCAAGCATGCTACTGTTCGTGTGCCATTTATTACAATCAGGCAGCCCTTATAGCAAATAAACTACAGCCAGCTGAGATGAAATGTGTTAATAGGGATTGCCTTAGGGTTTCTCCTCAGGGAACAGACAATTCTTATAATGCTCATAAAGCTAAGTTCTGCTCTCCAATGGATGGGTACTTGTCAAAGAAGTTTAATGAAAGTAACTGTGTGGGAAGCAGTGACTCTGTCTCTGGTTACCACAGCTGCATGTGTGTATTTCTTTTTGTTTTCCTTTTTTTTTTTTTTTAATTTGTTTATTTTTGCAGTCAAAAAACAGGATTTGTTTCTTTGTTTCTCCAGCAAAAACGTCTCTTAAGATCTGGAATTCTTATTTGGAACCTTAAGAAATTAGTATGACCTCTGCCATTGCATAGGGAATAATACAGCAGAAACTTAATGCTACCTGTTCTCCCTCAGCAGGTGCTTCATGAAACACTAGAGGGTAATTCCACACAGTTAAGCCTACAAGGGGCTCAAGGAAACTTGAGATGATGACAAGAAAATTGTTTCATCATCATTCAGGACCTTTTCTTTTTTATTCTGAACATGTCCATCCTAAAGGCCAGGTTTTGCCTGTGACTTCTGGACCAGTGTCCATAGTTCAACCTAGGCAAGCTGAGGAGTGTGTGAGATTTTTAATGCAAATGGCTGAAGGAATAAAAAGAAAAAAGAAAAAAAAAAAAAAAAGAAAAAAAATAGTAAAGCATTCTCTGTTTTCCTGCCAGAAGTGTCGGTGGTTTGGTTTTTTTCCATTCATTGATGCTTCTAAGCAAAGGGAAAAAGGGAGGTGGCAGCCTGGAGTTCCCAGTCACTAGTCAGCACAAGTATGTCCATCTTTTCTCTTGTCTGACATTTTCTTGAGCCAAAGCTTAAATGACTGGGCTGGGGATCCAAGGCTCCCCCAGTACCTCTGAGTGAAAAAATGGTAAAAGCTGGACCTTGTTGTATCCAATATTGACTGTTCATTTCTATTGCAAACAACAACTGTTGGCAATTACAGGAAGACTCTTTGCCTATTGTTTTATAAACAGTTTGGACTACTAGTCAACCTGAAGATGATACACAGATCTGTCTTTCATTTCCATCTGTCCAGATGTTGATCTGTCTTTGCTTTTTCATTGCAAAACTCAGATTGGGAGTTGGATAAGACTGAAACGACTGAGGTTTAACCCAAACAAGACTCAGTTGCCACTTGTGGAGGGAGGGAAGAGCTCTGAGTGTGTGGAAGGGTGTGTTATATCTCAGTACTCAGATTTTATCTTAGGTTTCTGAGCAGTTCAAAAATTAGGACAGTGCTATGGTTCTCTCTAGATACTGCAGATTAGGCTCGAACTGGTTGGGTTGACACGTAGATAGTTCAGGGGAGTGGAGGTTCTCTGAAGTAGTTATTGCTGAAGGAGTCATGCCTCTAAAACATTTTTAGAGCTGAACAGTCCCAGTAGTTGGGGAAAAGAAATTGGGTTTCCTCCTCAGCAAATATCTGCATACAATATTTGTGACAACTGAACTCCTTATCACAACGGAGAATGAATTTTCTCTGCCCTCTGAAGTCTCCAAAAACAAGCTACAGAGCTTCCAGCTTGAAAACAATCTTCTTTCTCAAAAGGCACAATAGAGTTCTGATGTTTTTCTTAAAATACTCATGGTGATTAAAATTGGACTTTAATAGTTGCATGAATTTCTTTTAGGATTGTGATGTTGTTGTTTAATTAAAATAAATGTGTTAGCAAAATGAAGGACATCCTTAAGTTGCACAGGGATTATTTCATGACAAGGAACCCTTTTTTTTTTTTTTTTTCTCCATTCCTTAAGTAAGGTGACATCATTCTTCCAAAAGGTAGGGTTGTGGGGATCTATTTCTGATATTCTCAGTTTTTTATATGTCATCCCTGGAACATCAAACTTACCTACAGAATTAAGGGATCTTATGATGACAATTTGGGTTATTTTCTCTATTACACAGGAAGGGAAAAGTTAGGTGCATGAAGGTATAATGACTCATGCAGTATCATCCAAGAAACAGGTGGAAAAGTTGGGGAAAGAACCTGCCATTGTGAGTCCCAGGTTAATGCCCTGTCAGTGAGCTCCCCCTAACTGTAAGGAATAATTAATTAATTCATACAGCCTTAGCAGAATTGTGCAGCTCTTCATGAATTCACTCAGCCATTCTCTCTCTTACAAAACCAAAATCAAACCCAAATAGCAGACTAGAAAGGTACCAGCTGCAATGAGGAAGACAGGGGAGGTCAGAGTGTGGGGGGAAAGCATCTGAATGCTCTATTTTTTTTTTAGCAGACTCTGGCTTCTTTAAATCTCTGTGAATCTCAATCTCAGAACCAGAGAAATCTTCTGGGAGGTGTTTCCTTTCTCCAATTCCAGCAGCTACTGAACCCATGCCAAATACCAGATGAGAGAATAAAACCAAAAAAGGGAAAGGACATCATCTCTAGCTTTTAAGCAAGCATCTTCTATGCAATCCAATAGTCCCAAAACATTCCATATGTTACTGTCACACAGCTGAATACAGGGTAGGGCAGCAGGCATTCCCAGACACCTTACGCAATCTAGACATTCATGTCTTTACTATTACCAGGTATCTGCCTGCCTGAGCAAAAGATTATGCCACCTGTGACTGCAAAGGCCTCTATTTTAAGGTTTAATAATTTATTTTTGTAAATGCAGGAGAAAAATGAGAAGGAAGAGAGAAAGGAAAAAGTGCAAGAATGTAATTTTGGTTCTTGAGATATTTTATTATAATAGAATACATATATCATTTTATCTTTTTGCTCTTAATCTTGTGTATTTCTCTATTTAGCCATCTAATTTTTAGCTGAACTGTTTAATGGAGAAAAAGAATTCCAGAGCTGGGAGGGACAAATTGTATATATATGTATGTGTGTGTATATATATATATATATATACACACATGTATAATGCAGCATAATTTCAGATCAAACCTACAAAGTCAAATTTTTTGTCTTAAATAGTTTTTCATGTTTAAATCTTACCTCTGCTCCATCTGTGGGTCACAGTGGCATGAGCACTGTAATAGAACAGCAGCAGCAGCAAAGTCTTCCAAATCATCCTTCTCTTTAAAATACGTGTGTCTAGCTGTATAGTAGCTTTTCAATTTCCCACCTCCTTTCTTTTCAGGAATAAATAATGGCTTTTCCTCTCCCCCTCCCCCTTTGAAGAAGAACCTGTCTGTTCTTCTGAGTACAGCTGAAGTCAGTGTGCAGCTCTTTTCCCAAACCAAGTCTCCTCGGGATCAGGAAACTTACTTTCACAGACAGACTTTGTTTTTATCCACATCTGGAATGACTCATAGTGCATGTGAGTTTGCTGGCAGCTGGGTGAATAAATATCATTACATTTTTGTAGTTGAGTTTCATTTGTTATATGGGCCAGTTGGAATTTATTTTTGTCCAATAAACAGCCACAAGTACCTTCATTAAAAGACACTCCTGAAGTCTAGCTCTGCAGCTACTCCTCTGTAACACAGGGGGCTATATGCTAACCCCTGTCTGAGGCGAATCCCTGCTCTGGAATGATGTACAGCCGCCTTTGGATGCATCAGTCAGGGAGTGGGGCATGTGCTCTGCAAGAACATTTTGCTACTGTGATTCATATAATCACTCCTTTATTAAGAACATATCATGCCGCTCTTGGACTTCAGTTCTGCAAGAGAAGCTCTGGCCTTTTCCTCCATTTGGCCAGTTCAGAGAACAGGAAGGTCCAAATCCTTAACTGGCTCTCTTCAATGGTACTAAGAGGAACACTTAACTATCCTAAGGACAATCTCCAACAGCCAGGCTGAATATGGAGGGGTGATGCTGGAAAAAAAAAGGCTACTGGTAGACGTCTCCTTGCTGATGCTGGTGCCAAGGAAGACAACATTGGAAGAGTTTATCCCAGACTGACTCAGTATGGAGGAAGCTGCTCTACCTGGCACAGCTTCAGCAGCAGCATCAGGGAGTGCTGTGTGGGAATATAGAACCAGGATAACAACAGGTTGCTGTGTGTTGGAACAAACTGATGAAAAGTAGGAATATAGGGGCTATTTACAGAACAAAGGGATAGGGGATACTGCATTTGGTACCTAAAAGTGATAAATCTAGTTATTTTCTTTTGTAGGTGAGAGTAAGCCAGGAACAAATGCACAGACAGCCATGAATCTATACTGGTGTAAAACTGGCACATAAGAAAGGAGGCTCCAGCTCAGAAGGTATAAATAGAAGGATTAAGGGAAAGGATCAGGAGCTGGAAAGACAGAGGGCACTGTGGCTCAGGATTAATGTGCACTGGCAGGGCAGCATGGAGAAAATCTGTTCAGCTCCTGTATGCCTCATGCCAACATCTGGCCTTAGCCTCAGTCCCCTCATTCTTCCCTTTCCCAGCTGAAACACCAGCTGTAAAGGAAGGAGGAGGGTCAAATAAGGTTGTCTTGCTGAAGGCAAGTTCACTTCTTTTCCTACATATACAGATTTTCCTATGCTCAGACTGCCTCAGGTTACTCCCACATGAACAGCACATGAATGTAAGACAGTATTTTATGTGCCAAGGAGATGACAAAAGGTGCAATTCAAGTAGAGGGTGGCTAACCAGCTCTGTCTATATATATTCTTGTTACCATAACATACTAGGGATGGGTCTGAATGCAGGGTTAAAGTCAGGTGTGGGCTCATTCATATGTATCTGCCCAGAAATTATGGAGCTGGAGTAAACTGAATTCTGTGTTTCCTAGAGAGGGGGAGAGACAAAGAGAAATGCCACAAGAGAATGATTATTCCTACTTTGCTCAGATCACTTAGGACAGGATGAGTTGCTCTTGAAGAAGGTAGATCCAGTCACCAGCAGGGCTAATTCTGGGATGTTGTTCATCAAGATGATTTGCATCATGAAGGTGCAAGCTGCAGCATAGCACAGGGACAGTCAACCACTGAGGAAAAAAACATTGTGGTATAATTCCTACTGGAAAGGTTTCAGCCAGTAGGGAGGGCTTGAGGAAGTACACTTTAATTTAGTAAACCACCCTAGTGAAAGCCCTCTAGCAAGCAAACAGCGTGGGTATAGATGGCTTCATTATCTTAACTGTATTACACTAACTACCCTGACATGATGATCTCAGTGTCAGCAGGGTCTGTGAACTAGATTTTTCAAAGTCAGGTAAACATGGGAGAAGTAGCACTTGGGATGCACATTGCAGGCCTGAGAAATGAAAGAAAATGATGAGAAAACTTCAAATCCTGTGGGGTAACAAAGGAACATCTTTACAGTGGTATTTGGGGAGGATGAGTGCAAACTTCTGAGGTGCCATATCATATCTTTGCTCACATCTAAGGAAGTAAGAGCTGATAAGAGAGGAGTAAGGAGGCCAGGTGGGCTCTATGCCCCTCTAAACCAGAATTAGAATAACTTGCAGAAAGAGCCCTGCAGAATGACTCTGTCTCCTGGCTGGCAACAATGGGACACTTCATTTGCTTGTTAATTGTCACTACTTTATATACCCAGCCCAGAAAGACTGAGGAGCAAAATCCTAGGAATTTCCCTGCCTAATCTCCCCTCTAGGCTCTGGAGAAAGCACCCTAGAAGCAAGGGAAGAGTTTCAGCTCAGACAGAAGTGATGTGTCATAGGACAGGCATACAAATCAAAAGGAATGAGAGTATGAAATGATTACTGAGCTCTATTTTTTCAGATCCTGGAAGTGTTGCCCTGGAGTTAGATAATATATGACATTTTTTAAATCACTGTTTATTTCTACTTAATCTGAGTATGGCTACAGAATCCTCTCTAGCAGCCTTCTCCTCATCTGAGCTCAAATACAAACTCTCCCCATCTATGCTTCAGTGTCCCAGTCCACAGTGCAGTCTTCAAGCATTCCAGCTTTTACTGTCTCTCTGCATGTACCACAACTGTGTGGCAGATTTGCCTTTAAGACTGTGAATGATGTACTCACATCTGTTTTCTTACAGGAAATGCAGCTATAAATATAACAGGCCCATATAAAACAGAGAATGCTTTTGCTGTAGAACCTCCTCAGAAAGCGTAAATATCCCTTTCCCCCCTTAAAACTGTGAAATCTTTTTCTCTCTCATATGGATGTATATATATACATATGAGAGTCAAATCCTCCCTATTAAAAAGCCCTCCAGAGGAAGCCAGGAAATAAATCTTTCAAGCATGCTCAAGCCACTTCAAGTGTATAGCTTCTATTCATCTCATGACTATATTTTATTAGATAGTTTCTCAGCTTCAGCTCAAGGCAGTTTTGTCTGTGCTGGAGGTTTGAATCACTGCAACTATAATGAGTGCTGAAGCAGGGTAGAAATCCTCACTATTTATAAATATTAAACATTCCCTACACTGCTTTGGAAGCATCAAGCAAAGGAGCTTTACAGTGAGGAACTCATCCTGAAGATGCACCCAGAGGGAGAGGGCACCATGCTGCTGAAGCGAGGAGGCCGAGGGCTGCTCTGCCAGCTGGTTGATATTCAGGACTTAAAATCAGTGTAGTGCTAGACTTAACTGTCACAGCTCTGTTAAGGTGAGTGTTTATGTTTTACCAAGTCTCATAAATTTAGGTCATGCAGCTGCAAGTCCTCCAGTGCTCCCAGTACCTGTGAGACCCCTCAGGCACAGGAAAGGTGTGACTGCTGCCTCTGGCAGGCTGTTTGAGGTGAAAATGGACATTTATGCAACTCTCAAAGACTAGATACCAGTGGAGCAGCTTTTCCATTTGATTCTCATCCTGATGCTGTCAGTGACTCTCTGTATACTGCTACTCCCACAAAGTCTTTTTAAGGAACCTGAAAATAGGGCAGAGTGGAAAGAAGTGCATGAAGACCAAACAGGGAAGCTGCCAGTTGTTTTTTTTTTTGCAGCCCAGACAGGGTGAGAGCAGGATCAAAACTGTCTTTCTTCTCATCACAGATGTTGTCACGGTGAAAGGACAAGTTCAGCAGGCTGGATATGTAGAAATCCTGTATTTCCAAGGGAATGCTCTGGAGTGACCAATGCACCAGGTGAAATCTCATTGTGTGAAATAACATAATCTAAAAAGAGAATGGTAGGGGAAACAAGGCAATTCGTGATCCAAGATCAGAAGCCTGTGGAACTTTCAAGGAAAATAATCTGTTTCACTGTGGAATACCAGCTCATGATATCAGTTCAGCTCTGGTTTTGAGAATCTTCTGCCAAACCCAAGGAAAAGTCTCAGTCTGCCCTGACACCTCAGTCACTGTGAGAGTCCCTTGCAAATTTCCTATCAAACAGACAGCTTTTCTTTTCTTTTTTTTTTTTTTTTTAAGACTTACCTGTTTCAGTTGGAAAACAGAGTGTGTGTGGGAAGTTCCTCTGAACAAGAAACTCTGCTCTGCAGCCAGAGCCGTCGTGCACCACAGGCATTGCAGTATCTGCCCGCCAGTGCCAGTACAGGGGAAAAATCTGCCTGACACAGACACTGATCTCCTTCCCACCACAGAGAAGGATAAATGGAGACATACACGCAAAGTGACTCACTCACTGAATGAACTGATGGCAGGGCTGGGGGTAGACACCAAAAGCTGATCCATTCCTCTGCCCAGAACCTGCTGTGACACTGCAAGACCTCATACAGCATCAGTGCCTTCCAGTAAAAAGAGCAAGTAGCTTCCACAAGAGGCCAAGAAATACCCTCATATCAAGGAGCACAGAACGGAAAAGAAACAGCTGTGCACAAGCTCCTAGAAGAAGGTGGTTTTTTGAAACTAGACTACTGGCATTTCTGCTGCGTAGTCCATAATGACTATTGCCAGCCCCTCAGAAGAGGTTGCAGTTTCCTGCAGCAACTATTTGAATGCCAGAATCTCACCAAGCCTCAGAGCAGTCACAGCCATGAAGAACCTTACATAGCCATATGTGCAATGGATTTGGAAGCTGGAAGAGATTTTGAGGCAACTTTTAGTCATGCCCCAGGTTTCCCTTGCTGCCTTCACCGAGCTGCCTGAGCTCACATTCACAAGAGCGCTTAGATGCTGAGCTGATACTTAACAGATTTACATTTAAATAACTGAAATTTAAATTCTGCACATGCAGCTTTGCAGATATCTGAATGCCTTGTGTACCTAAGCTTCCCCTGTGAGGCTCCTTAAATGCTTGTATCACTGTATCTACGTTGAAAATATTGAGCTGCTCACATCCTATTTCACATTTCAAACAAAATATCGAGACTTGCCTTAATACTTACAGAAATATATGACCGGAAAGGCCCCTGCTCAAGTCCCCATGTTGCACACTTCAGGTTTTTTCCACATATTCAGGAAGCAGATGGGACATATATTTTACTATGTGACTTGTTTGCTTGAGAAATTGTCTGCTTTATAAGATA
Source organism: Myiotriccus ornatus (assembly GCA_036023395.1). Lineage (NCBI taxonomy): Eukaryota > Metazoa > Chordata > Aves > Passeriformes > Tyrannidae > Myiotriccus > Myiotriccus ornatus. The sequence continues at coordinate 60,677,206 of JAYRBT010000042.1, read as the reverse complement.
TCCTGCCTCAGACGTTTTCTCTGCCCAAGACGATGAGAATACACATCGTAAGAGATAGTCTAAGACCTGAATTATAGGATCTTCTGGGATGGAGCTTTTCAACTCTGTTTCTGAATTTATCTATGGGAGGTAATTAAATATTCATTGTGGCAGAGAGAAGGAATATGAGGATGACTCTTGCCATGATCACAGCACTCACACATAAGATGCAGGTCTTACTACCTACCTATCTTTTTTTATTTGGAAGCAGTATACATTCCATGCATATTTTATTAATCAACAAGATCATATAAAAGACGAAAGCTCAAGTTGCCCCAAGTAGAAGACATATTTGAACCCAGATTCTTGGTTCCTAGTCGAGTATGCTAACTATCTAAGAAGAGCTCACTCTCCTGCATTAGATATAAAAAAATCAGGAGAGAACTCATGTTTACAATGAAAACCTGAGCACAGACAAATTAACTCCCACTAGCTTTAAGCTGTAAAGCGGACATAAAATTTAATATGTCCCTTTCTCCTTGATATTTCCTCTTGACTAGTTTAGATAGTCTCTGTGTTTCAGCTTGGATTATGTGAATTATTCTCAGAAATCAGGCTTTCTGCCCAGGCACTGTACAGAGAGCCCAGATACTGAAGCAGAGGCTGTGAATGCAGTTCAGAATGAAGTTAAGAGTGCTCACAGTTTAAGCCCAGCAGTGCCGAGCCAGGGTCTTTCCTACACCAAGACTTCATAAAAATGATGTGTTAGTAAGACCACTTTGGTCAAATGTGTGTTAGACTACATAGAAATTAAGGATGCCACTTTTTTCCCCCAAAAAAGTTTCAAGACAACATTCAAAGGCTTTTTTTTTGTTCAGTCAAGGTGCTGCTGCTCACAAAAATCCACAGAGGAAGGAGCATGGAGATACAGTCAATAGGCAGCAGGAGCTACCACAGGAAAGTCCGTGATGGGAGGCTGATTTCTTTCTCTCACTGCACCTTATAAAATACAGACTGTTAATTTTCCTTGTGGCTGCTAGGGCACTTGCTGATGTAAATCACTACATCTTCACCTCCCTTAGAGAATCTCTGCCGATTTATACCAGCTTATAAGCATGTAGACCCTGCTGGGTAATGCAGCACAACCCTTTTGGATAATTTAACTTCCCAAAGATTCCCTCAGTTCTGCTTTGTTACAACCTGTTGGCCGCCAATGTAAGCTCCAGTGGCACAAAGCCAATGTAAACACCAAGGCCATGACTTGCAGTTAAGCAACAGAAATTGCTGTTAGCAGTGCTACTGTAAAATGAAGTCTGAAATGCAGCAGACAAGAAATATCTGTCACAAATCACTGCTAATATATAAAGGAAGGTCAGCTATGCAGAGCATTTCCTGCTTTTCAGTCTGCAAAGCCAGTAATGACAGCACTGAACATTCACAGAGGGAGTTTTATGATTAAATCCTCAGAACTGCAGAAAAAAAAAAGTCTCTTCAATAAATATTATGAAATGTTAAATCCAAACCAAAACAAAACCAGAGCTTAACAATACAAAATCAAGAAAAACTGATTCCATCTCTGAAGCAGAAAGAAACACCAAATGCTAAACATAAGCTCATTACCAGAAGTCATTATCAAGAATAGCCAGACCAGATCTTTCTTCAGATTTTAAGTTTTGTTTAGAGTATAACCAGAGATTCATCAGCTTGTTGAAATTGTGGATGAAATTGTTCTGGGGTAAAGAGAGAGAAAAAATATTTGGCTAATAATTATAAAATTAAGACAGTAGAAACACAGTAAAGATGGATTTTTTTGGTGATAGTATTAGAGGTGTGGGGTGATGCAGTGGCATTTTGTGAAGACTCAGATGGGAGTGGGATGAGATTGGATCATGCAAAGAGGACGACAGAGGAGGGGTGGGGTTAAGAATGAGCACCAGATGCAGGTGAGGTTGTGACATCAGCATACAGACACAGCAGCTGAACAGAGACGGCCTCTTTTGTAAAAGACCTGAGATAAAACCTGAGTCAATGGGAAGTGCAATGTTGAAAGTCAGATTCCTGATTTGAAAACTTCCATCTACTGCTTCTGCCAGCTAACACACTGACATTCCCACTTGTTTCCTCCAGTAGCACTGCTGAGACTCTTCCCTCCAGTCAGAAGAAGAAGGGTGGTCTAGCTCTTCTTTTCTTCTTGGGCAGCCATGTGAGCAAAGCAACTAGATGTGCAACAGGTGGCCTGCAAAGCAAAGCCTGAACCTTCAGATACTAAACACTGCCCTCTGGAGAAATGAGCATTCTCTGCCCCATCAAGCTTTTTTATGCTGAGGATTCACAAACCAATTTCATTTCTCCTGCAAAATTAAATCTTGATAGTTCCTGGTTGCCTAAATAAGCCACTTAAACCACTTTGCAGGTACGTAGGATGCAGGGAGTCAAAACATCCTTAAAAAAATGGAGGTCTGATGTGTGTCTGACGCCTCAGATACACTGAGAATGTGCAGATCTTCAGAAATGTAAGAGTTACTTTTCCATGCTACCAGTATACTTGGATGTCAGACCTCCAGAGAACCAATACATCATTTTCTGAAGAAGCAAAGTTTTGTAACATGAGAAAAACTTTGTGGCAAAGGTCTTCAAGAGTAATTCAGGGATTCTTCCATTTATTTCTTTGTGTGATGCAGGCAAACATTTGCTTCGGGAAAAAGGCAAACTTTGAGTAAAACATTGACTTTTTTCCTGCCTTATTTCGCTGTGTGCAGAAAAGGAAGGACAATGCTGCCCTTGTTCCTCATCTGTTTATCTTTTTAGACTCTAAAATCTTTTGGCAAGAGACTGTCTCTGCCATACTAAGCACACACGAGCCTTCACCTCTGCTGAAGCCCTGGGGTGCTTTAGGTGTCCAGTCAACCCACCATACTGTGCCTATGATTGTAGTGAGCCACAGAGACGAAGGAAGAGAGAAAATAATTTTATTCGAACAGGTCACATCCTGAATCATTCCTGACCAACATAGCCAACTGGGATATTTTGCACACTAAAGGCTTTGTTTAGCAGCCTTAGGAGATGAAAAAAGTGCACAGCTCCTCTAAAGTAAAAATCAAGACACCTGCTTCAGTTGTAGGGAGGTGTGAGGACACGCAAGAGCGACAGCAAATATTAGTTACTCACTTCTCCAGGACTTCGTTTGTCTCCATTTAGTGAAACAGCAACTTGATCATAATGATAAGAGCTGAGACACAGAGTTTTAACACACAGCACAGAAAATAACACAGAGGTTGGAAAGGAAAAGGAGGTCAGAGCCAATTAAATCTCCTAGGCTGCACAGACTAAAGTAACAATCAATAATCTGAACACATTAAGTGTTGGATGGTCGTTCAAAACACATTTTTTTCAGACCTGTGAACCAGGATTTTTCTTGATAAAGAGCTGTAAAGTGAATAGCATGTTAAAACCCTAGACTGTAACTCAGGCTTATAGCTAAAATCTGTCCTGGATGGGAGATTTGATCAAGGATAAAGGAGCAAAGGTGAGTGTAAAGCACAGGTAATACCTTGGGTTTAAAAGAGCTCTCACAACTGCTTTAAAGCACTGCAGCTTTCAAAAGACTTTCTTCCCAGCTCTCTCTTTCTTCCCTCTCTCTTTGCTCAGGCTCATGGGGCATCCTACTGCCTTGTGTGTACGTAAGTGGTGGGGTAGAGGTAGATTCAAAGCTCCCAGCCATCCTGCTGGGCTCCAGGAGCTGCTTGTTGCTGGGGCACGTCCTCATCCGCAGCAGGCTGCAGCTGCCCAGTGCCACGTAGCTTGACAACATAAAATGCTACAGTGTGGTGACAAAACTATCATGGGGCCTTTATAAAACTGTTTTCAACAGTGCCAGCTTCCTAAAAATACCCCAAATAAACCAAAACAAACAGACTGTGTGAGTGAATAACGGAAGCAAAACAAAGTTCCTTCTCTTCCAGAGAAATAATGGATGCATACAGCAGGCAATTCCCTTGCTGGAGAGGTCCACAACGTCTGAAGTTAATGTATATTCCAGCTAATGGGAATTGTAATCATTGGCATCAGGCCCACATTTAGCTCAGTACCAGCCCTAGCACAAGGGAGGCATTCAGAAGCAGCTCACATCCAAGGGCAGGAGAAATGAGCTGCCAATTGTGTCAGACGTGTTGCCTTGGGGAAAATTGGGCTTTTACCGCTGCTGCCTGATACATTTCCCTGATTCCTTCCAGAACAGGCTGCTTCTGCTGTGCCTAGCACCCACAAACCACCCAAATTAATAGGATAGTGTTCTTACTATCTGCCAAGATTTCTTTGTTGTGTATGGTGTGGTGCAGGGGGGACCACACAACCAAATACCTTTCTTGGTGCTGAGAAGGGTGTGTTCTGGTTCCTCTCTGAAGTGCTCTCACTTTCTTCCTTCCTCAGCTTGGCACAAAAGCCTGAAAGCAAATGTAATGGAAAAAACAGCAAATTCTCACCCCCCTTTTTTTCCCTTGAAGAACCATACATACAGTCATACACGCCTGTCTGTATGTAATCATATGGAGGGAGACAATGCACTGCTTCGAGCAGCTCCCTCAGGGACAGAAGCTGTCTTTCATGCACTGCAGCAACCTTACCTCTCTGATGGCTGGACTTGTCATTCATCAGGGCTTGTATCAGCTGCTCCTTGCATCCTGGGCTGTGCTATCAAGTGCCAAGAGACCAAGAGAATAGTCTAATTAGCTCGACTTGCACCAAACCTCCAGTGAACTAATGGTACTGGCTCCACTGAGACCTAGATCCTATTGTGAGCTGAACAGTTCCCCATTGCTAAGTTACTTTAATTCAGTGGGGCTTGAACCATTACGGTTCCCATCTCTTTCTACTGTACTCGTTAGCAAAAACTGCCATGGAGGCCAGACTGACTCCGTTTCTTTTACGTCACCTGTGGCTAAAACAAGAAAAGTGTTTACAGGTAACAGCAGCCATACTGCAGGAAGGAGAGAGAAAGTACTGTCTCCCTTTCATAACCAGTAAAATCAGTGAGATTCAGGTAAATCTAGAGGTGACAGGGCACTGCATGGTTAGTATGTTTCTTCTTGGAAAACACCAATTAAATGAAACAAATTTTCTAAAGTAGTGGAAAATGTGTGTACCATTTCCGGCAGGAAATATTTCTAAACCCCAGAGGGAACTGTTGGTCAAATTTAAGAGAGCGTTCAGTCCTCAGTGAATGAATGGATTGCTGCAAGGTATGGAAAGCTTGGATCCAAGTCCTTGTAATTCCCACATTTGAGACAAGAACCTTACCTGTCTATTGCCTACATGCAGAGAGAGTCCTTTGGGCTTCTCCATTGAAAACATTCCATTTCCTTCAAACAAATCATATTAATGGAGACAGGGATACTGTCCTCCATATCCCATGAGAATATTATAAACTTAGTGAACACCTTCCTCCCTCTTCTTCTTAATGAGTAACTACTTACACAAAATGATACCAATATAACAAAAGGAGTGAAGTTGAAACTGTCTTTTTCTGAAAGATATTGGATTTGTCTTAACACTTTTGACAGTGGAAAATCTTTTGCAGGGCAAGAAACCAGGTTTACCGTCAGCATTAATTATGCCCCTGTAACAGGAGATATGATAAGCAAAACTAGGCTTAATGTACCTCATTAAGTGAGTTTTGGGTTCTAAAATCCAAACCAATAATGGCTTGGATTTAGTACTTTTAGTTGAGCTCACAAAGCTCAAAAGGATTATGCAAAGAGTTGAAGAAATTGCTTCAGTTTGTCTTCCTTTGGAGCTAAATCATGTCCAGGCTCCAGAGCAGTGTAGTTTTATCTACAGATACAGGTTTTATGACTAGCTTCTTTGGAGACACATGCCTAGTGCAAAACAAGATGCCTTTCTGTCTATCTCTCTTTCATACATCTGTGTTCACACAGATGTGACATCCTGTCTTTTAACCAGGCTTCAGATATTAGGTTTCCTTGAGCAGAATTTATGTCTCTAATAATGTGGATCTGAAAGGGGTTGCATCGGTATCGCTGTCCAGAGCGTAGGAAAGACAAGTACACCGGGCCTCAGGCTGCAGAGGCTGGGTGCCATCGACAGAGTCAGAGGAAGGGATGATAGGAGGTGGGAAGAACCACACCAGACCCACCCTGCTGTTTGCACTAGGTCCTCGCTTGTGGGAGCCAACAGTACGACAGCTGTGCAACACCACTGGCATGGTGGGATTGACTGATGCAGCAGACACTGAAAAGCTCTTACAGTGCCCTCATGCAGAAATTAGGTGGTTAGGAGAGCATGCAGAGGTGTAATGGGAGATAAGGAGTATCTCCACTGGTGCAGTGCTGTAGGGCAAGGAAAAAAAAAAAAAGAAAAGAAAAGAAAAGAAAAAGAAACACAGGAGAAAAAATGTGAAAGACTTAACATCCTGACTAATGCATATGCAGCTGTAGCATGGAAGCAAAGGTTTGAGCCAAACTGCATTGCATGGCTGGAGATGAGGAAAAAAAATAGTCACAACATGACTCAGGAGCTTTATAGCCTCAGGATATTGGGCATTTCCAACGATTCTTACAGAAAGCTCATTTACTGAGGGGCTTATTGTGCTGTCAACATCCCTGTGTTGCTCCATGTTGGGGGATGAGGACAGGTTCCCCAGCCATATGGCTTCATTCACTCCTATAGCCTTATTACAGCTCTGGGCCCCTAACTGGTCTCTCCTCCTGGCCATTTTGCTGGTCAGGCTGGTGCAACTGGGAACTGCTTGGGTTCACTGGCCTGGAGCTGGTTCCCTCATGCCTGGTGTTAACAAAGGGGTGCAAGGCTGGTTGGGTATGGAAAGCATGTGTGGCAAATTTCACCTGAAAACAGTTTGGCACAGCTACAATGACAACAACAGTCTTGTGCACAGTGTGTGCTAGCAGGATGTTAAGGTACCGAAGAAGACTTGAAAAAGAGTAGGAAAAAATGCCCAGACACAACCCTCTTGTGGCTACCTCTATGCCCCAGTGATCTCTAAATGTAGATCTATGTCACTATTAAGGTCAGTATTAGATAACCTCCTTTCGTGACCTGTATAATTTCTTGATCATTAAACTGAAACAACAGGACCAGATGAGTGGAGTGTTTAAAAATTATGTACATTTCACTTCCAAAAGGTCCCTTCTGCCTCCTTACACAATGCCAGCTGTTGACAGCACAACTGAGGGAAAGCAAAATTGACTCTGTGCTTTTTAAGAGCTGGATCTAATGATTATGCCACATTTTAGTTAAAATGGGAGAATAAGTGAAGGAGACAGATTAAGCTGAAACAGATTCTGGCAACTATCAAAAAGAGATTAAATGTAAACGTTAACAAACTGGGGAAGGAGAAAAAAAAAAAGGAAATTTAACATAATCCGTTATGAAATTCTAAAATAAAGATGGTTGATCCCTTCTCTTCCTCTCTCTCTCTCTCTCTTTCAGCCACTATCTTCCTTTTTTATTTTTATTTTGACAGTAAGCCTAATGGAAAACACCAACAGCTGGGCTAAGTTGTTGAAACATTGGACAGAAAAGAGAAAAGATGAAGACAGCTTTGCAGATTTTGCAGGTTACTGCCTCTGTGACAATAACCTCTCTTATTCCCTCCACCCCCTCCCTCTGGGGATGTGAATGACCTGCTGTGTTTAGTTAGAAAGCAGAAGGAAACTGAGCAGATAAATGGGTTCAAGCATGTGTCCCAGGGAGATAATAGCTCTGACGTTAGTCTAATTTACGCCTAATAAACTAGGGCTTGGTCCTGAAACACTCTCAAGCAAGGGGCCCATACATATTTCAGGGGTCCCATTTTAATCACAGAATAATATTTGCAACAGAGCTGCTAGGTCTTTATGGATAGCTGACTGGGGAAGAACTCTATGTTTGGTGTTTGACAGGCAGAAAGGAGGTAGGACATTCAGATGCTGAAGCAGAAACTGCTTCCCCCAGCGTAACCCAGTGACCCCTTAGCAGCTACAAATCAGGGAGGATTTACATTCTCTTCAGCCGGTACCTATTCTTACCTCTCTCTACCTCCCTGTCCCACAACCTCCCCCTGGTATCAACTTCTGGGGTTGGGGGAATGGTAGGAGCAGAGGTAAACTGGGAGCCAAGCACTGTATGCCAACTCTGTGGCTTTGCAGTTTACCTGTGGTGGTTTACTCTGCCTCCTTCTTTGCCCTAATGGTCTCATTAGTTTACTTCTGATTATAATAAATCCCATATCTCTGTGGTTGCCTGTGGCTTGCTAAATAGTCTGCTGAGTTACTGAATTCATTACTGAATTCCAGGAGTAGAGAAAACATACATGCCAAAACCTTACCAAAGTTGTCTCTTTCTCCCACATGTACACACACCACCAGAGAAGAAGCAGCTGACCCCACTGGCACAAAAAGGTAACGAGAATGTCCAAGACCCCACCCAGGATTATTGAAATAATTAGGAAGACGCCCAAAGGGCTATTTGTCAGGCTCATAACAAGCACATACTTTTAAAATTAGTTTCCACCACTGTGACATGGAAAGGAGAAATGTGTTTTATATGGCTTGGGGCTGTGTTTTAGCCTGATTCTTCTCTTCACAGTTAAAGCAAGATCCTATGTGGAACAGCCTCTGACTTGGATTAGCAGATTTCCATGCCTGGATGTCACACTATGGAGTCTGCCTGGGACTGGGCTGGCATCCCCTCTCCTTGCTCTGAGGGGACAGACTAACCTATCTGAGAGCAGGACATCTCCAGGTCCTCAGGCCCTTTCCCAGCAGTTCATGTTCCACTCCATCCCTACAAAGGGCAGGACAATTTTCCTGAAATCAGGTGGAAAACGCTCTAGACCAATTCCTGTAAGAGATGTGGAGTTGGGACTGTGGGTGGTGGTGAGGGGTGCTGACACCTGCAGCAAGCTGACATGGAAATGCACACCCAGGAGTCAAACCCAACCAACCAGTGTTTGCTTGCTGTGTCCTGGTACACCACAGCCCACCTCAGTGGGTGCTATTGGGATACATAACAGTGGAAGGAGAGGTGGAATTTTTCATCAGCAGAAACAGCCTGTGCTGCAGAAACAGAAGTTCTCCATAGAAGCTCGCTGTGCACAGGTGCTCTGTAGCCTCAGTAACACCTGGAAAGGGAACACATGCCATGTGCTCCCACTGCTACCACAGTAGGTTGTCTGGGAGACCATAAAAAGAAGTTCCATGGTGCTTTGGAGGCCCCTTTTTTTTAAATGAGGAAAGTTGTGTTTAATCAAGGAAAAAATCACACTTCTTCCTCCCACACAGAAATTAATTTTCCAGGTTCTCAAACTTGGCATGAAAGCTATGGATCCTATTTAAATGTACTGTTTGTTTTTAACAAGGAAGCATTACATAGATTTTTATTTTTTTCCAAGAAGCTGTTTGTGGTGAGAAAATTACACCATGAATGTTTGGTGTCTATGCTAGCTAGGAAGGTATTTTGTTGTTTGTTGCATGTTTGTTGTGTTTGGTTTAAATTGTCTGGGAAAATTGTTGTCATATTCTTAAGAGCTTTTTGACCACTAGCCTGGGCCTGGAGCTATTTTTGTATTTAAGATGCCTTGTCCCACAGCTCCACAAATGCAAAGAATTCGTGTTTTCTGAAAGGCAAATTTCAGTGTATGACTGATTGCAGGACTCAAATTCTGGCTATCGGGTAAAAGCCCTTCTAACAGTATCTGTAAATACGTGAGGGCTACATATAATCAAATGAAAGAAAATATTTGCTGAGTACAGAGCAGTATTTGAAGAAGCACTGGAAGAGGTTAAGAAATAAGAAATTAAAGTATAACTGTGAAAAATTTGGAAGAACACATCTCAAATGGTGTGGTAGAAAGAAAATACTGAAACTCAAGTGAGCAAGCACTGTGGTAGGATTGTATTTGTTGTGTGCCTCACTACGATGGATGGCTGCAACCAAGAGAGGGTGAAGTGCTGCTGTTGCTACCTGAGTGCCACCTTCAGTAGCTGCTTCTATGATTTTGGGGCTGACCTTGGTCAGTGGAGTCCTGAACCTGGTGACACTGGAGGAGGAAGAAACCTCACACAGGAACCCACAGCCTTCGCAATCTCTTCCTCTTTCTCCTAGGGCTTGTGCTGCTTGTATCCAAGGAGTGTTATGGGCTATGGGACTGGACCTTGCCCACAGGTGGGCAGAGCTTCCAGCTGGCCCTGGTGACTGCCTGGTGGCTGTGGGGCTGTGACCTCTCCTGTCTCCACCAAGCCAAAGTAGGGCTGAGAGCCACGAAGCACAGCACAGCTTAGTTTGGTCAGTGAAACCTCTGCTCTGACAGCACGGGGTCTGCTTTCCAGTTATCCTGATGAAATTGAAGAAATAAGTTGGACTTCAAATTTAGAGCCCAGATAGAGGCAAGGTTCGTGTTTCATTTGAAAGCTGCATTTCCCACCTTCTGATATTGCCACACTTTAAGACTTCCCTAAAGTTCGTTTCAGTTTTTGTACCAAGATTTTTCTAGCTCCTTCTTGAAACAGGAGGAACAAGTTTTGTTTCTTATTTTTCAAAGCATAAGCAAGCTTAGAGGAATCAGTTTAAATCCATGAGGAAACAAAAGAGAAAATTAGAAAAGCGATTTGAATTGTTGTTTTGAAGACCAACCACCATAAGCATGCTTTCTCAAAACAAGAAAATCTTTTTTTATAAGTATTTCTAAAAAAATAACATAATTAAAATGGGAAATTGGTTAGTATTAAGTACTTTCTCTGTCATGAAACATGATCTATAATCTGGACACTTGAAGCACAAAAAATCTGTTCTGCTAAATTTGTAGATTCATATGGTTTATTTTATAAACATTTAAAGGAAACAAGAATTTACATTCCATGTGGTTGCATGAGAACAGAAAAAAGAAAAAAAGTAGATTTGGATACAGATGAGATTTTTTAAGGCTTTTGAAGCCTAATCTGTTCGGAAATAAAAGGAAATAACAGTCATAATTAAAAAATAGCTAAAAAGCAAGTAATTACAAAGAAAACTGAACTTTATATAATACTGAAGTGCTTCCATTCATAATTGTCTGCTATAGCATTTCCAGCTGGCTCATGGTGCTTTGCAGTTGGATCAAACATACTTATTGCTGCAATGCTACATATTTTAGGATGCCCTCCACACTGCCATGCAAGCAGGTATTACATGTACAAAATATCAGTGTGTGAGCACTGCTGGCACAGCCACACA
>JAYRBT010000042.1:60628388-60665901 GCA_036023395.1 Myiotriccus ornatus | reverse complement strand
GCCCTCCACACTGCCATGCAAGCAGGTATTACATGTACAAAATATCAGTGTGTGAGCACTGCTGGCACAGCCACACAGTACTGCTGTATGTGCATCCCCCACTGCTCCCTGTTCTACTCCACAGATGCTGAACGATCTACTGAGTGGCAGGAGAAGACATCTTTGGGTCAGGACCAGGAGTAAAAGCGCTACAAGGGCCATCTTCATGCTTGGAATTCAACCATTCTATCAAACATCAAAAGGAACTGTGCAAGTCATGCAATCTGAGCCTATAGCAAAGCACCTGTCAGAAATTTGTATGCAATCATTTCTGTGTTTGCTTTAATGAGCGAATATGTGGTTGAATTACATCTTTGGGAAACTGTCCCATCTTGGGAAGTTATGCAAAGTTACGGTGAATTTGCCAAGTCTTTTCTAAATCTGTTCCAAAATGTACTGTCCTCATTGTTACAGCTGCCCTATACGCCCTCCAGGTAAACAGAAGTTCCTGGCAAAATGAAGTGGCATTAAAGCATCTCTTCACTATGAGAGTGGTGAGACACAGGTTTCTCGGAGAAGCTGTAGATGCCTCATCCCTGGAAGTGTTCAAGGTCAGGTTGGATGGGTCTTTGAGAAACTTGGTCTACTGGGAGGTACCCCTGCCCGTGGCAAGGACTAGATGATATCTACAGTCCCTTCCAAACCAAGGCATTCCATGACTCTATGATTCTAAAGATAGTAGGAATACGTCATCTACCACAATATCTCTGGCCATACCTAAGCTCATACATGGCAAACAGGTGTGACCATGAAAAAACTTTCAACATCTCTGAAAATTAGGAAAATCACATTTTAAATGGAACTTACATATCCCTATGGGTGTCAGTCTGAAATGAAGGATTAAAGAGATCACCAACACCCAGAAGCACCGTCATATGAGCAAATGGGCTCAGGTGAGGTACCCTTCAGAGTAGAACAGGGAAAGAATGTACTCAATACCACAAAACCTGCTGAGTCCACAGGAATTCATACTCTGTGCCTTTGGCCCTGCCACTGCATTTGGATAGTACCTTACACCAGCTTTGTACTGTCTTTATGGCTGTGCAAAGCAAACCGGGCTTTAACCACAATGACTGTGCTTTCAGACAGTGCAGCTGAGATTAATTTATCTCATAAAACTGTGTCTCATTATCAAGAGGGCAGTCTTCTAATCTGAAGCCACATAGGAAAGAATAAAATGATAAACAATTGCATGCTTCTTTAAAAAAGAGCATTTTCATTTTTGCCCATTATCTTTAATTCAAGGTTGCTAAGGGTTCCCAGAAAACACCTAAATGAAGACTCCTAGGACTGTTCCAGGAAGAAACTGTTAAGGGGTTTGTCTTAATGACAAGCTCCTGTAGGCAAGCAAAAGGCTGAATTTGTGTAGGTTTATTAGATAATGTAGCTGTCAAGTGTTTTAATACTTCCTTTGACTGCTGACTCAAATACTGGCAAATTAAGCCCAGAAATGGTTCAGTAGAGAAACAGCAGCAAGCATTGCACTTGGTGCTTTTCTACTTTCCATGTACGCTGCTGTAATTTGTAAATGTCTTATGTTTAATCCCTCAGGTTCATTAACTGATTTATAATTGGGTAGTATACACCCAAAAAGCCTGCATTTTCTTTTTACTTACTGCATTTAAATTATTAGCACCATTTAGGCAGATAATCGATCATGTATTTCTGCCGAACTGGGAATTCCATGGCAACTTAGTCTGTGCTTTGGCTCAAGTAATAAGTTTATCTGGAAGATGAAAAATTTGCTAAGGAAACATGGCAGCCATTTATCTTTGGTGAAGAAGGTGTACATTTAACCCAGATGAACTGTACTGATGTGACCTACCAAGTTGGGGGAATAGTTATTTAATGGTTATCGAGGCTCTGGACTGGGGATGTAGACACAGCTTCAGACATGTTACCTTGCCTTTAATACATGTTATCCTGAGACTCTGTCAAGAAAGGATGAATACAGCCACATGGTAGAATAACACCTCAGCATGAAGATTTGCAGGTATGCAAGAGCATGGAAAAGGTCAGAAGGTAAAGAGAGGACAAGGATTAATCCTTTTGTGTCTCAGTTGAACAGATGATTCAGTGTTGATCTACATCATAAGAGTTATGGTGAAGCTACTATTATTAGTGCCTTTGAGACTCAAAAAGACTTTGCAAGAGGCGGTAAACCCACCTGTGTATGGTTCACTTCTGAGCTAGGAAAAAGGGACATTGTATTGATGAGAGAAGAGCTTTTGTTATGCTGGGCTGAAAACTGAGCCTCATATAACTCTTTCCACTGTTAGTTCATTCTTCTGGGTGAGTACTGGAATTTTGATGCAGTTCCCAGCATGAGCAACATCACTTATGGGCCAAAGAATGGGTGAAGAGAAATTTTAACATCTAGGGGTTTGTTACATTCTTTGGTCTAACAGCAAGGGGGTTTGTGTCAGGATCCAGAGGCTCATCCCAGCATGGAACAGCTTGACTGGCCGGCATCCTAGGGGAGAATATTGGTTTGAATCAAATGGCATCCCTAATGGATGAGTAACACCACATATAACTCCACTGTCCTTCCAAGGTGTTTTCTGTTCTTCCCTTTTATAAAGCATACGGCAGCAGGTGGTTCTCGGTTCCAGCTCCAAAAGTTTCATCTGAGATTTGTAAGGTTTTCCCCCAATCCACAAGCTGCCAATGCCTCATGTTTTCCTGAGAATACAGCTTCCCTTAACGTGAAAATAAAAGCAATTCACACCACCTGTGCAGTCTTCATGGCAGTATAAAGCAGTCAGACACCCCAGCCTTCGATCAATACAAACAGGAAATTTCCAATTCAGATGGTTTGAAATAAATCATGAAATACACAGTGAAGTATCTACTGTTCTGCCTTAGCAGAAGTAGCTAGCAAATAGAGGGAAGTGGTTATTTTGTCCTCAGTACCAGTGGGGCCACATCTAACCTGTGACCAATTTCAAGGCATGCTGGTACAAGAGAAAGCAGTGAACTGGAAAGAATCCAGAGGAGGGTCAAAGGGCTGAAGGACATATTATTTGAGTAAAGGTTGAGGAAACTGGGCTTGTTCACCCTGCAAAAGAAAAATCCAAAGGTGGAATCTAGAGAAACCAAAATTAGTCTTCCCTCCATCTAGGGGGAGTCTATGGGGAAGATAAGCAGCCATGGACATAAAATGAAGCAATGGAAACTCTGGTAGGAAAAAAGGAAAAAAAAAGATTTTTCCCTTGAGGTTTGTACAGTACTGAAAGAGGTGCCCAGAAAAGCTGGGAAGTCTCTATCTGTGGGGAAATTTAAAACTTAACTGACTGTCAGATTAGACATCATACATTTTTCTGACTTTTTAGCTGCTGATATAGTTGGTAAAGCTTTTGATTGTACACACTTTTGTAATTATAGAGAAATTGCATGAGCTAAAAGAAGAACAAACAAATAAATTTCCTAGATAAATACTTCCTGCATGGAAATATACGCTCATCAAGATACCCCTAGAATGGCTAATTATTCACATTATGTTTCTGAGAAGGACCCTACTGAAACATGGGAAACATGGCATCTGGGAATAGCCCAAACTCAGGAAATCTCATGAGCTATTTAAAGGTATTCTTTTCATGAGAGTACATGACAGCATTCATAAGTCCAATAGCAAGCGTGGAAGTTTTTAATAATTTTTAACAGGGTAAATCAGTTGCCTTTAATTACAGTCATTCCTAGGCTAACTGCACTATGTGGAAATACTCTATGACAGCAAACCTTCACTATCCTTTCCAACCAGTTAACAGATGTGCTGTTTTATAGCACAAAATGGCCTTGGTGTCTCATGTCAAGGGTGGCTGCTTTTTAGCAATAGCAGTAATTGCTGAACACAGGGGTGAAGAGCATTTTCAGAGCTCTCAGGCTGTAATAGAACTAGGTTATGACAATGCTTCAAGTGTGGACCCTCTTAAGGGGTGTCTCAGATGCTGGAGAATTGGATGGAAATCTGGGATGTAATAGGCAATTTCATATGAGGTCCTTTTTCCGTATAATCCTTCTGTGCTTCAAGATTATTTTTACTGCCTTCCACATACTCTCATGTTGATAGCCGAACATCTCTTTTATGGTGATGTAAAAGAAACAAAGAAAGAATGTTCCTGTCACTGCCACAGTTCATAACCTGGCATTGAGGTGATTTATTTCTTTTTAAATCAGAGGACTTGCTTGTTTTCATATGAACCTTGAATCACAGCAGGGTTAAGTATTTCCTGTGCTGTAACCCCAGACATAAATTACACAGTATGAAAAGCTGTGTCAGTCTAAGAGTTCACTTGAGGATGAAATGGGGGGAGCAATGACTCACATTTCCACTGCTTCTGAGTCAGTGACCTTGTTCCCCTTCTTCTGCCCCTTCTGATGCTTACTGAATCCTTTGCTGAGTCAAATGATGTCTCTGGTCCTCTGTGACCAGAGGCAGCTCTGGCACCCAGTGTGGCATGGGGATGTGAGTCTACAGCTGAGATTGGGGGTGCAGTTTAGAACGGGGGGGAAAGCAGAGTTTCCCATCTCAGTGGTAGGATCATCCTAAGCCTTAAGTGTAATTTTATCCCCAAGTGCACTCTCATTTTATCCTGCAAACCATTTGCTGAAAAACATCTTATTGCTTTTTGAAGTGATTCAAGTCCCCAGGCAATGCCATCTTAAAGAAGTATCTTAGTGGGCAAATTTTGCTGACACAAACTCCACAACAAATTTAGAAAAAAAAAAACAGATGCAGTGTGGAAAATAATCTGAAAATTCCTTTCGTGTCTCAGAGAGGTGGCTATTTGTCTTTCTCTAGTGTAGTGCCTTCTCTACTTCTCCCTCCTCTCTGTCTTTTCATGGAAAGCAGCTACCCCAAGACTATTGTTTACATATTTGATGTGGTAGAAGGAAAAAATGAAAAAACATCTCTTTTTGTTTGACTGCTTTGTTTTGTAAAATACTTCCTTTCTTCCCCCCTCTCTTAAGGTTCATCTGTATTCCAGGTCTGTTTCTGCTCCCAGATGGTACATTTCACAGGCATGGTTTACTGATCATTTTAAAAAACCTTTTATTAAAGTGAAAATATAAAAAGGGGAAAAAAAAGATTAATATAGAAAGAGCATAAATAAAAGATTTATTTTCCCTTAAACATAGATGCCATTGAAAGGAATAGTGATGGTGAACATGGTAGTAAATGTTCTCAGGATGAAAGGTCAATGACAGCAATATCAAATTCTCATAAAACTGTTGTTTCACTAAATGAAGCAATGAAATGAAAGAAGATAATATCTCCTATGTGCTGTTAAGCATCTGTAAGACCTGTTGCAATAATAATATTGGGTACTTCTTCTTGTGATCTTGAAGTGGCTATCAAAATGTTTACTTGTTCTACTTGTCCTCTTCAAATGGAACTGAAAATAAGGGTGGTATAAAGTTGGAAATAAATGAGTTTTATACAGGTCCTTGTTTGCAAGTAATTATACAAACACACACAATGCTACTCTGCAATTATCTTTTGACTTTTATACTGGGAAGTCCAACATGAAACTTTTACGTGAAACTAAGTATCACATCTGTATTTTGTGCATGGAAGAACCGAAGTAATTTATTTTGTACATATAGGAGTAATTCACTGAATTAATTGCTACATACATTGCTATATTGCTATATCACAGAATCATTAATGGTTGGGGTTGAAGAGACCTCTGGAGATCATCTGGTCCAACCCTCCTGTTAAAGCAGCTTCACCCAGACCAGGTTGCACGGGACTGTGTCTAGATGGGTTTTGAATATGTCCAGAGAAGGCAATTCCATAGCCTCTCAGGGCAGCCTGTTCCAGTGCTTGGTCACCTGCACAGTAAAGAAGCTTTTCCTCATATTCAGATGGAGCTTCCTATGTTTCAGTTGTCCCTTGCCCTGTCATGGACACCACTGAACAAGGGGGGTCTGGCCCCAGCCTCCCGACACCCACCCTTAGGATATTTGTATGCATGCATTACTATATATGTAAGTAGTTATTTACTGAGTTATTTATTAGATCATAATCAGTGTCTTACTGCCTGACACAGACAAATACCCTGAAACTAATGGGCTGGACAAGCTTCATTGCACCATTGTTTCTGAGAGAACTTGTCTTTGCTACAGTGCTCATTTGCGCTGAACCTCAGGTGGGGATCTGACCCCAGAGGGGCTTTTTCCCAGGACTTGCTCACCTCTTTGAGGATAAGAGCTGTCATTCAAGTGCTGCTGATACCCTCGCTGGTGATTAAGTTACCTCGTAACACTTCATAAAGCGGTGAACCTAGTCCCTCTTTTAATTGAAGCACTATTATTTAGCTTGCTGCATTTTCCTGGGTGATCACTCCAACTCAAACTAAGTAATTTCATGGGAAGCTAATTACAGAGCATTGACTCCACCTGTTACAGAGTAAACAAACCCTGAAAGTCCAGCATCTGGATAAAACATGCTGGAAAGACACTTGAACCAGAATTTATCGAGATTATTTTTGTGAGCAAATCAATCACAGAATGCTAGAATGGTTTGGGTTGGAAGGGACCTTAAACATGATCTAGTTCAAACCACCCTGCCACGGGCAGGGTCACCTATCACCAGACCAGGCTGCTCAGAGCCTCATCAAGCCTGGCCTTGAACTAAAATACACAGTGATACAATTTAGTAGTATGCACATGTACACTGAGGGGAGAGATGGAGAGCAGAGCAAGTCTTGCAAGATTTGATTTTTTCCATAGAGTTGTAAATGTAATCGAACACAAAAATGTTCTCATTTTCACATCCTGAATAGAATACTTCTATGCTTCACAATGAAATGGTACGTGATGTTTTACATAAGAATAGTTTCTAGGATGGCATGAGTGACAGAAGCTCTTACCTAAGCACAGCCACCCTTTAAACAGGAAAATAATTGCAGTCAATAGACCGATGTGTTTCATTTATGGAAGCAAATATATCCACTTTTATCATGATAAACATGGAACAACCTAAGTGTGACAATTTTTAATACTGTGCAACAGTTTTGGTTGATAAAGTTATAAAAGACTAAAAGACTTTTGTGAGAATATGCCATTCTGCCTTAATAGAGGATGAGAAAGGCATAAGCTGGGAAAATGTGGTGCTGTGGAAAAGTTCCCTTTAAGCAACTTGTCTGTGGCCATGTGTGTGGATAATTGCAGGATGAGTCTATTTTCAGGTACCAAACTACAGTGAGACATCTGCTCTGCCAGTATTGAAAGCAGCCAGCAAAAAGGCCGTGAAGCTGGAGAATCTTTTTGAGAGGGTGAGGAGGGCACAGGATATGCAGTGGTCTGTTGTGACCCAAAGGTAGCCTGAAGGAGCTGTGCTCTCCAGAAAGCAGGAAATTGCAAGTCCTGGAATATCAGCTAAGCATATAATTTGAGGAAGTAACTGGACCCAATGGTGCAAGGACTGCAATGCACAGACCCGTCTGAGAGCAAAAGACAATTGTGGTGCCTCCCCTCCACACCAGGTCATTTAAAGGAGGTGATGGTTAAGGGGGCAGAGATAGCCCGCCCAGTGGCCAGGTTACACTGCACTAATCTCTTTAAATCCTGAAACAATGGCCTTGTATTTAAATTGCAAGCTCCTTAGCAGAGGATTATTCTTTGTCACATTTTCCCTTCCTATTGTTGGGACTTCACATGACCACAAAAGAACCCCTCCCACCTGCAGAATAAAATTACTGGTCTGAACTGCAGCGTGGCAGGAGAGCTTAGCTCACTCTGCGCCTCAAGAAGCACTGTTAACAGGATTTAATGTGCCACCTCCAAGGAACCCTCTCCCAGGAGTTCCTCATTCTGAAGGTGTCACACTCGGTGCCAGGTACATCTCTTTTGCAGGACAGCAGCTCCACATTGCCAGGGAAGCACTCAGGGTGACTCTCCGCACTTCTCCCAGGCAGCAACAGTGAGGTTTCATATAGCAGGGCAATAAATCAGGTCAGGAGCCTGAAACCTCTCTGCCAGCCACGGATTAGGCTGGAAATTAATATTTGAACATTACATCTGCTTCCTCTTATAAACAAAGAACCAAAAAATCCCCAACCCACACACATTTCTAAGCAGCCTGCCTTATGAATGCTCACTGATAATAAGCCTTGCTCCTTTCTTTATAGCACCTCTCCAGCAATTACCAACCCTCCCCTGCAGCCTCCCCTCACTGCTACAACTGCTCATTACCAAGTCTGTGTAAGTCTGTAAATAATGTCAAAGATCTGAGTTCTCTCAGGCAGGTGTTTCTCATTCTTTCTACCTGCTGAGATCAGGACACTAGAGACTTGATATTAAATGTGGGTCACCAACCCAGTTGTAGCTGAAAAAGCAGTAATAAAAAGAGCCCTTACCATTAAATAGGTATTGGCTTATAAACTGCCTTGGTTAGAATTGTTATAAATAAGGACAAAAAGATATGAAAATACTTTTAATAAGGTTTTCAAAAATAGCAGTTGCTCAGTGACACTGAGCCATGGTAAAATAAACTTCACCTTGTCAGGAACTAAATAGAAAACCAATAAGTAATCAATTGTAAACCAAATAAAAATATGCTTGCTACCATGTAATAAATAAACCCTCAAAGCAAGGATTGCCGATTTATTAAATGCATGTCAAAGAGCAACACTTCTGGGAAGAGTCAGGTCTGTTGTGTGTGAGCTGGGCACTTACTGCAGGACTGGGTGCAAACCCCACTGTGTCCCAGGCACAACAGCAGTACAGTGACACAGGCAGATTGATGGCATGTGCTCCTCACCTCACAAGGGCAGAAGAGCCTTGTCCTGCCTCACCCACCCAAATACTGAAGAGTGGGAATCATGATTTTAATCTGTTAAAAGAAAAATCCTGGGGTTAGGAACAGAGACTCATCTCTTCTTGCTGTAGGCTTATATTTTCACACTGTTCCTAAGGTAAATGTGATGAGATAGTTATTTCTTTATAAAGTAACCAAGAGGATTCAGCATTCCCTCTTTCAGGCAGGAAATCCATTTTTTCCACAGTTGATTTGCTTTCCCCTTTAACTCAGTGGAGGAATAATGTTTGCTGTCTTTTTCTAGTCCTGGGATAGTTCAGTTAGTCCAAACAAAATCATACCTCCATCAGAAAGAACTGACTAAATCTCCTGTGCAGTACGTACCTCAACACCTACTGCTGGAGCTTCTTCAAACAGGTAGTAGATTATCAGGCCATAAATTCTGGACTTACCTGATTTTCATTTCACACATCTACATTCCTTTTTCAGACTTGGACCTTTAAAATCTTCTATTCTTGTTTCCAACCAATAGAAGGCAAAAATTTATTTTTGGTTTTCCTCTGTATGTTTACACATCTAAATAACTTCAGAAGTTCAGCCTGAAGTAACATAAACAGTTTTGATACTCCTTCTCATTCATCACACAACTCGTGACTGTCTCAGTTTTTGATCCTGCAGAGTGAGCACACAGTGCATTGGCATTGCAAATGAAACTTGGGGATTACACATGTGAAAACGTTAAGGAACACTTACAAGATCAGGACACTTGCTTTAGGTTGAGAAGATATAATGTCATCTCTGTATGAACAAAATAATCTTTATCATTGCTTGTGATGGAAACAAAGGCTATGGAAACAGAAAAATGAAATTTGGGAGCATCCACTTTCACTGGGTGATGAGACAAAGATGCTCTATCATCACCTTTAATCACCTTAGAGCCTTGTAGAGGAACAACAGCAACGCTGCTGTGCAGCCTTTTTTTAGTTTCCTCTACTCATCTATGGATGGATTTGGCTCGAAGAACCAGCGTCCGTGAATCCTGATTAAGAAAAGTGTAATCAGCAAACAAGAAAACTGGTAGGGAATGTATCTCTCAACAGGAGGATATAAAAGAAATACTATCATCTATGGTGTCTGAGGGTGTCTGAGGAACGGCACAGAACAGCACTAAAGAGCACAAAGGTTTAGATGTGGATAAGTGGAGCTGTAGAAGTGACCATTGACATATAAACCCAGCATAGATTTTTCAACACAAATTCTACATAACATTCAGCCTTTGGAAATACACAGGCCCTGATCTTGATTGGTTTGCAGAGGGAAATAAATGCAGTGAAAAGTTTCACTGATCATGATAGCAATATTTGGCAAGACTAAATTCTCAAGACAGTCTGGGAAACTCCAGCCAGAAAAAATACTGTGGGCTATTTCTTAAAAATGATGTGGTTTAAAGGACAGAGACAGGAAACTGCCCGTGCAGTTCATCCGTAACACAGCCCAGCACCAACTAGATCCAGGTTCAGAAAACAGATGCCGTCACCAGTGCAGAACAGGGAAAAGCTTTCCTACACAGTGTGCTGGGGCTTGTGAAGACTTCTAGGAGCTGAAGTACGGTCACCTATTCTTTCTTTCTGGAAGATAGTAAAAGCTAGGAAAAATTGCCAGCCAGGGTTTGGGATTAAAAGCCTCCAGGAACTGGTTTTAAACCATATGATAACTTCTTTCTTTCATCTGCTGGGGGTTGCTTTAGGCTCATGCTAGCCTAAGGCAATTAGTAAAACACCTTTACCCCTTCTCTGGGACCTTCATGGCTTCCCTGCATTGTGAGCATGGACTATGAAGGTGATCTTCTCCCTCCTCCACCTCACTGCATGGCTGTGCAAGGAAGAAAACACAGTCAATCCCATGAAAAACAGCTGCAGTTGTTTTGTTTTGTTTTAAACTGCCTGGTATTCAAGCAGTCTTTCTCGTCACTAGAAAGAGTATAGGGGACTTCTAGAGAGATGGGGTGGGGAGAAGAGATGGTCTGCCTTAGCCTGTTAAAAATCATATGACTGGAAGTTTCCAAGACTCTGGAGGAAATGAAGCAATAAATCCAGCTGAAAATCAGAAAAGGCAAGTATAAGTGGAGTTAAATGTCAATTCTTTTTTGGAGTCTGGGCTAGACTGAAAAACTAAAGAAAAATCATCGAAATAATGTAATATGTGGATTTGTCAGCAACATTTTGTGTATTCTAGATATTTGAAAGAAGTGATTTTGTTATGAGAAGCAACCTTATAAAAAGATATGAGACTAAAACCCTGTCCCAAGCTTTGGGAAATTAAAATTGGATCAAATTTGGTGGTTTGGCACTGTCTCAAGTTGAATAGCCTGGTCTGGGAAAGGGGCCAGTAGAACATCAGAGCCAGGAGAAACAAAGAAGAAGAGGTATGTGGCGTAGCCAGTGCACATCAGCTAGTGGCCTATAACTTCTTTTGCTAAGGGAAGGAAGTATGGGTTCTCAACTTGTAAATATCCTTTTTTCCTCCAAAGACCTTTCTGTCTGCTCCCCAGCACTTGTCAAGGCTCTCTAAATTCAGTGAGTGATTACAATGTCCTGTTCTAGTCAGAGACTACAGGAATTAAAAATGTTCCTTAGTCAAAACTCACATGTAAGTTATATTTTTCGAAAGGTCAAAACCAAGCAGGAGGAATTGAAAGTAAATATAGAAGAATGTTATTACAATATTTTTTATCACACAAGTTAGACCACACATAAAAAAGAAACCAAGAAACCAGCATACAATCAAACATCTGTGCTGAATTGACAAAGAGGTCTTTCAACAGTGGGAATATGTAGTTGCTGCTGGCCTGATTAGGTCTCTATTCAAATACATTCCTATTTCCTTCACTAGAGTTGATGCTGTCATCAAAAGAAGCCCCAATTAATAAAGCTAAAAGCCTGAGCCTTCCCAAGTGAAGCTCACCAATCCACGATGTGATCAGGATAGGTTTGCATAATCCGTTTTCACATGCAAAAAAGCCTACCTCCGCATGGTGCTGAAGTTGACTCCTTGCTAATTCTCTCTCTCTTCTGAGTATCAGGGCCAGATCCCAACTTTGAGGCTCATTTTCCCTTCCATCTGCTTTAACAAATCGCTGCTGCACTTTGCTGCAAGGGACTTGTTGCAGCTAGAGACTGACATTTTCCTGCACCAGCAAAACCAACAGCCTTCATGGTTACCCTGAGTTTTAAGGCTGCAGGTGCTGATCAACACTGGCCCTGCTTTTTCTGCATGCCAGCCAGTGGGTGAACCTGCCCGCCACAAGGCAGGGTGTTGGACCACGGCGTTGGTTAAATTGAGAGGACAGTGTGATGGATGTTTGTCATTCTCTGTTCTTCCTAGCAATCCCAGGCAAAGGAGATGCCCTGGAAAGAAAAAAAAAAAAAAAAAAGAAAAAAAAATGAGAGCTATCACTGTCTGAGTCAGCTTGGGGACAGTATTACTGTGGCTGTTCAGCACTCTGTCCAGCCTGACTTTGTTGAGTGCTGCATCAGCAAACACACACTAACGTTTACACAGGCAACAGTTTGGCACGATCAGGACAGATCAACAGGGTGAAGAATACACTGCTGGGGGCATAACCATACTATGTGCAGTTTTACTTTGGACTAGATATAATGTCATGGTTTAACCCCAGACAGCAGCTAAGTATCACAAAACTGCTCGCTCAGTCCCGCTTGGTGGGCTGGGGCAGAAAACTGGAAGAGTAAAAGTGAGAAAACTCATGGGTTGAGGTAAAGGCAGTCTAATAGGTAAAACAAAAGCTGTGCATGCAAGCAAACCAAAATAAGTAATTCATTCACCACTTCCATGGGCAGGGAAGTATTCAGCCATTCACAGAACAACAGTGCTCCATCCCATGTAACAGCTATGTGGGAAGGCATACGCTATTATCCTGAATGTCTCTCACCTTCCTTCTTCCTCCCCCTAGTTTATAGGCTGAACATCCCTTTGGTCAGTTGGAATCCGCTGTCCCAGCTGTGTCTCTTCTCCAAAATTCTTGTGCATCTCCAGCCCACTTACTGATGCACTGGTGTGAGAGGGGGAAAAAGCCTTGACTGTATCAAATCTGCTCAGGAGTATCCAAACCATCCCTGAGTTATCAACACTATTTCCATCAAAAATCTAAAACACAGCCCCACACCAGCTACTGTGAAGAACAAACCAGCCCAAACCAGCACATGTAAGACTGGTGTTCTGAACCAAACATCCCCAATGTGAATGTGGCTATAGCAAAGTCCTGATTCAATCTGCCAAACTTCAAACGCTGAACAGACATCCTTCATTTGTCTCTGGACCCCCTCTCTCTTTATTGACTTCCAGGAAACAGTATGCAATCAACCTCCATACTTCAGCATCTTAGCTTAAAGTTCAGTGGTGTGAGTGTTGACCCCACTCCATTGGCCTACTCTCACTTAAAATAGGTTCTGCCAACGTTCTGGACGTATCACCTGGACTTGCTGTTTTGTTTGTTTTGGTGCTTGACCTTCACCTTATTGTCCTTATTCTTAATGTAAAATTAACAAAGCAAAATAACAAAATAAAAATAACAGACTAAAAATAATCTCCCTGATGATATTGAACTTTTATATCTGAAGGGACTGTTATAATAAAGAGAAAAGCTTTCCAAGCAGCAAAACCCAAAAGATTTCAGACTTCCTTTTTTGTTGCTTATTAAGACTTCCTACAGTCTTTTATTTTTATTTCTTTTAATATCCTTTTTCCTTCCACTGTCTAGCATCTATCAGTCATTTTTAAATTTAAAGCATATGTATTCGAAATATGATTTTATGGAAATGCATCTTGTCCTAACCTGTGTTCTTGTTTGTTTGTTTTCATCTTTTGTATTCAAGTCACTGGAATTTTCGTCCCCATTTTGCATTATTTAAATGGCTATGGGAAAGCAGTGCAGCTAATAAGACACATTGGACACTTTTTCCTGTCAAAGGGTAAGCCCAGCTGTAAAGCTTGAGCAGCTTGAGCAGCTTGGGCTGTACAGAGCTCATTAACCTCATACATTAGAAGCAGTGTGCCGCAATTATTGAAGCAGCTGTGAGTAGCGGAGCTAAAAGGTGGCTTTGAGCTCTCTCCACAACACCAGGGCCACGGGCAAGCTCCAGCAGTAGAGAAAACACTCGCTCTCAGAGCTGGGGAGGGAAAGGATATAACACAGCCCTCTTCTTCCACAGATTTGTACTACCTGTTCTTTTCTGTGGTAGTGGACAACTTCCCCCACCTTTCTCCTCTGCCTCTGTGCCCTGACTCCACAGCTGGATGTCGCTTTTCTCTCATCCTCTCTGCCTCACGACTCCTCTCGCAGCAGGATTCCTGAGCAACAGCAGCCCAGTAACACTCACATCCAAATGTCCGTTTGAAAAGCTTCACTCTTCCAAACTATCTAAATAATCCAATGATGTGCTGTAGAGCATTTGATCTCTGACCAAGACATTTGTTGCTATTATCTAGATTTCGTTTTGCAGTGCTAATATAAGTGGATTCTCTTGGATATGAAGTCCTCCAGGCTTGCTCTTTGCCAAGAACCACAGAGACTGACACCCTGGTGATACAAGTTTTCTTCTGCAAGTTCTGATATTATTTTTTCCCTCTTAATTTTCATTTATGTCTCTTCTGATCAACCTGCATATTCTTTGCTTAAAAGGTTCCCATATTAGTATGGTATGACTTAGCTGGGCTATGCTGATTTACTCTGGGTAAGTGTTAGCCTGCTGTGGCTGGCAAAAATCTGCCAGACTGGCAGTTTTCAGTAATAAATCTCCTGATTGAGTGTATCTTCTCAACCACAGAACTACAAAGCACACATAAGTCTTTGGATCAGGAAGTTGAACTTGTCTGTTGAAGGTTTTGGTCCTTCAGTGTTCAGGCTGGGGACTTCTCTCTGGATGGTGACCTCCTGAATATTCCCTCGAACATCTGATCATGCAGTCACCTACCCTTCATTTTGCATAATGTGTGTGAAGGTATGGTTCGATATTTTCCACATTTTCCCACAAGATGGCACAATATTCTTATGAACAGTGCAGGCTAAAACATGGAAAGCTTTCTGTGTATGACAGTAAAACAGGAAATTAAATGAACACACTCTGTAAAAGTCTGAAGTTGCTTTATTTTGCTCCTAATCAGTTGATTTACCCTGACCAGTTATCTTGGAGAATTTTGCCTTCTCTCTTAACTTCTTGTTCTCCCATTACTTTCTCTCCAGGTCCTTGGAGGACCTGCGTCCATGCCATGACAAGCTAGGCTTCCCACAGGCTGGAACTTCACTGTGTGATTCTTGAAGGACAAATTTTGGGAACTGTGCCTTTTTTAGCTTGATGTCCACTTCATCTTGTAGGTAAAGGACAAACTATTTCTGGTGTTCAATGAGGTGAATACTTCGAGGTCCATTCTGAGCACAGGGAGAAGAACAGAGACAAGTGTATTTCTCATAAAAAAAGATGTTTAGAAAACTTGGAGTTATTTTCTGTTTGAGTTGTTTTTTTGTGTGGATGTTGGTGGGGTTTTTTTTGCTTGTTTTTTGATGTTTTTTGGGGGGGAGGTGGTTTTTTTTGCTGCAAAATGTGCCATCAGTTATCCCTTGTTTCACAACTCTGCTGACACACTTGACATACTTCAGGCTTATTGACAAAGTTGTTACAATCTGCCAGGAAGGCACTGGAATCCAATATTTTTAACAATGATCTATGCACAGTTTGGTGATAGAATTGGGAAATTTTTTTAAGATATGTTCAACTTTAAACAAAAATAAATTTGAAATTACTTTTAACTTTTGTTATGAAGTTGGAGTTGTTTCTTTCTGGGTTAATACTCCAAACCACCTCATGAACAAAACTTGTGATGTATAATTGTGGGTAAAGTTTTGGACTGGGTGACATACCTTAGATGTCCTAGGGGTTGTGGTCAAGGAAGAAATTCCACAGTTTGAAATGCCTGGCTCAGCTTAGTTTTAAAAATTTCAAAAATTAGCATTTTGTTATGACATGAAAATGTCTACATAAATTTCACACAGTTTTTCCCTTTGGAATGGGAGAAAAATAGTCAGAATATTTCATAGGATAGTGAGCCTTTGACACAGTTTTGGCCAAGTTATTAACCAAAGTCATTCACATTAAGTAGCCTTGTCACAGAAAATACAGAACCCTGCAATAGCATCAATATTCAGGAGAGTGAGATGTTACGTCTCCCACACCTCTACTCACATAGACAATTTATTCCATTTTCTTTCTCCTTTAGTCTCAAGAAATATCTAGTTTCCCATGGAAAAAAAAATATAATCAATTACATCAAGTGAGAAGGAAGATTCTTAGGTCTTAAAGGATATCTTAATATTTAAAAAAAAAAGTCTTAAGATGTTTAGGTGAAGAGTTGATTTGGTCACCTTCTTTAGATTTTTTATGTAGGGGATGTGGCCAAGCAGCATGCCTCAACATTTTTTTCCTGTATACCTCTGTCTCTGTACTGTCTAATTAAACATAATTCAAGGTATGCTTCTACTGTATGTGCTCCTCATGTGCTGGACGTATGTCTCTGTTTTTAATATGTGGCAAACAGAACTACAATTTCATTCTGTTGTTCAGAGAAAATAAAGACAGACCTCACTGATATCAATTTCATAGAAATAGTAAGAAAATAAGCTGCTAGCCTTCCTTATTAACTTAGCCAAAACATTTTTCATCATATGCTTGCAGAAGCACAAACACACCAATAAACATATTTGATTGTGACATAGGATTATAGTTACCAAATCAGGTGGAAAGACAGAAAGAAAGAGGGAGTTTATGTTTCAGCACCCTACCCAATGCCTAAGTATTTGGGTCAATAAGATCAGTAGCTGGAGAAGGACCTGGGAGAAGCAGGCAGCTAATCAGCTACTCTCCTGTTGTCTGCAAGTCTCTTTTTTTTATCCCTCAGACCTAATAACAGACACTGAAAAGCAGGCTCACCATTAGTGCTTTTCTTTTTTTTCTTGCACACCATGAACTTTTTTTCTCTTCCTTAAAGTTTGCTGTGGATTTTTTTCTGGAAAACACATACTGACCTGCTGCAACAAGAGACTCAGCACTGCCCTTCTTTGGGTGGGAATGTCCCACTCCTGTGCCTCTGTCACGCCAGTGCATCCCTTCTCCCAGACAGAATGACTGTAGGACATACTTATCTATTCAGAAATACGTTCTTTTTGAACCCTTCAAATCCTATTATGTCAGAATTCACATGACTTATTTCTCATGTTCTATTACAGGCCAAGCTCCTTTATCCCACCCTGTATTTCCCCTAGGTCAGTGCAGCTTCATCTCAAAGCAAGTGGCAAGCCAGGGACCTGAGGCACCACTGGCAGAGGTATATTTGTTTTTGAACTGACTTCAAAAAAAATTTCAACTGAGTTCAATAAAAAAAACATTCTAATTTGGGAACATCAACGCTGTTTATTTCAGTCAAAAATGTTAAAACAAAATATGTCAACTTTCCAAGGCATTATTTTAAAAAAAACAATAACATATCAGCAATTCCTCTGGAATGGAAATTGTGATTCACAGTCTTAGTTTGTCCACAGGCATCACCAAACTGGGCCTTGTCGCCCCCACCTTATTGGCAAGGGCAAACACAGACCCTGAAGCAACTCTGGACTGGCTTGTGCCCAAGCTGTTGAAGACAAGCAGTTCACAGCCTCCTGGCACAGAGCACACCAGCTATGTGCGTGCTGCCTGAGCCCTGGTGTACATGGCCCGTCTGTTTGGGCCCCCTGTTGGCTTGGTCTGCATGTAAACTTTCAATCCTGGGTCCAAAGTGATGAAAAGGTGGTGATGCAGCCAGCAGTGGGTTCTCTTCACAGCTAAAGGTATGTCGTGTATCCTCTTGTATGACAGGGCATATGTGAGGCATATCTACAGAGGGAGACTGGAGGAGGAAACCTTGACTTCTGTGAGAAGCTGGTAGAACCTTCCTCTGTTTGACAGAGCTGATGCCAGCAGCTCCAAGACAGACCCACCACTGGCCAAGGCTGAGCCCTTCAGCAACAGTGGTGGCATTTCTAGGATAACACACAAAGAAAGGAGGGGAAAAAATCCTGCACAAATGCAGCTGAAGAAAGGAGTGAGATAAGTGAGAGGAACAACTCTGCAAACACTGGGGTCAGTGAAGAAGGAGGGGAAGAAGGTGCTCCAGGTGTAGAAGCAGATTTCCCTACGGGCTGTGGTCCTTGTGTCAACCCACGAGCCTTTCATTATATTCCCCCTCCCATGTTCAGTTGAGGAGGGGATGGAGTGGCTTTGGTGGGCACCTGGCATCCAGACAGGGTCAACCCACCACAACCAGTTACCTTTCTGCTACTACATGATTTTCCCCAGCAAGCTCTTGAGAAGAACGGTGGCTGTGGAAAAGATAAGATGCCATTTTTAAGACAGAATTTAAGACAGGTTGTTGGGTTTGGGGCTTTTTTAGGTCACCTTAAACAATCTTTTCTTCCTGTTCTTCTTCATTCTAATTGCTTGGGATTTAAATGTATTCAAGTCATGGAGAGATAAAAAAATGAATGTGATTGCAATATCGTGTCTCCTGTGTCTCAAGCACAAGCAGTGAACTTCCTCCTGAGCAAGGTTATTCTTTTCAGGGTGGGGAAGGATAAGGAAAAATTTCATTTTCTTGCATGAGGGACCTGTGAGGCAGATTAAAAGCCCCTGTGTTCCATAACCCCTGTACTCCAGTGTTGCACAGTGTCATTTCCTCATGCTGCTGCACTGCAGTCTCCTTTCACATTTCCTTCTGCACCTACCCAGGCCCAAGGAAAGACAGACTGTGTAGGGCACAGATGACACTACAGGAGGGCCAGCAGCAAGACTAACCTTTGCAGTAGGCAGCACTCATTGCTGTGAAGAATCACACTTTTCCATAGCACCTTTTTCCTCATTACTTGTGAGTAATGAGGAAACCCTGGGCCATCGAGGGTGACTTTGAGAGCCAGTCCCTCAGCCCCACCCAAAATGCTGTGTCAGCTTACTGGGCTGGTTCCCACCAGGTCTAGGAGCAAATCACTGATGCCAGCTCCCTTGGGAGGAGGAAGCAATGGGATAAATGAGCCAGAGAGTTCCAGAGGAGGGGTAACCACTAGCATCTGTCCTCAGGGATGCCAAACACAAGAGCTGTAGGGTTTCATCCTACACAGTGTGGTTACGTGCAGGATCTTCAATTCTTGCAGCCATCAGTTGTATATATGACATTGGACCTGGTAATTTCCCTGCAGCTGGGGGAAGTCAACCTCCAGATCACCTTGCTGCTTTTAATAACACAATAAGGAAATCCCCTGTGATAGGACTTTAGAGACAAAATGCTTAAACACAAAGAAGAGTGATCAGCTTCTTGACCTCAGGCCAGTTTGCAGGGTGGAGAATTAGGTCTGTGCTGAGATCTGAAAGGCACTTAATGAAGTAACTGGACTTTGCCAAGCTGGGAAAATAAGGCAGTCCCAAGTGAAGGTCCTGGAGCATGAATGATGCATTGGCAATGCCAACTTGGTAGAGCATTCATAGTACTAAATCAAATACATTTGAGGCAGAAAAGAGTATGAAACCCTATTTCAGGGAGTGCAAAACATCATCTAATGTGGTGACTAAATTAATGACTTCATTTTACAACTGGGAAGACCTCACTGGATAACCTCATTTTATCTGAGTTTTCCAGAGCAGGCACCATTCACTCAGACAAATTATTTGCAGGCACACTCGTGCAATGCTGTAGCAAAAGATGAATGGGTGTAGTGGATGGGTGATAGCACAGGAACTCTGGTCCCAAGGGAAGAGCTCTGGTTCTGTGATATCACCTTAAAGGCAAAACAAAAGTCATTGTAGCACTGAAATGCTGATCCACATTTAGAGTAGTAAATTACATCGCTGATGGTTGCTTAATATTATTAATACTATGTTTATCTGGAAGGAAAGTGTGTTGTACCTTCAAGAAACTTTTGCAAAAGCCAATTGTGCTGAGTTGCCTAAAGTTTATATTATATGGAGTTTATTATTTGGCATTTGTATACTGAGTGAAACAAACCACACCCAAGTGACATCTTAATTTTTCCAGTGTGACTCCAACTTTGAGAAGAAGATGACTAAATTGTGTTAAATAATAACCATGTCATCCCTTTTTGACATTGTTGTGAGTAATAATGGATAAAGAACTTTGTATGGGGCATACAAAACAGCACTTTCAGATTTGCAGAGAGAATAGATTGCCTAAAGATGGTAGTTTAGTAAGGTAAATTTGAATCTCAACTAAAGGGCACCCAAGTAATGTAAATGGTAATACTTGTCTCTGTGGATTTTACCTTTAAAGAGTAGATGTTTCTGATTTCTCTTTCCCTCTATAGACTGAGGAATATGCATTTCCATATAGCTTCTTATTGTTCCCATCAGATACTCACTCTGAGAACTGCTCCAACTAGGATTATAATGAAACTAAATTAAATTTACATTTGAGAATACATTCCATCTGTTGGGTTTTGGCTTTTTTTTTTTTTTTAAGTTAGCTTTCTAGAACCAAGCCAGCCAAAAGAAAGAAGAAAAAAAAAAAAAAAAAAAAAGGAAGGTTATTGTAGCAGCAAACATTTTGCATTGAAACATCCCTAATGTAGTAATCTAGACTTCAGCCCAAATGCATGTACTGTCCCAGTGGGGAAACTTTAGGAATATTACAGAAACCATGGTGAACATCTCATGAAAGCGGGAATATCTCATGTGCTGAAAAAGGTAAAGTTGCTCTGGGCTTTGAAATTATTGCTCTTTATGCTTTTTTTATGTTAGAAATATCCAGATAATGCAGCAATTTCTCTCTCTCTCTGCTGCTGTAAGGTGGGATTTGAAAATCTATTAATGTCCTGCCTGCAAATTCCTCATTCTTGAAACTCGGGTCAGTTCTGTGCCTGTCAATGAACACCTTTAATTTTCATGACTAACAATGGTAAAAATACGTATTTCTATTTCATGGTAATTTTGAAATTTTGAGAGTGAAAAATTGCATATAAAAAAAAATACATTGTGATATTTCCCATGGAAAAGGAAATGTCTTTTAAATTCCAGAGCAATAATAATGCTTTTTGTTTGTTTTGAAATGGAACTGAAGTCAAGCACTGTGCTCTTTCACACAGCACACACTAGAGCAAAGAGACCAGCTACTACCGTTTGCCTTTGACATCCTTCTTGAAAAATCAAGGTTTAACCTCCAGGACTGTATTTTTCCTGTTCTGTTCCCTTGATGAGGCTTTGCACCACTTACTTTCCTCTGCCAATATGGTCAAAGATTACTGATGGTAATGTTAGCAAGAGAAAATTAGCACTGTTTGAGTTTGGGTGGGGTTTTTTTGTTTTTGCCTTGGTAAAGATTTTTTCTTCCGATGATTGTTTTAAACTTGATAATTGTGCATTTCCTGATTCACTTAAAAAAAAAATAATAAAAGAAGCTGAAGTGGTGGGGTTTTTTGTTGTCGTTTTGGGGATTTTTGTTTTGTTTTTTTCCTTGTTTGTTTTTTTTCTTTTTTAATTTACATAAACATGTAGCCCTAGACACTCCCTTAAAATCAGTATGCTGAAAGAAGGACAAGTAAGGTAGAAAAGGAAATAATTAAATAATCCAGAGAGATGGATAGCAAGGCATAGTGAAGGCCTTATGTTATAAAGTTACATTTATTTTGGGCAGTTAT
The DNA here is from genome assembly GCA_036023395.1 of Myiotriccus ornatus. Taxonomy (NCBI): domain Eukaryota; kingdom Metazoa; phylum Chordata; class Aves; order Passeriformes; family Tyrannidae; genus Myiotriccus; species Myiotriccus ornatus. Next base: position 60,644,353 of record JAYRBT010000042.1, on the reverse strand, counting down.
GACTAATGCTGTGCTGAGTAATAGGATAGGAGAGAAAACAGGATTTCTCCTGGCTCTGTGGTGTTGACAGGCAGCACTTACACGCCTTGGAGATGTATAATCTGGAACTGAAAGTCAAAATTTTCAAGGATATACTTAGAAGTGAGCAATTAGTCCCAAGGGAAATTCCTGACTCCTCATTGCTTATTATATACTTGTTCAGCTCCCACCTTTCCTTGTGCAAAATCAGTGACTTTATTCTCTAGTATAATTGCAATATACCTTTGATTTAATCAGCAATCATATGGATTATACAAGGACTATGACAATTTCAAAGGTGTTGGGTATTTTGGTCTTGATCTGGCAAAATCATTAAGTGGAGTCATTCCCTCCAGCATGGACACAGTTTCCATGAAATAAGCGTGTTGCTTCTGCACATAAAACATTTGCTCTTTTGGAGTCAGAAGCAGCCTTCAGGAAAGAGTGCCAGGGAAGCAAATACAAGGGGAAGAGAGTGGGAAGCAAGCACAGTGACTGGGAGCACTGTATGAAACTGCAGTATCTGCTGTTTCAGGAATTAGGCAGGCCATCTACCACCAAGTGATGACTTGATCACTCTCTTGCTGTATGGTTTTGGAAAGCATGGACTATTTGCACAGTTTCTGGTCTGCTTCCCAGAAAGCTTATTGCAAATGCGGACATTAGGAATAGGCATGTGCTCCTGATGTTCTTGGGTACTGGAGACATCCTCCTGAGGGTGGCAGATATGGCATGGGATCACAGACCCGTGCCCTTATGGAGGTATCACTGGAAGCCAAGTGTGGCATCCTGTGGAGCCTCAAATGGCAACATGTGTAGGCAACTGAATGGCACCTGTTGTCACAGCAGACAATGGAAGCACTGCATCCTGCTAGGTGCTCCTGGATGCTCAGTCAGTATAAATATTTACTCATTAACGTCAATCTAGGTAAGAAAACCAGCATCTGAAGAATTCAAGATTCACATCTTCACAGTGTGTAGGCTGACAGGACACTTTGCTGACTGCCAGAAGGTTAGAGGAGAAGCTTCCTGTTTCTGCATGCTTTAAGCAATACTGGTGGATAATCCAGAGGAAACCAAGAAGAACTTCTAACTTTGCTTTTGACCTACTGAATAGCTTCAGATAAGTCTAGAAGGGGAATGGAAGGTTGTCCTAATTTGTCCTTATTTGTCAGGAGGAAGGAGAAGAAAACAAAACTCAGACAACCTTCTAATCTAGTCTGTAGGAAGCAGCATGAGATAAAAGTTAAGGTGAAGACAAGTCAGTGTATAATTACTGCAGAAATTAGTAGGTTGGCTTAAACTACATTTTTCCCCACCAACTATCAACATTCGTCTGCTAATGGAAATGGTATCTGCAGACAGAACTGATTTTACATAATTTACTACAATAAATATAGGAAAAATATTTGTATTTGTCCCTGCTGAAAATTATGTAAAAATGCATATAATCTGTTAAGACTAGAAATACTTCTATAGGAAAATTTGCTAGGTGGACTACTTGCAGAAAGAAAGCACTGGAAGAAGTCTGGCATGATCTGAAACTATTTTTCACCATTTGACATGATTTGAAATTATTTAAGAGTGCTGTGAAACGATTACTCAAAGCCCTTCATCTTGGCCCGACTGTAAAGTACAAGCTCTGCAGTGGTGGAGACAAACTAGTGAACTGCAAGGAAGTACAAGCAGAGGCAGAGGCTGGGATGAGGACCTGCAGCAAAGTGACAGTGGGAAAATCAAATGCAAGTTACTTGACATGTTGTTATTCCCAAAGATAAGGATTTCTGACTGAGAGTGATGTCTCCCTACAGAGCCACATGAGAGTGAATAGCTTCAGTGAGATCTCAGTCAGTGCAGCAGACGAGGCTCCCATGTCATGGAGCTGAGATTTTGTGGGTTTCTACTTAGGTTATTAATCTGCTGGAAAGAGAGGAGAAATCACACAACTAGAGCTACAAAAGTAGAGTTTTTCTGTACGATTCTGGAGAATTTTATTGTATAACCTTTGTGCTTCCACTACCAAAAGGAGATAAGATCCAACCTGGCTCTTGTCACTATGCATTAAAAATAATTTGATTCTAACCTCTGCTACTGCCCTGACTAAAAAATGAATGACAGACTGACAAAAGAGAAAAAGTGCACAGGACTTTGAGCTGCAGAAATCATTACTGAATCAATATTAACTGAAGATGAAACTGGCAGCTCTGAGAAACAGAGAGAAAATTGTGAACAGGCTGATGTAGATATGAATTGTGCCACAGATCTTGCAAAACACCTGACAAAGGTACACACAGATGAGGCACAGACCAATGCAGTTACTTAAAGGCAGTAGAATTGAGGACAATTGGCAGACACAGCTCAGCATATCCAAGTCATTATGGCAATTTCACAAACTGGGCTTAAATTAGAAGGGAAAGATATACAGTAACAACCCTATCTTTCTCTCTTTCTTACTTTTGGGTAGTGAAAGAGTACTGCCTTATTGCACTAACCATTCCCAAGGCTGCTTAAGGAAACTCCCTCTTATACAAAGAGTGAAGATCATGAGTGTATTTTAACACCAAAGGCATATCTCACTGTTGGGTACAATACCCGCTCCTTGAAGAAGAGTAGTCAGGAGATGCTAATTCATTTCTTGGTCACACATTTCAGTCCAGCAATCTGTCCAGTCATCCTACTCTGCAGTGAACAAAATCAGAGTCTGCTGGAGTGAGCAGCTGCAGAGAAATCCAGACAGGCTTGTGCATGCAGTGGTACTCCTGCCACAGTCTGTGCTGCACTGGGTTGGTCTGCTGGGATGCAGCCTGAGTGGATTTCTGCAGAATTTGTCTTGTGAGTCAGCTGTACAATGGGAGGCCTCTGCATGTCAAACAGTTTTAAAGAGTTCAAAACTCAGTTATTGTAATGCTTCTTTCATTGTTTTTTTTTTTTTTTTTAATTATCACCTCAAGTTTGTAGCAGGGCCCAGGATCCAACAAAATGCACATCAGAGGAGCGGAACAGCAGGTGGAGGGAAATCTGGAGGGACAGTCAGACTCCTCATTACCTATAAAGAGATTGGAAGTGTTTAATTAGGGGGGTGGATGACTGGAACAGTATGGTAAAGTCAGCAAGTAGGCACATGAGATCTAAAGGAAGATTAATCCTGGGCAATGGAGAGCAGGAAGATGAGAAGCTCTGGGAGACTTCCAACATCCCTTTGCCTTTACTCATTCTTTTGTCCACCCTGAAAGTTCCCAACTTCCCAGAAGCAAAATGCTTGCATAGGGCCAATGGGAAGAGGGAACAGCTGGAAAGAGCCACTCGTACTCATGTCTCCCCTCTAAGTGGAACAGAATCAGGGAGGCCCTAAGAAAGTAGGGAGAGAGGACCATTAAATGCTTTGATGCATGTATTCCTAGACTAGGATGGAGAGAACTCATAAGCACCTTTAATTGCTCCAAGAGAGAAGCACAGAGGAGGCTTGTGCTTTTCAAAGTTGTCCATGCTGAGTTGCTGTTTTTTTCCGTAACAGAAAGAAGGTGTGGCTCATTGTCAGTGTTGTTGACTGTTGCTGGTACAAAAGCTCTTCTCAGAGCTCTGGCAGCTTTTGCAACCTTATCATAATTTTTCATGTAACTCGTGTTTGGTTGCATAAAGTAGAACTGTCAGAGCTATAGTAGGAACAGGGAACTTTTTAAAGCAGTTTGCTGGCATGTGGGCTTTTTTGACCTCCTTTACAAAGTGTAGTCTTACCTAATGGAGTTTTTCTGGTTCTAGATAGATTGGTCTGAGGCATTACAAGGCTGGAGATTGTAAGGTGCTGTGAAGGATCACACAAGGACTCCTATTCCATTTCAGAGTAACAGCAGGGAGATTATTAGCAAGGACAAGCCATAACCCAAATGACTCTGCGGTGAATTAGACTAGAGACAGACTTCCTTTGTGAAGGGGGAGGAAACTTCATGCTGAGATTATACAAGCAGGATCACTTCATACACTTCTGCAGCTCTTCCTGAAATGACTGTGTTATCACATCCCACCACATACCCAACCCAGACAATAAAGGAACTGCAAATTACACATCAGTTCCACCACCTTGTTCTCCTCACATGATGGAATGCTGCTCAGAACTTGCCTTCACTGGCCACCATGTACTACTGACTTTGCCCAAATAAGGGGCTTCCTCTCTTAGAAGAGAGATTTCTAAATTAACCTAAGTATCACAAAATCCTTAGAAATACCAACAGGTCTCTGTCATATTTAAGAAATAAAATGCATCTTGCCAGGTTTTTGGAAGTGCTCAAATATGGACATGTTATATTTAAAAAAGTAAAGGAAGAACATTTCATTTAGAACTAAAGGTGTGGGCTGGTACCCAAGAGCTGGGAAATAAATCATGGTATTATTGTTGTTATTCTCTTTAGACACAAGAAATTCTGTATGTAAGCTGTATCTTAAAAGTTAATAAATTTTCATATAAAAATATAAGGTAGGACATTTAAACAGCTTTAACACAAAGAACTGTATAAAAAGAAGTATTATTCAAAGCATTATTGAGGGAAAATTTATCCCTGCCCCAGAAATAGCTTCTTGAAAAATATATTCACCTCCTCTGGAAGCACAAATACTGAACCTCTTTTATCATAGTCAGTGGTGTTTATCACCACTTTAGTGATGAACAATCACCTGAAATTCTGAATGATCCATTTCTTGTGCCTGTTTCTCATATCAGTCTGACATAATTACACTTGCAGAGTGATGAAAACATGAGTTTGTGGAGTTATTGTCTTTGAAGCAATCCATATTTACCCTGGGATATAAAATTTAAATCACATCCTTTCTGACGTACACAACCTCACCCGTAATAAGAGACTCTGCAATCACAAGGGAGTAAACAAATCTGGTCATGATGGTTAAGCAGAGAAACCAAGCCTCCAACTTCAGCTTTGTGGCACATCTTCATTTTCCAAAAACATTCTGAATAGAGAAAAAGGTGTCAAGTTAACAACATGCTGAAAATAGAAACTCTCAAACTTTCAAGTCAAAAGAAGCTACAAACTAATTCGTGTGGCCTTGTAACTTCCCTTCCAGCCTCACCTAACTTAGGCTAGCCTATCCCAAGGCAGCAAGAGCTGGGTTTCCTAATACTGCAGGTTTTGTGACTATACCAGGTCAGTAGCATAAGGAAGACAAAAGTTACAAAAACAAAGCTGTGTGCAGTAAAGGGAGACAATTTTTTTAAATGAAGTACTTAATAGGGCCAGTTGAGTGATGGAATTATAGCCACCACAGTTTCTTGCAAGTGTTTACTTTTGACAAGTGTTTTTGTGAAGACAAATTGTGTCAAGCAGCACATTCAGCCCACATACTTGTCTGTTCCCTGAGGATATGAGGGCTGGCCTTGATATCCAAATGAGGTCAGGGGAAAATTTCCATCTCTTTGCACTATCTTGCTGCTTTTAAGAAATGAAGAAGAGAAAAGGAGACACGATAGGGTTCCCAAAAACTGAGGCCTGTGTGGCTTTGACTTTGGCCAGCAAAGGTCTGATGTGGAGACTTGAAGAGCCTGGAGTTTCTGGCTGGTGCTGCTGGAGATGGTTTGCCAGCAACCTCCCTGCAAGTCGAGGAACACACAGAGTGAAATCAAAGACGGCCAGAACGGACTCCAAGCTTTCAGCAGTAATATGAGATTGCCAAGGACATAGCTCTGGATGACACACCTAGGGTTATTTTAGCAAATGAGTGTTTCCAATGCAATGTGGATGCATGCAAAGATGCAGCAGCCTCAAGAAAAACAGCGTGCCTCATGTATAACGTTATGGATAAGACACAATGCAAACTATTGTATATTGCTTATAAAACAGCTTAAACTTTGTAATCAATGAGAAACATTTCTCCTATTTCCATTCTAACATAATTTGCATTGTAATAGAGCACTGAGGCCCCAAGCAGAAAAGTGACCAGACTGTACCGGGTGCGGAACAATCCAGGGATTGTTACAATGCAATGTTCCTAATAGCTCTTCCCTTAGCTCAGTTTTATGTGCAGTGAAATGTTATAATTAGGACATAGCACCTAGCAAATAAACCTGTGTTTAGAGAAAACAGCCTAAATGTATTTTCATCAAATGCACAGGAAGCAATAGACTGCTCCTAAAACTTGCCTCACAAAAAGTAGACACCAGCTAAATGACTCTATTGTCTGTGTAATGAAGCTGTCCAATACATTCTTTGAGATAATAAACAAGCACCCCCGAGTGTGAATCATAACACATTCTTATGAGCAATAATACGGGGACAGCTGAACTAAAAAATGGCTCAGACACTGAAGTATTGGACCTTCCCAGCCTCTTCACTTGTTCTGGAAATCAGTTTAGAGATTGCTTGATTTCCTGGGCTACAGGCAGGTTGCATGTTGTCCCACTGTTGTTTGTTTGGCTGTTTTAATGACCTCTTTTTGCCTCTCCTTCCACTTTCTTCAGCATCTCCAGGGCTGCTGGGGCAGAGGGAGGGAAACAGTATCCTGAGACATTTCCTAGCAAGGAGGGGCCATGTGCTGGAATTGGGGTTGGATGGGTACATGAAGAAGTTGCTCCTTTGTGTGTGGGTTGCTATTTTTCTTTCTTTATGACAGCCAAACTATTTTAATCTTTTTCAATAGTAATGATGTGTGCAAGGAATGACTTTGTTTATTGAAGCAGTTAGACCATAATTGCAAGGAGAGGGTAAAGCAAAAGTTTTTTTCATATAGCTCTTGATATAATTTCTATGGTAATAATATTCAGATTGCTGTGTTTGACAAGGGGGAAAAAAACCACAAGCAGGGCAGGAAAAGCAGCTAAGGAGAGTGATGAAAGAAAAATGCCTGGCTTAGTTTGAGAGGATGGAAATATGTAAGACAGAAATTGCAGGCCTGACTGATTTCTTCCCTGGACACCTGACATGAGAAGCAGTTCTGGCTACAGCACAGGTTATAGGACCATTTCATAGTCTGACTTCAAGCCAAAAAAGCCTGTTGGGTTTCTGTGCTCCATTTGGTTTGCTGCCACAAAGAAAGAACACAGCAGCCAGCAAACATCCAGCAACTGCTGACCTCCTCCTCTGCAGCAGCAGTAAGATATTTTATGGATTCGTCAGCAGGTGGAGGATTTTTGGCATAAATGTAGAGAGCTACTGGAACTATGGAATAATATTTTCACTGTTTTGTCACACAAGCATATTTGGAGGTATATGGGGGACATGATCTGGATATTCCCACGTCTGTGATCTATTAATTTATGTAACACCTGCTGAAGTGAAGGGTGGGATTAATTTTGCTCAGGTCTAAATGCCCGTCATGTAGTCACTCTGGCTTCTTTTTATGTTTGCTGAAGAGAAATTGACATTTTTAGCAGGCAGATAGTCTTGATCTCCTTAAGTGTCCCCTTGAGTTTAAGTGAATTAGTCAGTGTCTTTTTCTCTCTCTCAACCTCCCAGGGTGGTTAGATAAAGAGCCCAGACATAAGTGTCTATGCTGTAAATAACTTAAATGAAATCCCACAAAAGATGTCTGGACCTGATAGAAACATGATGCATCAATAAGGATTACTCCTGCAGTTATTGGCAGCACTGTCTCCCCTGCTTTTAGGTGGAATGGTTACAAGTAGTACTTTGCAGGAAGACTTTTCTTGGATCCTGGCAACAACAACTACCAAAAAAAAAAAAAAGCTGGAGTTTAATGAACAATGCCTTCTAATTGCTAGAATAATAATAAAAAGAAAAAAGTATCTTGGCTTGCTAAGCTTCTCCAATCTCTTTTTTTCCCCTCCGCAACAGGCCTTTATTTAGATCTGCTGTCACCATGAAGTCAAAATATCAACGTTCTTCTCTACAGAGCTTAAGAAACATTGAAAGGAGGAACACAAACCTAAAACTCATATTCAGAATGCAGCTAAATCTCTAGGTTCAGCTTGGTTTTGTATCTTCTGTGGAGGGAGAGCATGGAGAGAGCGGCTGTGCTGAACTCACATACAACTGTCATGCAAGTGACCAGGTTACCACCTCAAAGAGATATTGTCCCAGTGTCAAAGTTCCATCTTTGAGGGGCACTTCATTTCCTTTTGGTTGCAAATGTATTTCAAAGGTGTTTTAGCACTTTTTCTCCTCTTTTTACTTCCCTAATCATAAGGTCTTGTGGTCTTTTAGGAAGCTGCCAGTATCCAAGGGAAGAGCAGTGAGATATCTTCATGTTTATTTGAGTGAATCTCTTGCAAATAAAGGAGGATATCTGAATGTCAGGTTTCATATGTTGTTCTAATTTATTTTCAGAAAGTAAGACTAATTTCGATTATAAGCTTATATTATAACATTTTCAAACTATGCATCACAAGATTTTTCTTCCATCACCAGCAGTTCCTGGTTGCAGATCAGAAGGGCTTTATATGGCCAACATGTGACATGTTAGTGTACACTGCTCTTCTGGATTGATTACATCACACATAACATTCTGCATAAGTTAATTTGTAAAAATGCACACGTTCCACTCAGGCTTCAAAAAGTGCCTGAGAAAATGAAGTCCCATAATGTCCAGAATGTAGTTTCATTCTGTATCCATCTGCAGAGTTTTTTCCCCTTTCCCTGAGGTGCAGCGAAGGATCTACACAAGTATCAAAATCACTGTTTCTCCTTCAGCCTTTCAATTCCTTGTTTTTGTCTACCTCACAAATGGTGTCAGTGGGGTCACCTGAGTTTGATCTTTAGAGGGAATTCATGTCTTTATCTGCATCCTACACTTGACTAGAAGTGTAGACCTTCTCATCATGCTGGAAATTATTAATGCAGCAGGAGCATCCTCTTCTTGATGTCAAGGAAAAAAAGGTCAGTGCCAGCAATTGCTGATTAAGTTTAGCAAAGTGAGGAAAGAAGATTAGCAAGATTGAGCTTTGTCACCTTTTGCTTTTTGGTTCAAGTCTTCAGTGAATGAAAAATCATCTGTGCCTGATTAGGATTCCTGTCTGTCAGAAGGTATTTCAAAGAGACAGTAACTTCTCCCTGGTTCAGACTGAGGTAAGTGTGGAAAATTCACCTCTCCTTACAGCCAGTTCAGCAAAGACAAATGAACATTGATGAGATTGGAAGATTATTGGTCCAGAGAAAGTCAGTGAGAAACTTTCCCTGGAGTTTAACTGCAGTCAAGGATTCTTAAGGATGCTGTGGGTTTTGACTGCCACTTCTCTACTACATTCCATGAATAATACATGAAAATGGCACAGATAAAGCTTTCATTGAGAATGGCTAGAAGTCCAGGCTTTGTTTTATTTAATTTGATTTTGCCATTACTAGGCACAGAAGCTCTGGTTATTTCATTCAGAAAATAGCCACACATTTTTTGAGAAGTGTGAAAAGTCAAGTAGACCCCTTAAAGAAATAAATTTTATGAAGAGAGGGAAAAAATATCAGCAATATTAAGTCTGCAAAAGTCAAGCTCATTTCTCATCATCAGTGCTATAGCAGTAAATCTCAGAACAACATTTCTAGGGCAAATATGATATATGGGAAGAGTGGGAATGGAAGCCAGCCTATCTGCGATATTCTTCATGGTACTCGAGGGATTTAATAGTAAATTGCACAGCACAAGAGACTGTTGCTGTTACGTTACTCCACCTTAATTTTGTTAGGTATTGACTGACTGCAGAGTCAGTTCATTGCCTCAGAAGAGCAAAGGAATTGGAAAAAAAGAGGCAGCACTCTGCTTTTCTTGAAAGAGATCCCATTTTCTGTCTGTAGATTCTAGAAATGTGAACAACAAAAGAAAAAGAAAAACTTGAAAAGAGAAAGACATCTCGGTTTAAGTTCCTTGCTTAACTTATTAGTTATTTGTACAGTTTTACTTACAGCAATTGCAAAGTTGTCAGATCAAACTTCAGAGAATAAACTCTAAAGTATTTTTTATGTACTTCTTAACCTGACTTAAGAGTGCTGCAGTGACTCACAAGCCATACGTGTGCATGTGAAAACTATGTATAAAAAATTAAGTGGTAAATAAATATTTCAGTGACCTGAGCTAGACACTTCTTCCAAGCAAGCCTCTAGCTCTGGTGACATCATGGTGGCTACTTCAATGTAGCCACTATTATCTCTCATCTTAGAAGAAGTGCTGGTGTGATTCCCTTTCATTAGACAGGAAAATGTAGCAGTGTGTCCTGGGGCAGAAGAAGCAGTGGTGAAGGAAGGAAAGATACGGAGTGCTACTTACATTCGTGAACTACTGGTTCCCATAAAAGTCACCTGGAAAGTATGTGCTGAGATTATTATTGTTGTTGTCGTGTTTCTGATTTTAGCCTGGAGCAATTCCCTGTGCTCCCTGTAACCTGCAAACAGAGCAGAGGTGGAAACATCTGGCTACTTCTGCTGCCAGTCAAAGCCTGTTTGATCAGCTCTAGAGACAAGTGATGTGAAACAAGCAGGAATAACAGAACAACCTCTGAGTAGTTTTGAAACCAGACTTAGACAAAAGATCCTGGGAACTAAAACTCTGGATAAATAACTCCTTTTGTTTTATCAATTTCTTTCTCCTATTCCCCTGCTTGTTGCACTTTACATCAGTTTCTTTTCTCTATGTGTATTATATTTCCATTGTTCACAGATATATAACTCAGGTAACCAGCTAGAATGAGTCATACTTCATCATTTGCCATGTCCAAGTGGCTGAATCCATCCATCATTAAACAACAGTTATGAAACAGGAGAGTTGCAGGAACATTACCGTAAGTAAACACATCTCCACAGGCCTTAAAAAGAAATTTTCTTTCTTGGCAACACAAAAAAGGAAGAACTTCATACTGCATTGTAGGAATCTCTGCCTCTGGAAGCTCATGAGGTCAAAGGTACATGCAGATTACAGAAACAATGAGACAAATTCACAAAAAAATAGTCCATCAGCCTTTCCCCATTCCTTCTGTCTGCTCTCTACCTTGGCAGGAACATTAGGCTTCACTCTGAGAAGTAAAAAAGACTTCCTTTCAGAGAACAACAAAAAAAGACCAGCAATTCTTCTCCTGAATGTCTCTCTACACTTAGCTGTCTGTGAGAGGATCTGCAAGCCTTCACCAGATTGCAATTATATTACCTGCTGCTTTGAAAGAGACACAGTATATTTAAATCTAGACCCAAACTTCTGAACAGTATCTTTGAAAGTAATGACAAAAATTAATAGTGTGACAGTGCATGTCCTTTACTCAAGTTTTGTAGTTCTTTGGAGTCCATTTTTCCCAAATGAACTGTTTATTTGCTTTGAGCTAAGAATGTGTGCAAGATGTGGCAGGGTGGTGGCCTGATGGGAATGCTGATCTCCCAGAGCAGAACCCTTTTTTTTACTTTGAGCTAACAAGAGTATTTGTGTCTGCCTGTCTCCATGACTCATGCAGTGATTTTAAGTTATTCCCCTCTGAGGGCCAGAGGCTACCAGCTCGTGTGTTTTATTGCATGTGGTATCTCACTTGCACTGCCTGGAAAGCTTTCTTACATAAATAGCTCTGTTGACAAAGGTCCCATTTTGGGATTCTACATTGGTTTCAGTGAGATATTTCATACTTTAAGTTTCATACTTTATGTTTGCTACAGCAAATGTGAAGAGAGAAAGTCTGTCGTCTTCATCATCGTTTTGTGTTGATTTTACTCCTCCACTGGTCCTCATGCCCCTAGAGATGTTATCTCACCAGTGCTATCAACATAGTTCCTAGATTTCTTTTATGGGTGGTATGAACTCTCCAACATGTGCAGGTAGCAGAATGGCAAAGGGAAGCAGAGCAGACAGAGGCTTCAAAGCTCAGTCATTTCCTTGTTTTTCTGTTCTAGCAAATGACTGGTTTCAGAGACTGTTTCTGGAAGGCAGAAAAGGAGCCAGCATAGCCAGTTGTGGTTGTGCTTGGTTCACCCACATCAGCAGGAAATACACACATATGTACCTTAATATTATTTTTCTGACAGAGTCTGATAGCAGACTTTTAGAGTTAAACCAAGACCAGCATTGAGGAAAATTTTGTCTCTAAAGCCTTCCTGTTCTTCAAAATTGCCCCTTTGGGCCTGGAAGCTATACCTGTTGTTTTAGCAAACCTCTGGTGCTTTCTCCTAGAATGATCTTCTGGGAGATACTTCCATGAACTCTACACACTTTGATTTACTCCACTTTGATAAAGCCTGTCCAGTTGAGAGTTGAGAACAAGACTGTAGAAATGGACAAACCTTATTTACCGGTGACCCAGACCAGATAGAGGTTATTTTGACTAACTTTTAGCTCTCCAAAACCTGGGTTGTCTGGTCTCAGTTGGTCATAAATGACCATCTGTGGGGAGGGAAAAGTGGCTCTCCTGGAATATGCCTCATCATGTGACAGCAACCCAAACAGCTGAGGGGCATCACTTCCCAAATACACGTCTGGTCTCCTGAACACTCTGGAGAGTTCCAGACTGACTGGAGTAGCTGTTCAAGAGTTAAACAGCAGGGATAAGGGGAGATTAACCTCTCCTTAAGCAGTGGGCACAGCGAGACCCAAAGTGACTAGATAATTTCATGTACTTATAATTATTTTCCTGGCAGTTCTTTGCCTTTCTAATCCTTTCCTGCAGTGGTGAAAAGCATTTGATCTGCTACGTAGATTAGGAGTTTGGTACATATGCAAAGTGAATATGATGTAAATCAGTGTAGGATATTTTTCCAGATGAATAGCCCTATGAAAATATAAGGAATTAATATATTTTTTTGCTAAATCAGATTATTTATGTTGTAAATCATCTTGGACCCGACATTTTTATTTTAAAGACTAAAAAAACCCATCACTTTTAAGATGTTTTTTAGTTTGATTCCACTTCTTTCAGCAATAAGTTCCATTTGAAAGAATCATATGAGGAAATTTCTAGTTTGAGCCCATCCAGCTGTACATTTCTTGTAATGCAAAGTTGAATGCAACAGTAAAATAATTTTCCATTACTGCTACACTTGTACTTAGCTTTACTTCTGGTACAAATTCTAAAGTAAATGCCAAGCAATTTGCTGGGATGACACAAACAATATGAATGAACCTTAAGTGAGATGTTCTTTATAAGCTGCTAACAGCATCTATCCATTCTTCATCTCAGAAATTATGTAGGTGAAACATTTTATATGCTTGGGAAGTTTTTGGTATGCCTATCCAACATGTTTAGGAAATTAAAAAGTCAGTAAAATTGGAATAGAAAAAAAAAATAACATCCTATGAAAACCTAACGTAGATAACACTTTAAATATTTAAAGGATTTTTTTTCTTTCCAATGGTTTTATATTCCACAGATTATGAATTTTTTTTAAAAGAAAAGGAACAGATTTTCTTGGACCTTCTGGCAAGTCCCTCATGACTTAAGCCATAAATTAAATCTCTGAACACTTCTGTGTTGCCAGCCAAATAAATAAGTAGTGCAGCAGGATGCAACACCTGCAGACGTATTCTCCCAAGTCTGTGGCTTTCTTCCACAGAACAAACACCATGAAATTGCTTCTAGAGGTGCCCCACAAAACTCTTGCCTTCCCAGCTCCCTTGCCTGCTGAGGAGTTGTCAAGGGTTTTCACTCCACACCACAGCCCAGGCTCAGACTACTGCTGGGGGCAGGTTTGCACTGGTTTTGCCAGGGTAAAAGTAGTGTGAGCCACTATAACTGGCAAGGCAGAAAGAGTCTTCAGCTCCTCATTGTCCCACCTGCTATATGGGCACAGAAGAAGGCAAGATTTATTGTACTACCACACAAATGACAGACATTTATCTAACTCTGATGTATTATTAAAAGCTGTTGGTAACAGGCATACCACAACAGCCAGACAAATTATCCCCATGTTTTGTTGTAGTTTTAGCAACATTTCTTAGCAATGCATTTTGCCAGAAGCTTTATCACCATCTTTCTCAGTGTAATTAAAGTTAAATTTAAACAGTCTTGTTAAGAAATCCCACTCATTCTCAGGAAACATAATTTCATTTCCCTTTTATCACTTCTGGAAAATTTTAACTTTACTTTGGCAAGGCAGCATAGAGATAAAGGAGTCTCTGATGGGTTCCTCTATGGTCCTTTTTTCCTTGTTTGGAAAAGGTTTACCTTACGACGTGCTAGAAGAGGTTGGCTGCCACTCCAAGTTATTAGTTTCATTTATTTACTGATAGATGTAAGGTAGGGTTTTCATTATTATTATTAATATTTTCTTCACAAAATACATCCTCTATTGTTTAAATTAAAACATTAAGCTATGTTCTCCTAGAGGACAGAAGCTTTAGAAAGGGGCTAGTGGTTCTAGGAGAAATCTACAACCAGCATTAGCACAGATACCCAGAAACCTCAAAAACAGAACAGTGGCAATAAACACACTCACTGCAAACCCTGACCTGACTAGCTGACCTTTGTGCCTCTGAAACCAGTTCCTACAACCCCAGACACACATATAGTGCTTATTAACTGGGGGGAAAATTTCCTGTCTTTCTGGGGGACTTGTCGGCAGGACACTGGAGAATTAAGTCCCTATTGCTTCCTAACTGTTTTCTGGGTGTCTTCCACCTGGAACTCAGAGGGCAGACACCCTTTGCCCCACTGCCTTGCTGGGGAGGATGTGTTTGTTCATTGGTACAATTTTCTACCCAAGTAGTAGAACTGGGAGAACATTAAGGTGGTGCTTGGGCTAACCACACAATGAAGGTGTGTTTAGTGCAAGCTCTGACATCACTGTATTTTATGAGATCCATTCAGATGAATGAATGAATGCCTTAAAGTAGTAATCTTGTTTAATATCTGCTTTTATATCATACATCTTCTATAACTCATGAACTTGTCCCTATAACAAGCCTATATTTGACTTTATAACTGTATAATCCTGTAAAATTCTGCTTTTTAAAAGGAGATGGAAGACAATAATCAACACAAAACAGATGATTCCAAGGACAGCATGATCCCACCCTCTGACTACGATGTTTTGTAGAGGCAATAGATGAAGCAATGCCTTCTTTCAGGCTGTAATTCAAAAAGAATTACCAAAGCATGTCTGAGAGCAGTACACTTCGTTTCCCCTTAAATTTTTCTTCATAATACATTATTATTTTAAGCATCCACCTCTTGCATTAGGAAAGTTGTTGATTCCCACTGCAGGGATAGGGAGGAAGGTAAAGAAGAGATGGGAAATCAAGGAAAAATGTTACCTGCTGGGATCTGTGATCGCCAATAAAGTAATTAACAGCACAACTGTTTGCAGCCAGTTGGAACTGGTTTGCAGTGACCCCTGCAATCAGAAGTATAGAAAAGGAAGGCAGGAAAGTGAGAGAAACTAGATGTTTTCAGCTGTCAGAGGAAAATAAATTGGTTGACTCTATCCCTTAACACTAACTTGTTGAATAGGCACATCTTGTGCTCCCCAGTCAGCCATGCAGGCTGCAGAAAAACATGATTTAGGGACTTTCCATTTTCCATCATCAAAATCTTAATCTTCCGAATAACACATTTCTTGCAAAAGCCACGAGAAGGGAACAGAAAAAACAGCTGGTGAGAGACCCAGGATGTTGGAAACCACCTGCTTGACAATGTGCATACACACACACTTCCTCATTTTTATTCAGTATGTGAAAAAACATTCATTGACACTGGAACTATAGTCTGAAACATCTTATGATTAGTCTCCTGGGTTAAAATGGTAAGGAAGGCAACTCATTCTTTAACACTGAACCTACTGAATAAATTTTGCATTCTAACTAGGAAAATTTGGCTGAAACAGTAAAGTTTTAGGGATTTAGCTTTAATTGGAACAATCCAAATTTCACTGGCAGTAACCAGTGAAAACCACAATTCTTTACAGAATCTGGTAGGAACTTTGTTTGAATCACAGAATCATAGAATTAATTGCATTGGAAGAGACCTCTGAGATCATCAAGTCCAACCCTTGATCCAACCCCACTGTGATTACTAGATCATGACACTCAGTGCC
>JAYRBT010000042.1:60559042-60628288 GCA_036023395.1 Myiotriccus ornatus | reverse complement strand
ACCCCCACCTGGCTACAACCTCCTCTCAGGGAGTTGTAGAGAGTGATGAGGTCTCCTCTGAGCCTCCTCTTCTCCAGGCTAAACAATCCCAGCTCCCTCAGCCTCTCCTCATAGGACTTGTGCTCAAGTTCACCAGCCTCATTGCTCTTCTCTGGACCTACTCCAGCACCTCAATATCCTCCTGAACTGAGGGGCCCAGAACTGAGCTAGGATCAAGCTAATACACCAGGGCGGTGTTTGCCGTGCTCACTGCTGCCTTCCAGGAGCTGCCTTACTCTTGGGAGGCAAAGAGCTGACCTCTGTAGACATAGAATTAGTGGAAAAGGAAACACTTTGTGGTATCAGAAATGCAGAACAAGAATGGAAGCAGTATCCTGCTCATTTAAGTAAACCCTTATGAAGATCACTTTTCAGTATGAGAGCAAAGCTGTCCATGGCACGGCAAGAACTGGGTGGGTTGGGAGAGATCAAAGGTGAGGGGTTGGTAACCAGTTGTGATAGCTGGCGGTGTGAGGTGGGTATGCACTTTTTACTGGGAACTGAACTAAAACTAACACTTCCTTGAGTGCATCACGGAATGAGCCACAGATTCAAGGGGATGAAACTCCGTGTCATCATTTGTAAAATTGTCTGAGTGTGGTAAAAGTCCTGGTGCTGTTTCTTGAGTTTGAACAGCTCTGGCCTCAACTGAAAGAGATTTGAAGAGGAAGAGAACTCTTATAGCAAGATGTTTGGTATGCTGAATCAATTATTTCCACCTTGAGGTTCACATTAATTTTGTTCTCTTTGCTACTCTTTCTACCAATCCTTCTAAACAGAAAAGATACCCAATACAGTAAAAAATCCAGTACTTTCCACCGTGTACTCTAGGTATATGACAATCATCTCTAGGGAGAGCTATGAGACCTGGAATATCTGAGCTCAGAGCATGCTTAGAGGGGGAGAGAGGAATATATCTGTCCTCAGTGGTGACCAAAAGGAGGTGAAAAAAGAGAGGATGCTGACTGTGACTTGAAAAGTATGGATTTTTTTCTGCTCTCCAGAAATCAAAGCCCAAAACTTTTGTTCACTTATTCTTTTCCTGTTCCAGTGAAGATGTGAAGAAAGATAATAAAAATGTAAACTGGTAAATAATTCAGAAGGAAAACACTTCTAGTCCAAGAAGTATAATTGATAGAGTTTTAAATTTAAAAAAAAAAAAAAGAAAAAAAAAAGAGAGAGAAAATTGTGGTAATATAATCTGATCCCTACTGTCACTCTTTCCTGTAACAGTTTATGCTGAGGCTGAAGCAAATACATAATTACAAAAATTTCTGCAACCTAGATTTAAATATTTCTGGTTTAGAGGGTATCTACTCCATTAAACAAATAACTTATTTCAATGACCAATCATCCTCACTGTTAAAATTACTACATTATCACTATCCTGAACTTGCCTAGATTTAAGTCCCAGATATTGATTCTTATTACATCTCAATCTGTAAACCGAAGAGTGCTATTCTCATCCAACTCTGGTTTCCACAGTGAAATCTTAATATATGACTTGGCATCATGTTTGGTGATACTTGGAGATTTCTGCAATACTGTTACAATGATGTTGGCTGATATTCATTATGTTCCTGACTGGAAGAAATCTAAGAGATAAGTGAGTGAGTAAGCAGTTTCTGTAAGTCAGTATGAACCAAACCTCAAGAATGTTCCAAGGAAAAAAGAAGTGAAATGATGATAATTAACTAACAAATCAAAGTGACATTCCAGTTTAGCTTTATCAGAACGAAATAACTGATGCTCTGAGGATGACTATGACTCTGTGTACCCACCATCAATCTAAGAAAGGAAGGTGCCTAACAGCCTCAGGAACAGCAGCTCAAAGCCAGGCTTCTGGGGCACAAGACTCTTTGCCCTGAAGGTGGCTGTCCAGGGAATGTGTCCTGCCTTCACTGACATGCTGAATATCTGGATAGCTGACCACTCACAGCACCTGACTTAGGTTAGAGGTAGTAATGAAATAGCTCTTGTTCTGCTTTGAGAATTGGGTAGAACAAAGGACTGTCTGTTAAAGTGCAAGAAAAGGGCTTTGAGTTACATTAAAAAGGCTGAAAGGTAATGGAACGTGGTAAATGTTCAGCACTTTTCATATCATGTAGCCTTGATGTATATCTAAATAAACATTTAGGGTCCAAATTTCAGATGAACTTAAAAAATATAAATTATTAAGTAGGTAATCTAATGGGCAGATCATGAATTATCTTTTGTAACTGTTCCACAAAGGGAATCTTAATAAAAAACTGTATAAATATTAAACATATAAATACTAAAAAATACTAAAACCATATAAATATTAAACTTCTGCCTATATTGTGTTAGATATTGCAGGTCAGGAAAAAAACCCCATGGCAGAGGCGGAGTTTGGAACTAGATGATCTTTATGGTCCCTTCCAACACAAACCATTCTATGATCCTTTGATGAAAAGAAACAGTTGAAAATGTGATCAAAGTGTAGGTCAACACTTATTGTTACAGAATAAATGGGAAAAAAAAAACCAAAACCAACAGAAAAGATGCAGTGGCCTGACTCGTGCCTGTCAGGGGTGACACAGAGCAAACAACAACCCATAGTGGATTTGGATACTGACTTCTATTTAAGACCAAACTGATTTCTTCATGTGCTCATACTTTACCACCAGCACTATCTTCCCTAGGTCTTGACTTCCCTCCCCAGATGGGAGATCCCCCTTAACTTGGGAAGATCAGGCTACAAGTCAGAATGGTTCCTGCTGCTCAGCTGCTTGCAGATATCAATCTGCAGTATTACCAGCTAAAGTTCCTGGGCATTCCTAGCGTATACCTTGTTTACCTCCACCATTTCCAAGTTCTTCCTTCAGCTGGGCTGCCTGCACACACACACGCATGCACAATTATCTGCTGCCAAAAAAAAACCATTCACAGTGATATTTTTTTCACTTGCCACAACGAGTATGTATTTAAGTTTTGTAATTGGACATTTTGCTAAGCTACCAAAAAACCTCTGAGATTTTCAGAAGCATCTAATAGCCCTAAAAGTGTCCATGAATTCCCTACAATGGAGACATTCTTTACCAGAAAGAACTGCCTCAGCTTAACAAATCAATACTGGATGACTTGGAACAAATTGAGAAACTGAACGAGAGAAAAACTACCCAGATCAAATGATATTCATTCAAGAGTTTAAAGCATTTCAGCTATGGAACTGCCATCACATGTGATCTACATCTGAGCACCGACAAAGTGCTAGTGGAATGAAAGATGGCAGTATGGCACCAGCTTTAAACAAGGGCTCCCTGCCACTGGTAAGAACCACAGAAGAAATTCCCAACCAAAGAAAAGAATGAATAGTAAATATGATATATGTATGAACATTCATTTTGTTCAGGGAAGACATCTGTGTCATCCATCATACAGACACAATCAATGCTCAAGTAATAAGTTTGCCATCTTCCAAAAAATATGGTAACAGTGCTCCTTATCGAAAGCTCTTCAGCCCTCTCAGTTTGGAAGGAAAGATTCCCTCAAGGACTGATAATATCTTGAAAAGTAGGAAAGGGAGCATTGAAGTAAATACAGTCAGTTTTCACTGGAAGGCAGTGGAAAGGCAGTTATCCCGATCCTCCCAGGTTCAGTTCTGGATATGTATTCTTTAACAAATAAATGACATGAAAAAGGCGAAAAAGTGACATGACAAAGTTTTCAGATGATACAGCAATTTCTATATACTGAGATCTACTGTGGCATACAGCTCTGACTACTCTGAACTGCTGCAGAAGGATTGCATGATGTTGATTGACTGAGTAATAAGACGGACAATAAAACTAAAGAACAATGACTGTAAAGTAATGCACATGTAGCGAAACTAAATCAAAGCCAGACAATCCCCATACAGAATTTTTCATAAATTTTAAATGAGCTATTTTCATTCAAGAAAGAGCTCTCCCACTCAGTGTACATGCTTGTCTGGGAAGACCAGCTGGATTTTCCAGTAGGTGTCAAACAGGCAAAAATAGATGGCTTAGCCAAATAAATGTCTCACTGCTGACACAACTTGGAAGCCTTACTCCCCCTTACTCCCCCTTTTTAGTTCTTTCCTTCAGTCCTATCCAGCCTTCCCTGCTCTTTCCTCCCACATCCACTGATCCCAAGTACATGACCCTCCGTCTGGCTCTGTGACCTACTGATCATGAGGCAAGCCAGCTCGGCTCACCAAAGACAAAAGCACTTCTTTTCGTTATTATTTAAGTGACCTTTCTGCCATTTCAGTGAATTGGCTTACTGTGTGTCTGGACAAGCATCAGCAGTGCACAGGCAATCTGGGGTTTATGAAGCCAGGAGCTGGGGGCTCAGAAGCTGAAAAAAAGGGCAGGACCTTTCTCTCTTGGCAGCAACAAGCTCTTATCTTGGCTCAAGCTGTATTACGAAATCATAAGCTGGTGCTCATTTCTAAACGTCTGCTACTGGCCCTGGACAGCAAATTACCTAAATTAATCTTTATTCTGATCCTACACTGAAATACTTATATTCAGTGATTCAGTCTTGGAAAACAATATGGATAGTTAACTGCAAGCAGTGTAGATAATTCTGTGAACACTGTCCCAGAACTTCAATAGACATCTCCCATTAAGTCATCATTGAGGTAATAGATCTCCCAGATCTTCTCCCTGTTTAACAAATCATGAGGAAATTTAACTACAGAAGTCTATTATAAACTTTATATATTTTGAGTCTCACAATTCTTTCCTTGGTTTAAAGAGGAAAATATGTATCTTTATTGTTTTTTGTTTTTTTTTTTTCTGAGCACAGAAATAAACATATTGTTATATACCCAGCAGAAATACTGTAGCTGAATTCATACTGATATTTTGGAAAATATTTCACCACTATTGTGAAGTCCCATGTGTTGCAAAACTTGTCAAAGAATGAAATGCTTTAGGGATTAATTACAGGCTTTGAGTCGTACTTTCATAAAGCTACCACAAAATGGCATCTAAGGATTACTCAGAGATGAAACCATTTTAACTTTTGAAATCTTCCAGCCTGAAAACAGACAACTCTACCTGGAGACAGTCTTGATGTTCGCTGTGTCTCTGCCCTAAGCTGAGGCATCAAATACAAACATGGAAATACAGTGGCCAGTCAGTCAAAAGGATCCTCAACTTGGGATGAAGACAAGGTCAGCACAAGAATGTGTCATTCACAGATATTACTTTCTTTTTCTTCAGGACATACAAATGCAGCAAAAAACTGCAGAAATTTGAGTGCTTAAACTGAAGAAAGCCCAAGAATTAGAGTCTCTGCTCATTTTTCTAGGAATAAGGCATTTCGCACTACTGTTACTGTCATAGACGGTAAAACTCAAGGGGTCCACACACAAGGCAGCTAATGAAGCACAAGAAAGGTGAACATTTGAGACTTTGATTGGTTTCTCTCTAAATAAAAATGAAACATTTAGCAGATGTGCTAGCTTGTCTGTTGTTAATCAACACATTTTAAAGAAAATAAAATTTGGCCCACAATATAAATATTGGCTTTGGTATCTTTGTGCGTGTGTGTGATTTTTGTACCATTTGTTTGCTCTGGAGTAGCTATAACCATACCGAACAAAACAACAAGAAACTTTATGTATTGCTTGCTGGTATAGCTTGGAATAGCACAGGCCAAAACCATTTTAAGTTGTGTCACACTTCTCGTCCAGCAGCACGGCTGTATCCAGGTTAAGTGCAAATATAGCAAGGCCTATATACACCAACTGATTTTTTTGGTATGAATAGGAGGCCAGTGAAATCAGGATGGCAGCCTGTCTTAGATGGGAAGCTGCTGGTATTTAAAAGAGCATTACAATCCACTGCAGTAACCCTTAGGGAAAATAACAGCCATAGGCAGCTAACAGATTGGTTAAACATTCTTCACCTTCTGCTCTAAGCGGAACTATGAAAGTGCATTAGTATAAACAGTTGCATTTAGCATATTACATCATCTTGGAAAAATGGTCATGAATAAATACAAATCCAAGCAGAATTTTTTTTTTTTTTCTAGCTTATAGTGAGAGAAACATATGATTATGTATTCTGCTTTTCAAACATTCTCACTCCACAGAAGCCCAGGCAGCCAACTTGCGAAGCAATGACAAATTGCTGTTAGAAAATATGAGGGAGGGAAGGAGGGAGGGAGGAAACTCATCAAGAGCACCTGGTGCACATGGCTGGAGCTGAGATGGTGCAACTCTGCCCTGGCTCCCACCTTCTGTTTCACCTTGGGCAGAGTGCTGCCTTTCTCTGGCCTCTTTTCTCTTCTGTCTTCTGTTTCCCTTCAATATGTAAGGCATATGATCAAAAGTGAAGAAATTAAGCAGAAAGATTCCTCTGCAAGTCCATTTGGGAATTTAATTCCATGTAACAAAAAGTGAATTTTAGGTCAAGGATTCACAACCAGGCACTACCTAGGGTAAACCTAGCCTAAAAATGACTTTTCAAAGAAAACAGTTTGCATGGCCATGTAGTACTGCCTTAAGAGAGGTAACTGAATTCAATCTCAATTTGCAGTTAATTCTCAATTTAATGAGATTTCACAAATTAGGACTTTCAAAAAGGGCATCTTTGTAATCTGGTAGTTCAGCATATGGATGCTGGGGGAAGGAAAGCTATTTTGCATGTCTATAAAAGCTGATACCAAAAGCTGACAATTATGAAATATGTGCCTAAAGAGAGCAGAAGCTGTTTGCCTGATGGTGGCTTGTGTGGGGAGCAGGGGGAATATCCAGAAGTGAGTAGGAGGATTCAGTGCTTGGCTTCAGCACTGAGATATCGCAGTTGATGCCAAGCAGAAGCGATCAAAGGTCAACGTCAGAAAACACCTGGAGAGAAAGTGTTGCCCAGTGATACAGAAAACATTTCTTCTTCCCTCTTAACATCTTAAAGGACATAAAATGACCATTTTTTTCCTTTCCTGTGGAAGACCTGAGGGAAAGAATGATCCTCTGGGTGTTTTTTGATAGCAGGGTTGTTGCAGCTTTGATGGCCAGAGAAAGTGACGCTTGGAGCAGACCTAACATCACTCATCAGAGCAGATATATTTTCAAAGCACAGAGTCAACTGCAGGGTCTCAGAACATGAAAGCACATCTGATTTTTCCAACTATATCAACAAATCTGGTAGAAGATGTTGTCTCTCCCTATCGATCTTGCTTTCCTGAAAATACTTCCTATAGTTTTCTACTATAACAAGTTACAACACAGTTAAATTGCAGAAAATGTGAGGCCTGGGGAAGTTCCTGTGCTTCTACTGAATAGAACAAGAGAAAGAGAATAATTGCTGAAAGACAATAACTTTTTCCTTCTGAGCAGTGTTTAAGTAACACATCTTTTAGAGTTTTGGTCCCTCATCTACCACCGGATTCAGTGAATGTCACCCCAGTTTGAGAGAAAGCATAGCTTTGCTTAGTATAAAGCAGACATGAAGGTCAGAAGCAAATGTAGTTTGAAATTAAATGAGAAACCCCAATCACTACTACACTAAGTGCTCCTTTTGGGTGTCAGTAGAGTTATGGCAGTTTGCCATGTAAGTATGATTCTTCTCATTTCTCCAGACAACACTTTACAAAACTAGTTCAAGTATACAGTGATTAATACTAACAGCAGTCATTACAATTATTCTGTGAAAGCAGCCACACAACATTTACCACTCTGGCTCTATGAAGTGACTTCCCACTGAAGCAGGGAGAATAATGACTGAGATCAGGAAGTAAACTGAGGACAACAGCAAGCCAAGAACATGAACAAAAAATTAGAAGAGAAAAAAAAAAGAAATTAAGAGGTGAATAATTAGTAAAAACACAATCAAAACCAATTTGGCAGTTCTGTTGCCTGTTGATCCCTTTTCTTTCCAATTAGTACAAGAGGCCACATGCTACATCAGTGTAGATCTCAGGAGTATGTTTATTCCCTTGATCACAGCCCTTTCTCATTGTTGAAATGCGTGCTATGAAGTTGGCTCTGACAAACCTTTGATAAAAACCTCCCTAAACAAGCACAACGTGATAAAGAACCGAATCCAATTCTCCTCTATGACTTACTTTCCTTTAACCTCTGTCATCCTTGAAGGAGATATCAGAGTGGCGCAAGTTACTTGCTAATCTCAAGCACCTTCTGAAAGCAGATTCTAAAGTAGATTCTAAAACTTGGCTTTCCGAAATAGTCCTAATCTCTGAAAACTGCTATCAAAAACTGCAGTAAACCAGCCATCCATTCTCAGCTCTTGTCACAGTAACTCATAAAGATACATACCCATGCTGACGTGTTGAAAGCAAGTCAGATTTCAGAGGCAGCCATCTGCATGCAAAACTTGCTCTGTTTTCGCTGCCTGAAATTAAGCTTACTTCTATTTTCTTAGCTGTTTCGTGTGTGTGCCCATGTGTGGCTTGTAATAGCACTTGCTTGAAATGGGCACAGAAGAAAAGAGATCTCAAGCACAAGGCTGGAGTAATGCCCGAGCATACCCACCTCTTCTGCTCCAAAAGGCAAACTTCTTAACTATGCGGTCATTGCCAGGAAAAGGTCATATTTTAGGACTTGGTATTTTTTGTACATTAAAATAAAGAGATTTATAAGCTTTTATATCCTGATTTCATCCAGTTTCTGTTCCCTCTCTCCTGCTTCTCTTGTCCGCTGTTCTTATGCCTACACCTTTTCATTCTATACAAGACTTGCTTCCCCCTGACTATTTTCTCTGATTTCCTGAGCTCAATTTGTTCTAAAATATTCCGAAAATAATTTATTCTAAGAATAATTTACCTGAAATTTAGTGGTTTACCGTTTAAATCTAGTTCTTCATGATCTTCATGAAGATCTCCAAATCACTGTTCTAAAGACATAGATATAGGTGGAAGAGTTATCAAAAATAATGGCAAAACAGTGCTAATGTTCTGTGTCAGGAAGGGGCTGCTGCTGCCATCATCTTAAGGGACAAGTCATACTGTATTTTTGGTAAGAGAAGGAACCACAACTGTTGCAGCATGACTGCACTAATTTCAAAGCAAGCCAAAAGTTGAATCATTATAATTTAGTCCCAGGAAAAAAATGCTTTTCAGAATCACCCTCACTGTGCACAACCCAGATGTCCTATGATCCTTCCTGAAAAAAATGCAAGTGGTCTGTTATTAGTAAAGGGGAACAGCAACCTCTGACAGAGTGGGAGAGGAGCACTGGCAGGACTAGGGAGGCAGTGTCTGTAGCTGAACGCTTTTGCTAGCTCATCAGCGAGCCTGGCCAGGACTTGCACAGCTTTTGGGACTAGCAGCCTGAAGGGACAAAGTCCATAAAGTTACAACAGCAAAGCTGTTCTGCGCTTATTTTAGCAAAACTCTTCCTCTGAGGCAGAGTCTGAGAGCTCCCTAAGGAAAACTTATTTACATATTTGAGTGATACATCACTCAGTTATGTGAATATTTCTCAGGACTGTAAATCCCGTAGCTAGTCTAAATCTGTGATCTTGCTGGGTTTTTTTTGTCTTCTTCCCAGTTACAGGCAGAGAAAAATTCAGTAAACCCTTTTAAAAGTGACTCCTTTTTTTTACAGCTGAAGAAGTAGCAGAATGAGCTATAAGTTTTCAACCAGCTGGTGGTGAAGTTTGTGACTGTTTTTAGCTCTTGGACCGCAGACCATAGGCTTTGAAAACTTGCAGTCCCACACAACTCCCTCTTTGAATATTGAAGAAAAAAAGTTACCCTTTCTTCTAGCTAACCAGAATGTTTTGGGTCACTGAAACAGTGCGAGTCTATGAGATAGCTCAAATCTAATTGAGTAGAGATTTGTGGAATCAACAGAGATACTTTTCATATCAAGTGGTATGGAATGGAAAGCCAATGTATCCACTGAAGTGTAGGACTCAGATGTTATAGGAAAGGTCTCTGGACATCTCTGTGATACATACCATATGTTGCCTTGGAGTGGGGGAGCACTACATATTTATGGAATTTATAGGAGAGGAATTGCATGGAATAAGAGAACAGTCATGGGAGTTTAATCAGCAGCAATATCCTGCAGAAATGCACTTCTGGAAAAAGGATAGGACCAATCTCTTCCCCCGCTCCCAACCTTTGCAGGAGCAAAGTTGAACAAAATTCTCTTTTTCTTGTGCGACTAAAATGGAAACCTGGACATCTGTGATTCAGATGCTGGCTCAGACATGTGGTTCACAAATATGAGTGCTGTGGTCCTCGATGCTGCAACAGCACAGAGCATCTGGCCACAGCAAGAGCAAGCAATAATACTTCACAACACAACAAGACTGCACCGGCTGCTGCCCCATGCACAGGAAAGGTTTTAGGCTGGAGTCCTTTTGGTGGAAACCTTCAGTAGCTCCAAAATGCTGAAGGGGTTACACAGACACTTCGTGGGCCTGTACAAACACTGCTATGGACCTTGCTGGAAGTGCTTTCCTGTGGAAGTAGATTTCTTCTTGTACTTCAGAGCAAACACAGAGGACAAGGAGCCCTACACGAAGCCATTAGCATTCAGTGCTGGGCCCTACTGCTGCTCTGGAGTTCAGAGGGGAAGATCATGCACCCTTTGTATTGCTGATGACTTGTTTTCCACAGGGATACTGCTGCTGATAAATTACTCAATACCACACCCCTACACTGTATCTCTCTGCTCTAGGGCTCCTTCTCTCTCCATAAATGTGCAGCCCCTGGGACACAGGACCAGAGAGATGAGGGAACGATCAGATTACTGCAAGGCGGAGGAGAGCAGGTGGAATTGTAAACAGCAGCAGGCACAGAGAGGAGGCAGAAAGACGTGAGCAAGTAGCTTTTGTTTCCAGCTAGTAGCATGGTCAAATTATTCTGGCAAGATCAAAATTACAGCTAAGGCGGAGTGTGTCACAGGGAATCCATTATTACTGGAGAAAAGAGGAATTGGCACCAGCTGCCTGCAAGCACTTCTATGAGGGAAATCAAGGGTTAGCTGATGACAGACTTCACCTGGTGGCCTGACTGGAGAGAGGGACAGAGAATGCCAAAGGCAGTGCAGAACCAGCAGAACAAAGCTGTGAGGCCAAGAGGAGTGTGCTTTGTCCAGGACCCTCCTTGGGGTCCTGCAACTGCAGTCCTCCAGGACCTGGCTCCCCTCCCTGGCCTGCCTGGCTTCACTTCTGTCCTCCACTTTGCACAGAAAGAGCAGGTGTTAAGCAAGGAAGAAGTACTTATCCCTGGAGAAGGTAATCAAATAGAGAGATATGAGGAGCAGGACTGAAGAAAATAAAGAGAAAAGAATGAAGGAGATAAAGAGAGCAAGAGGAAAGGGCGGGGGGAAGAATAAAACTATTTCAAAATCAAAAGGATGTGATCATCCAGAAAGAGGGTACATTGCCCTCTATCTGTACATACCCAGCTCTCCCCCAAGAGGTATGGAGAGATAAGTCCCAGCTCTGTCCTTGGCACTCTATTGTGCTGTGTGTCATCTGCTGTCTGGAGATGGCCACTGGCCGTTCTCTCATCCTGTAGCTTTGTTTGCCTGGTTAGGCTGTAAACTTTGAGGTGCAAGGACACCCAGGCTCTCATTCTGCTCAAGCACCATGTCTGGCAACAGTCATGGTCCCTCTGGCTCTGTGTGAGCCCCCAGGAGCTGCTGTGACCCTGTCAGCGTGTGTTGCACTGAATGTTCTGGGTCCCTTTAGCTGCAGCAGCAAATCCAGCAGCTGCAGCAGTGGAATGTTGCTGAGGATCCTCTGAAGCTGTTGATATCAAAGCAGAGAAGAAAACATGTTTAGGGATTAGTGAACTTTCATCTTCACAAGTTCTTAGCAGGGAAGGAAGGAAGGAAGAATAAACAAGCAGATCAGCAGCAACTGAAGTGGATAAGGCACTAAGATCTTCTGAGGACATGCAGATCTAGGCCGAGAAAACGATTTTGAGTGCAAAAAAGTAACTTTGTGATGCTCCCAGAGCAGACCTCTGAAGTAGGTGCCAACACAGTAGCTCCTTGTAATTCTTTTCTTTAAGGCACTGTGATGAGGAGGTCACCATCGTTATTCAGAGCTTATAGATGAGGAAACTGAGGCAGAAGGAGGAGAGATGAACGGGACAAATATGCAGCCTGATCCAGCTCACTCAAGCTGCTTCTATTCTCTCATGCAAACAAAACAGAGTCTCATGTTGTCCAGGGGTAGGCACACACAGCCCAAACTCCCTTTCTTGGTTCATCAGCAACAAACACTGCAATGTCATCAGTACTGCCAATCTGTTTTGAAAGGTATGGTTTGAAGGGATGGGTAAAACATTTTCTAAAATCAACAGTGTGCACTAGGAAAGAAAAAAAAAGGATCTGCTACACAGAAATTTCCACCCAGTTCATGCACCAGAAACAGTCAGAGCTAATGCTTCTACATCAGCTGAGAAAGGGGTGGAGTTCAAATCCTGCTAAGAGATAGTTTTGTTATGATATTTACTTTAACAAAAATAAATGGAAGGTAAGGTGTTTTCACTTAGCCCATGGTTTTATCCTGCAGCAATGCTGTGACTCTAGCAATTTTCAAGCATATCCTGTTCTCCCTGAAGAGTAGTGGCTTAGTGATGGAGATTTTAGAGACAATGGGCAACTTGGTGCAAACTGTTCTTTCAGCAGATTCTGCTTGTTGCTGCTGTCTGTTGTACTGGTTGTTTGGTTTCACCTACCTCTTATCAGAAAAGCACTATCTACTCTGGCTGTATATGTAGATTTTAAAAACAGGATCAGAGCTTTCAAAACCAGTATTCTTAATTTTTTTTTTCTCTTGTGGTATGCAAGCTGAAAAATACAGACACATTTCTGACTTCTAGTGCAAGTCAGATGATTCAGAACTGGAGACAGATTTTAATTAGAATGTTTAACCTTCAAAACGCCATTAATGCCATATCGTTGCCCTAGGACATTTTCCAGAATGTCATGTGTTTTTGAAGTTACATATATATATATATATATCTGTATATATGTACTTTTTTTTCTTAGAAGGGGTTCACGATCTGCATACTATATATACACCAGAAAAAGCACTTATTAGTGAAGATGCAAATGCTGAAAACAAGTTGAAAATAAGGATGTCACTTCTAGGGCTCCACTGCTTAAAGTCAAGCTGGAAGAGGAATATCAGTTTCCACACAAAGCAACTGGTGCAGCAGAGAATGTCTTATGTGAAAGGGCTCTGGGAAGCAGCAGCAGCACTGAGTGTTGGAGAAGGAAAGAGGTTGCCTCTTCTAAAACCTCTCATCCTAAATCTCAATTGTTTTAATGCCTGTAACAACAGATCCTGCAGTTAGTCCAGGAATGAACAGCCTACTCACTGTTTACATCCCCTGATGGTGCAAGTGCAAACAACTCATTTCAAAGTGATTTGCACCTAAGAACACATAACCTTGCATCCCCAACACTGCTCTGCAGAGAGACATTGTGATATTGGCATGCTAATTCCGGTGTCCCTCTAGGGAGGTGCTGAATCAATTTTTTAGGAAAACAAAGAGAGAGGTAATTGCACAATATGCAAAGGCTTTTGTAATTTTCTTTAAAGGCTGAAGAATCCCCAAGGGGTTATTTAAGCAGAGAGGCAATGGGCAAAGCCATTTGAAATACACAGAGGTACCAGTGAAGAATTGGAAATGAACTAACAGTAGCTATAGGTCAGTGAAGGTTGCAACAGGGAAAAAAAAAAAAAAAAAAGAAAGAAAGAAAAAAAAAAGGAAAACTAGATAATTATCCTTTCTTTCTTTCCTAATTAACCCTTGTTTTCAGTTTCTGCCTAGCTTTCCAGTCCTGAGGGAGAATATGTTTGCAAGACAGATGCCAGATGATCCAGTTCAAGGTGTCTCATCACTTCTGAAGCAGAAGCAAATTACCTGAACTTGAGAATAAGCTGGCAACTACAACAAAATCTGCTGTCACTTGGTATTTTTAGATCACGAAAATGAGATATGTGGCCACAAAGGAAACCCCACCTGCACGCTTCGATTCTAGGGCTGAGGACACTTTTTTTTTTTTCGTCTTAAAGGGCGTCACTCCTCTGTGTAAGGCAATTTTGACAGGCTTTAGAAAGTCAAGCTGCCCTCTGCAAGCCTGTGCAAACTCTCTACTGAGTAATGCTGAAACTTAAGTTTAGAAGCTAGCTTTCACTGGTCTTTATAAAAGACAACCCGTAGAAGTGTGTTTTTCTATGCTTTTTAACTTATATCTTCCCTCTTTCCTTTAAATGGTCATATCTAATAAAATCATGGAGTTTTTAATTTACTTTGAAAAGAAATTATTGTCTGGCATTTTTTAAAAAATGTAAAATTTTTCTCTAGAAAAAGTAACATGGGGATGTGATTCATAATTTACCAAATCTATGTTAGGGAGAAACCAGCTGCCCTGCAGGAAAAGGAGCAGTCATGGGTTGATCTAATCCCCACTGATTCCAGACAGTGCCTAAAATCTTCCAGCACCACCAGAGGTAGATTCTGAATCAGGAGGAAAAGAGATTTTCATGTTGCCCCAGCCCCTGACTTCATACCATGGAAACAATTCTTGCATGTCAGAGAACATAATAAAGAATAGCATGAAGCAAACGATGCTATGAGCATTTTACAGCTGTCTGCTTCTCAATCAGTCCTCCCAGCCAGAGCCTCCTGGAAAAATTTACATTTTTTTCCCATAGCACAGACACATGTTCTACAGAGCAAGAAGAATGATGGGAAAATTAAATCCACACATTAGACTAAAGTGCTTCCCTGCTCGAGGAAGATGTGTTACATCCACAGCAGAAGAAGAACAAGCAATTGATCACTGTGTGTCACAGGACAGAATAGAGCTGCTGAATTAGTATTGAGCTGGAGTGTTCCTTCTGTTAGGAAGCAAAGCTGCATTTCACAGATGTCATTTATAATGAAAGACAAGATTTGTATTCATCTGCAGGTTAGATCTTTAATGAGATTCCCTTTGCTGGCCTATAAGTCACAATGAAGTGACTAGAGCTCTCCAGCAGCCACAGACCTCCCAAACAAAGTGTCCAGCAAAGCACCCTCTTGCTTTCCCTTATCATCACATATTCACTCAGGATACAGCACCTACTGTCACCCACAGAGCCATGAAAAGTGTGAAACTGCTGTGTGTGGCCAAAAGAGCTGCTGCAGAGCCAGGATGCTTTAGTTCACCTGAAACCTTCACTAGAGAAATAAATGGTCCTACTCAAAATACTGTCCAAGGGAAGCCCTTTCCTGAGACAAAGGCCCTGTTTGCAAATAAGAATTTGTGGCAAAATAAAGTGAGTTAAAAAAAAATAAAAGGCAAAAAATTCCCAACCCTGAGCTAGGTCATTGGTCTGTGGTTGCATGACCTAGTATAGGACTTTGTGTTAGAGAACTGTTAGTTTTTCTAGTGCTCCAGACAGAGCAACTTAATGTAGTGTTAGGCAACACTACAAATTAATGCAACAGGAAGCTGAATTCAAGTTGTACCTTATCTTTCCTAATTTTTGAGCAATTAAACAGTGTTCCTTAGTGCTGTGTTTAGGGCCTCTGATTGAGTATCCAAATGTCATGCCTGTTTGATGAATCTGGGTTCTGTTTCCAACCCATATTTAGCCTGCAACAACTTTATTAATAGCACTTAAGTAATTAATTGCACACCTGCACAGATGCTTCACATGATCTATTTTCGAGATGTCACCCAGTCACATAGTTCAGCCTTTGCAGTAGCTCTGGTGTTGGCCATCAGGAGCCAACAGTGTGCCTGGCATCCTCCTCAAAAAGTCAGGACTTTTCACTGGCTCAAATGCTCAGCAGATTTATAGTCTCCTCAATCTGTCACAGAAGCACCAGTGTCTGACCAAAGAAGGGAGTAGGACCAGACAACGTGGGGCAGGAAGAGGAGCAGAATTATTTGAGCCCTAAACAAGAACATTTTAAGGTTTTACCATCCAAAGTTCTGCACTCGCCTCTCTCACTCTCTCTCTCTCTCTGACTTCACTCGCCTCTCTCTATTGGTCACTATTGATCCCTATTGGTCACTATTTATTCCTACTTGTCACTATTGATCCCTATTGGTCACTACTCATCCCTATGGATCCCTATTATTCACTATTGTTCCCTATTGATCCCTCTTGGTTCCTATTGATCCCGATTGGTCACTATTGATCCCTATTGTTCCTTATTGCATAGCATACCCTGAAGCTCCTTGGTGTGACTCACAGATAAGGACCGCCAGTTACCTAGAATGGTTTGAAATTGGCTTTTAAGTCATTCTCAGCATTGATCCACTAATCCAAAATGCAAAGCAAGGAGATAGCAAAATGAAATTTGTTAATTTTTAATTTTAATTTTTTTTTTTGCCATAGCTGTTTTCTCACTCCAGTGCTGCTTATTGCTAGCCTTGGCTGAAATAAGGAGGGCTGAAATACATACAAAATAAGCTACACTATTTCTAGCCACATCAAAAGTACTTGGACACCAAAGCTTAGCATGCAACACTGTTCTCAGTAAGTTTGGATGAAGATTAAAATCAGTTTCACCTTTTGGGAACTCTACTCAAGTGAAATTTCTAAACTTATCAAGGTTTACTTGTTGTCAGATATTCTACTCAAACCATGGCAGTGGCGAAAATTAATGAAAAGATAATCCAGAATTCACCTTGTATAGAATAATACATAGCACTGCAAGTATACAAATTCCTCTCCAGATCAAAATATGACTTTCTTTAAAAGTAAGTGACTTCACATCATGTGATTTCGTGGGGCTGTCCTGTGCAGGGCCAGGAACTGGACTTTGATGATCCTAGTGCATCTCTTCCATCTCAGAATATTCTGTGATTCTGTAAGTCATTAATAGAGTCTACATAATTTTTTCACTCATGTAACAGACTCATAGAAATAAAGTAAAATCTTGAAGTCAAGTTTGGTTTTGCTTATTTTGCTACTGTTGGGTATGAGATCACTCAGACACTTTGGGAAGTAATCAAGACCTCTTTCACCTGCAGAAATAAAAAATATTTAATAATTAATTCTCTAATAATTAGGGAAATAAATAACAACAACAACATCTTTTTCAATAGTGCATCTTTCTAAAAGCAAGAAATCTTAAAGCTCTGAGGTATTCTAAAGTTTTCTCTAGCTTTTCCCCTCTCCCCACTTGTTTTTTTTAATCCTAGCGATATCAAAAAATATCCATTTCATTAGGCAGGAAACCTTTCTTTTCCCTAAAACCTGTTAACCAATGAGCCTTTTATTCTTGAGTTACAGGAAGTCCCTTCTCCAGTTTCAGTATTATTTTGATGTCTTTTAATTCCCCCCACAGAGGCCTTCTGCAAAGACAAACTACATGTGTCCAAGTCAATGGGAAGTAAAAAACACGGAATAAACAAGGTGCCTGTGGTAGCTTTGAACTTTTCTGTGTGTGTTTTCAGAAGAGCTCTCTAAAACTGAAAAGGGCAAATCTCATAGCAGCTGAAACAGAAAACTTTCACTTCAGAGCCATAAGATATTTAACATCTCAGCATTAACTATTCATTAGGAGGATATATGGATCAGTTCAATAAATGATGAAATAAATTCTCAAGATACCAAACCAAGAATACTGGAAAGAAACATTCTCTTACACAGATGAACTACAGACTTACAAATTTGCTGCCGAAGGCCAAATTGTTCTTAGCTCACTGAAAGCTGTATGTGCATATCTAGGGTCTCATAACCATTTTTCCCAGGTTATAGGAAATGGGTTTCCCATTTATCCCTTTTCCTTTCCCCCCCTCCCTGTCTCTGCAGTGATCCTCATCTTCTTTGTTGGTTTCAGTATGAAAATATCTGCAGTAAAGATGACACCAAGTGCTAGATGATTGAGATTATTCACTGATTATTCAGATCATACTATGGGTGGCATGGAACTTGTACACTAAAAACCTGCATTTTATCACATCAAGAGATTACAGTTGTCATAGGTAAGTACAGCAAAGAAGATCATTTTTCTAGAAAGGAATCTGATAGCAGTGATGCTGTTAGGTGTTGAAACAAGTGTTTTATGTGTTATCAGTTGACAAGCAAGGTGAGAAGATGCTTAAATTAAGTACAGTTAAAAGTCCTGCAGAGTCAAAGCTTTATGCTGTTTCTAGGCATTCTTAGCGCTGTAATTATTTGTATTTCTCTTTTTAACTTAATAAAAACCTAGTAAGTATAGAAGAAAAGTTGTGGATTTGCTTGCAGCACAATAAAGTTTAGAAGTAACTGATATTTTGTTGCAAGTACAGGAGAAATGACCTTTTTGATTATTCACAGCTCATCTTTTTCTCCCTAATAATGTAGGAATAGCTCAAGGAAGCTACTATTATGGTTGATGTGTTTACACATGTTGGAGTCCCTTGAGGTTATGATATTTATTTATAAGCAGGGTGGCTCTTCTTTTTAAATTGTCTCATTCTTTAAGAAAAAAAATATCCAGAAACCTCCTGGATTGATTGTACCCCATTGTCTTGTGCCACCAGCAGACAGAGGGGTGGTTGAAGTCTGCCATGAGGACCAAGGACCTCAGTCATGAGGCTTCTTCCAATTAGCCGAAGAAGGCCTCACCTACTTCCTGATCAGATGGGCTGCAGCAAACACACACCACAGCACTGCTTGTGCTGATCTCTGATGCTGATCCATAAGCTCTTGACTGGCTCATCACTCCTTGTGGCCGAGCTGTGTCCGTTCCTGCTGCTCTCTCACCTAAAAGGCCACTCCCCAACTCACCATTCTGGTCTGTCCTTCCTAAAAAGCCAGCACCCATCCACTGCAGCACATCCCTGTGACCCCAGTGAGATCATAGCTCTGCATCCACTCATAGACATCTAGCTCTTCATGTGCTTCCCATGCTGCCTAGAGTTCCTAGAGCTAGACCTGTGGTCTAACTAGAGTTAGGCAGGTGACTGCTGCCAGTCAGCACACTGTGGTTTGCCAAAGCCCTGTTCAGTGGCTGAGATACAAAACCAGACTACAGTACACTTGCAGTTGCAAAGTGCCATGTAAAGTAATTGTTATGATTGTGTCACCTGTAAAATGGACAACCCAGATTAAAACTGGAAGTAGATATTTGACTGACTCACTGAGCACGACTTGCAACATGGCAGCTGTTTTACAAGTTATTGCTTTTCAGCTGTAGCAGCAGGATTGTTCTCCAGC
The DNA here is from genome assembly GCA_036023395.1 of Myiotriccus ornatus. Classification (NCBI taxonomy): domain Eukaryota; kingdom Metazoa; phylum Chordata; class Aves; order Passeriformes; family Tyrannidae; genus Myiotriccus; species Myiotriccus ornatus. Next base: position 60,609,113 of record JAYRBT010000042.1, on the reverse strand, counting down.
TATCTGATTATAGCCTGCATTTAACTTGAAAACCTGAAAGCACACCATCCTAACACATATGAAGAAAAACAAGGATAACTGGAAGAATCTTTGGAATTATTTCTTTTCCGTGTGTATGAATTTAAACTGGATGAAATGCTAGTGCTTATGCAAAACACAACATATAATCTGAATTATTGCATGGTTCTAAGGAACCCTGGGAGATCTAATCCAATCTCCATGTGAAACTTCCAGCTACAGGCTCGTGTAGATGCACCTTTGCAACCAGGAGGGATGTGATGTCTGTGGACATATTTGGCCATCGAAGCTGATGAAGCAAATCTTGCCATACCAGATCTTTTGGGTTTGTGTGTTGTTTCGTTGTTTTGGTCAGGGTGTTGGCTATACTGATGCAAAGGACAGTTTTCCTACTGTAGCTCTGTTCACTCATGCAAAACCTTTCTAACATAGCACACTACTAGTCCTGGCAATACAGACATATTCTTCAGCTGAAATCATCTGGTTTCACACTTGAAAAGTGCAAAGTTTACATGATGCTCTCACTTTATTTTTTTTTTTTTAGCTAATAATGAACAAAAAGACAACAATAATAATGATTTGTACCTTAAGCACAAATGAATAATGAAAGATAAAATATCCTGAAATATTTTTGAAAGTTAAGGAATAATAGCCTCATAGCAGAGAAGAAAATGGCTATTACAAACCTAAATGTGTTTATTAAGGGATAAAACAATACCTCAGGCAAAGTTATTTCAAATTAATGGGGCCTGTAAACACACTTTCCTTGATATATCTTATTTTTAACTGCTGAAGTAATATACAACTGTGAAGCATAGCCACAAGTGGCAAATTTCTGCGGAAGAAGCTGCAGAATTTCCATTATTTCAATTAAGTAAAATGAATGGGGGAAATCTCTAAAGCAAGTTGGCAAACTTGTTTTGTATGAATCCCATTTTCCTGTGAGTAAATCAGCAATGCTACATCACGAAGGAAACCAATATCTACAAAAGAAAAATCCTATCTAGACCTTTAGACCCATACAATTCTAGAAGCACTACCTTAGCACTGTGGAGGCAGCTAAATATGACCCTGGTGGAGAGGTGCTGGTGATGGCAGGCATCATACCCAAGTGGGAATGGAAATAAACTGTACTGCTAGAAGCTGTTTTCTCACTAGAGTACTAATACAGCTCGTGTGAACATGCAAAAAATGAATAATAAAGTATTACACTTTTGACTGAATTAATTACAGCAGATGTAGCCTGCGACTATGTAAGGCAGAGCTGGACTTTGATCAACTGAATAGCTTTGTAATTTTAACACTGTTTCACATCCAACACGGCTCTCAGGGCCATTTTTCAAATATTTTTCAGGTGGTTTGCAATCTATTTTTCATAGACTGAGCTGCCACGGTGACTCGGTAGGATTCTGCAGAGTAGTCAGTGTCATGATCAATACAAACAGCTGCAGGTGATGTACCCTTGGGGAAGAAAAAAAAAAAGTAGATGACCCTCAAGACCGATAGTTTTCTTTTTAGAATTTCAAGCCTTTGTTGCTTTTCTTACCAAAATCCATTCTTTTTCCATAAGGTGTACAGAGAGCTAGTCTTCAACAAGCACAATATCTAATGAAAACACCTATGAAATACACTGAGTGACCCAGTTTCAGAGGACACCAAATCCAAAGTCATCCTTTAAAATGCCCAGAGAGGCAGCCTAACCTAATCATTCTCAACATGACTTTAAAATGATTAAATCCATATAAATTGTCATAAATATGTATCCCTTGCATGCATTTTTTGTCAGACATGTATTTTAGTACTTTAAAAAAAATACAGTTATCTCTATTAAACATGTATACCCCCCAAGAAAATGAAACTTCACAAAATGGCAGGCCTAGGAGTGTTTTGGAAAAAGTGATCTAGGCTGCACGTTGTCCCAAAGGTTTACACGAGTAATTTCTCTCTCAAAAAAAAAAAAAAGAAATTAAAATAAAAATTAATAATAACAATAATAACAATAAAATCCATCATACCTGTTTTTAAAAGCATTTAGTGATGGAAACTTCATAGACTTTATAAAAAATCAGTTTCAGAACTTCACTATTTCTCAAGAGCAGATTCCTCACTACAGTTTATAGCCATTTTACCTTGTCTGCCACAGTCAGGGAAACAGAAGAGCTTCTCTTCCTCTTTTCAAGAGTGTTTTACATATCAGAAGTTCTGTTACTGTGTGTTTTCTGGACCTTTGATCATTCTCGCTACTTTCCTCTGCACGAAGAATGTTCAGAGTTTATCCTACTGAAACCGAGGACTTTTGATCTCTCAGAACTATTTGGAGTGGCAGTAGATGTAAAACATTAGCTTGCTATAAGCTTTTTAGCTGTTTGCATTGCATCACAGAAGAGAGATGCCAGTACTTGGCCAGGACTTCGGAACTCCGCTATAAGGCACTAAATAGATTTGGTAGCAACAAGGCCCAGTGGAACTTCAGACTGAGAATCTGGAGATGTGAATTTTCCTTCTATTTCTGTCCTTGACCATGGTGCTTTTATCTCCAAGTGTCTGCTTCCTCTGTAAACCTCCCACGTGCAAATGCTGTGTAAGAACCAGGCATTACTAATTATATTTTTCAGCTGTTTGCCCATGCTATCATTGTAGAGGGGAACTCTAGCAAAGCTTATACATTTACATTCAAAGTGTTAGTTCAAAATCTAAAGGACTGTCTACTGTATTCACAGGGCAATGATAAGTAATTGAAATATAAGACAGTCTGATGGCTTGTCACAGGCTGTTTGAACTGTCAGGCTGCTGGAAACCTTGGATTTTCAGTTGCAACCGTTTTGTGGAACATATGGCAGAGACACAAGTTCACTCCATTCCAGGGCCTGCATTATTAATGATCTGTCCAAACTTAGTTTAGATGGAGATGAAGTCGTGCATTGAAGTTGCCTTAACAGCCACTAATAATTTGTTGTTTGCTACAAGAGGCAGGGGAAAGGAATCGATCAATTCATTCAGAAAAGGAATCGATTACTCCCCTAAGCGTATGTTTACCCTTGTAAAGAGCAGTTTATAGAGTAGGATGTTTCACAAAGACTTCGGGGAAAAGCAAAACTTTTAATTGCCTGACCATTTACATGTTTGTGATGCTCACATTCTCTTGTTTCCTTTGAAGTTAAGAGTCCAGAGTCCCAAAGGACTGTAAAGTTGCAGGATAATTACTGATTGTTAAGGAACTATGCTTTGCAAAATAATTGTCCATATTGGTTTTTTTCCTATTGCTTCCCCACCCAATAGTCAATTGATTTTAAACAGAGAAGCTTCTAGGTAGAAAGTGTTTAAACTTCCCAAAGGCTTTTTACAACCTCCTTCACAAGAAGCTATTGAAGAAACCTGGCAATCAGCACGGGGAAAAGTAGTGGCACAGTTTAAAACTGAAGACAGAGGGAATTAGACATCAGTAGCTATTTCTCACTCTTGACAGAGGTTAATACTGGAGTGACATAGGGACCAGCCGTAGGATTGGACTGAGGACATTCAACCAACATATTAATGAATTGAAAGGGAAGGTGAACAGCAAGGTGACTACGTCCCCTTGATTATTCTAGATTCTTGTGGCCAGTGAGGCTTACAAGAAACTTTGGAAAGACCTAGCAAAGACCTGGGGAATGTGCCAGATGTGATGAGTTCACCAAGCGCTATGTACAGTTTTTGTTACTGCTGTAAATTAAGAAAGAAAAAATTGCTTCTTCTCCCTAACATCAGTTAAAATATTGTCTCAGGGTTATCATAGTTTTGTTATTTCTGTTAGGCCATTTTCTGCTTTTTCAGCTTTCTTTAGGATCAGATGAGCATCAGTGCTAACAGAGGAAAAGAGGTTAGGGCTCAGCCCAAGACAGGGGGGAAAAAACCTGCCTTTTTAAGCATTTGTTACTTTAACTGTTTCATCAAACTGCAGCATAAATGATTTGTCCAAAGACCAAACAAAATCTGTCACACAAGGAAATCAGCTCTCCTGGCTCTGGAGACAGCCAGTTAATCATTTGGCACATCATTCTTCTCAGCAGGAGAAAGCACAGAACAGCAATATTCTACTGGCTGTCCACTCTATCTTTCTGTACTGGGGGGTACCTGTAATTCTCCCTCTACTGCTGCAGTGACAGCAACACATTTGTAGAAGGCATGAGAGCTCACATCACTGTATCTCACACCAGTTGCACAAGGATCCTTTACACCAGACCCCCAATATGTTACCCTATAAATAGATTTTTCTTCTTCCTCCTCTCTGGCTCATGGAAGCTCATCAACCAAGGCCTGCAACATTATAAACTAAAAAGGTGTTTAACGGTGCTTAAAGCAAGCCTAGAGGTGACAGCTGTGAAAAATGAAGTCATTTACAGCCAACCTACAGGCATTCCTGCCACTGCCACCTAGGAGACAGGGAGCCTCCTCAAGGACGGGACTTTAGCAGGAAAACCTGAAGCTTTGTCACAGTGGATTAGCTAACCTTCAGCCAAGAGATTCACGCTTTCCAACCTCTACTGGGATTGCTTATTCCAAAATGAAAAGAGTTTAGTGCTTGTTTATTTCAATGAAATATACATTTATCTTTGTTATTTCTCTATTAAGGATTACTGGGTTGGGCAGTGATTCCCAAACTTTTCTGTATAAGGAGGCTCCATCAAACCTGAAGAAAGTTTCTCAACTACAAGCCAGCTATAAATAAATAAACAGAACTTGGTCATTCCCAATGAAAAGATAGAGTATGGAAGTGTAGAAAGCCTGTGGAAAGCAGTCCTTGGTAATTATTATTCGCTTATACACTCCCAGTTTTAAATACACTTTTGCATTTTAGAAGGGCTGCTGTGCTTGCCTATTTCAGGAAAAAATATTACAACTGCTTTCCTGTGCATATTGCAACACTGTATTTCACAGTGCTATTTCAACCCAGCAGAATTTAGTGGTTTTACAGTTCAAGATTAAATAATAGTACCAGTTAGAAAGCAAATATACCTTCAAAGCTGCAAACTTCACTTATTCAAGTATTTAAAATTGTAATTACAATAAAAGAAAAACTAAACTAAAAAGTGCAATTAATTATTTGAAAATATAATTACTATCTCAAGTTTGGACTTATTTCTTTTGCTCTCTCCTAAATTACAGCATTAAAAAAACACAAACTTTTTTCAACTCTTGTATTACTATACTAAGTCAAAGCCTTTTGAAGCAGAAACTATTGGAGTAAACCTGAAGTTAATTAGTGAATGTATTACAACACTCATTTATTTCCTTTCCCACAGAGTAAAAACTCCTTCTGTTGCCCTGGTTGCAAAGACACCTTTGTTCCAAGAATCATGGATATGAATGCTGGCCATATTTTGCCATTCTGTATTTTTTTCCCAAGTTGTTGTTGTAATACATACTTTGCATTATTTCCCTCTTCTTTATCATGTTGCCTGATAATTTTCTGTGTTCCCTAGTAACACTAAGAATGTCCTTCTTTGCCCTTCTTATGCATTACCTTTAAAGATATTCTCTGCAGCATCACCTTCCAATATGACTTCCTCCAAAATTCATTATTTCATCATTGAAGAGAAAGCAATAGTTTGGACCCTTTCACCAGCTTGGGATGACCATGTTTATGGTCATCTGTTCCCACTCGTCTGAGGAGACTGAGTTTCATTCAATCCCACATTTTCTTCCTTGATTAGCAGGTACAATGAATACACCTGAATGACTGCAGTCCTGGTATATTCCTTAGTTTTGGAAGGACATCACTCTCAGTGACAAGAGCTATGAAAAAGCTGTGTTGGGTTTCTTCCCCAAGAGGGTGGTTGGGCGCTGGAACAGGCTCCCCAGAGAAGTGGTCACAGCACCAAGCCTGACAGAGCTCAAGAAGCATTTGGACAATACCCTTGGGCACATGGTGTTACTCTTGGGGATGGTCTTGTGCAGGGCTAAGTGTTGGACTTCATGATCCTTCCAACCTGGCATATTCTGTACTTCTGTTATCACCTACAAAGTGCAGCTGCTTTGACAGTACAGCCACACACACTGCGTGAAACCCTACACACTTTAGCTTCTTGTCTTCCCTGAAGACACGAAAAATCTGAAAAGTCTTCCCTGCCATTGACTCCACTGCTTGACCATATTTTCTTTTCCAGCCAAAAGTAATTTCTTGACACGCAAGCAGGACAAATTCACAGTTCTTGGCAGTAACTTGGCAGTAACATCCTGGGCACCTACACTCCACAGGTTAACAGTGCTTAAACTCATGACTATTTTCTCCTTTTGATCATCTCTTTGCAGAGGGAAATCAGAACTGGCAAGGTCAAACCCAATCTTTTCAAGGAGGGATTTGCTAAATAACCACGAAACTGAGGGGTGGGAAGATTTTCTGGGGACTTAGCTTATTTATATGTTGGAGAATCAAAAATCAACATCATTCTTTTTCCCTCCCCCCTCTAGATACTTCTTGTATGAGTCCGAATTCCTTTATTGCAAAAATAACTTGTTGCAGGAACAACACTCAAAGTCCAAATTTAGCTTTACAAAAGCTAAACCCTGGAGATGAAAGCTGTGAAACTATTTAACACTGTCCCTAATGTTTTCCTCTAGTATTTCTCAAGAAAGGGGATCACAGAAATAGAAAAGATCATTTGGCCTGGATATCAATTAAAACAATGCCAAGTGGAAACATTTGCCTGAAGACATGGTGGAAAAAAGAGAACAGATGGCTAATACACAAACCTTTGAGGCCTAGTATCTCATGTTTCTCTGATCAGTCACATAACTTCGGGGAAATCAGTTTTAAGATGCTACCAGTACTGGCACAGCTATAGAAACAAGTCCCTCTATAGGCTTTAGTATCAAAACATGGATAAGAAGTTGATTGAGTTGCAATTCTCAGTTTGGTGGACAAGACATTAATCTCCCAACTGCCTCAGGCAGGACCACAAGAGTTATTTTTGCTATTGGTTTTGTCTTTTTTTTTAAAACTTTTTTTTTGTTTGGTTTGTTTGTTTGTTTTTGTTTTGCTTAGGGCTTGCTTGGTTATTTTGCAGGGAAGTTTTGCATTTGAAAAGGAACTGGAAAGATTACCATGGTTATCTCCATACCTGCTTACCAGCTGCCTCAAACTAAGTACAGTCATTAAAATCTTCATTACAGTGAAAGAGTTTGGATTAAATAGCTCTAAATTCTTCAGTTTTCAAGAGGAAATTCTTATATATTAGGTCTCAGTTGTGATAACAACGTTTGACGTGATCCATTTATGTAGCATTCAACTGGTAGAAAAATTTCATCAGTTCTTATTCTTATACTAACCCTGCCAAAGATAAACTGATGAAGGCATCAATTTTTAATGACAAAATTTTATCAAAGTCCAGGGATCAGGGAAATTCCTACCACTTATTACCTGGTGATCAATGGTCCCTGAGTAAGACAAATTACCCTCTCACTTCCTCTCTAAAATGAAAGAACAGTAACTAAAAAAAAAAAAGTCAACTTCTATGCTAGATATTAGTTTGCCTGTTTACACATACAGAAGTTTCCCCCAGGCTACAAAGGATTATCCTATTTTAATCAAAGAGCATACAAAGCATACATCCCAGCTTTAAAGCACAAAACTGAGACACAGAATAATGAATTCATCTACTGTTATAGGCACATGAATTCATGAACACAAGAGAAAAAGCTGACAACATTTCTCATTATGACAAAAGAACCCTGAAAAAATCCCAGCTGCAGATACCATGTTAAAAAGTGACATTCCATACCATTAACCTGTCAAAAAATAAATTTAATGTAATTTCAAGACCTTGTAAGGCAAGCTTTGTATTTCCTATTAGTCAAATACCTTATGAAGTCGAATCCCTTACTAGGTATTAGCTTTTATCACTGCTGCACTTACACAAAGAAACCCGCTACTATCTCAGTACGCATCCCTAGCAAGTAACCCTGCATTTCTTAATGCAACTGCTGTCAACAATGACAAAGGCAGTGTTAGACTGCTGGTTTCACCCATCAGTTTTTTAACAGCGGAACACAGAACATATGAACAAATATTCTAAATCCTCAGTAAGCGACAACACGACCCATTGGTCGGTGCATCCTAACACATAAACCTACTACCTGGCAGTGGTTTGAACATTTCCTTGGGAGAGGAGCCAGTAGAATGTGCTTTTTTTTCCTGAAGGAAGGTTATACTCGACAAGTTCAAATCATCATTTCCTCACTTTGGTATGTTGCCACTACACAAAAAGAACAACTCAGCTGAAACCTTTTTTTTTTTTTAAATTTGATAGCTTTCTGCTTAGATGGCCGTGAAATTATTGATGGGTTTTCACAGTCACCAGTGGGGAAAGTGCATTTGGAAGTCCACATTGTGTCGCAGCTGCTCTTCACAGCGAAAATGCTTTTGTGTGCAGCAGGCAGCTCTGCACTGACATGGGCCTCTGCTTCACAGCAAAACTCCAGCGCAATAAAGCAGCATTTTTCAGTCCAAATGGCTGAGGAGCAAATGACACCTAAGCTCTTCTGAAAAAAAAAAATTTTTAAAAAAAATTAAAACACAACAAAAACAAATTCTGAGAATATGTTTCATCAATCGTTTTGGAGCAGGAAGGCAATAAACAACACATTCAGCATGAACGCACAAAAGTATTATCAAACACCGTAAGTCAAAGTATTAATAAGAAAAGCCAACAAGTTTCATTCATTCAATTATATCTCACAAACACACACAGAAGTCTTAGCTTTTAAATTATCAAGGGCTAAGGGAAACAGGCTGAATTGTAGAACACGAAAACTGAATGTAATATTCCTTTCTGTGCCTTACCTCAGCGAGTATTACCCTCCACCCCCTAGTATGAAGCTCAGGTGTTTATGAACCTGGCTTATAATTGTTATTGAAAAGTGTTTTTTCTCCAGTGGGAATTGTAAAGAAATCAGCTTGAAATAGAAAATAGTCTGTGAAAAACTACTCAGTCAGTATGGGATCCTATTTTTTATCCTTCACTTGCCTGTCTTGTTCTTTGGTGCAATATTCTAACTCTAGCTCCTCTTGGGCTTCTACGTCTGTCTTTATTCTTCTGCATTACAGCTGGTATTTTAAATCCTGATCTTTTATGAAAAATGTCTGTTTCTGACTCATCTCTCTATCAAAATGTCTAATCTTGGATGAGTGCACTTGCACAGGTATATTTTGAATTACACTGTATCACAGCTAACGCGAAAATGAGGAATCGCAGGGCCAGCTACACCGTAAAAAGCAGTAGGACCACAACACGTGACGTCTTCTATTTCTGCCAGCAGTATGATGGATTAACCATCTGCAGTTCAGTAGGCTAAATTCAGTACCTCACAGGTTTCAGATAATTATCTTGCTGCAGAGGTTGGAACAAAATGAAAGTCACTTACATTCTTGCTACCAACCTGTAGCACTATCATAGAATCACAGAATAGACTAGGTTGGAAGGGACCTTAAAGACCACCTAGTGCCAACTCCTCTGCCATGGGCAGGGACACTTTTCACTAGAAATTACGAGAGAAGCAGTCAAAAGGACATCAACAACTCAAACAATATGCAGTATTTCTTGTTACATCCACGGTACTTCACAAGTTAGCACCAAGGATCTCTGTGGCACCACTGATATTACTGGATTTTGCAACCATTTTGTCTCCTAACAGCTTTCAAGGGAGAAAAAAGAAAAAAAAAAAAAAGAAGCATATTATGTTATTCCAACCCTACAACTACTCACTGTGCACTCACTGTGCAGAAAAGCAGTAAGGACATGAAGGATCCAAATTTTTTATAAAAGGTACAAACTACTGTAATATCTAAAGTGAAGAATATGCCTGTATTAGCAAGGAGGTAAGAAGGAAATAAACCCTTTCATTTACTTAATTTCTCCATTGTCTTTCCTCTTCTGAATTTAATTCTTCCTTTCTTGTTACAGATGACAGCCTTAGATGGGAGTTTTTTCCAGTAACATCTACTAACAAGTTCTCTGCCTACTTTCTAGGCAGCTATTAAAAAGGGAAACTGTGACAGGGTAAAGCAGACCTTTTGAAAGCTGTGCATTCAGGAGGGGCAGGTAAAGGTGACAGAATGGGAGCACGTGTCACAAGTCAGCTCTGGCATGCGGGGAACAAATTCTCTTGACAGAACATGATCTTTAGAAACCACTCAGGGAGGCTTTGACATTAGTTTATAGCACATTTCACTCTCTGTGCATCTCTGTAAGTCTCCCCTCCTAAAATTAAAAAAAAAAAAACCAACCAAAACAAAACAAAGAACTTCAATCTCAACCTCTGAGCTTTGCAAATTGGGAACAAGGGAATTTTTTTTTTTTTTCCCCAAAGCACCTATTTGCTAAGTTAGTGCTGGTTACTTTCTCTTTTTTTTTTTTTTTTAAAGCCAAAAGGAAGAATGGCCAATATGTATTTGGCCGCTTATAGTGAGAACACAGCCTTAGGAGCACCTCCTTAATAACTATACAGGTTATGCAGCATCACTGCTGTAGGCTGCATCTTGTAAAGGCTACTGTTTAATATGGCTTTGTAAATATTTAAATTTATGGCTATCTGCAGAAATTTCATTAATTTATAAGCTTGGGTCTTGTTCTTACGTTTTAAGCCCCTGACACCCTGAAATTGGTGTGTGCTCCCCCTCTCCGTTTCATCTCTCTCTTTAAACAAGCTCTTCTGGGCTTCTGAGAATATTGACATTGACTGCAAAGCACAGTTTAAGGTGTGCCAAGACCTGAGAGCTAATTCTCCCCTCAGCTCACAGGTTAAGTGAACAGAAGAGAAGGAAAGAAGTTTTCCTATGGATAAGAGAAGTTTGTGCATAGACACACAAATCTGCTGTTGCACTGGACCCCAGTTCTAATGGTATCTCACCCAGTGTTTCAAAACCTGTTCCAGATTTATCTACATACAGATATTGGTACTGGGCCCAGGACTAGCTTTTCATAACAATTTGTCAAAAGTAGAGATGTGTGGTATCTTTCAGCACAAATGTTGTATAATAGATAAGAACACACAAACATAGTCTGTATTTTTTTATTTCAAAATAGTGTAAAAGATAAACTTCTGTTGCAAAAGGTAAAATTGCCGCTTCACTTTATGCAAAAGAGCAATGAAAAAAACCCTCAAGAGTAATGTTGCTTGCAGAAGCCTCCTTAAAGCACATGCAAGACAAAGCCCATGAAAATATATGCAAGTAACAAGAATAAACTTAGGGAAAGACTTCTGGAACTTTACATCAGGATTTACTGGCTCTTTCTAGAACACTATTTTGTTATGAAGGCCACAGCTCTCCAGTATGCTGACAAATTATTGTTTAACAAGCTCTAACAACAGTCTTCTGCATTACAGAAACTGAGTTAGGTAATAACAACCCCATTCATTATCTGTCTTTAGATTAGTCCTAATTAAACCATTACCTCTGCCCTGTTCTACTGTGGACTGTAGCACAAAGCTCAAATAAAAGATGCTACAGTGGTCTAAGGCATCATGCAACTTTCCCCAGGGATAGCACCCCTCACTGATGTGAGTGATTGAAGCCAAGTTGAATCATTCCATAGGGACATGCAACTACTGATCTGGTCTGGTGGCAGAGAGAAGCTGGCAAAAAACAAAGAAAAAGATGTTTTGTGTCAATCTGGAACAGATCTTTCGGTTTTCCACTGAAGTAAATAATAAGAGACAACAAAAAGCAGTTGGACTTCTTTGTCACAATGTGCTGTCACGCTTTAGATACAAGGCTACAATTCTTAATTAACAGTGTATTCAAAAAATAAAGAAGTGTAACTTCACTTTCATGAAGTTAGGTAGTTTTCAAGACTTCCCACCTCCAGCTACTTTTGAGGCAATATAGTTAAAACACTGATCCAAACTAATCTTCCTTATTTGACTTTAAAACAAAAAGCTTTAGTTGAACAAACTAAACATTCGTCCAAATGTAATGAAGAATTACTTTCATTTAGAAGAAAATAATAGGAAAGAGATATAAAGAAATGTTTCAAAGGTAAGTTATTTAATATATGCACAAACCTGAGTTTATTGTAGGTCAAGAAACTACTTTTGAGACTAAGTTTTGGATCTTTCAAATTTATGCTCAACTTGAGACAACTGAAAAATTTTCCTTTAATGAATTGCAAGTTTGATAAATGGATTGAGACATGCAGTCTGTTGTGGTTTTGGCACACTGGCCTGCCTCTTAACTTCAATGGCCACGAGATGAACCTCAGTGCATGAAAGCCTCTATTCTTAATTTTGAAATGTTGCAAAATTAAACAAGAAGTGACTGAAAAGTATAAAAGAATGCTGTAATCTGTAGCAGCCTGCAGTGTACCAAAACCAGAGACATTTGGGACATGGGAGAATGGAGATGTGCACTGAGGAGCTTTCCAAATGCCATTTGAAGAGTGAAAAGACTCAAGAGATTCCTGTATTTCTATTCGAAAGAAGGCTCTCCAAATTAACATTAGATCAAAACAGCAAGCAATGGTATGTAAAGGCAACATTTCCCAGTTTAAAATTATTAAAATTATTTTGTTTATTTTTATTATTTTATTATTATTTAAAATTATTAACATTATTTTGACTGCTAAGGTGGGGACAGAGGAGCGCTGCTCCAAAGGAAAAAATGCTTATTCACTTCCCAAGCAGGCGAAAACTACATGTTTGAAGACTTAGAAGGCACCACATGAAAGCAGCTACTTCCCAAAAAACTCAACAGATGGGTTTATGTCATAACTCAGTTGAAAGCTCTTCCAAGATGTCAGATTATGAGTAAAGCAAAAATATTTTGAGTAGAGCTCTGAGAATACAGTTTTCTCCAAACAGAGAAACAATCAAGTGATGCAATGGAAAAAATTCATTTCTTGGGCCAACATCCTTTTGGAAGGGAGCTGAGAAACCAATTTCTTTCAACAGATTAGCCATAGACAAATATTAAAAACTCTTTACAGGCATAGATGAATTTGGTCGCCAGTCACTGAAAAATGTGAGTGACAGAAACCTGCATTCTGAATCTTCTATTTCCTTCTACAGAAAAATTGTCCTTTTAAAACAAAACAAAAACCCCAAACAAACAAAACTCCCAGAAACAAAACCCACAAAATAAGTAAACGAGTAATATGAACAGAGGAATGAAGCACACACATCAGTTTCCACTGTTATACTATTTCAACTGCTCTGGTATTTATAGTGAACACATATTTGTTTTCTCCAATGCATACAGCATTAGAAGTTCTTGTTTTCAAAGTTTAGCACAGAAAACCAGAAAAATTAAATTTATTTTGAAATATTTTTTGATATATATATCTATGGTGTTTGCTTTTTTTTTTTTGCTTTGACACATCTTCCTGTACTTCTTCTTTATAGGGGTATATTTTTAAAAAAAAAACATATCAAACACTTCAAGCAATTGGACCCAAATCTCTGAGAAGCAAAGTTATAAAAGGAAGTTCTGACAAAATCACCATAGAGATGCCACAAGAATAATGAATAAACATTTCTATACAATTTTATTTATACTTTTATAATAGCTTTGTTTACTGTAAGTATCTTTCCATTTCTTTGATGGAGACAACAAATTGCTTTAGTCTTCACAGGTAATGGGAGAAACATTCTGCTATCTGCAGACTGCCTCTTAGAATTTAACATGAATAGAAGACCCACAAAATTATGCATTACCACTTCAGCAGGAAATGCAGACAAGACCACAGCAAATAACCAAAACTTCTTTTAAATGGGTGAAATTAAAAAAAAAAAAAACAAACCACACACAAACCCACAAAACAAACAACCACAGACAACATTATATATTTAGTTTTCAAAGTAGCTTCCATTCCACATTTTAGTCTTATAAGCACCTGAACAGTTGAATCACTTATATGTGAGCTGGAACTTGGATGCCTTCCAAGCAAATAAAAAGTTGTAGCCTAAGGCTAATAAAACACAGGAGCAGGAAGAAAAATAACACTCTACATTCTCATATCGCACAATTCAAGTTTATTCCATTCATTCTTGCAACACAAACTTAAAAATACAGTATCATTTAGCATTCTGATGTCTATGAACCATGATAATGATGAACCCAACTATGTCAAAACAGTTAACAATGGTGAAAAGAGAAAGTCAAATATCAAAATGCACAGAGCACTAATTTTTCTTCTGTCACTGCGTAGAAAGATGATTGTTTATCCATTTACAAAATATAGTTAAGACAAGTTCATTTTGAAATTTTGCATGCAACACTGCAATTGCTTGACCTAGGACACTCAATTCTTACCAGCCTCTTCTACAAATAATCAACGTTATGTTCAATTCCATTGAACTATTGTAATCCTTTTCTCATTTGCTCCCTATTAAGAAAAAGGAGCGGAGGGTAAAAAATTCAAAATATACTTAAAGTTATAACTTATTCAGCACAAATTTCAAAGGAAAATATTTAAGAACAGAGTGGATTTCCAAGTATATGCAATGCCAGTCTGACAAAGTATTTAAGTTCTGTTTATAGAATGAAAAATAATTTACAGTTTGGTATTTTCATCTAGTTAGGACCTACTCAAAGATAGAGAAAGCCACCCATTATTTTTTCCACAAAAGAGCTGACCAGAAAGGAACAAACAAACAAGCCCAGTCTCCAGACAATTACAAAAGCATAAGCTTTTATTTTTTATTTACTTTTTTTTTTATATCCTGGGCAAAATGATTAATCACCTGTTATGTAGTGCAAAAAGCAAAAAAGTTTTTCTTCTTTATAAGCCAAGCATTAAATGCCATCTTTTCACTATCTTGAAAGGCAGCTTGGGTATATATTACAGCCAAATTAACACTTGTCTCACTGAAGTCTGTTTGCTTTTTTCCCCCCACTAGGGTGAAGTAAGAAAAAATAAGGTGTTTCCGTAATTGTAGAAAAACGGAGGCAAAATTGCCTCAGTGAATCACCAGAAGAGTTAGTACAAACATGATGTTTCTTTGCTCACTTAAATGAGAGTTGAAGGGAAGGGCAGGAAAGAATACAGAGAAAAAATAACCCAACAAAAAGCTAAAACCACTATGGCCAGACAACTTGACACTAATCAACATAAAAAACTTGAATAATCAAGTTCTCCACATAAAAACAGATTGCAGTTTTCTAGACTAGTATTTTAATAGGTAAGTATTTAATAGCATAATATGGAGGCAAATTGATGACAAAGATTGTTACTTTCATAGCTGAATAAAGAGTTAAATCTATAGTCTGTGTTCACACTATTACAATGACATGACAAACCAGCACTGATCAGAAAGAAGATTAAAGAGTTCTTTTATAAATAGTTATTAAAAGCATTGTTCACCAAATCTTCTTGTTCTTTTACCAGCAGCTCACCAATTGATTTATCACTGATTTCCAACCCTTCTGCTCTTCCTTGCCACCCATTTCCAAGAAATAAAGAGTAATTGCACTGTACAGTTTATGGTCAGAGTTGATTGTTTTCTCCATTGCTTTTCTTACGGTATGTGTAGATGTAAATCAGTTTCTGCTCTCATTTTACAGTCTAAATGCAATGCTTTTCATAGCTGACACATTCAATCATAATATGCAACATGATTCAAGTAAAACTAAGTCTCCATTAAATATGAGTGGTAGTCACCAGTCTACTTCTATATATCCTCTTGATTTCAACAGTAATATCAAAATAATATCGGCTACATTTGTTTAAGAATTCAGCATGAGACAATATTTACATTTGTTTTCTGTATTGTGTTTGTTACCACAAAGTTCAAAATCTGTATTCCAAAAAAGAGGAAGATGTATAGTTTGTGGTATACAATTTTTTGTTATAGAACCTGCTACTCAGTTTTGGGTGAAACTGTAGTCTAGTGAAAATTTTCAGGATGAAAGCCAGAAGCTCAGACACTGCTGAGGACCATAGATGTGATGGCAATCCCTACAGCATTGTTAAATACCTTCCCAGGAATTATCAAGCCTGTCATAGTACTGGCACACTTACCGGCATAGTAAATCTTATCTAAAAGTCAATGGTTAATGTGGTGTGTTTGCACTGGGATCTTTCAGAACAAGCCTCATGCCTTAATGAAATTGAAGAGGTTCATTAACTCAACACTGAAACCTGAAGATATGAACAATTAAAAGGTTTTTTTCTGCAGTAGTTAGAGCAAGTTAAGACTTCTACTTATACATCTTCCTGTTTCTACATCTGAACTTGGAAAGCTTACGTATTTTCTAGAAAATTTTAGCAACAATATTCATCTGATATGAATGTCTATATAATTACTGTTTATTTTCCACATTTGACTTGATTATCCTTGCGTACCAAACAGCCTATAAGCTTTCAAATGTGTCTAGAAATCTTATGTTGACATGGTGAGTAAAGAAATTCTATCTTACAATCCTTTTGGAAATAATTACAGTGAAATTTTGAAGTGTCTCAAAAGCAGTTATTTAAAATGTCTGTCCTGGACTAGAACAAATATTGGATAGAAAAACTTCAAATTCAAGCATCCAAAAGTACCTTGGCATATTTTATGGAGTGTAACATCACCATGCCTCAATTGGTCTTTTTCCTGGTTTACTCAAGAGTCGGAAAAACATTAGTGTGACATCCAATTTGTCAATATAAAGAACAGCTCAAATAACTAGTATCAAAAGTCCTCAAAACTGCAACATAAGTTTTAGGCAGAAGAATAAAGCTACCCACTGAGAGAGAAGGGAGAAAAGCAACCCAGCCACCTACATTACTACACTTCAGATTATGGCAGACACTAAGAGCATGGGACTATTGTCTCCTTCACAATTAGTTTCAGGTACATAGCACAGTACTTCCATCTAAAGGAAGTGCTTCCATCTGTCTAAAAAATCGTAGTTCTAACCTAGGAGGCTTACAAGAGCATGGTCTGTCTTCCTTCTTCCATTTTCACTAGAAATGGGAAGGGATTGTACACTGAAAAGAAGTCCTAGAGGGACACTGTTCATAATAGTTTTCAACCCTTTCCGATCAGATTATCTTCGATACAAGCCCCTAACTAGTCTGATTCATAAAGAATTTCCCTCCCCCCAAAGTATTTAGCTGAAGAAGCTGGAAGATGCAAAGAGTGACAGACAGGCAGCAGTGTGAGGCCACAGGAGAGACATTTAAGATATCAGTCCATCCGTCACTGAAGAAGAGTCTTGATTGCCTGGTTGTCAGTGGCTTCAAAGGCAGTTAGTCCATCTGGGCCTTTCACAGTCTTATCAGCACCCTGTAAAGACATTGAGAAGAGCTGTTAATTCAGAAAGCCAGGCTGCATCAGTATGAAGTGTGCCAAAAGTTACCTACCTTGCATAGTTATATTGATTAGCTACAGCTTTTTAGTGCAGTGCATTTGCTTTCATTCAGAGACCAAACAGACAAGATTTATGTACAAAAGTATTCATCAAACAGCTAGTCTAAGTTTCCATCTTTATCATTTAGAATCAGGAAAAAAGCCACATAACCTCTCTTACACAGCAAATTGCAAGTCCAAAATATTACCGGTTAATATTGGGCAGAAACAGAAGAATTTTGTTTCCAGCAACTACTCTTACAAATGCAGAAAATCAGTGTTACACAATTCTGTGAAATCTATGGTGCAACAAGCTCTCACATGCTAAATTAGACAGGTAAAATCTGGAAGAGCTTACCTACTAACAAATCATACTATATTATTTCCATATGATGAAAGACTACACTCATCCAAGATTGTGCTTCTCTTACATTTTGAAAAAAGTCCCTACTGCTACACTGGAAAAACAACACCACAAAATCATTCCAAGTCCTAATCTGCTCAGGTTTTTCCTGACTGAGTTATGTACACACCTAAAAGGCAACAAAACAGAGCAGGGAGGCATTGGGAGTATGAAGGATAACGTACCAGCTAGATAAATTGCAGAACAGTAAGCACAAGCACAGTGCCAGAATTATGGGAGGAGAACAAGAGAAGAGAAACAGCATGATTAACTAGTCACGTCCTCTTTGAGCACTGTGCAGTCATTCACAGAAGGGAAAAAACAGACTAAACTGCAAATAGGATAATTAAATAAAGGGACAAAAGTTATTAGAGACTACAGGACTGATTTCAGAATAACTCTTCAAGACAATATGCACATCTCATTTTAAAATGTGTGTATTTGCTCAATGACAGGAAAAATATTGTGAGTACAAACACACTTTGTCAGAAGTGTGTACAGCACAGGGTTCTCTTCAGTTTATGCATAAACTCTCCGTAGAGTAAGTACAAATCCCTTCTCAATTAGATTACAAGGAAGAAAGAACACAGATCGTTAGTGACTTTTAAGGACACTCAATAGTTTAAGAACATAATGGACCTAGAATTTCTGGAGCTTCTTTATTGTTTATACTCACAAAACTCCACTAAACCCCCATACATCATATCATGTCTGTTCCCAAGATAACTTTCACTTCACTAAACTTTCCACTGTAACTATTCCTAACAATCTAACAAGCTGGATCTGGTACTATGATTTGATGCCAATACTGCTTTTCACAATATAGAATATTTCCCTCTCTGAAACTTCTACTGTCTTTACTTGCAAATATTGAACTTGTCATTCTAAAAAGATGTTTTTGCAGTGGCTTTTAAGGCAGCATAGCCCATCTTGTGGTCCGCTGGCCAAACTGATCCTGTTGGAGCTGTTCATCTTCCTTGTATCCCCTAGAGACACTCAGTGCAAGATATGAGCTTGAGCAGACTGTTTTATTTGGTGGTAGTTACCTGTGGGGTAACTGCTATTAGGGAAAAAGCTTGGGAAAAACAAAAATGTCTCAAGAACTTCAGTAAAAAAAACAGAGAGGGATTTTCAGAAATGTAGCAACATCTTTCATGCAGCTTATTTTCTCTAGTACCCTTCAGGTAGTGGAATACAGACACAGATTTTTTGTGTATGCAATGGATTCACTGCAGTGCCAGGAGCAATTGAACATTTACCTCTCTCCTACCACTATGTAACATCCTTGACCCAAACAGTTCCCATCATGCTGCAACATCATTGTTGAGTATGAACAGGAGCTGAGTCGGCCTATTCCCAAGAAGTGACAAGTCAGCCATTGCACACACATACTTAAGCTGAAACCACTGAAAGCTATTGCTTCTGAAACATTTATTTTTCCCCCCAAAAAAAAAAATCTGAGAGATTTAAGAAGTATTCAACACTTATCTTAGTTGTCCAGGGAGAAAAAAGCCAAACCATGACAGTAGTAATGCCTTCTTTGGCAGGTGTTGATTAGTCCTGCTGCTTAGATAGCAGTCAGATTAGAATCCATGTGGAAATCAAGAGGGCTTCAAAGCTGTTCTTTGATGTTAAGCTCAGAAAATCTGAATGAACTTAGACTTGAAAGGTGGAACTATGCAGTAACTGACCTGCCATAGTTTAAAGAAATGTAATTTATAAAACTCTCCAGTAATGTATCAGCATTTAGGGTACAAAAGATAAAACTGTTAACAGAAGTAACTTGAAAGAGAGCTTTAATTTCAACACAGGACTGCTTTCCTCCCTCCTGCACTTCAGGAAAGTTACAGACATGCAAGACCCGAGTTTCTAAAACAGCTTCACTGAATGTAAGATATGAGGGTCATGACAACCTAAGGAGGACACTGTTTATTACACTCAGTGTTAATAAATGAAGAGAATGGCTCATTAGCCAGACAGAAAGATTCCTGCCTAAATTCAGTAGGAAGAGAAGGAAATAATAAAGTTCAGGTCAAGAGGAATTTAATTTTTACAAGTACAACACTGCCTGGAAGCAAGTTTAATAAAAACCTCAGAAAAGTACAATGATTCCACAGTATTCTCTACTTCCCCAAAGTAAAAAGTTATTAACATTTTATATTTGTGTTACATTCTATTCTTAAAATACACATACACAAATAAATATAAACCCTCTTTCTTTGGCAGGGTAATAGGAAACAACGTTTGCCCTCTTAAGCCTCCAGGCAAAGCACAAATGCTAAACGTGCTCTGAAGGCAGCACAAGAGCTACTGGGTTGCAATTGTCATTCCAGAAAAAACCCTAAACCAACAAACACAAAACCACTACAGCAGCTGTTAAAGGCAACGCAGAGCTGTCACCAAACCGTGTGAAACCAGAACTGGGGAGGTGGTGGAACACTGGTTTACACAGCTAGCAGCAAACTTCTAGGAGTTGCCAGATGTATTCTTGTTCAAAAAGCATATAGATGAATTCATGGACAATAAATCTATAAACGCTTCTTAATAGGTGATAGATGTGTGGACCTCCAAAATCCTTAATACAACAACTAGGAATGAGGGGAATGAGCAAGCAGAAGTGGTCATACTCATAACTCTTCCCAAATGGCATTCTTTCTGCCACTGTTAGAGGAGAAAAAAGGTGCTAAATTGATCAACTCAACAGGATATTTCTTATAACACATTTTTAGTAGCAAGCAGAGATCAAATTGTGTTAGATATCTTACAAAAAGCACAACTATTTTGAAAGTCTAAAAAATTACAAGCTTCCATTAGAAGCTTTCAAAGCCATTGTCTATTTTAACATACTGGTTTCTTCTACACTAAAAACACCCGTAACTTCTTACATTACAAAACAAACATCAGATCCTTAAAGAAAAATATTGAGCAACTTGAATTTTTATTTATCTACCTATCTATCTCCTCTTCAAATAGGTATCCCTTAAATCCAACGTCCCTGAAAAAGCAAAAAGCAAACTAAAATACAGTGATATTACTTCAGTCTAGTTCTTTGTACTCACTACTTTATTTGTTACTTTACTTTGTAGAAGGCTGGCACTTAGCATGAGTAAAATAAAAACAATTAAGTTCCAGCTTTTTCAAAAGCTACTAGAAATTCTTTTCCTTGCTAAAAGTAAAAAACTTTCTAATATTACAATTATTAATTTAATAATGTAACATTATTAACAGTACTTAAAAAGCTGAATTGAAAGAAATGAACATAAGATATGACCTTCTGTTTCACTTTGAAGTCACAATATGCTTAACAACTCTACTCTTTAAAATTACAAAGAACATTTTAATATGCTTAAAATTCCTAAAAAAATATTTAAAGATTAATAGAAAAGTTTTCGTACTGTAATGTAGTAGTAAGACAAGTAGCCCTACCTTCGAACTAAAAGCTAAATTACTTTCATGTATTACAGTAGATCAGAGCAAAGGAACATTTTTCAATTGAGGCTCAGATGCTGATAGAGCAGTTTTAGGTATCACTCCCAAACCTCTACTCAGTGGAATGTCTACAGTATAATATTTCACACATTTTCATTATCTTGAAAGATATTCTAAAAATTCCCAAAACTCTATCTAGGCCACATTTGTATGTTAGACAGAGTGTCATCATAGCATTCATTCCATGTGTTATAAGGATTAGCTAAAAACTTCAAAATAGTCCTTTCTGAGGAGCAAAGTAACAAATTGTGCTTTAGCTTAGAAAAGTCTCATTTTTGAAAGTTAGTTGAAATTCATTTGAAAAATTCCTGCTTTTTAAGGGACAGCAGTTTTTACAGTTGGTATCATGGCTTCAGCTATTAGTACCAAATTCTGTCACTCATGTAGCAAGCACATTAAAAACTTCTGCAGAGACTGAACTGCTAAAAACCAATGTGGGTCCCCCAGTACTTTTCAGGTCTTACTCTTATGAGTGCAAACATTCTAATATGAAAAGAAACTAATAATAAAAGAAACTCGGACATGTGTTTCGTGCAACTGCATGACCACCAATATCTTCAACAGATTTAAGAGAGTGCAACACAAAGTGAAACTAAATGGGACCTCAGGAGCAGGCCAGTGGCATCCCGGCCTGTTATCAGAACTAGTTGGGCCAGCAAGACCAGGGCAGTGATTATCCCCTTGTCCTTGGTACTGGTGAGGCTGCAGCTCAAATCCTGTGCCCAGTTTTGGGTCCCTACCACAAGAAAGACATTGAGGTGCTGGAGTGTGTCCAGAGAAGGGACACGCTGGTGAAGGGTCTGGGGCACAGGTCTGATGAGGAGCAGCTGAGGGAGCTGGGGGTGTTTACTCTGGATGAAAGGAGGCTCAGGGAGACCTTACTGCTCTCTAAAACTACCTGGAAGGAGGTTGTTGTGAGGTGGGTATCAGTATCTTCTACCAGGAAACAACTGACAGGATGAGAGGAAAAGGCCTCAAGTTGCACCAGAGAGGTTTAGGTTAGAGATCAGGAAAAATTTCTTCATGGAAAGAGCTGTCAAGTATTGGAATAGGATGCACAGGGAAGTGGTGGAATCACCAACCCCTAAAGTACTCAAAAAAACATGTGGATATGGCATCTGAGGACACTGTTTAGTGGTGAACATGGTGGTGGTGCTGGGTTAACGGTTGGACTCAATAATCTTAGAGGTTTTTTCTTTTTCAGCCTTAATGATTCTGTGATTGTTTAAAGACTGCTCTGTGGTCATACTACGTGAAAGAGTAAACAGCTTACTTTCATCAGATGAGTCAATCTTCTACAGTAACAGAATACTTACAAAAATCCTAGATGTCACCTTGACTATCCTTTTTCATATTTGATACTTTTATTAGAGATTATTTTTTAATTTTATGTCTGATCAGTGTTTGAAACATTTCTTGAAACACCCCTCCTCCTTTCAATAGCTCAAGAGTCTCACATGAAAGGTTTACAAACATCCCCATGATTCATACACTACAGAAGGCAATGGAGAATGTTAGCTTAAAACAATTCAATTTCCAAATTAACAACTGTCTCCAACATGGAATTATTTATATTAAATCTAATCTTAGAAGAACAGTCTCATTTCTTACATAATTTTAACTTGATCAAGCTGCTAACTTTTTGATATTCGTGGTATGCAACAGACTAAGGAAATAAGCATCATTGTTCACCGGTTCTCAAAACTTGTGAAAGTACAAATATTCATTATTTGTGCTTCCTTTTAAAAAACAAGTTAATGAAGTAACTGAATTCTAGTCCAACAGCTTAAGAGTTACTGTATGACATAAGCCACGTATGCAAGAGATCAACTAACAGGGTAACTGAAGACAGCTGGAAGTAGGTGTGTGTAACAATGCAGCTTCTTAGCAGTAAGCACAAATTCAGTGCAACAAAGAACAACTTTGAAGAAAAAAAATCTTAAAAATACTGGTGCATCATTTGCAACTGTAGTTCCACTATGCACATACACTAACATAAGACATTCAATATTTGCCCTGCATTTGGAGCAATGATAAAATACAGCCCGCTCTAAAAGTAACCAGGAAGAACATTAAGCAGTCAATAGTTTTTAGGTGTTTCAGTAAGGGTTGAACTACCTGATCTCCCAAGTATCTGCTGTTAAAGAACATATGACTAGGTTACAAACAAACTGTGACATGTTTAAACAAATATTTACACAAGAGTTATAACTGTGTTAAGAGACAGAACAGCCTCTACATATAAGCCTTGCCTCAAACAGACTCAGCTGATGAGCAAAGTTCCAGTTTATAGTATTTCATCAGCTAGCCCATGTGAATGGAAGGAGTAACTTGTGGCACAACATTTAACTCTATTATCTGAAAATAATACCAGCTTTGTCAAACTATCCAATTGCAGTAACATTTTTAAAATCTTAACCAGTCCAAGTTTACTTTCTTTTAACATTCTGCATGTCTTTATAAGATTGCCTCATCTTTATGACTATTGGACTTAACCAATGCCCTTCAAACCGTACCAGGTAAAGAGATCTTTAATCTCTCACATGCTGTGTGAAAAACAGCTGGTTCAGGATGGACCTCAGTTCCCTCACTGATAGAGACTACAATGAATGCACAACACTTTATAGCTGCCAGACAATTTGTGTGTGAACTCAATTTGTGTGAGGCATCTTATTTATTGTTTGAACAACTTTTCTAGAATGGAAAACCCTTCAAAAGAGAAATGAAAATAAATCAATATGGGACAAAGGATATTTTTTTTTTTTGGATGATGCTAAATGAAGGCTCAGTCCTCACAATAAATTAAATAAGTTGGATGCACCATCTGAATCCTAAATTAACAGTCATAGCATTTCTTCACAGAAAGGCATAACTAACATCAGACAAGATCAAGGAAGTTAAGAAAAGTGAAATTCATGCAGCATTAAGGCAGTTAAGGAAAACTTTACCGTGGAAGTGGCATATGAAAATATTACACAGCATGAAATCCTTTGGCCAAATTATTTAAGTGGGTTCATATAATGAAACTGCACTGTTAACTTTCTCTTTTCAAAGTGAAGGTATAACAAGGAGCACGTACAAATGGGGACAAAAGATTGCTTCAATTAACTACAGCTTTGTAAAACTGATTGCCTTTGTAATACGAATCAATATTATGAAATAATATGAACGCTGAGATAGAAGAAGCTTATTCTCCCCAGGACAAAATTTAGAAGCTCCATGACAGAGAAATCTTGGCTTCCTACTTTAACTTCCCCTCCCTCTGCCAACACAGATGGGTTTTCAGTCATCTGGAAAAAGCAGAGGGAAACCACACCTCCAAGCAACTTCACAGTAGAGATTCCATCACATGAAACACTTAAACAGCTGCCAAAGCTAAATCCCACTCCTCCCTGTCTGCTGGAGGAATGCATTTTCTTTTCTTGACTGATTTGCTGTTATACTCTCTAGCTGGAGCTCAGAATACTCTAGTGGTCACTCTTGTTACACCACAAAACTACTGGAACTTTCAACTCTCTCTCACCATAATCAGAGTACCCTCTTTGGTTTAGGAACACAAACAGCATTGTTTTGATGCTCTGAACATATAATCCAGAGCATCACAATCTTATTGAAAAGAATCAGAGTAATGTTCTTTGCTAATGGATAACTTATTCTAAACATTTGTATCTCACCTTTGACAGAAGCAATTTCACACAGGAAACGTGGCCCTCATAGACTGCTGATAGGAGAGGGGTGATATTATGTTTGTCTGGAGCCTGTAAATTGAGACAGAGTTATTTGAAGGACAATTTCATACAGCATTGTAAGGTTTCAGTTAACTTTTTAATTTTCTTTTATCAACAGTAGAAAGAAGTAAAAATTTTAGAATATTATCCAGAAATGCATTCCCTTAGAATTTCTTCTCTCCTTCTTTGAGAGAAGTCATCATTTAAAAGAACAGATAATAGCAAGATATTTCTTCCATAAGACTTCTAAGCATCTCACAGCTTGCCTATTACTTTAGGCCCATGATGGAAATTGTGAGGTTTCAGCTGACAAATTTTGCCCAATTTAAAAACACTGCTCCTAATTCTCTGCTTTCACAGCCAGTCTCACTTCAGAAAACAGTTTTGGCTCAAACATTGTTTTGGCTGTCTTCTCTCTAAACTATAGTCCTGGAAAGAATAAGAAATGGAAAACCAGAAATGTTATTTTTAACTCTTCACCAGTGAAGAACTCCCAAGGTGAAGATTATCTTTCAAGACACCAAGGAGAAAAAAAAAGCCTTTCAGTTATGAAATAAAGCTAAAATGTGAAGATTAATATGTTAACTTGAAGACAAGCATTCTAAGGCACAGCATTTAAAATGTATGGTTAAAGTATTTAGGAACTTAACTTCAGAGAGAAATACACTATTTTGAAGTGCTGATATAACTTAGTCAAGTCTTTTCACAACAAAAACCCATGCATGTCAAGCTACAGCAAAATGACTAAGTTTGTACAAGAAAGAGAGTCTCCAAAGCAGAAAAAAAGCACACTAATTTAAACAGTTGACCATGTCTTGGCCAAGGGTGTATTCTGAAACTCCATTCAACAAATGTAATACACATTTCATTTAAATGTTATATTGATGTGATTACTGGATTTATTTTTTTAATTGTGGTCAAATTACATTTAAACTTTTTATAGCTACACACAACTTGTTCTAGTGTGTCCCAAAAGAATTAAAACATTTAATTAAAAAAATTTTAAGCTTCTAACCTCTAGGAGACCACCTATCAAATAATTTTAAATGCATCAAACTGTTTAGTTTGATTATGTCCTTCAGTAACCATTTAGGCACTTACACCAATCCCTTTTATGAGCGTGTGTGGGAAGATGGTAACACCTGTTTGCAAACTGATGTACATACATTAATGTCAGCTCCTTTCAATAGCAGAAATTCCAGAATCTCAAGCTGTCCACAGTCTGCTGCATAGTGAAGAGGCTTCCTCCCACCTTCAAGTGTCCGGTTGACATCTTCACCCTTCAGTGTAAAAATAACCTAATGAGAAAAGTTTTAGAACTAACACACCATGAAGACCTTGAAAGAAATCCAACGCCTTCAAATATGCTGAAGAATG
The DNA here is from genome assembly GCA_036023395.1 of Myiotriccus ornatus. Classification (NCBI taxonomy): domain Eukaryota; kingdom Metazoa; phylum Chordata; class Aves; order Passeriformes; family Tyrannidae; genus Myiotriccus; species Myiotriccus ornatus. The sequence goes on along the minus strand of JAYRBT010000042.1, from coordinate 60,582,791 downwards.
TTCCACTGAAGTATTTCACTCATTGCCCAAGAAAACTGAAAATTAAGTGGCTCAACTTCTTTTCCTTCACCCATGCATTTAAGACTCTAAGACCCCCTTGATCTCTTCTTCCATACTGCATCTCAAGTGTAGTGAGTACCCAACTGCACTAGGAAACTCATGATTTAAAAAAAAAAAAAAAAAAAGAAAATCATTAGAGCTTGTAAAAAATGCTCACTTTGGTTCACTTCATTTCTCCTTCCCCACAACAGAGATCCTAGTTACCTGGTTAAGTTACTTTATCTGTCTCTATGAATATTGAAGTTTTGCATACTGAGAAAGCTGCATAGAAGTAAGTCAGCATCACAACTACTAGCAAGTGAGTACAGGCCATCCATGATTTAAAACTCAATTTTGAAACTATCCACCCTGTTTTATAAGTGGTACTTGCCAATTCCACGTGATGCAAACAACTCTGAAGACAGTAAACCAAACCAGGACACAGGAAGTTGTATTCTAATGCCTCTCGCACTAGTGGATTGAGACATCTCTTAAGGCGTAAACAAAATTTAATTTACTGAGTGCCTAATCAGCTTTGTTTCTTCACCTTGGGTTGTGCAACTAAGGATAAACTGATTTGCTGGCCTTCAGTAATGACAAGAAGTTACTGGAAACCAACTACCAGCAAGCTATGTGGTAAGTGGCTTCTTGTTCATAGGTGTAAGCAATCTTAGTATTTTAGGAAATAGCTAAATTTAGCATCATACCTCAAGCCCTGCATCTCCACAGAAAAGCAATCAAAAGAATTTCAGCTGCAGTACCAATTCATATTTCTCTATAGAGCTCCTGCAGTTCTCTCAGTCCTGCTCCAAATTTCTAAGAAGTGCACAATACAGAGGGATTGACATAAATCTTTCAAACACCACTTCCCTTTTAAGAATGGAAGAGAGAACTGTCACAAGAAAATCTTATTCTGCTTTTGATGTTCTATATTATGAGAGTTTTACACTACTAGTCAAGTAAGACTATCTCAGAATTCTCCTCCCTTCTCAACAGGATATTCTCACAATATACCCCGCTGCAAGTCAAAACAGCAAAACAGTTGTTTAACAGATGTTTATGTAACAGAAACACTACCCACATTCTGTGGTCTCAAAGGTCAGGCCCTGGTTCTCACACTATTGGAGGTTCTGGCTTCAAAGTAGCACAATGAAAAAAAATCTCTGTGACTTCTGTTACTGACCCTGAAACATATTCAATTCTGGCTTCTGAAGCATGTTGTACATCAGGAAAAAGGAAGCTTTATCTATGATTTTCAGAACAGCAACAAATTGTACTTCTGAACAAAGCCTACTACAACTTAAGGTATGTGACTATCAACACCGTACAATAGCTTGTAACATAATATTCCGATGAGACTTCAAGGTCTAATTCTCTTTTTACCAGTGAAGGTGTTACAGATAACACGGTGAGGTAAGTTCTCTTTTGCTGAATTTCAGTACAGAACATTAGTGGAGATATGTTAACAACTGTGTTTCAATAAAGCCATCCAGATCAAAGTACACTAAAAGCACACGAAGAGACACATTAGTCTGAAAAGCATATAAGGAGGCATCGTAGACTCATATAGAAAGTTAAGCTCTACCCATATTCTTATTTGCACCTTGACACTTCCCATGAATTTTAAAACAGCTGGCATTCAAGTAAGCCATCATGTTTGCAGATACATTAGGGATTAGGTGCCTAAATTTAAGAAGCCAATCACATGAAAGCCACACAATCACTAAACCAAAACAGGCTCTAAAAACTCCGGTAAAGTCTGACACGTGCCAAGACATGGTAAGTAAAGGGGTCTGGAAGGACAAGCAAGCTAACTCTTGGGACTGCACACAGTAAAGCCACAAAGTTCACCTTCAAAAGGAAAGTTAGAAGCATCACCTCTTAAGATTAAGGACAGTCCAGCAAAGCTCCCATTTCCTTAAGCTTATAAATATTATTTGGCTCACTGGCTTGCACTATAGGATTTTTTTCTTTCTTTTTAAAGAATGAAACACAGAGTCCTCTGTTCTCGCCTAAGCTGGCTGTGGAATGAATTCCTGCTGGACAATGAACTTTCAGAAGGAAAAAACAGCACCCAAACACCTAGTTCTCTAAAAGATGATGAAAGCTTGTTTATAGGGGAGTACTTAGCAAAAAGTCTGCAAACAAACATGTCACTAACACAGACTACGTGGATTTGAATATCAGGACTGAGAACACATACTAGAAGCATTCAGAGTTAAACATCAGAATGTTTTAGTCTGAATTAACAGAACCAAGATGTTCTGTAAGTTACAAAAAAATAATAAAAAAAAAGCAAGTAGTCCTAGATTCTGCAATAAACCAAGTGAAATATCCAGTTGTTTTATGAGTGTGAGAATCCACCATAAAACAGACCACTACATGTTCTAAAGCTTTATTTGGCCTTTCCTACTGCCAGTCCAAGACATATAAAAGTAGCAAGGGAAGATAAACCAATTTATTTAATATATAGGGATCAAATCCTGGCAAAAACATCTGTTTCAAACACAGTTTCTAACACATGTACATCAGAAAATTTGCAGCACTCTTCATAGGTAATTTATTTCTGTCCTTTAGATCTCCTATTAATATTGCCTAGGGCATCTCTCCATAGGAAAAGCAGTGGTCTCCGAAGTGGGGTGTGAAAACCAAGAGAGGTGTGCAAGACAATCCACTAGGGTGTGAAAATATTTTTGCGCTATTTAAAAAGTATAAAAATAGTATTTATTTAACCTTTATCTCATCTCTAATTTTCATTTTTTTTGGGGGTATGTTTTATAACTGCATATTACATAGTACAATAGAACCCGTTAAAGCTGCCGTAAAAATCATTAAGTTCCAGTCACCCTGCCCAGGGCCAGGTTGGATGGGGCTTTGCGCAACCTTGCCCACGGCAGGGGGAATGTAACTCGATCTTTAAGGTCCCTTCCAACCCAAACCATTCTATGACTCCATATTTATAAATATATAGATACCGGTGGTGCATGCTCAATTAAATTTTTTACTGATGGGGTGCATGATCAAAACATTTGGTCAACAGCTCTATCAGTATCCATGGAAACAATAAATTAATTATTTTCAGAGGGTGTTTCACACTGGAAGACTAAGCAGTTTCAGAGGTAATTCCATAGGTCAACTAAAAAAACCCTAAACCTTATCGCTACACACAAATTATTCAGATTCAAGACCAACTGTTATAAAGCACACCAGAATATCCTTACACTTCCACTTTTGCAAAGTGCCTTTACGTATGAAAATACTGTCTTTATACATTTAATTAAATTCTATTTTAAGTTTCAGTATTTATCTATACCAGCTGCCATTTATGTGTTTATGTAAAGTCTCCAAGATAAAAGTTTCACATAAAATCACCTGTGAGACGGCCAAGTCAGAGAACTGCTTGAGCCCTTGTGATGCCAACTGGTGGTACGCTGGTGCCACAGGCAGTAGTTAGCACAGTTACCAATAACCCTTTTACTTGGCTAGACAGAGATGTGAAACACAGCTAACATCCTAGACAAGGTTGTCAAAGGTTATCTAAATAAGTTGCTGCTTTCCTTTAAGCTTCGAGTGTACAGTCCTGTACAGTGGGCGATGGTTTTTGCCTTCACTGGATGAGAACTCCAAGTTGGATTTGCTCACTATTCCACGAGAAGTTTTCTGTTCAGCTAAGCCAGGGGAAGATGGTGACTTATGTGGGCAGTTGGGTTTGCAGTTTTGACAGACCAGCCAGCCGTAACAGACATTTTGTACAGGGAACAGATCTTCTCTATACGGTGACAGCTTTATATGATTGACTACACACTTGAAAACGTAAGGATTCACCTTAGTGAAGAAATTCTGTGTTGGAATTATAGCACCAAGCTCCAAATGCTGATTCAAATCTACACATGCTAAAAGAAAGTCTACGCATAAGATAAAGATTTAAGCCCCTCTCATAAATAGGCAGCTCTGGTGAAGGTGTGGTTAATGATGTCAACAGAATGAGGCAAAGTGGTCTCACAAGCCCTATAATACACTGCACCAGGAAACAGCACAGGAAGTAAAGATTTAAAGATAAGAGTTATCTCTTGCAAAGTTTTCCAAAATTACTGTGATTTTTAATATTTATTGGCCAAACACATCACACTGAATGTTATGAAATTGGGTATCAGCAATCTTGTCACATGTGATGATTCTCAATTCTGAACTCTGAGACAGCAAAGTAACCAATATACTGCTAGACTAAAACTAAGACCATATTAAATAGCTGTTAAAGGTTTACTTTAAAAAAAGACCATACTCTGCAGAGGCATATGGTCAGAATCCACATGAACTGCCAAAAAGTAACACAACTTTTCCTTTACGCCTCCAGGAACAACATCTTACACGCACTAGACAAAAAGTGACAGAATGATTCTCCAGGCAAATTTTATGGGACTTCTGTCAACTCCTACAGTCTAACAGGGCAGCAACAAGATTAATAGTTACAAGAGTCTCTGAAGAAGATACAATTAAGCCAGCATCAAGGAATCCTATCAACCTCAAAATAAAACATATCTTCAGTTGAAGGTCACGCTTCTCCTGAAAGAAAAGTATTCATTTTCACTTTCTAGAGTAGAGCTACAAGTTCAGTAACAATTGCGCAGATGTTCGTGCAAAGCCTCAGAAAGTTTTCCCCATGCAAAAGGAAAGCCATGATCACATCTTTAACAACCTTCCAGAATACACTGAGTTTACTTAGTCAGATATTTAAGGCTAAGTCTGGCATAAACCACATCAGTGATGTTTTTCATTGCAGATCAAAGACCTCGGGCACCAGCTATGCAATAACATTAAAAACCGGTTCAACACACGAAACATCAGAACAGCAGATCACAGGTATCTGCTTTAATCTCCTCAATTAAAATCTGATTACGGGTAAAGAAAAGCCTCTGTGAATCTCCAATTACTGAACAAGAGAGCACGAAAGAAGATTTTTATGCCCTATTTCAAAAAGTCACATACATGAATAACAGAAGAATATTCAATTAGAAGGACTTTAAGTATCACTGTCAGTTGAAAGCTCACTATCAACTTTTCACTGAAGGACAGGAAAATAAAAACCTGAAGCTCACTTCCAAATACTTTTAAGAACTTTATCTGTTTTTTAAATAACTAATATTAGGATTTATTATAGCGTCCTCTGAATGCAACTATCACCCACTTTCTGTAATGGAGCAATTTAATCCATAAAAAGATCTGTTCTAACTAATTTCTTAAGTGAGTACTGTCAAAATTAGTTACTTTTGAACTTAGTTCTTCCATTACTGTCTATCTCACACAATTTCCTTGCTTTTTTTTCCAATATACCTCCACAAAAGCCCTGGTGATGTCTCACGTCCTGTTCCAGTTTAGCTCTACTCAAGGCTTTGGATTTTTTAGTTCCATCCCTGCACACTCTGGGAGGGCACCTACATCTTCTTGGGTATCAACACCCAATTCCATGTTTCACGCTCCCCCTCCTTCTATCTCAAAGAGGAGTTCCCTGAAAGCCAAGCTGCCATCCTGTCACACCTGCTGGATGTCCCAGAGTAATCTGGAAGGACCTGCACTTTAACAGCTGCCCTGAATAAGTTCTGCCAAATTTAATTCCTTATTCTTTTGCAGCCCTAGTTAAAGAAATGAATCAGAGTTCACTGACTTTGTCCCTAATGCACATTATGACATCAGCTCATTGAAAATGTTGAACGAACAAGTTGAGTCATAAAGTACAAGTTCTAAAGCTCATTATTTTCCAGGCAGATTATTTAGCCACACCAAACTGACACTGTCCTTGAACAGTCCCCAGCTTTCTGTAGCCTTTATTACACAAGACAATTCTATGCCTCCTTGGTCTAGCTTTATCTGCTAACTCCCTCTTTTCCCGGTTCCTGCCAGTTTCAAAAGCATCAACCCTTGAAGCCAAATGAGCTCAACTCAACACTCCCCGTGCTTCAATCACAGGCCTATTTTGCCGTGGCACACCCACTGAAGGCAAACCTGAGACAGCTCTTCACGTGGGCACTCTGGTTTGTCAGTCACGAGTGTTGCTCTAGAACATTACTGCCATGCTACTCATGTCACAGCTCACCCATCAGTCTAGCACTGCTTTTCTCCCACGTGGCAGCTACAGATTTACTACTCCCAGCCACAGTTTGATCCTTCCCACCGCTGCACCGGAATTAGTGGTTGAACGATGAATCCAGTGAGGGAACTGATCAGTCTGAGAATTAATTTGATCAGTTTCTTCTTCCCAGATGAATCTGTTCCTTCATCTGTTCCACGACTTGGCATCTGAACACAGCAAAAATTAGAAGCTGGGATTTACACTGCAGTTCTACCATAGGAAGAGAAACTGAAAACTGTGGTCTCATTAAATCCTATTGCATAGGTTAACTGTATTAGTAGACCAGTGTCTGTAATACTGGTGGCATTAAAATGCTCTTTCAGATTTAGAAACGACCCCACAGCCCCATCTGTACTTATCCTGCCATGCAAAAATAACTCCATCTCCCCATTTCATGCATTCCTTTCATTTCAGGTTTAATGAAGGAAATCAGATTCCAAGCAGTCAGATGTCCCTAGAGCGCAGGGAAGCATCTTACAGGAGCTACACTACTGTGTAATTTCTGTCTTCGTTATTCTGGGAAAAAAATAACTCACCGTACAGTCTGTTGTGTTGCTTCCATCTCTTCCCATACACAGGATGGCCATTCTTACACAGTTTTAGATAACTCTGACATTTTGAATACATCAACAACTTTATTACTGTCTGAGTAGGAAAGAGGAAGAAAGAAAAATTCTCTTCCTATAAACAAAAACTGAAGTCCTATGGACATTTTGAATATCTTGCTGCATATTTGGAATACTACTTCCAAATACTTCATATTTTGCTATCTTCCCCACAGCCCTTTGTTCATGCTGGTTGTATTATTTGTTTTTAAAAATTCAAAGAGCTTAAGTGAGATAGTTCATCAGAAATATTTCCAACCAATCTCATTGTATGGATCTATAGCAAAAGGCATTAAGAATTCAACTTGCAGAAAGCAGGAGTGTCTCTGGTTTAGAGTGTCTCAGGATTTGAGTATTTATATTCTTCAGGTGTTGGAACAATAAGCAAATATGTCCAGATAAGAGAGAAAAGTAAAAGTTAGGCATTGTACCTTTCTGTTTCTTTGTCACATCACAGTACGTGCCCTTTACATGAGAAGGACCACATGTGTAATGTTCCTTCATGCAACATTAGCAACATTTTTCACTTTAAAGTGCATGGTGTAACACTAAAAAAGAATCCTCGTGGGATTCTACACCTGAAGAAACACTTTGAAACAAACAGGTGAAATTCAGTGTAGCATTTGCTTTCTATGTTAATCTTCACAAGATACCTTTAAGAAAAAAACGCTAGGTAAGCCTTGATACACACAATAGCAATGATGAAGGTATAACTGAAATGTAAAATCTTCTTTTACATTATGATATTCGGAATAGAGATCCCCCTCTGATCGAAAATGCCATGGTCAGGTGTCCCATTCTAATTCTAACTTTGTAAAATGAAACTGGCAGAAGTAAACTGTAATTTATGCTTTTGGATACAATCTCAAGATATTTGTTCATAACAGAAATTATATAGGTAACCACTGAATGAAAGCTTTCCCTCCTATCTAATTTTTAGTGTTTAGATCAAACTAATTGCTTATATTTTAAGCCAAAGTTTACTGCTTAACCTGTGTTTCAGTTGCATGTTCACAGACTTTCCAAGTGTTTCCTACTGCCACATGCCGTGTCATGTCATCTAACCCAAAAGTTACCTTTCTAGCACTGAAGATGTAAACACCTTGACTGAGAATTCTTAAAAACAATTCAGCAGAAACAACTGAAAAAACCCACCTATTTTCTACTCACAAGGTCAATCATTCTACGATCTCTAAAATAACTGTGAGCTAAAAATTATCATAACCTAAACAAAAAATTCAGCCCTTATTCTAAGGGTAAAAACAAGATGATTTTTTTTAATATATCTAATCCATGGGTCATAAACACCAGCGGTAACGAGGGAAAACTCAAATACCACGCTTCCTGAAATCTGACTAATAATCTAAAAATACAAGGACAGTTTAATGCTACAAGCTTGACAGTCTAGTGACTCAGAATCACAGACTATTTAAGGCTGAAAGGGAGCTCTGGAGGTTATGTAGTCCAACACTTGCTCAAAGTAGGCCCAATCAGATCAGGCTGCTCAGGACATTGCCCAGCTGAATTCCACACACCTCTGAGCACAGAGGATTACACAAGCTCTCAGGGCATAAGGCTTTCCCAGGGTTTGATCATCCTCACATTCAAGTATTTTTTGTCTTACACCTGATTAGAATTTCTCACATTTCAACTCGAACTGTTGTCTCTTACACCTTCACTGAGCACAACTAAGCAAACTTCTCTATATCCTGCCCTTCATACAGAAAGGTAACTATAAAATCTCCCCTTTATCCTCTTCAGGGGAAAAAAAAAAAAAAATCAAAACTACCAAAATGAATCCCCCACCAACAAAACCCAAAAAACCAAACCACCCCAATTCCCACAGCATCTCCTTGTACATCCTTCACCTGCCAATAAAAACTGAGGCAAAAAAGCTTGTACATATTTTATCAATAGGTCTTTTGCTCCGTAAAGCAGTAGATACAGATCTTCCTTTGCCTTCCAGACCCCTTGCTAATTTAACTGAACTTCAGCTGTCACAACTCCATCTCTGCACATTTGAGCAATGTTTCTACTTTCCTTCCAGTGGACCAATTTGCTTTTACCTTCTGAAAAACTCTGTGTATTGGTTACAGATTCCTTAAAATACGTGACCTGGGACGTAAGTTGCACCACTGAAAAACACTCAACATCTCTCATGCTGCCGCAAGTGAGTTCCAGAATCTTAAAAAAGGCCCCTAAAGGATCTTAAGCTTCTTTACTTCACAAAGGCTGCAGTATCATCTCATCTATATTCAAACAGCACAAGTACAAATAAGCACAAGTACAATCTGGGCAGAGAATGGATGGAGAGCTGCCCTGGAGAGAAGGACTTGGGGGTGTTGGTGGATAAGAAGCTTGACATGTCCCAGCAGTGTGCGCTTGCAGTCCAGAAAGCCAACTGTATCCTGGGCTGTATTAAAAGCAGAATGGCCAGCAGGTCAAGAGAAGCAATCGCCCCCCTCTACTCCACTCTCCTGAGACCCCACCTGGAGTACTGTGTCCAGCTCTGGGGCCCACAGCATAAGCAGGACGTAGACCCATTGGAGCAAGTCCAGAGAGGAGCCACAAAGATGATCAAAAGGCTGGAGCTCCTCTCCTATGACGACAGGCTGAGAAACTTAGGGTTGTTCTGTCTAAGAGAAGAGAAGTGTCTGGGGAGAACTTAGGGCACCTTCCAGTACCTGAAGGGAGCTATAAGATGACTGGAGAAGGACTTTTTACAAGGGCATGCAGTGACAGGAAGAGGGGCAATGACTTTAAACTGACTAAGAGTAGATTAGATATTATTATTTACTAGATATAGATCTAATATATTAGATATATTAGATACTAGGAAGAGATTCTTCACTGTGAGGGGGGTAAGATATGGAACAGCTTGCCCAGAGAGGATCTGGATGCCCCAACCCTGGAAGTGGGTTCAAGGCCAGTTGGGACAACCTGATCTAGAAGAAGGTGTCCCTACCCATGACAGGAGCCTTGGAACTATTAAGGTTCCTTCCAACCCAAACCATTATATGATTCTAAGAAATAAAACAAAAAAAGGAAATCTGATCTTCCATCATGGAAACAGATTATTATAGCTTTCTTCCCCTGAATTCTTCTTCCACTAATCAGCTGCTTAAGCACAGAACTGGAGCCTCAAATACTCTGTTTGTCAACTAACCTGGAAGACTTAAGAACTAAGTGTCCACCTGATCTGCCCTTTAGGCCTTCAGTTCAGTGGTCCCACAACATTCCATCCAGTCTTTTGAAGCAGTGTTGCAGTTCAGTTGACTTTTGCCCCCACTCAAAGAATAGTCTCAGGGTATAAAAAAGCAGCATTGACTCTGATGAAGCAGTTTTCATTCTTGTCAAGACAAACTGATTTAGCCAACCAAAATCCACACTAGCCCGTTCACAGATCCTTGGAGATTACCAACAGGAAAAGACATTAGGCCTGAATTACTAAATTAATTTTAAGAGTGTTTCTAAAAAGCTTATTCATTGTTTTCAGGTGTTAAAATTAACACTACTGAAATATCTTTAAATAGAAGGAAGAATAAATTAATTTCTTCTTCCAAGCTGCTATACCATTTTCTCTAAATATTTTCTCATGGTAACTGAAATGGAGCAGTAGGCTGAAGCAGTTTCTGCTGGGTAGAGCAGAGAGGTTAAATATCTACATCTATTACTGAAGCTGTCACAGTTTGAAGTTGATACAGTAGACAGGCCCTCACATCATCTGCCTTAATACAAACCCAAGGTAAGGTAACTGAACCACTAGTCCAATGTTTCAGACAAGAAAACCATTTTTGTAAGCTTTTGGGTATTTCATTATAACCCTAGCTTAATGTGCTGTTATCACACTCCCACCTGGTTTTATTAACTAGAAGCAAGAATAATTCAAATGACCAGCTCCTAACACAAGTCAGGGAAGCATATTATTTAAATCTCTGTACATTTTTTTTTTCTCTAAGAGGAAAAAACCTCTTGACATAGGGTGCTTCAGAGATTGCAGACCTAAGAATTGGGCAGAGCAGCTGAAAATAATAAACTTCACATTTCCACTCAACCTGGTGCATTGAAAAAACTACTGAAACAATATAGAAAGCCAAAGAAGAAGCAACAATTTCCTATGGCTTCTGTTCAGCAAGTTTGAATCTCAAGTCTTCTTATCTCTATCTCCTGATCACAAGAAAAATTACCCTGTTTCACATGGTCAAGAACATTCAGCCCAAGAGCAAGAGTGGAACCTGGTGCAATAACTAATAACTCAAAGGCTGGGTGAAGTCCAAAGAGCAGAAAGGGAAGTAAAAAGATTAATGTTGTAACTTGTGAATTGTTTACGATTTTGAAGCAGATTTCTTCAGTTAAAAACTTTCAGGAAGATCCTGCCAAAGCCGAGAAATCAACTCATTCTAACTGTAAGTAGGCAGTTTTCCATGGCAACTGCAAAAATTTTGTGCAGGATCCAAGTTTTCATTTGAATCTCCTACACTTTCAAAAAATTACTTATTTTCAGTCCACTAAAAAAAATTAACATAACCTGACCTCTTTCAGCCTGCCACAGAGAGGCTACTGCTGCTGTTGCTTTGTGGTTCAGCAAATTCTGACCATTCCAGTACTTTTCCAACTGCAGCCTGAGTGGACTATAGTTGTGTGTGGACAACTGAACTGAAGCAAATGACCTAGATTTATTGTACGGGATAACTACTTTCCACTTGGAGCATTTCAGAAAACCTAGAAGCTTTTTGGTTTTTGTTTAACAGCTGAGACCAACTCCTTTACCTAAGTCTTTCTACTGATTATTTTTATGTTCACCCAAAGAGATACTTAATAACACCTTTTCAACACTGCTGGGTGTTTTATTCCCTGTCCTCTAAATTTTATTACCTAAACCTGCCTTCTTTCTGCCCTGTATGCTTTGGGAAATATATAGGACAAGCTGTCTTTACACCTCCCCCTTACACATCTTACTGAAACAAACAGGAATAGCAAAAGCATCCTCAAGAAATCCTGTAGATAGTGATCAAAAAACAAATTCAAGTTAACAGATGTTGAGAAGGGAACTTAAACACAGAAAGTTAAATCTCTGTGGAAGAAGCTGCAGACATCAGTATTAAATTTTCATCATTTTTCTGGATCCTTATCTAGTATTTGCTATTAGCTTTGCCTGCTACATCCATCTGAGCTTCAGTACTTAAAAAGCTGGAAAAAGGCTACTCAAAGAATTTCAGCATGACATTCCCACTAAATGACCCTCATTAGTTTATCAAAAAGGGGTATCTGTTCTGATAATGGGGTGTGTCTCTCTAGTTGGCATTTTGTAGCAAATACTACAAGCAGAGCAGAGAGACGGAGATGACAGAATATGCTATTGGGAGGGACCCACAAGGATCATTGAGTCCAACCCTTAGCCCTGCACAGGACCATCCCCAAGTGTCACACTGTGTGTCTGAGAGTATCATCCAAACGCTTCTTGAACTCTGTCAGACTTGGTGCAGTGACCACTGCCCTGGGGAGCCTGTTCCAGTGCCCAACCACCCTCTGGGGGAAGAACCTTTTCCTAACACTCAGCCTAAACCTCGCCTAACACAACTTCAGTCCTTTCCTTTGGGTCCTGTCACTGGTCACCACAGAGGAGAGATCAGTGCCTGCCCCTCCTCCTCCCCTGACGAGGAAGTTGTAACTGCAATGAGGTCTCCACTCAGTCTCCCCTTCTCCACGCTGAGGTCTCCACTCAGTCTCCTCTTCTCCAGGCTGAACAGACCAAGTGACTTCAGCCCCTCCTCCTACGGTTTCCCCTCAAGGCCCTTCACCATCCACACTGCCTTCCTTTGGATGCTTAAAATGGATACCTACTTTGCAATTCTCTACTTTAGCAGAAGCCTCAAATGCCAATAACAACATCAACACTTGGTCTACGCAAGTTAAGAAAATGATTTATGAACCTGTTGATGAATTTTGCCTGTATGATATGGTATTTAAAGTACTCTGAAAAGCTCTTAGAAGCACTGCTACTTATTCTGGCTTAAGCCAACAAAAAGGTGCTTAACTAGCATACTTTTCAGGTTTTGTTAGTGGTAAACAAGTATCTAGCTTATCCACCATAATCAAATGCAATCTGAAGTCCTTTGTCTCAGTCAAAAGAATACAGTTCCAGAAACAACTGCTAAATAAATTGAACTACTGAGCCATCTGTGCTTCAGTTGTTGTATCAGCATTTTGGGAGACAAACAAACCTGATACATGAGTTGTTCTGTAGAAGAGTAATGAACCAACTGCTTCCTAGCTACAGCTTCTAGAAACTTATGCTACAATCCCAGCTTCAAAGATGTGCCAAATCCATGAGTTATTGAATACAGTTGTTCTCCCCTCCCCAAATACTTAATCTGTGTAGGACTTGAGTGACAAATAGTGTCACTATTTGCATTAATGAAACAGAAATGAAAGGACCAGTTGTGTGTGGTCAGCTCCTACGAATTCTCATTTAAAAATCTAGTCCAAAAGCACTTGTCTCTCGGTTCGACAGCAGCTCAGAGTAATGTAAGCATCTAGTTCTGACAGAATAAGCTGATGCAGACAAAGGTATTATTACTTCTAACAGGAGATTCTCTGTCCGGATTATCACTTTAATTGATGAATGTTACTGCACTAAATATTCTGATGGATCATGAACTGAAAGACCCAATGGTCAGACACTTTCCAAGCTATCTCTGCTTAGAAAGATGGTTAGAATATGGAATTAAAGTTAAAATGCTTTAGTTATAGCTCCAGACATGATCTAGGGGCACAAACATAAATAAAAGCCTTTAACCACTAATTCTGAAGGAATTGCAGATCAGTCTAATGTAATGTTGACTCTGAAGAGATGTGGTAAGTACTGTATCTGTTGAACACAAGGCAGTGTCCGTTTCCACAGGCAACACTGATCTGGCCTAAAACATTTTTTTTTTTCTCCAGAAGTAATTGGCTAGACACCGTGTTTTACCACTGCTGCATTTGGGGTGACCTGATCTGGATGATATCTGCTCTAACTGTATACTGAGCAGAAAATATTCCAGCTCACATGGGTGCCAGATGATGGCTAAGCAGGAGATATCAACCATCAAAAAATCTGCAAAACACCTGTTCCTATAGTTTCACATAAACTCAAGTTTAACATGTGAGACATCACTCCAAAATTTAACCAGCTGAGCAAAGAACAACAGCCATTATGATGTCTGCACTGAGCTGCTAAATTAAAACACTTTCTGTAAGAGCCCCACAGCAACATCAGTATTAAACTCATCAGCACAAGTTTGTCCAAAGAATGCACAGGAAGTGGGTGTTTTCCTTCAAGGCAAGCAGTCGGCGCCAGCTACTGGGTTTCAGTTTCAGTAGATGCCAGGTTCATATTTTGAATTCTCAGCACGATCTAAAGACACAGTAATTAAAAAAAAAACTCACAACAATAACAAATAGGAGTTCTCAAAGTTAAGGTTGTACTCTCTCAGGAAGATATGAGAGAATAAACAGGAAGATGGGTGTATCTCCCAAAGATTACTGCTTTAGTTACAAAAAACCTGAATGTAAATGCTATAATTGTGGCTTAGAATCATAAGCAGGAATTACTTCTCTAGAATCTTAACAAAAGATATGTCCAAAGCAAAATCAAATGTTCTGTCAAATCCAACGCAATGAAGCTTAGCTTCTAAATAGGTTTTCCTATAACAAAATAGGCATTACTTTCCTGTTCACTTTGAATTTACATTTTCTTCATGCAGTAATGCATAAAAAGATATGAAATATCAAAAGTAACATTAATGAGTTCTAGAAGTTTTGTGCCTTAAGTTTTGTTGACATGCTGAAGCAGTTGATGATTGAAATCATGCAAAAACACAACACAAAGCAAAAAACTTGATCAGAAAAGCTATTTTTACATCCATAATATAAACACTGCTTTCTAAGCAGTACATACTTAAAAAAAATGTGCATTAGCATCGACAGAATGGCTCCTGAAACCAATTATATACACTTGAAATATTCAGCTTCATTCATGGTAATACTTTACTTAAAACTTACAAATATTCACATTGCGCTTTTAAATTTTAAATAATCCACCTACAAAAGTTAAGGTATGATCTTCAGATTTCAGCAGAAATTACTGCTGAAAATGCTTTGGTAAATATAGTCTACCAACTTGTCACAGAAATTGAACTACAGACTTTCATGTTATAATCTAATAGGAGGAATGTACTTTGAAATTAAATATATTTACTGTCACTATGTCCAAGATAAATTTAAATAACAAACAACTACTGCTTTATCACAAGCCAAATTCAGGTTTTTTAAACCATGCTAAATATCCTCCATTTCAGCCAAGGAAGAGTTCATAACATTATTGAAGTTATTAAGAAGTCAGCAATCCAAAAATAAAACTTATCCAAAATGCCTCACTTAAATACAAAGGATTCTGTGATTTTTTTTTTGTTATTATCCGAGTTTTTATACAGGGCATACACAGAAATGCAGATCTCATCTCACAGGAACTTTCCTAACCTACCTTTTTTATTTAAGAACTCTCAACCTTCTCCTTCCAATTGCATTACATGAATCAAGTACTGGAAGTATTTTTAAACAAACATAAAAATACTTTTTAAACATTTATTGCCTATGGCATTTGCATTCATAGCATAACTAACAAATCAGTTTAAAACAGAGATGCCGATGGTAATTGCTCTATGGACAGCTCTCTCTATTGTCTCAAATGGCCTTCCAGCTCATCTTTCCTGCTTGAAGCTTATCACTAATTTATAGGCCACAAGTATGTTCAAAAACAAGTTTGTAAATTACTGGAGTTTGGGAAATGAAAGTGTCAGTCTTTCAGCAATAATGATCTTGGCTCATAAGAAACTTGGAGCACACTATTTTGTTTTAAAAACTGACTCCATAATTAGATATGCTTTAGAACATTCTCTGAACTTTGGCTGGAAGTATGACAGGGAAATCTCCAGAATACCTTTCTAGTGGTGTTTTGGTCTGTTCAGCTTATTAGCCATTGCATGCAATTACTCCATTTGATTTTCAAAGTGCAGCTGAAGGCTAACTAAAATGACTTCACCATTTCCCTTCTGGGATGAAATCAGGGAGGAAGGCAGTAATATATATAAGAAAAGACAAAACTGCAGACCGTCCTTTAATTCTTGGTGCAGCAAGAAAGACACAAAAATTCTTTCTTTGGAGAAAGGCAATAACCCTTGGCATATTATGAATCTGTACTGAGCTACAGAATTGCACTGCATACAAAATAGTATTGAAGACTGTAAAAATGGGCAAAGTGCTAAAAGCACCAAAACCCAAGTCCCCCAAGCTACTTCAAAGCCGTATTTGTGTGCATTATGAGTTTTCAAGACCATATTTTTCTGTCCCTTCCTGCTCTCCCTCATCAGGACTTCAATTGCTTTCAGGATAACATCAAGTTATTTGCTATTCTTGTCTTTACTAAAAAGAGAGAAAAAAACCCTACCACAAAACACACACAAATAGTCTCCAGTCAAAGAGGGAATTAAGACAAGAAATGTAGCTTGTTCAACAGAACTTATTAAACACTGATTGCCTTCCAAGTCAAGAGAGCAACACTATAAATACTAGTCCCTTAAACATTTAAAAGAAACTATTATTTCCCTCCCCATCTCTGGCCTGAGATTGTTGAATTTGCCATCACTGGTCACAATCAACAGAGGATTTAACATCAGGCTGTTGTAAAAAGAATCCAATATGACGTCCAGCAGCCAATAAAGGTTTCAAATTCATTTTAATATCAGCTGTGCTGATTTGTACCTACCCCTCCTCATAACGAGCTAAACCAGAAAAACATCTAATTGTTCAAAACTGCTGAAAGTGCAACTTGTAAGAAAAACAACCGTTGTATAACCAACTGGTCAGTTACTGGCACTCATTAATTCCAGCTAATGCTTTTGTCCCAGTAAGATCCTCTTTCCACAGAATTGTGTTGGCTGGTAAATCCAACATTCATGTTACTATGGGGGATAAAAAATTAAGATTAACTTAACACAAATCTTCACCTTGGGAAGTGTGCAAGCCAGGTACAAAGGAGTAACTTTGCTCACTTTTGTCTGGGTGCATATTTGGAAGTTCAAACAAGCATAAACACAAAGCCATAAAAATCTGCTAAACTCAGCTGAGGATGCACATAAAAATGTGTATGTGACTTAAGCAATACAACTGTAAATATCCTGTGGTTTTCTGCATCTTTCCTAAATTTTCTCTTCTGACCTTTGACTGGCATTAGCAATTCTTGAACATGAGAACCCTCATTTCTGAGTCCACTATGTTCTCGTTGAATTTGAGGAGAATATTTGACTTTCAAGTCCTGATATCTTAACAACTAAACATACGGTCCTTCAGAATAAGCATATGGAAGTTGCTGTTTGGTCTGTTTTAACTATTCAAAGGAATCCTTATTTATGCATTTTGACATTGCTTCAAGATTCATTCATTCAGTATTTTTACTTATGCGTCCTGCATGAGTCACCAATCCCACAGTACCCAAGTCAACACTCGATGCACAATCTTCAAAAGTAACACAACTTTTCCTATTCCAAATGAATACAGATACAAACCAGTGCAGAACTGTTCTCTTGGACTCTTAGAAAGCCTAGCTCATCTTTTGGAGGTCTTCCTGTTGGAAGTCAAAATTAGCTAACTGAACTGGAAGAGTTAGGCTTGAAAAGCAAGAATTTATTAAAGATAACACTGATGCAAGAAGGAAAACTGTGGTTAGAATAAGGGAGGGCAGAAAGAAAGCAATATTAGAAGTAAATATTTTCCTCACACTCTTGCATTCTTTGCTTGTTACTTATAACCTATTCCTGACTTTGACTGCCATACTTAGAAATGCAGATGCTATAGACCACAAACTCACACGAAACAGGTTATATTCACTGTAGATAAAATTTACTTTCAATTTAGGGAATGAACTACATTAGCACATCAGCAAAAAAAACCCTGAAACTTCATGTTTTATCAAAATCTGATTTTAATAACTCTCTAGTTTTTGCAGCAAACACCAATTAGACATAGGACAAGTCAGCATAATAACAGCCCAAACAGAAACAAATAAGGAAGTACTTGACTTGGTATTTTTAAACATAAAAAAGTCAAACATGAGTCACTCAAACAATATGTTAAGGTCACCAAGAGTTTTAGAGCACAGAAACCAACTCAATGAACAAAACCATCATAGCCCTGACAACATCTCAGAGAGAAAATACTACATTAGCAGTTACAGATCTATGATCAATCAAGTGATCACAGCTGGGGTGAGCTCCACGGACATTTCAGACTAAAACAGCTTCAGAATCAGTTATATCTTTACCTTCACAAAATGGACAGATTCGAGAATCCTGGGATGTTCATTCAGCCAGTGAGTCACACATTCCACCACAACGCCAGGTCTGCAGGCAAGTTTGTTATTCCATGTTGTTCCTATAAACTACTTGAAGAACTGATCACAAACTATTAATATTTGTGAGCAATTCTTTGCCACGTCCTCAGACTCTTTCAGATCAGACTAGGGAAATTAATAAGCCATCCTGAAAAGGTGTTTTTTAACAACCTCATTAATTTTATTGTACACACTACTAAAAAGCAGTGGCTGTGCTGTGTTTTTCTAGCACATTTGTGGGGTTTTAGTTACGAGTAACTCTACCATGAATATAGAACCTGCTAACAGCAGGTTACAATAGCAAACAAGTGTTTTGTCCCATAAAAGAAAAATTTAGGTCATCATGTTCAAACTTACAAAATGTAAATTGAACACAAAGTTTAATTAGAACTAAGCAGTAAAAAAACCCTGTATCTTCAGCAATCACACTCCAGCAGACTCAACGGCAAGAGTCTGGAACGTGGAAAATAACAGAAGGCCTAGAATCTCCAGATAAAGACAAACCCACACAGTACAAGTATTGGCATAACACTGAGGAGTTACAATACAGAGACATCCAAGAGGCTCCACAGGGAATGAACTCAGTCAGCAGTTCCCAGGTCAGGACTAGCCCTGATATGTTTCTGGACAAACTACTGAGGCATAGATACCTTGCACTGTAATCCAGACAGGCTTTCAGGCTGTCACTTAAGAGCAAGAAATCTGTTGCCCAACCAGAAGCAACTCAGGCATCAGTGTAGCACTAATAAAGTGCAGTTCAGCATTCAACATAATGAGACAAGGTAAATTTCAATGTATCCATGGTATGCTTATTCTGTAATTCAGGTAACCCAGCCATATATACCAACCACGTAAGTCTTCATTTTCATTTAGTTTGTAACTGAAGGTGGAAAAGTCGTTTGAATTGACACTCAAAAGAACAGAGGTTGCCCCACAGAAGTTGAAAGATATTTCTCCATGTTAATCTTTCTTCTCTCAGACATATTTAAGTCTTTTCTCTTTTTCACAACACTTACAGCTGAAGTAGACCCCTGACTGCTACTTCTATTTCAAAAAGGTATTTCCAAACAATGTTTTTACTTTAGTCTCTCTAGTTAATTTTGCAGTAAAGTTTTCCACATTTCTCAAGAGGTATTCAAACGTCATTACATCCCAAAGAACTGCAAGACTGTCTGTAGTATCAGTTTTGTCATGAATACATAGGTGGTTGCTGTTTTCAAGGTGAGTTCTTGGAGGTCCTCTAGGCATTTGGGTTGGTTTGTTTTGTTATTTAAAAAACCCAAGACTCTACAACAGAAATGGCTACTAGGGCAGTACAGCATATACATACTTACTAAAAACATCCATTTCACAGCCTACCATCACTTCAACATCCCAGTCCCCTCAGCAGTAAAAACCTGGTGCTTCCAGTTTGGTTGGCTGTCCTATCTTCTTACGGTATTAGGTTAGTTGATTTACCAAACATAACTGTAAGCAGTGGTGGGTTTAAGAAACGATGTAGGGGATTAAAGCAGCTCATGAAGTAAAGGAGTTCTCAGTTAAGCTACGGGATATGAAATTACTATAGAACAAATATTTATTGAAGCCTCTTTGCTACAAACCTAAGTTTAAACTTTGTACCTGGTGAATGAATAGAAATTGTACTTAGCCTGAACAATCTGCTGCTGACTGGAAATGTTATGTTCACATGCTGATAGAGAAGTCTTTTTGAGCAACTGTACAGTTTATCTAATTCCACTGAGGAAGAAGGCTAAAGAAAGAGCAAACACAGTTCATGTTAAGAAATTCCGTAGGCTTAACATAACCTGCTTGTGTTATAATATTTTTTAACTCCTTCCCTACCTCGAGAGAAGAAAATCTCTCCAATCTGCGTGGGTCCTTCTTGCCTATTAAACTTCACATTTGATTCATCTGTTCCCATGAAAGCTGCTGCTTTCTTGAGGGATTTTAAAAATTTGAGTGGATGTATGTGGGAAGGGTGCGGAATTCCTTCAATCCCTTAGATTCCTGCAAAGACACCTCTGAAGCCAACATATGCTGGCTATATTCAGAAGGAGGACATCAAAGAAAGTAAACAATAAAAACTTTTTAATCTAGTCATCATAAAAATAGCTGACACCAAACTTAACTGCTGGCAGAACACATTAGCTACAATAGTTCAGGATAAATTAACATTTACCATAAAGAAAAAGTTGACATTGTTTAAAGTTTAAAAAAATGTAGATGCTAATAAGATGTTTCTTACAAAAAAGAAAGAAGTCTTAGAAGACTATTCAAACCATAAAAATAATCTTTCATATTTTTATCAAGTAGAAGCCAAAAATGTCTTCCAAATGAAAAGACTGGCAGCACTAATATCTCTTTTGCTAAGCAACAGAGCAGTATCATTTGGCACTTGTCTGTTCACTGCCACCCCTCAGAACTGTTTCCATGAAAGATTTTTTTTCTGAAGTATCTTCAAGAGAATGCAAGATCTTTTTACATAGAAATATATAAAAAGCAAACAGAGACTCTTGCTTCTGTTACTGTATCCTTTCTTTGTCCAGGAACTGTTGAACTGGCAGAAACATTCTTTACTTAAAGAGGATAAGCCATGTCATTGGAAAGAAAAGTTTACATATTATACTGCAAGTTTCACCTGCTGTTTGAATCGAAGTCTGAGAACCAGTAAGATACTTTCCCCTTGGTACCTGCTAGCCAAGCCTCATATGAAAAAAAAAAAAAAAGAGATACTAATGACTCCAATGACAGAACCTCCACAGCTTATTATGCACAAGTGAAGAAAAGCCATGACTGATTGTTAACAGAGTTCAACTCTTACAGTCCCACTGATAACACCCATTTAAACTCTTATTTTTTAAAGTGCTCAGGTTCATCTTAGCATTTCAAGGCCTGCCATTCAGATGCGAAACAAATTCAGAGGACAAACCCTTCATGTGGTAATGGGCAGCAAAGGTGCAAAATTACAGTTAAAAGCTGCATTGTTTCCAATCACATAATGAGGAAACAAGACTACAACAAGAAACGAAACAAACGAAAAGTTGGGAAACAAAAGTTTCAGGAAGATAGACAAGAAAAATTTTTATGAAGATGCAGACTGTAAGATATATGACTGCCTCCCCCATTACAGGGAGAGGAAATTTCTACCACTGCAAAGTTTATATAAGTAAAATTCCTGAACACTAAATCATACTTATAACAGGAAAGCAGCAGGGAGCAGAAGCCATGTAACTGATAAGGAATAAAGTCAAAAAAGAACATGCAGAACAGAACAGATACTTTTCTGAGAACTGTAACTACCAAAGCATGATTTGCCCTCATATACTTCATTAATTTCGGAACCAAGAATGTGCAGTTCCAACTCAGGCTTCTCCTACATTCAGAGGATTATTATAGAGTGTTCTTGCCCCTCCTCAACGTACATTTCCTGTTGTGCATTAAAACACAAGCTCATTCTTGGTGTTCTTTTCTTCCCTGATGGTACCTCCCTCTATTTCATTTAGTTTCACAAAACCCACCTACCTGCACCCCTTTTACAAAAAATTAGCCAAAAAAATGAACAAACCATTATGACGGAAGAGTCAAAACTTGCTCGAATAAGCTTTGTTTCCTCAGGAAACCAGACTAAGAGTTTAGTAGCCCACAATCTGTCAACAAAACAGAAAGGACTGAGAACATTTGACTTCTTGTGTTATTGTCAAGTAGGATGTTTAACAACTGATGATAGAAAACATATTTGCATGTGGGAGAAAAGTGTGAATAAGATTAGATCACAAACAAACAGAAAGTTCCCATAGTTTATTCACCTTCTACATTAGAGGCAGACCCAAAATGTAAGATTGTTCAAGAACTGCAGGTTTCTTTCACTCTAAAAATCTAACCACCATCAGTACCTCTCTTCTAAGGATTTCTGCCTCCTTAGTGCAGTCAGATGATGCTCTTCAGCCTCTTTACTACAGTACCATCCAGGCTGGCTCAAGCCTCTTTCAGTAGCAGACGGAACCAAGAACTTGCTTCAGTGAAAGTACTTGACTTTGCACTGAAGCAGATGAAAAGTGACCACATAAATCCATTTGCTAAGAGTTGCAGAGCCACTCAGGAAGAGTGGGAATAAAAAAAAAACCCTTTCTCATTAGTACTGCAGTGATCTCGTAGATACAAACTGAATCAAGAACCAAGATGGTTACTGCCAAACCTTTCGCCAAAGGATCCCATAATTACTACTGTGCAGTGAATTTTCTAGATACACATGGAATTCCTTTAAAAGCTGTACGAAGAATTCAAATCTGCTGCTGACAGACTCTGCAAGTCCCCAGATCTGAGAAGAAATTAGACACATCAATGTGTTATCCAACTTTATTACACAAGACATTGTACACAACTTTTAACGAGCGGCTGAAGTGGGATAATTTCATTACTCCCAGTTATTACCTCCAGCCCTTTATAGACAGCATGTGAGTGCATAGCCACTTTGATGCAAAGTCCAGCAGCTTAGCTGAACCTGTCAGAGAGGACTACTCAAGCTAAGCTGCTGGACTTTGTACCAAAGCGGCTGGAAGTACTTGCACACATTACTCTTTGCCAGGAGCCCTTTAAGTTTTAAAGTTGACAACTGGACTAGAAAGAACTTATATCATCCCAGCAAGTTGTGTCAGCATGTGTCAAGCTCCCAAAGACAATCATTAACTTGTTCAGAGATCTAAGTAATTACATCTAAATTACATGCGAACCCCTGCTCTGATGTAACAATTTCCAGGCAATATTCCTGAACAGTAAGGATCCACCGAAGGACAATCTTGCCCTTATGTACACGTTCTTTTCCCACAAACCTCATGGACAACCATGAGGCAAACGAGGACAGAATCCAGCCTCCAAACACTGCTGTGCACCTGAAGGCTTTTCACCCACTGCACAGGTGTCCACTGCTCCCGCAGCACTCGCCCTAACTAGATACCAAAACAATTCGCAGAAGGTTAATGAATTAAGCCCCAACACACCCGGTAGCTTAACATCACCCTATTAAGGATGAGCCCTGAGGCACAGGGAGGAAGGATAACCAAACCGAGGCCACAAATACACACGAGATCAGCAGGACAGGACCAGGATATTGCCTGCCAATCCATTTAAGTTCCACGTAGTGACACAGAACAACCCCACCAGGACGCGGGGCAGCAGGAGAAACCCAGGAAGGAGGAAGCCCAGGAAGCGAGAGGCGCCAGGGAGGGGGAGGGGACCCCGGCCCCGCACAGAGCTCACCGGGGCCGGGCGGGCCAAGGTTCCCGCCGCCCCGGCTCCCCTCGTGGGGGCTCCGCGCACATCCCTCCCCCCTTCTCCCGCAGCGCCGCCTCGCCCACCCCGGACCCGCCGCCGCCGCCTACCTTGGCCACGTAGTCCTTCACCTCGTCCAGGTCGCCGTTCTTGAGGGCCCACATGAACTCCTTGTCGGACATCGCGGCCGGGCGGGCTCTGGGGCGGGCGGGGCGCGCGCGGGTGACGCGAGGCGCTCCGGGCATGGGCAGGTGGAGGCGGCGGCGGCGGCCGGAGTCG
>JAYRBT010000042.1:60534302-60550920 GCA_036023395.1 Myiotriccus ornatus | reverse complement strand
GTGGGGTTGGATCAAGGGTTGGACTCGATGATCTCAGAGGTCTCTTCCAACCCAGTTAATTCTATGATTCTATGATTCTATAGGTTGATTAAGGAGAGGGAGAGTCCTATGCCCAGAATATTTCTGTGGCTATAGCTGTTCCTGAAGCTTTGTACTCATCCACCATGAGCTGGCAGAGCAGCTCATTATCCGTGCTTTGCTCGATGCAGTCAGTATGCTCGGGAGCTCCGTCACTATTCTTGTGAAGGTACCTGTCTGTTTCTGCCAAAAGGGATGGAGTATAGAAGCAGTGTGTCAACACAGCCTCTTTGGATAAATCAACATGCAACATGTATGCCTTATTCCATATCTGTTCTCTGTTTCTGGTATGATCTTACCTTGCAAAATCACTAATAGTACCCTACTGAGTATTTGGAGTGTTTTCTCACAATTCCCATTTGAAAGCCAATTGCAGATTACATTGTGTATGTGATAATAATAAAGCCTGTACTGTGCTATGCACAAAGATGTGACATTTATTTCTCTACGCATGCACCAGGTGTTACTCTCCAATTTCCAGGTGCTGTGGAATGTGAAATTCAGGGCCTAGCAGTGGAGGTGGAAATACAAACAAGAGACAAACTGAATTTTCCTATGTCTGTATATTTCCTTGTTGCTTTCCATGGAAACTGATGAGCAGGTGGACCTCTCTTGTGTTTGTTTTTTTTTAATTTTCATTGTTTGTTTGTTTGCTTTGTGGGGTATTGGTTTTCTTTAATCTAAGGAAACTAAAGGATATATGGGTATTTGTCTGTGCACTTGGTTTAGACTTAGTAATGTCACATATATAAAATGTACAAGGACACATGAAACACAGAAGACTTTATTAACACTTTTCAGTTTGCCTCTGTAGTCCCTGTTCACAGTGATAAAAGGTAGATCACTCCTATGAAAAATAAGCAACCCAGTATGAGCCACAGTTGCAGAAACAAGTTTACACCATTACAGGCAGCAATTAGACTTTCATTTTTGTGTATCTATTCAGATAGATACCACCCAATTTAGAGCAGAAGGGTTCCCAGTTTTTCCCACTTGGTGTGATGCCAGTTCTGACGTTGAAGCAGCTGCATAGGGGATGTAGGACTTATTTCTTAATTTCTGTTAAACATGACACGAGCTATTGTAGGAGGAAAAGGTTTATCAGAAATCAACAATTATTAAAAGATTAGCAGATTCTCTTTTAATAAATAATATATGTTATGCATGTTTTCATTTTTTTAAATTTCCTATCATATTGTGGCAAGTAGGTGTAAATTTTTTTGTGTTTCTTTTTCGCCTGATACCACTAAGGACTCACATACTTAACACAGCTGTCTCACAGTCCAGTAGATGGTAAGTACCTATACAGATTTTGGCTAACTTGAATAACGTCGTGTTTCTGCTGGATGTGCTGGTTTTGAAAGAGCTATCAGAGACAGGTATCTCTAAATATAGATTTAGAGATCTATACTGAATTAGGAATGTAGGAGATACAGTTAGATGTGAAGCTTAGTACATGTTACTGAATTTTCAATTATTTCTACTGTTCACTCTGGGTATGGTATCTGATAAAATACAGCTATCTGCAAGTAAGCAAATCAAAGCCATTGCAGCCTTCTTTTGGATAACTGATGCTACTTCAGTGTTGGTGGAATTATTTTAAATGCTTCCAAGGAAATAAGCTTTCAAGTAATATAGAAGTGCTGTCAGAGCACTCAGCTGCACATCAGGCAGTATGATGAGTGCACCAGGTGGTGAAGTGGCACAGGGGAAAA
Source organism: Myiotriccus ornatus (assembly GCA_036023395.1). Classification (NCBI taxonomy): domain Eukaryota; kingdom Metazoa; phylum Chordata; class Aves; order Passeriformes; family Tyrannidae; genus Myiotriccus; species Myiotriccus ornatus. Next base: position 60,549,127 of record JAYRBT010000042.1, on the reverse strand, counting down.
AGAGACATGACTGTTTGAGGAAGTTCTCTGAGACATACTCTGCAGTACAAAATGCTACTTACCTAGCACTTACAACCCAGTATATCAAAAGTACCACTTTTGTGGTCAGGAAAACCTGTGAGGCAAAGGAGGCCCTGGCAGTGCGGGTCAGCTCTCCCACTGAGTGGTGCTACTGGTTTTGTGACAAGAAGTGGTCAGCAGTGCACCTACTGAGCTTAACTTGACAGGTTTCACTGAAGGAATAGGTGTCCCTGAGGAGCTCACCAGAACGACGATGACTGAGTGGGAGATTCAAGGAAGTAGCTGCTGAGTGATTTTGCACATTTCAGTATGATATTCTGCATGTATTCTAAGACTGGGACTGCACTTCTCATTCAGAGAAGAAAAAAGGGAGTATTACAGTGGTTTTCTACGTCTTATCCTCCCCAGGCACACCTTTGTGTAAAGAAAGCAATGTGGAAAACCTGTTTCAGGTGGCAATTTGAAGATCCAGTAAACAAGTAAACTTCTGGTAGATTTGAAGACTTGCTGGGTGTTCAGTGACCAACTGTGTTTACTGTGTTTGACCAGCTTCTACTTATATAGAATGCCCATATTTAGCTGCACACCTGTTTTCTGTAAAACTATAAAACTATTTCCTCACTGATACCTTCGTACCACTACATGTGATCTGTCTTGAATATATCAGTTTTTAAGAGCAGAGTTTTGCTTTCTGAGAGGAAAAGTAGCCAATATTTAAATCTTTTTATTCAAGGGTCACGGTGGTTACTCATTTCTCTTGCTAATGGCATGCTCAGAGAAATCTCCCTTTTCTTTGTGGCCATGATTATATCCCGCCTGACCTCTAGTGGTTTGTTCCTGAACTGAGTCTGCTGCGTACAGAGTTCACTTGTTAGATTTGGCAGTCGGGAAAGGGATGAGCACAGTTTTACAACTACCTCAGGTTTAAAAGAGTGCAACACAAAGAGAAGCTAAATGGGATCCCAGGACCACGCCAACAGCATCCTGGCCTGTATAGGAATAGTGTGTCCAGCAGGACCAGGGCAGTGCTTATCCCACTGTACTCAGCAGTGGTGAGGCTGCCCCTCGAATCCTGTGTCCAGTTTTGGGGCCTCACTACAAGAAAGATACTGAGGTGCTGGAGCATGTCCACAGGAGGGCAACAAAGACGATGAAGGGTCTGGAGCACAAGTCTGATGAGGAGCAGCTGGGGGACCTGAGGTCGTTTAGCTTGGAGAAAAGCAGGCTCAGGGGAGACTCCCTACAACTACCCAAAAGGAAGTTGCAGCCAGGTGGATGTCAGTCTCTTCTCCCAAGTAAACAAGCAATAGGAGAAGAGGAAATGGGCTCAAGTTGTGCCAGGAGGCTATTAGGTTGGACTTTAGGAAAAATTCCTTCACTGAAAGGGTTGGCAAGCACTGAAACAGGCTGCCCAGGGAAGTGGTGGAATCACCATCCCTGGAGGTATGTAAAAGACTTGTAGATATGGCACTTAAAAACATGAGTAAGTAGTAGGATTTTGCAGTGTTAAGTTAGTGGTTGGACTGGATGATCTTAGATGTCCTTTCGAACATAAGTAATTTTATGATTTTATGTTGTTTTTTTTTTTTTTTCTCAATTAGGGTTGTTGCATGAAGGATTGCATGATTAGTTTCATGTGGTTAAAGACTTGAAGTTCCCTGCATGAGTTTAGGCATATTTTCTAGATATCTTTGAGTTGAAATAAAATACCTACCCATCTTTAGACTGTGCTTTGAGATCTGAGGATAAGTTTTTCATGAGTTTAGGTCAACTTGATCTACCAGTGTCGGACACAAAACAGAAGCTGACCTAATGTTATAAAGGAGGAATGATCTCCTAGATCTGTGTAAGCATGTGTCTACTCTCATTGTTATGTACGTATTCATTATACACCAGTGCCTGCATACTCGAAGGTTATCTTTATTGCTTGTAAGATCAAATTAAGACATCACAGTAATTATACATCTTATCCCTTCGCAGGTAATTATGAAGGATGCCTGTCTTATCTCTTTACAGGTAATTATGAAGCTTGCCTGCATGCATGTACATGTAGATTATGCAGATCTGTGTTTGTACATATTCCTGCATGTTGAATCTGCATGCAGATTTTTTGTATGGTGTAATCTTGTTTCAGTGGGTGCAAAATCAACCTGATGTCCTCCAACCTGTTTTTCCTTTGAGCATTAGTCATGTTCCTATTCTGTGTACTTAAACATTTCATAACTGCCTACTTACTTAACAATTGCTATAAAAAACTATGGATGAAGCATAAATAATTCATAATCACCAGAACAGACATGTAAATAACCAAGTTACCTGAGAAATAAATGGGCATGACTTGTATCTCAGCAGATCAGCTCCACCAAATTCCCAGATGCTGCTGCACCTTTCCATCTAGAATCTTTTTGGCTACATTTACTATGCCAATAGAAAAACAGTCTTGCTGTAAAGTGTGCACCTATTTCTGAAAAATGATCTCTATATGTAGCTTTTTCTCCTAGAAGAACGGATGTGGCATTAGAATGTTTGATGTCAGTGCATACACCATTTTCTCTTTGTAATGATTTTAACTTAAGCAGTTCTGCTTCAACACATTGACATTACTGATTTTTTTTTTTTTTAGCCTGATATTAATGTTTCCTGTCTGTATTGCAGATGCTAAAATTGGTAGGAGAAGCCTTCCTGTATTTGGAAGGGATTTCTGGTAAATAGATCCACCGGACTGGGTAACAATATAAAATCTCAGTGCATCATAGTCTGAACATCTGAGAAGGAAATAAGGTTTTCTATGCAAGTAGCAAGAGAAAATAGGAGAAAGTGTGGGAATGTACTCTGAGTAACAGTAAACAATTTTTTTTTTCCTCTGGAGCCTGTCGCTGTTATACATAACTACAGTTTAAAATATTAAATTTTTAATTTAATTTTCTGTTATTGCACCTTGTGTGGTTGATGATTCAGCTGTGATATTGAAAGTATTACCTTAGTAAACTGCAGTTTTGGAGCTGAACTTAAGGTTCTGTGTAATACTCTACACTGCCATCAGTGAGTAACTGTTCCAGGTTAGGGGAATTTTACTCTGTAATCATCTGACATCAAAACAGTAACTAGTGTTTCAATTCAGTATTATAGGATATCAGAAGAATAGAATCTGAATTAAAATGCTAATAAAAAATATTAATGGATGAATCATGAGATTGGAGGCAAGAAACTTCTGTAATCCATTGGCAGTTTTGATATTATCTACTTTCATAGCCTTGAGCTAGTAATATTAAACATATTCTGTCAAGGCTTTATGAATCAGGCAATTATGTAATTGAAGTATATGGTGTCTGTGCAGAGTTTTGACCATCATAAGTAGGCTTTACCTGCTCAAGATCATTGTTAATGAAAGTAAATTAAAAATGCAAGGTTAAGCACTTCTAAATCAGGATGTACCAGAATAATTATTGCCCTCTTTACAGTTATTAACCAGGGGCTAAAATTTAGCAAAATTAAGAAGAATTGGGATAATGAACAGGCAGCCTTAATTAAAATCACCATTCACAGGTGCTCTGAGAAAAAGAATTAGATACAGGTAAAGGGTAAACCCAGCTTTAGCTTTGCTAGCTGTGATATTTATCCCAGCAGTCGGGTATGGTGTTACTGAGATTCACTTTCTAAGAAGCTAAGAACTGGATTTAATCTGCACTGATGTTTTGAAATGTTTGCTTATTTTACTAGTGAACACCATATAAAATATATTATTCCTTGTCCATGGTTCATTATGTATCTAAAATAATTTAGGGCACTTTATTTAGGAGTCATATATTTTTAGTGCTATCCTTAATGGAGCGATTCCAATTGAAGGCAACAGAAAGAGTTAATTTATAGATGTCAGCGCAGCACCTGTAATGGGATGCAAATGGAAGCTTTGTTCTGTTATCCTGTCAGTAAACTGCCTGTGCCTTCTTCAAATAGACGGATTCAGCATTGCCTTCCTGTCAGAGTGGATGGAGGCGGCAGTTAGCTCATGCTCCTTTCCTTAATGCAATGTTAGAGTGTTAATTTTGGAGGAGAAATGCTTGGAGATATTTTTGGGGAGTGGCATAGCGATTTTGTACCTTTTTAAATGAGATGGTTTTAGACTGAGTTCATCTGGAAACTATTCTTCATGGGGGTGGGGAGGTGAGAGAAAAGAGGAATGGTGCGGGATCCTGTCTGAACCTCAATAAGAGAAACAAATGGCTTAATAAGAGAACTGCTTTAATAAGATAAAATAATAAGAAGAATATAGATGGCCAGTAAATCTTATGTCCCTCCAGATTCTGGACACAGGAAGTTAGTGGAGCATCTGATGGAGCCTGGATAGAGAAGCTCTCCCTTTTGGTCATTCAAGCTAATATATAATTTCCTTATAAGAACAAAACCCTCTGTTCCTACAGGATGATCTAGCGAGAGCTTCTTGCTGCACTTTTAGATAAAGGCAAGGCCAGGAAGGCAGGTGGTGCCAGTGCTGGCACCATGTGGGATCTGTGCAGCCTCTTCAGTTGCAACGAAAGGAGGGCCACAGAGATGATCAGGGGGCTGAAGCTCCTCTCCCATGAAAACAGGCTGGGAGACTTGGGGTTGTTCAGCGTGGAGAAGAGAAGGCTCCAGGGAGACCTCAGAGCACCATCTAGTACCTAAGGGGGACTGCAAGAATAGTTGAGAGGGATTTTTATAAGGGCATGTACTGGCTTTAAACTGAAAGAGGGCAGGTTCAGATTAGACATTAGCTAGAAATTCACCACTAGGACAGTGGTGAGGCATTGGCACAGGTTGCTCAGAGAACTTATGGATGCCCTATTCCTGGAAGTGTTCAAGACCAGGCTAGATGGGGCTCTGAGCAGCCTGATCTAGTGGAAAGTCCCATGGCAGGAGAGCAATTAAATGATCTATAAGGTCCCCTGCAAACCAAGCCATTCTTTGATTCTATGATCTGGTGGTTATCCCGTGGCCAGTGATGCTGTGCAGTACCACACAAGCCAGAGGGTCATTCTGAATGTGAAGGACAGCACAGCACAGACTTGCTCCTATGCAGGTTAGCTGTCATGTGGATCATTGACTCCCAAACATGCAGTGGTTTCTTGTTCAGGAATGATACAGAAGAGGGGAATAAAAGAAAGTTTAATCTCTCAGTGCCATACCTGCTCTTCAAACTTGCAAACCTCTGCAGAGACCACAGACAAATCAGCATGATTTTATGCAGTGTTTTGCACAAGAACTGAGTGACTAATCCCAAAGGGTTATGATTTATTTACCTGTTTTTCCCATGGCATTCCAGGAAGCAAACTGTCATTTACTTCACAAATACATGCATATATTCTCCTGTTTCCTTGCTTTTTTTTATTATTATTTTCTATGTGAACGGCGTCTAAAACATATTTTCCTTACTGAACTTTCAAATGCAGGGGAAAGTGCCAGCATCTGTAGAAGTGATGCATTTACATTTAGATCTGACAAGCTATAGAATTTCCATGCAGTTATTGTATTTGTTGATTCCTGAACAGAAGCTAGGTTTTCACTCCATGCATTACAAATAAACTCTAACAAAACTTCAGGCATAAGCTTTTGAATGGATGGAACATTTAAAATTTTCTCTGTCATATACTCATGTTCAAGAAGTGAATTATCCTGAAAAATTAAGTGAACAGGTGACATTTGACATTTTAAAGTCTATCAAAATAATGATAGGTTATCAAATAAACTGTGTGCAAATTGACAGTCTAACATCCCCAAGATATTAGGGGATGCAGAATCCCTCCTTCAGTTTCCACAGTTTCAAGGCAATATTTCGATTTGGACTGTAGGAATGGAAGGGATCAAATAGCCAGTGGTGACAAGGTACATTATGAAATCTGCAATAATGAGCAAATTTTTGTTAAAAGGCAGACTTCAGCTCTCTAGAAAATCCATATTTTCTGTCAGGTTCAAAGAGAAAACTATAGTGCATTAAGGGAGCAGATTGGCTAAAACTAGCTGGGGAAGACAAAAATAACACCTTGTGTTGTCACTGTTACTTCTTGTGTATTGCAAAGGATTGATGTGCAGGCTGGATGTGAGGGGTTATCACCAGCACCATTTATTTTGTCCCAAGAGCAGCAGTGTTGGCTACATCTACACATCTGTCGAGTCTTGGTCACTCAGCATGAGTTTTGTCCATCTGACTTCTCCTTCATTGCTCCCCTAAGCAAGGGTTTGTCTCCCATACTGACAGGAGAAGTCTTTGACATTTTCTCCTGACATCCTTATCGAGGGCAGCTGTGAAGGAGACCACCTGTGAGATTATGGGCTGAGATCATAAAATGCAGAAGAAATAGAGACACTGTGTTGCTGCAAAGAAGCTGTTTACCAGTCAGACTTGACATGTAACATTGTCCTGCTGAGTGGCACAACCGGCAGGCAAAACTCAGAGCGGTGGTTTTTCCCAACTGCATGACCTGAAGCTCTGGGAATGCCTCTTGGCTGATGGGAAGATGCAGTGCTCTCTCTTGAACTTCAGAAAAAGAAATCTGAAATATCTGTCTGTGCTCAACTGAATGGCTGGAAGCATTTTCTAAATCTGGTTTCCAGCATGAATCTGCTTAATAAAAACATTTGTTTGTACTTCCAAACTGAAATCTCATTTTAGAAGCCCTCAGAACCTGAAAGAATTCATGTCTCACTTCTGGAATGTGGTTGGAACCATCTCTAGTCACTATAGATCTTTACTCTGTGGAGATTATTTTCCCCAAGGGGTTATAGCTATTGTGATATGATAGCTGTTAAAGTTCAACATAGAAAACAAAACTCAGTTTATAAATAAGAGGAGCCGTGAAGAGGCTATAAAATATATAATGCTATTTTGTGAATCAATTTTTCATTTAATACAATATTTTATATACTGACAGGCTTCCTTTTATCTATATTTACTATCTGCTACTTGCCTTGAAATGAGAAATGTAGCTACTTTGATAAATGGATTTGAAAGGTTATCTAGTTTCATGGAAGCTTCTCTAAGTTACCATTATATACTTTGCTGAAGTGCTATTTAGTAAGTTTCTGAAAGGATATTTTGGTGCTCTGGGAGAGTGATATCTCTCTCTTTTTTCATTGTATGGATATACGGGAGAGGACATGTGAGGGGCAGGAACTGTTTCACTTCCCTCTGTGCAGACATCATTAAAATAGTCCAGAACTCTTTTCATTGTGTGTGGAGGTCACTCATTCCAACCCCTTCTTCAGATCTTTAAAAACCATCCTGAGTCACTTTTTAAAAAAACTTAAAGTGATACATGACATTTAGTTTTATCTTGGGCTGAATTTCTCAAATAGAAGATAAATTTACATGCTTGCTGATTTGCTTATTGAATGATATACCTCGGGGTTTTTTAAAATAGTAATCCTTTTTACTTAGATAAGAAAAGTTCCTTTATACTGGATCATTAGTTCAGCAACAGAATTTGTTGCATCTGATATTTTAGAGTGAAGGTTTTCATTCTCCATATTTATGTGTTAGAGAACCAGCCATCACAGAGGTCACCACCCACACCTGAGATGATGAGGTCTTGCAGGGCCAGCCCTGAGCTGAGGAAAGGCAAGTCAGCTAAAGGACAGTCCCTCCATGGGATTTTTCCTCACTGTCCCTAGTGAGAACTTTCCCATTGACTCCAGCAGCTGCAGACTCAGGCAGTATGACCAGAACCAAAGGCCCATGTACCAGTGGTAGTCGTTCGTGCAACTTGGGATGAAAGAGCCTGGGAAGACTCCATAAGCAGGATATGACCCTGGTAACTTCTTGATGCATCCAGAGACTTGCACCTGATAATTTATTTTGAAGAGAGCACTCTTGTTGCCTAAGTGCTGTTACTCCTTCCGCCTTCCTGTCAGGAGATAGAGGGCTGGGAAAAGTAAGGTATTTATCTGGGGAAACAGTCCAAGCAAGTAATGCTTTCAGACACTTTCTGTATTTTTATTTCAGCCAAAGGCACTGTGCTCTTGCTCCCTGGTAAGAAAGGACTGTCCTGTTTTTCACTCTTGCAAATAGCATTCTCTACTCTTGACCCACCATTTATCTTATGCAGATAGTTAACATTTATATATATATATTTTTGCCCCTTTTGTCAGGACAATTTATTCTTCACTATGGTTTTTTGGATCTCTTTCTTTTCTTCTTCACCAGCATCCCTTGTACAATCACTGGCTAAAACACCTATCTCTATTAATCACAGTTAGGTGTGCAGACTTATAGTGCATCAGCTGTACTTTTATCATACCTGCTTTGTTTGAATCATCTATCTCAAGACAGCTGACTGAAGCAGGACAAAACAAAAATATAACTACTACTGTAAGCACTCTGCAACTGAAAGAACCCCTTTTCAAAAATGCTGAAGGAGATTGTCAAGGATATGGCAATGAAATATAAGTTCATTATTCATCATAATAGAGAGAGCTGGGAGGAGAAAAAATACTGCCTTGTGTGGGTATATTCATATGTAACAAGCAGGAGAGGAAGCCAAACTCCTTAAACTGAAAACATTAGGCCATTTGTTTCTGGATGGGTCAAGCAGAGAAGAAGATTCAAATTTTGTACCTAAGTTTCTCGAGTTAATATATTGTAGTCATTTCATATAATTATTGTTAACTGATTCTATATATTTTTTTTTTCCGGTAGCAAGGTCATTTTCTCTAGTACTTTGTTTTGCTTGCCTATGGTATTTTTTTTTTTTTCCGAGGGCTACTTACTAAACCATTTCTTTATGCAATGCCCAATATTTTTATGCGAGGAGAAAGGACTGCGCTCTAGTGGGCTCACAAGATGCTGCAGCTTAAAGGGCAGCAATAATAGGGCCTTTGTCAGACCTCGGCTGTGCTTAGGTTAACTGACAAAAATATTTGCCTTTGGAATGTAAAGTTCAGACCAGCTAGAAAACACATTAATGTGCCAATTCAGCAGGGGAAAGAAGCATGCCCTTCACCATACATTCTTTCTCCTGTTATTTTAAGACCTTTCCTCAGCCTTGCTTAAACTACAAGCAAGGAAGTTGAAATCTGCTGAATCAGGGTCTGCATGTGAAAGGTAGAGTTAGAATAGGAATATAGAGGAAGCTAATTTAAAATCAGGAGGAAAAGGTGACAAAACCCTTTTGTTACTCTTATATTGTTAACTGTCACAAGGCCTGTTTTGCTAAGAACAGTGAATGTGATGCAGCTCCCGAAGAGCAAATCTGATGACAAGGAGTCATAGGTTTTCATTGTCTTTGCTTGAAAGGGTAGCAATTTAGACCCAAGTGAATAATTCACAGCAAACAATTTATCTGATGAGTTTGGCATTTTTCTTAGATCATGAAATATCCGTGAGCAAATTGTAGCTTCCTCATACTAATTTTTTGATGAGTGCATTTTTGAATTTTTATCTTTCAAGATTGTGATTAACAGAAGTGCTTTAAATACACACTGTGTTGTAACTGGTCATTTAGGTTGACATTTTGTGTTTTCTGACTCTTCAAGATGTTCTTTTGCCTCCATCATCTCATTCTAAATGTGATGGGGACACTTAGTGGGCCTAGAGCTTTGGGATTTTCCCCCAAAATTCTCCTCCATCGCCTGTCTTTTTAAACTATATAGACTAAATGTGAATATTGTTATATGTATATGAAGACAACATGAAAAAATCTGAAGGGAAACTATATGGATAGGAAAATAACCACAGGAAATACTGACACAATTGTGGAGAGAAGGCTGATTTGACTTTCTGGGTGTCCTATCCATCTACCCGGTAGGTTATATTTAATTGCCCTGCTTTGCAGATATATTTTCTGTCAGTCAGTTTCACTCTTTTTCCCCCCACTTTCCAAACACATCCACAGGCACAAACATTACTGAAGTGAATTTCATTAAAACTATGAATGAACATCGGTGGATATTTTTCTTTTACTTCTTCTTTTAGTTCTTCTGCTAACTTATGTGTCACAACTGAGCAAGGCAGGGAAAGATGGTAGTTTATTGAAAGCTTTTTCTCTAAAAAGATATTCTATTACAGTGCTAGCAAGCTCTTGGTATAGTTTTCTCTGTCAGCTAATCATTGTAGATAGAATGATGAAGCTTTTCCACAAAAGGAAGGAGTCATCAGGTAGGGAAACAAGAAAAGGAGCAGAAGGAAAGGAAAGCAAGAAGGTTATTATGCCAGATGCTGACTTGCACATGATTTATTATTTGGAGTCATTCTTATGCAACATATTACCTCGTCCACCTGGGTATGTGCCTGCCTAATATGACAGTATTACTGTAAATGGGAAAGAGGTCCTGGGACTGAGGGTCCAAATAAGGATTCAGAAATCAAAGGATCAGTCCCTGGTTCTGGCTGAGACATTTTAGTGCTATTTTAGACAAATCTTTTATCCTCCCATGTTTGTGTTCTCCATGTATAAAATGAGGGCCTATCCCTTTTTCTTTCCTGCTGCCATACCTGTATTGTTTGCAGTCCTCATGGGTAGCAACTCTTTCTAGCACAGAGAGGTCATTTTAAGAGTCAGAGTTGAGGGTAAACTTAATTAATTAGCAGCACACAACAGACCTTATATTCAAAGCCTCCCTATCAGCTGTGCCAGCTGAAAAGCACTCTTAGTCACCCTCAGTTCAGGAAGAGTGCAACCTTCACCACCCTGCTATGTCTGGCTTCTCAGCATCGTCTGCCTCTGCATGGGGTCAGGTTCATTTCCTATCCTCAAATCTGGTCTTCCCTGCCCAGTACATACTGTGAGTTTCTCAGCAAGCAGAGATACCTTACATTGTCCATGTGGGGCACTAACAGGAACTCAGACAGTAATCAAGCTCCCTTCTAAGAGCTATATAACGTTTCCTTAGAATAAAAGGTTTTCAAGAAAAGTGTATCACAAAATCAGTAAACATAAAATGTGTGTACTCCTTTTCCTAACTCTTAATGTTTCCTGGATCCAAAAAGGCTGAATATCCTTAGGCTCCCTTCACACACTGTGCCTGTCAGCTTGGCATCAATTCTGATAATTGACCTTCTGTCCCTTCTTCAGAAGTGCTTTAAAACACATTACAGTTCTTTTGATCTGCAGCCTGCTGACTTTGTTAGGAGAGTTATTGCTATCTGCTGGAGCTAGGATGCTTGAAGCTAACAGCTTGTTTGCCACATTCTCACTGGAGACTTTACTGTGTGTCTCCTCTCTCCTCCAGATATGTTGTGTAGCATTTCTGCATGCATTTCAAAAACCCCAAATCATTTTTTAATCAGTAAGTTCCTGTAAGGCACAGTGATATCTCATTATAAGTCTACAGTAACTAACCACCTAGAAAATATTCCGACTCTAACCTGAAATCTTTATGCTGTGAGTGCACATAAGTAATCCTTTTCAGTTTCTTCACCGTAGAGATTATCAAACATTGGAACAGGCTGTCTGGGGAGGTGGTTGAGTCACCAACCTTGAAGGTATTTAAAAGACATGTAGATGTGACACATAGGGACACGGATTAGTGGTGGACTTGGCAGAGCTAAATTAATGGCTGAACTCAATGATCTTAGAGGTCTTTACCAACCTAAACAATTCTACCATTTTATATTACTACTCAGAAGTTCCATATACGAAACTTTAGGGAGGTGAGAAATGTCCTACTAGCTCAGACTGGCGGTCCATCAAGCTTAGTGTTGTGTGTCAGTGGCACTAGGAGATGTTTAGAGAGTGTATGTCAGTCTTGGAGTTTTCTTCAGCATGTTCTCCTTACGCTCCACCCATCCAAGATTATGGTGCTAGGTTTGTTAGAAGTATCTGCTTAGAGACATGTTGTCAATGACTCTGTCTAACCATTTTGTAACCTACTCATTCCTATATCCAAAAATTTCTTTGATGATAAATTCTGGAGGTTGACTACCCTTTGTGTTAAGAATCACTTTCTTTTAATCATTTTAAATTGATTTCTGAATAGTTTTGATGTATATCCTCTACTTCCTGTATTGTGATACAGTGAATAGCAGTTCTTCAAACTGCTTTAATTATCTTGGAAATCTTTATCTCACCTTCCCTCATCCTGTTCTTCTCCAAATTGAGGAATGACATCCTTTATAGTGTCTTCTCATAAAGTAGCTTCTCCATCTCCATGATCATCTTAGCTTCTCTCCTCTGTACCTTCTCTAACTCTACTACATCCTTCTTGAGTTACAGGAATCAGAACTGGTCACAGGACTCAAGATGTGGGCAAACAAAGGTTCTAACAGCAACAAAATAATGCCTTTTGTCTTGTTCTCACTACCTTTCCAAATGATGCCAAACTTTTTTTTTTTTAATGTGTTGACAGCTGCTCCATAATGAACTGATGGTCTCATCTGTTTCTGGGATTTTGGGAAACTATATGTCAGTTCTGATTTTGGTAACCGTGGTTCAGGTTATTCTTTCCTTAGAGCCATTGCCTTATATTTGTGCCATAGTGTGTATTTACACTCCTACAAAACATTTTTCTATAGTGTCACTCTAATTTGTGAAGTTCTTTATGAGTTCTGCACTAATGACCATTCGATCACTTGTAAATCTCTCAAAGCAGCATACAGCACTTCACCAGACAGAAGTATGTCCCCAGGTTGTGTGCAAAACCTGCATTTTCTTACTGCCAGCTGAAATGCAAGAGCAGATGGGAAGGCACACATGCCATATCTTTTCAAGGCCACGCTTTTGTGCAGGGCTTAAAAAACACGGCCTCAGCAGTTTCATTTAACACAACAGCTAGAAAATTCAGCACAAAAGTAACTACACTGGAGCCAAAGAAAATCAAAGCATGTCTGTGTAATGTCACACTAATTCTTCTGACATGTAATATCCTGAAAACTAAGCACAACACCTTTGAGTTAAGAGTTGTGATTCAGACTTTACTCTCAGCTCTGTTGTTCTCTGGAGATTAATTTTTGCCTTCAATATTACTGTGTATAGAACTTCAACTTTTACAACTGCTCTAATTTTTAAAACGAGCAAAGTACAGGTTTGTAAGTGTCAAGATGAACAGAATCCCAGCTGCCATTTTAGCTTCCACCAAGGTTTCCATCAAGGTTTCCATGAGTACATATGTTCCAGTTCTTACAGTAGGTGGGCCCAATTAATCATGGTGTCCTGAAATTCTTGCAGAACACATCAGATTATGCAGAGAGAGCACATTTTGATGTAATATGCCAACCCTCACAGATAGCTGTACAGTGGTTAGTGTAAGTCACCCCTGGTTTATGGGGATAAAGAGATAAGGTAAGGAAGCCTGTGATGATGAGCAAAATCTTTGCTTTGTCCTAAAATACAATAGGCTTTTGTAGAAACTCTTTCAAAATGCCCAGATATCTTACCTAGCAGCTGAAATTGTGCCCCCCTTATGCACATGAAGTGTCCTGTCTAATATTTTTTCTCTATGGTTTTAGGGGATGTATTTCTTAATTTTTTAACAATCAGCAGAAGCCGCAGCTTTTACATCACAAAGGAATTAAATACATGCAGTAACTTAATGAATGCATTTCCAATGACATTTCTCTTTGATGAGCCTACAGCAGATTCATAGTCCAAAGATGTCTTTTGTTCAGAATGACATGCTTTCTAATTTATTACAACATGTTACTATCTTGTGCTTTAAAATTAGCAGGTGGAGATTTTCAGAGCCTCAGATGTCATTTACATGCCTCATTTCTACAGAAAATAAATGGGAATGAGATATACAGTTGTCATTCATGCCTTTGACTAACTTTTCTGCTCTTATTGGTCCTCATATATTGTTTGGTTAAATCTACTCTATTTCTAAAAAGAGATCTCAGGAACCTCCAGTAACTTCCCACACAAACGGGTACCTCATTTATGGCCCAACCAGGAATGCTTGGCAGGATTTTAAATCTCCACAAGCTGCACTAAGCCAACAATCATGGCTTTAAGTATGGGTCCTGAGTGCTCTGGAAGATGCTTTTCAGGCTGCAGTAGGGAGTTGAGCTGCATGTTTACTGTCAGAAAAGACAGTGGAGCAGATCTTAAGAGTGCCTTTGGGTGTTCTGAGAAGACAGCAGCAAGCACACCCCTTGGAATCATTCCCTGCCCCATTTGTTATTGCTTTGTCATAAACATTTGCCAATGAAGACTGATTTTCAAAAGAACCACGTTTGGGAGTCTGGAAGTAAAGAGCTATAATATGAAACATCTTTAAAGGTAAATCAATTTTGTGGCCTAATCAACTGAACAGCATCCCTTTAGCTTCAGCATCAGAAATGCTGCTGTGTATTCATCTGCAGAATTTTTATTTTCTTTTTCTTCTTTCTCAGGGACAATATGTTCTTGAGTAGTATTTCTATTGCAGGAAAGACAGACATATATAAATAACTGTACATGTGGTGGTAATTTCTAATAGGAAGGTAATGAAAAAAAGCAACTAGGAACTAATTTTAACTCTTTATCCTGAAAGAAAAAGATTTAATTATAGTAATGATGGGTCTGCTTTGTTAAATATACTTTTCCATTGTGCTTAGAAGCAAACAGTAAAAAAATGTAAAAATGGATGAGTTAAACATTCAGCCTTATGAACTTGTACTTTTACCTGCTTGTAATCCTAAAATGCATAACAAATATCCCCTAAATATTGATTTAACAGTGATTTTAGATACTCATTTTAGGTGAATTTTATTTGGGGGAAGATCCTGACCTAGACTATAAAGGCCTAGACCCATGAAAAGTTACAGGTGCTCAGCTCATTCTACTCTACTCCTACTCTACTCCTACTCTACTCCTACTCTACTCCTACTCTACTCCTACTCTACTCCTACTCTACTC
>JAYRBT010000042.1:60514373-60534202 GCA_036023395.1 Myiotriccus ornatus | reverse complement strand
CTACTCTACTCCTACTCTACTCCTACTCTACTCCTACTCTACTCCTACTCTACTCCTACTCTACTCCTACTCTACTCTACTCTACTCCTTATTTTTTGTGCCTAAATGCCTCTCTGGATCTGGTCTTCAATGTCTCACTCTAATTTCTGTTGATTGAATAAAAGTAATCATTTTCCTATGAAATTATAGTCTTTTTAGACAATACATTTGGGCAAAACAAACATCTAGTTACTTTAAATGCGAGTCTGAATCCCATTACGTATTTAGTTATTTGAAATGATGAGTTTATCTGGACCCTAAAAATAAAGATATCTTTCCTGGATTAAGGCTGTAAGAAATTGCACTGAAGAAGTTTGTTAACCTTTCTCTCTCAGAAGTACAAAGAGAAAGAGGGATGAAAAAAATTTTGAGACACCTGCTTATCCTCCTAGTTGGGATATGGTCTGTTTTACAGGTTTGTTTTTGTTCCCAGAATCCACAGTGCAGCCAGAATTAAATTGTGCTGGAGGAAATGTCTCATAAAACTTATTAGTCTTGTCACTTCAACTGCATAACTTTATTTTATATTCATTTGAATGTACCTCATAAAAAACAGAGTAATATATCTACCACAATTTAAGAAAAAAAATAATACTTTAATACTCACTGATCCACTGTAAGATTGTAAAAGTTGTCATTTACAATGGTAACCACTGTTCTGACTTTTTTCATGGTGTTCTAAGATTAAAATAAAAATCTAAAATTTGGAATTGCATTCAGTGGGTAGCCTACAGAAATTTGTCCCATTATATGGGTTTTATTAGTCTTTCTCCCCTTTCCTACCTCTGACCCCTGAAAGGACCACAAATATTTCACAGAGATAGAAGAGGATTGCTGAATGATTAAGTGAATAATGAATAAGTTTACTCATATAACTAAAGAGAAAATTTATGTGGAGGAAAGTAAAGCTTATGTGTGTCGATTACACTGAAGCCCTCAAAAAGTAACTTGAACAGAACTAGAGTGGTGCATGAGATTCTATCTACTCTGTTAGGCACAGCAGCAAAAACTGTCTAAATTTAGATGTCTACAAGTAAGCTTCCATGGCAGTTTTGTGCTTTTATGCATTTTTTTTTTTTTTGCTTGGCTTTTTTTTCAAATATGTGGAAACAGCATTTCCTTCGACCATTTCAATGTGGGAAATAAAAATCAGTAGACAGCTAAGTGGAAAAGAAGACAGTTGAGGCTAGTAAGCAGTTAATAATCCTGATTTTTACCTGGTTTTCTTTTACAATTTTAAATAGCTGCTGTGTGTTCTGATAGCTGCATGGAACTTCAAGCCCAGATCTGCCCTTTCCTGCTCGTGCATCCTGGCCCAATATCCATCAGAGCTTTTTCATCCATTTCATTTAAGACTGATAATTGTGTATTCTCTGGAGCAAAGATGGTTTTATCTTTGTGAATGTCTGAGCAGTGCAGCTCACACCTAAACCACTCAAATAATGAATGTTGATCATTATAGTCACCTTCTTGTGTTTTCTTCACAGGCAAAGAAAAAAAAAGCTTTCTGCAGAGGGCTTTTTGACTGCAATAACACACTACTTTCTGCCATGCAGATATCTTTCTTATATGTAAAGATGAACAATTGTCACTTAAGCTGCTTTTACAAATAAGATTTGTTACTTACTTCCTGAGTGATATGACAATTATTGAAATCTTAATAGTGGAATCCTCAGTTTGCAATTAGCAGTACTTCTGTTATTCTGTTATTGCAGTCGACAGCAGCAAAGCTTAAGCCTCTTTTTTTGCACTGCAGTTTTTCCTGGAGAAATATTATAGATCATAGCTGGGAATTAATAGGCTTGAAGAACAATTATTCCAGCTGCATAAATAATAATAAAATCAAATATTATAATCCTGCGGGGTATAACTGAATATGTGTAAATATATAAACTGCACTGTCTTGCATATATTTATATATGTGTATAAGAAGTATATACACTTAAAAACATAATTATATTTTGTTAAACAATATATGATTATACATTCTAAACATATTTAGAGTGAAAGAGATATTCAGCATTACACTAACTAAATATTATGGCTGCAGAAACTTCTAAAATTCAAAACCCAAAGAAAACCTGATTTAGGCTTTTTTTTTTTCTTTGTTAGAGCATGCCTTCTAATGTAATCACTCACTATTTTTATGCTAATTTTGGTGGAAACAAAGCTTAGGAAATCACACTTCCAGGTTGTGATATCACCTGCTAAAAACATCCATATCCAGTAGAGAATTTCAATTGGTTTCCAGATATAGACGTTTCAAGAGCGATTCTGTTCTACTAGATTTGCTGAAGAATGGGCTGTAGAGGATAAGAAACATTTACTTATAAACACTTGTAACGTTGTCCTGGATAAGTTTCTATTCTCTTGGCTGTCACTGCTCATATAAATGCAGGTATGGGAGATAATGTAGGGGAAATAGATTAATTTAACCTAATTCTTCAGATGCTTGAATGGACAAAGAGATGGAATTTTTTGTTCCTACTTTGCTGGAGGACAGTTTGAGGGGGAAGAGGTGGGAAAACAAGTTACCTCAGCTTCATAATCCAATTATATATGGAGATAAAAGAAAATGTTGCTATAATTCAGTTAAAAAGTCAATCAAAAAAGAGAAATAAATCCAGAAGAAACAAGGCTTTATCAGTTTTGGTCCTTGCAGTAACATTTGTTTCAATGGGAAATCCTAAAGAAGAAAAAAAAAAGCTTATTCAGTGACTGGACCCAATACTAATTCAGTTTTCTCTTTTTCTAGTTTGTTGCCTGGGGAGGTACTTTAAGTTCTTCCTTCCTTCAATATAAAAAGAATTATTCATTTCCTTAGGGCATTTTTATGATGCTTTCACTCCATTAACTTAGGACTTTACACTCCTTCATGGATTTAGTTGTGCAACATCTCAGTGGGTTGAGGAGCATTTATTATTCACATCTGATACGTTTGGAACTGAGGTAGAGGGATCAAGCCCCTCAGTCTTTAATTCATTTAAGTCAGGGCTGAAGTGAGCATCTCTAGCACTTTCAGGGCATGTTTCTCTCCTTGAAGCTTTTTTTCACCTGGTCTTTACAACCTCCTCAGGCCCCTCAGGTCCCCCACCTCAGTCCTTTCTGGGGAAATATTTAAAGGCTGAGGCAAGGGATGAATTGCTCAAGGGACGAATGTAGGTTCCATGGGGTACAGTAAGGAGCGTGGGAAGGAATGGAGAGCAGACAACAATATCTTTTAAGCCCTATATGCTCCCCTTTTACTTCACAACTTTCTCAGGTTTTGGCTGCTGCTATAGAGCATTTCTCAAGCAGTTGCCCGTGGAGTAGCGGTGAAGGGCAATGAACTGAGGATGGCTCTCCCAAAAAGTGCTAGACCACCGAAAGTGCTAGACCACTATTCATTAATAGTCTTACTGCTCATTGCCTCCTGTTTCCATACCCTAGTGCCCTGACAGGGGTTTCAAATGTCTCCTAATATTGGGAATATTTGAAAAATTAGGAATCCCAGAATTCTAGAATAGTTTGGAACGGAAGGGACCTTTAAAGGCCATACAGTGCAAGACCACTGCAATGAGCAGGGACATTTTCAACTAGATTAAGCTGCTCAGAGCCTCATTCAACCTGACCTTCAATGTTTCCAGGGATGTAAGAAGGGATGTATTTAGTTTTGGAGCCCCATGCTTACTGTCTGCCAAAACATTTCTTATTCTCTCTCTCTACATGTTGCCAAAATTTTTTGTTGTAACATCAGATTAATAGAAATGTCTGATTCTCTGAGGAAATTATATACGGTTTAGTAGGTGAAACAGTTTTTACCAATACTACAGCATTTATCACTTTTTCATTTCTCACAGGAAAAGGAAGTGTCACAAACGATTTTGTAGCAGAATTGATTTCCTCTTTGTTTAATGCTGACTGTCTTCCTTTCTTCTTGCAGAGAAATAGGTTGTGCATCTTTCCTGTCCTCCACTCTAACATATTCCCTTTTCCCTCCAAACCTGACCCCTATTAATTACATGCAGAGATCAAATTATGAATAAGTCTGGAAAAATTTTGGAGCATCTGACCTGGGATCTGTATATTGTTGTACAGTGTTAATGTGACAAGGCTTTGGTTGTTTTTGTCTCAATTGCTGCAGAAGAGATAAACTCTGCAGCCTGAAATCTGCTGTTTACTTTGATTAGCTGCACTTAATTAAAGAGGATCTTATCTCTATGAAGGGTTTCTACCAAAGCACATATTTAATACGTCTGCCATAATCTCTCAGTCCTAAATTCTATGAAAGCCCTTAAACACATGCTCGACTTGACTTGTGCTTTAATTACAGTCATGAGTATGGATGTGCCTCATCTTTTCCTAATGCTGGACTTTCTCATAATACCATCCCTTGCCACACACCTGGGCCTTGTTGAGGACAAGGACTGAAATAATGAATGTTTTTCCATAAGTAATGAAAACAGATTGTTCTGGGCTAGAAATTGCTCTTCCTATTTGACTTCTATATGTATATATATATGTATATATATATTCACACTTTGACAGCTCTTCTGATGAGTAGCAGTAAGCGAGCCACTCCTGTATTAGCCAGTCAGCAGAGACAGTTTCTTGGATGAGTTGGAAAACAGGCAAGTGGGATCAGAGGACAGCAACAGAGTAGTTAGGAAGTTGGAGCTAGGGATAGAGATAGGAGGCAGAGAAATAGAATGGAAAAAACATGAAGAAAAAGAGGAGTAGGGGGGTGAGAGCATAAAGAATCATCCAAAAGGATATAAGTGCAGGGAAGAAATACATGGCGTGTATAGCCCACCTGTGGAAGCAATTAGGCTACAACTGTACTATTAACCATGTCATCAAAATGTGTTCCTCCTTCGCTTCTGCAGAAGAGGATAACCAGAACTTTGTGACACATGGGCTGAAACCCAATGTCCCCTAGTTTTACTTCAAAACACTGAAACTTGTATACAGAAAAAGACCAACAATGCTTTCTCCTTCTCTAGCAGCTTTGCACATGTGTTAACCTACTCATTGTTACATATTTTAACCTCCAGCTCACAGCAAGGTCTCGGTGAGTGTGATTAAGCATCTTGGCAAGGGATGAAAAAAGCTGCTGCTCCCTCCCCAGCTACAGCACGGGCAGCTGGGGCCCTACACTGCTTCAGTTCACCCCAGGGGACCCACCACACCACATTTTGTTTCTCTGCAACCTAACTCTTTTTTTATCTGTTGTATGAACATAGTTTCTGATGGCGATGTTCTCTGCTACTATTGGACCATGAACTTACTGGGAAACCCTTTGTTTTGAAGTGGTTTTCGGACAGTGTGTTGAGTGCTGCCAGGGAGTGAAGGCTGTGAAGGAGGCACTGAGAAGGGGCAAACCAGTGCTTTTCTGTTTTGCCTATTTAATATTATAATTATAATGCTATTTCAGAACAGATTTAAAGTTATTCCTATGAAGTTTTTTCTGATTTGTCAGCATTTACGAAGATCAAGGTTGCTCAGCCACGTGCAGGAGACTGAGTCTTTGCAGCTCTTCCCACTGGCCCCACACTCGCACAACCCTCAGCTGCCTCTGCCTGTGTCCTGGAGAGAAAACCCAAAAGCTGACACCTCTTTGAAGGACAGGGAGCTTTTGTTTTGCTTTCAGTAGGTAAGCCACCCTTCTCCCCCTTCTGTGCACACTGGATTTCTGAGAGGCGAAGGCAATACAGTTGGAAATCCAACACCTTGAATTCCAGTCTACAAATCCCTGGAGAAAGCTGTGCTAACACAGGTGTCTTGTTGCTGTGACACACAAAGGGCTCCTTTTTGCCCTACCTTTTCTAGATCAATATGAGGTGTTTCTAACATATAATAAATACAAGTTCAATGCATGCATTTTTGAGTAGTGCCATAGGATTATTTTGATAAAAGTGAGATTTTTTCATAGGCAAAATTTGAATGTAATCTAGCCATAATGAAGCACTTGGTTAGGCTGCAAACCTGGGCTATGTATATGTAAAAGCATATTGGACAGATTTCAAAGGCTTTTTGATGTCTCATTCCAATTCTGTGACTGGTAGACGTGGGAAACTGTTTAAAAATCTGGATCATAGTTTAACAAATCTACAGGCTCTTGTGAGCTAGAGCTACCAAGCAGGGCACATAATAGGAAGAGATAACTGAGCATCAAATCATATTACTGCCTCCTGCAGAACACACATAAGCACACTTTCAGCTCAGCTGTAAGAATTTAAGTAAAAAACTCCAGGGCACTTCTATATTCTCTTTTTCCACCTTACTCAAATGTAGAAAAACTTCAGATATTTTGAGTTTCTTTATTCTTTTTCTAAACACCTTGGTGTTAATAATTATCATTTACAGATGAAGACTTACACTACTGTTGATTTGCAGTATTTTTTTTTGTGTGTGTGTGTTTATCTTCTGTAGCTAGTGGGTATACTGGAACTGATTTTCTTTTATGTTTGTTGTTGAAACATGTTTAAAAGCTGTCAGTTTTGCTGACATTTCAGTTGTAACTTCTTTTCCGAAATTATACATTACTGTAATGTTGCAATTTTTTCCTTTTGATGCTGTTGGAATATTTGGGGCTTTTTGATAAAAAAAAAAAGTTTGGAAATTAATACATAGATGTTCTACATAAAAGGCTTGACACCAGGATAAAACAAAAAAAGCTTCTCTTTTATGAAAACAAAATATTTTGATCCATGGCCATTTTTTTTACTTCTCTGCTGCTCACCAGCCTGTGTTTATCTCTCATCACAGCTGTTTCATTGGTAATTTTTCATGCTGGTTAAAAAAATAAAATATAGTGCCACTCAATTATCCCCTTTATCTCTGCTACCTGCCCTTGTATTCACCCTGTTCTTAGTCACTTAACCTTTCCAATGTCACTTTCCGGAGACTACACCCTCAAACACAGTAAAGGTCTCTCCTGAGTTACACCCACACTGATGCTGAGGTTATAACTGTGATGGAAATCAGTTGCAGTTTTGCTGAGGAATAAATACAGCCCTGCCTTTAACTAGATGTTCATTTACCTGAAGAGTGAAGACATTAAACTATGTGTTTTACAGACTCAGTGGGCAATAGTAGAGCCCTCACCTCATCTGTAACAGACGGAACAATTGCAGTTCATCTGTAAGCAAAACTGGTGAGATTCCAGTATCAGACATATGGGTAACAGAAGCAGGGCTCCAGTCCAATTACCTTGAAATTATATTCTCTAGGTGAGAGTTTTACTATAGTTGAAGAACAATTTACTATAGCTGAAGAACTTTTTTTTTTCCAGCTTTCAGGTAGCAAATGTGCCCAGTATGGACAAAGATATTGCAATCCTTTTTTACTTTTTGAGCAAGTTCTCATTTTCTTTCTTTTACCAGTTACAGATGATAGTTCGTAATTATTTCACTTCTGGACTTCTCAACAAAATTAATCAATTCCAGAGCTAAATAAAATCAGTGGGAGCATGGTGGTGGTTCTAGATCTAGCGATAGGCAATCCACTGGGCCATGACACTGTATGTGGGGGTGGCACCAATTCCCATTTAAACTGTGGGATCAAATTCTGTGCTCATTGTGATTGATTTTTGCCATGAATTTAGAAAAGTCTACAGTACATTTCTTTGCTTTAGTTCCAGCTATCTGCCATCTGTTGTGTAGCACTCCAGCATATATTGATGCTTCAAATTAAACAGAATACCCTTCCTTCAGCACTTCTTACTATTTCTGATATCTCAACCCTGTAGAAACACATAAAATGTTTATAGCAAACATCTTTTGGGTTTTGTTTATTTTGTGGAATACTTCAAAAATATAATTACAATTTTTTCCCTGAAATTATGAGCCTTTTACTCTAAGGATCATCATGAGTATATAAATAAGGATACACACATCCACAGATTTATTAGACTCCCTATGCCATTTTAGTTGCAGGTTTGTCTCAAAGAAGAGCTGACCAAAACCAAGATTTAAAGTGCCAGAAAAGTGCTCGGAGAGTTTCCTAGACTATCAAATACCACTGAGGTTGGTCGTTTACTTTAAGCCTACTTATCAAACATTTAAGAAGCTTTTCTGGGATTCAGAGGAGTGCCCAAACTCCTCAGAAAATGAAGCACAGCCAGAAAAAGGTTTTTCCCTGGTATCTCAGCAGAACAAGCATTAACCTACCAGTAACCCAGAGATGAGGAGATTCAGGGGAGCTTCTTTTCAGTGATTATAAATATCTCTGATTTTAGGGAGTGAAGATGAGGCAGCCAAACTCCCCTCTGGAGTGCCTGTTGACAGGACAACAGGCAACGAGCAGAAACTGAAATTTGGGAAATTCAATCTGAACACAAGCAAATGTGTTTTTACCATGAGGGTGGTCAAACACTGGAACAAGCTTCCCAGAGAGGATTCGGATTCTCATCAGTAGAGATATTAAAAATCATATTGAACATGACCCCAGCAGCTGGGTGACCCTGCTGGAGCAGCAGGGTTTAACTGGATGATCTCAGCAAATCACTTCCTACCTCAACTGTTCTGTGCACACTCCAAGTTATTTAAGCTATAGCATTTGTTGCAATAAAAACGGAAAAACCTTTTGCAGAAAAACTTTTGCTGTCCATGGAAATCCTAAATCTTCTTCAGATTTTGGAAAACAGAACAAAAAAACGGTGTGGAAGAAAGTCAAAATGGTCCATCATTTCTGAAGTGGTTTCAGTTCTTGATGTAAAAATATTTAATTTAATTAGGGACATACTGGATAATGGACTGAAACCAAGGTCTCTGAGTTCCTGGCAAAAATCCCAGCAGTTTCAGTGTTTTTTCTTTTTTTTTTCCCAAATTAAGTCCAAGTCAATTCAAATTCATGATGCTTTCCTTTTTGACCATTAGAACATTAACATGCTACTGAGTAATGCCTCAGTGCTTTCACAGGATGACTTTGCACCTCTCTCTTGTTGCTACACTTGGGGATCTTTTTACATGCTACAGGGTCGTTAGCTTGCTTTCAAAAGCCAGCAAATGCTTAAATATTCTGTCTGGAACATTTTCAAATGTGATAAGGACCAACCTCAGGTCACCTGATGGTTGATAGCCTGGAACTTGTGGACTAGTCACAGATCTGACCCTTCTCTAGGAGCAGCAGAATAATCCCTCACATTCCAAGGAAGGTGGAAGGGAGGTTGTTTTGCATGTGTTGAGGGCCAAATCAGCCCATAAGCCCTGAACACAGCTATGATTTGGGGCACTGGATCGCTTCAAAACCTAAGAGAAGAGCAATAAGCATGTAGGATATAAAAAACTGTTCAGACACCTCAGGGGAAAAGCGTAAAAGTTCAGGTAATTCCTGAGTTAAATGGCTGATGAAGAAGCTTTTAAAAATTATTATACTGGAAAGGAGTACTAACAGAAGGAGTTATGCCAAATTCAGATGCTTACACACTACTGTATGTAAAACTAAATTACTTGCTTAGAGCCCATGAGTGTATCAGGCGAAAAAGTAATACTAGGTCTCCTGAATTTCAGCTGGGTCACCTAATCATTGCAACTGTACCAGGAGTTGAAATCTTATGTTTACAGCCTGGATGATCAAAAATTGTAGAAGATTAAAGTAGCCAAGGTATTCATACTTTTGGAGTTTTTCTAAAAAGGAACTACTTCTTGAGTACATTTGCGGTCCCCTTCTTAGCAACATTAGGACTCACATTTTCAGATTTTCTGACAAATGACTTACTGAAAACGAAGATGGCTCTTGTGATTTTATTCAGGTCTTGGCTTTTCTTTTAAAAAGTACTGGAAAGTAGCATTTCAGAGAAGTATTACAGTCCCACTTTCCAGGGAGTTATGAAATTGAAGACTTTATTGCAGTTAGAATCCAGTACAAAGCCAGTTTACACAAGCGGCTGTGTTTGGCACGTTGTCTGGAAAATCCAGAAGGCTGCTGGGGAATGCAGTGTTTATGATACATTTCATCTTTGCCCTTGGCAGCAAGTTCCAGTAGCTCACATGGCAGGTCAGAGTAAAGTAAGTTTGGAATTCCAGAAATGATACTGAAGATAGATACAAATCTCCTAGCTTGTCTTAAGAACTTGAGTGCAACAGAAACTGAAAATATTAGGAAGTCACAGTAAAGAAAAGGAGAAAGGACTTCCTTTCCAGCTGCTCCTTTAAGCCATGTAGAGATCATTTCAGTCAGCAGGACTTCAGTGGACCTTAGGCAGGTAGAAGAGCTTGGATGCTGGTAATTGAAAAGACCAGCTCTTTTTTTGCAGACAATACAAAAACTAAAACAGAGCTGTTCAGATTTATTCTTTCAGGTTGTCTCTGTCTACACAGACACATGCCACATGGCAGTGATGTCAGCTGATTACTATGGAGTTACTGGGCTAAGAATAAGGTGGAAATTCTTGTTTATTCCAGAATAATAACCACCACACCTATCTACAATCATTGATAAAGAAAATCTAACAGAATTGACACATCAGGGGAAAAAAATGGTCCTTACTTTTACACATTTGTATTATTACAGTTTCAACATGACCTGCTGCATTTTAAAATAATTCTCTGCAGTGTGATTAAAAAACTACTCCCTCTGTTGTTTTTCACAATATGCAGGGAGCACACATTCCTGCTTTCAAAAAAGATTGAGGTACTGCATCAGGAAGACTTTCTAATCATCCAAATCCATTGTACGTGGTGATTTCAATTAAAATCATTAGATGTTTCAGATGAAGCTGGAAAATAGAGAAAGAAAAGACTAATGGTTACAGGACCAAAAAAATCACAAACATCTGAGCAGGCATTAAATCTTGAGGCAGGAACTGGAATCACCCTTTCCCGAATCTCAAGGAAAGGATGTGCTAATGCTGCAGCAGAGTTAGTTTCTAGAAATCTGAGTAACTTCAGGGCTCCTGTATCTGTGGGCAACTGCAGTGGAATCCAGGTGTGCTTGGTGCCTCCTGGGGATAAGCTCACACTGAGCAAACAAGATTAAATGAGGTTGATTTTACTTCCCACACAAGCCGCCCTTGTAAGAGCATGTTGATCTCACGTAGTGTGACACTGAGGCTGAACTGCGAGACATTTGACAGTGGGGTTTAGGTAAGGTTAGAAGTGAAGAAAAACAATCATTTAATAGTGTAGGTCTTAGTTTTGTGCCAGGATTTGATATGTAGGAGAATGCTAGATGTTGTTTGTTTCTAGGCAAACAGCTACAACAATATCGTGTTGAATTTGGAAGTTGAAAGCAATTTGAAAAACAGACTGGAGCTTACAAGGAAAATCTCTGCTAACAAATATAGCAATTAAATAATGTGGACATGAAAGACTAAACCTGGCTGTTTTGCAGGGAAATAAATCACCATATGAGAAAGAGAAAGACAAATTCCAGGACACTTCCAATAAAAGTGCATGTTAAATCAAGAAATATTTAAGGAGTAGAGAAATATGAAATAAGATGGCTGTGTGTGGCCCTGACTATTGTGACATTTCTGACATTACTGCTCATCAACAGCATCAGCAACTGATGGAGCTTAGTGGAGTTTAAAAAATAAAACAATAAAACATTCTCTACCACAGCTCCATGAGGTTAAACATATTAGAGAGATGCCTCAGAAGGGCAGAAATAGAGTTAGTGACAGTGAGAGATAGAGAAAGGACAGTCTGGGTGTCCTACAATTAATGTCAATGAGGACTTTTATTGTTGATGAGTCACTCAAGATTGAGTCATGTATCCATCCTGGACCCCATCTCAAAAGGACTTAGAGGAGGTTGCATGTCATATTCATTGCTATGGTCTGGAGGTTCCCGAAACTTTGTTTGAAATAACGTTAATTGTGTTGAAGGGTTTGTATTATTTCTAGACCAAAAGCATTTAAACAACATCTACAACACAAAAATAAAGAATAAGAGAACTGCACAGAGCAAACACAATGTGTTAGAGGACTGACTAGGTGAGACAAAATTCAAGAGGAGCTTTCTGTAAGCATCTCAGAGTGTCTCATTATCTTCTGCAGCCTCCTCACTGAAATGGCCCCAGCCTCAGGAAGACTAGAAGAAGGTTTGGCTGCTGGCATGCCTTCCCTTTTGATCATCATGTTAAGTGATATTTCCTTGTACACTGTTATGCATCCGTATCTGTCAAGACTCATTTCTCCTGTCTTGCCTTAAATTCATTTCTCTGAAGCCAGGAGCAAATTCAAGTTGTCTGAATAATTAGCTTTGCATGGTGATCCGGGTCCATCTCTGCTGCTCCTCGATCCTGTAGCACACAAGGGCAACAGCCCTTCAGTGGGCTGGGCTGAGACTGAACACAGCCAAGTGGAAAGGGAAGGAAGCCTTCCTATTCTATTCTGAAACACACCTGTACAGCTTCTGACATGCTCAGGTCATCATTCAAAACCCCTCTGCTTCTTATCAGCCAGCTTAAGACAGCTGCAGAGAAACATGTGCTAAAAGACTGATTTTTGTTCTTTTCATTGTGTCCCGTCATTAGGCTTGAAGATAAAAAATATAAACCCACATTAGGTTGGCTTATTTCCATAATCTGTAGATCTGCTCAGGCAATCCACTGTATGAAAGGCATTTGATTTCAAGGTTGTTTTAGAGAGTAATAAAATTGCTAAAACAAGAACAGTGACAAATTTTCAGTCTTGCTGTAGAGTTTTTCCTTGGGAATCTAATAATTGCTATACAACTTCCTGAAATGAAACTGTATTTAACTCCAAGTTCTATTAAACATTTTTTGGGTAATCTTTTATAATTCAAAACCACAGATCTGCAAATAGTTAAGCACTTATTTGCCTTGTAGTAGTTTTTTTGAAATAATTTGGAATGTATGCATGCATTTAGTGCAGCAAAGGCATGCCTGGAATATGCTGTCTTAAGTTTCAGAGGAACCCATCTTATCCAGCTGAGTTACCTGGCTGGCCTGCCTAAGTTTTGTATAATTGATTCCTGCTCTGAAAGAGGCCACCATTCCCAGCTCATTGTAGAGTAAAGCTTTAAAGACTAGCATTTGTTCTTATACAGCCAAATAATATTCCACTCAGTCAATGAAAAGACCTCCTTTAGCTACAAGGCTGTGTAAAACATAGTCAGGGTGCAATGTGGTAAACTGCAGTTTTGGACTTTTCACCTTCTGTCTTGTTGTTCAGGAGTTACCTTACAGGTAAATATTAATTTGTATGACAAAAGGAAACATTACTTAAGCTTTCACTGTAATGTATTAGCTCCTTTGTAAGTACACTGTGATTATGTTACATTGAAGTAAGCCTACTTGGAGAATTACTGCATTACCTGAAAAAAAATCATCCATTAAACTTTATCCTCTCTGGGAGTCCCTATTAACTATGTTCGCTGTGCAGAAGAATATGTTAAATCCAAAATATTTTCACTATTGGTATTTTAATCAAATGAGAGGCATCCCTCATGGATGCATAACTGGAGACTTAAAAATCTGCATTTAAATTGAGATTCTAAAATATGCAACCCAAGAGATTGTGAGTACCTTTTTGAGTCATACTGTACATGAAGAGCATGATCTTTTAACTTATTTGTCATAACTTACTAGTTATCAGGAATTCAAATTGGAGACTTAGATAAAAAGAGAAATATGAGGTTTGGGAAAAATAACTGAAAAATTTTTAGGGATTGATTCCTTGCCATCTTGAATAAATTAACAATTCAGCAGATAACATTAAAGGCCGTGATTTAGATTTACCATAACTATCCAGTGTCGTCTTTTCACCAAATGGGAGCAGATATAAATAATTCGGAAAACACGTTGCACTCGTCTTTCCTGGCATAAACACCTGCACAAAGGGCAGCAAAATGGTGAACTACAGTTCACTCCACTGGTATAAGCTCACATCACTGCTCACTGAGCCCAAGAAAAGGCTCTGTCTCACTGGAAATATTTCCTTTAGCATTTTCCTGTGTTGTCAAAATGACTTATTTTGAGGCAGTAAATTTTATTCCTTCAAATGAGAGAACAACTTGGATCGGCAAAACAAATCCCATTTTCCAAGTTCTTCCTAGCATCACATGGCCTTAATAAGAGTACAAATTTAACTGGAGAGGAAAGCCAGTTCTACTTTTCTGCCACAGCTTTCATGAGTTAGGTGAAAACAAGTGAAAAAACCAAACCAAACCAAACCAAAACTGAAAAATCCCCACCATATCATCCTAGCCCTAATCTGGGAAGGGTTTTATATCTTCTCCAGCTAGTGGCTTGATCTCTGTCTGTAAAGCCCTGGAATGACTCCATAGCAACATCAGGACTTCAGTAGTTTGATTATTTGCTGTATGTTGGTGTTTTCACCCCACAATACAAAAAGTGTTTGCATACCTGAGAACTGGAATGTCAGAGAACCTTCCATCATCAAACATCTGTACCTAGGAAAAAGGTAGTATGTCCCAGAAGCAAGTTGTGTTATATCTTGATAAACGTATTTTTTAGAGCTGTTTGAGCAAACAAGTGAGCAATTCATAATCCTTTTAAGTTTATTCACCTGTTCTGCTTAAAACTTTTAGGACAATGAATTTGTAATTGGCTCTAGGATCCCTAGAAGCTTTTGAAATTTTTTAACAGGGCATTAGAATTTAATAAAAACAACCAACCAAACAAAAATATCAAAAACCCCCTCCTAAAGTAAAAAAGACATTGGCCTCCATTGTAAAGATCTGTTTGCTTGAGCTCAGTATTTATTTATCACATTAAGTAATGTACCTGTGAATGAGTGGTCACAAAAAGAACCCCAAAACATTTTCTTCTCGTGTACTCCAACATCTTCCTCTGCAGCCAACACTTAACTGCCTTTGCATTTCTTAGGGCTGACTGGTGGAAGTGTTACTCATGACAGGTAAAAATGGCAGGTACACTATAAATCATTTTAATCTGTGCTGGATTTAATTTCAGACCACTTCGGCAATCTGTTATTGCTAATTCTCAGCAATTAAAACATACTTTCAAAGTTGTCTGTGAAGATTTACAGATGAGCCAAAGTACAAGGCTTACACTGAAGCATATAGAAGTGATACTGTATGTTTATATTACACAGGTGGCATCATGTGCTTGCCAATCATATGAATCATATAAACCATAAAAGTAAGAAAATTGGATATTAGATATTCTAGTAATCCTAAAAAAACCCCAAACAAACTCACAACTGTGACAACCCCCTCCCTATTGCCTAAAGTAGTTTAATTACAACCAAGTCAATGACAGATAGGCTCAGCAATCAGAGACAATTTCATTGTTGTTTTCATGAGAACTTCTATAGTGATAAGATTCAAAGGACCTCAGTAACACGTATTTGTCTACTTTATCTTATTGCCATACAATAACTGATATTATGTGCTACTTTGTTCTTCACCAAAACCCCAGCCAGAGTTTTATTCTACATAGTGCAGGCTAATGCTCCTATATTAATGCCTTTTTAACTCAAACATATTTCATTATTCAGCAACCTATTATAGGAGTCCAACTATGATTTGACTTCCTCAGTTAATGCCTTTCAACTCTTCAGAAACAGCACTTGATCGTATTCTATTGGTTTCAGAAAACTTTATCAGGCTTGCACCATAGTCCTTTTTCTATAAAGAACTGCTCTATTGTAGCTAAAATTATGAAGTTAAACCCCCACTTCCAAGTATAAACTAAAAAACAATAATTTGCTCTCTGACAACATTACTAGGTAAAAAACCCCACAAAAATAGGAATTAAAATTATTAAGTAAACGAGTAAAAAATACATTTGCAACATCCAGCTTATTTTTCCAGGCTCTGACTGTATCTAGGGATGGAATCCCTATCTGGATCTACTGAGTTATCCCACAGAAAACATTGTCTCTGTGCATGTGTAACAGAGACCTAGTACTCTGATGGCACCTACTACCCTAATTTAAGCAGGTTAACTTAGGTGCCTAAAGAAAAAGGAAGCCTCCCTTTAAATGCGTCCTGTCTATCACACAAGTAGTTTGTTGTTTATTATTGGGAAGGTGAGGAATGGAATAATGAAAAAAAACCAAACCCAAAACAGTGTAGAAGTTGAAAATTTAGGATAAAAAATTCGTATAAATGGTGATTTAGAAGAAGAAAGACTATTCAAAGCCCAAGCAGAGGAAAAATATCTGGGCAAGGCTTTTGTACCAAGGATTGTTGTAGAGTATTTTATTCCTCTCAAACCACTGTTACAAGTAAAAGTTCTCATTATTCTCATATTATTCTCTTATATTCTCTTATGAGTTCAACAGAACTCATAAGTTCTGTTCCTCTGCTGCAGTTGGGAGCAGTGAGAGCCACAAAAACTCTGCAGTGGTGTGGTGCTCAGTGTGGGCTGTATAACTCATCTTCACTTTCCAACAGCTTTTGCAGTCCCATTCGAGCTCCCTGCTGCTGCAGTTCTGTTCTGCCTGGTATAGGAATTAAACCTGGGTATGCTTGTAAGAATTGTTTTGCCACTGACTCCAGCACTGACAGACTAATGATGTGCAATTAATGACTGCCCTCACTCCTACCTGGAAAATTTTGAAAATATTTCTGAAATGCTTTCTCTTCGATTAAGTTATAAAAATACATCACTTTGGTTAACCAAAGTATTTTATTTCTAAGCCTTTTTTTCCCCCCTACTTATTTGCCTGGCATTTTGTTTGATTTTCTGTTTGTTTGTTTGTTTTGTAATTTTAAAACAACAAAGGTTTCTTCAAAATGATAATTTTCTTTAGGAAATAAAATATGTTCATGAAATGTTTTTTTTCCTCATTTTTCATCAAATATATTTGCTGAATACTACACTGATTGTCATGTGATTTTGTTTCTCTTCTTTCTTTTTTCCAACTAAATGTTCTGGATCAAACTATTGTTATACAACTCTTGTATATATATTGTCTGTTTTCAAGAGGTTGGGCTGAGTGCCCAAGCCAGATTAGATGTAATACTGAATCAGTCACTGTGCAGTGGTCTGAAAAGAATGTTTTACTTGCAATATGTGAACTTCAGTGTCTCATAATGATTAAAAAATACTTGGATTGAAGAAAGACTATACTAAACTGCAATGGCAGTGACTTGTCTGGGCTGTATAGTAAAAATATCAGAAATTCATCTCCTGTTCTCTCCAAAAGTGAAAGAAAAATAAGAAAAAAAATATTTTTTTTCAATATGTACAGTAAACATAACAAATCCAGAGCATGAGCATGGTTTTGACACACTATGGCAATTTAATATTTTTTAGCTAAGCAGAGGTACAAATCCTTCCAATGGTTAAATATATGTTACTTGCAGAGGAACAATTTCACACATTTTGCAAGTATGATCATCTCTTTATAGATTTTATTGTAGCAGAAGAGAAAAAAAGGGAAGTCAAATATAGGGAGCATTTAAAATGGGTCATTTAGTATAGGAATCAAATGCACTGGTGGTTAACATGTGAAGACACGTCTATATATTAAGAAGATATAGAGGTTATAGCCAGAGATCAAGGCTCTCATGTGTTTCTCTTAGTTTAAAGGCAGTGGGAAAGGGGTAACTCAGTTTAATAATTTCTTAAATATATCTAAAACTAAGCAACCAACATATGGAAGACTTCAGAAAAGAAAGACAGTCTGTGTAGATGTGACATGATATTTTATAAGGAAAATAAATGAAGCGGTTCAACAGAGAGAAAGGTAGTAACACTCTTTTTAGTGTGGCAAAAACAATTCTCTCTAGACGAAACTACAAAGGTAGAATCTTTTATTACATTGATAAATGAGGAAGTTCAATTAGCTAAAGTGCATCTCATCAGCAAGATTTCCCAAAGCATTGGCATTGACCTGCCAGTCTCACTGATACCTATAATGATTTCAATACAGAAATGTAAAAGTCACCAGCGAAAGTTTTGTAATAATATAATCCTCTTTGATTTGTTATATGGTGCGATCTCTGGGAAAGGGAGTGTGGTATATTGATGACTTTGATTTGAGTGGGGGACTGGAAAAACTTTAAGCAATCTCCATCTTAAGTGTACTGTTGAAACTTTAGTTTAAATTCTTTGGTTGCATCTAAAGGATAAATTTTGTATAATTTCTTAAAAGAGAAATTTCTTCAGTGCTTATGGTTTGTTCTCATGCTCTTCCATGACATACATCTGCATCTACATCTTCATATTTCAAATACAGGAGAAAGAAATGTGATAAGCTACTGAGCTATGTTTTCTCTGAATATTAAAAGTCAGAGAAAATAGATTTCAGGCCACCAGGCTACTCCTGACAGGGGATGGACAGGTCTTTGCTCCTGAGATCATCTGCCTGTAGGCACTAGACAGCAAGCTAGGATTTTGAAACTCTCCAAATCTCTTTTTGTCCCTTTAAAAAAAACCAAACAAAAATAACAAATTGAAGGTGGATTACTGTCTTTGTGGCTCACAGTTCTGTGGCTGTGGTTTACTTACTCCACTGACCCCCGTGACCAATTCTAGCAGTCTCGACTAATGACTTGGAAGTGAAGTTAGCCACCTCCTCTGATTAATTCCCCACAGCAACCACACTCCATTCAAATTACTGCAAATCTGAGAAGAAGAAGCATGTAACGATTTTACACCAAAAATCAGAGGCTGGAAAATTGCTTTGGAAGGCTGAGAATGATTTCTCGGAGTCTCTGAAGTAGACATCATTCACATTCAGTAGCACAGTGACTTTGGGATCTAACGAGTTTGGGAGTGTAACTCATAAACTGGACCACAAGATTGATTTGTGATTTTGAATGGCTCGTTTTTGCCCTAGTCACTGATTAACACTTTAAAGCCCGAGAGATGACACCTCCAGGCTCCCTGAGCTTATGTAGCTTGGAAAACTTTGCCAGTTTGAAACCAGGACTTCTTAAATAAATTTTATTTGACTCAATTTCAACAGCAGAGGTTTTTGTAGCAACACATTGAAAAAATACGGAATTGTAGAAATTAGTAAGATGTCTTGCAAGTTGTCTCACCCTGTGCCACAAATCCATCAGGTCTCACTGGTTAAGCAGCTGTGGCATCAGTGCTGGGATAGGCACCTCCAAGAAGTGCCCATTACCAATTCAGTAGCCTTTCCAGATCAATGAATCAATAATACATTCCAGTATGTGTGACCTGGGAGTGCAGGTAACACTTTTTTTGGCTACACATGTAAGTAACACTGTTTGTTGGTTCCACTGCAGCCAGAGCATTTGTATTGTTTTCGTAAGAGCTACTTCATAAAAATTCTCAAAGACATAAAATGATGAATAAATTTTCCACTTTCATCCTCAAAATATACTACTTCTCCTAGCTTTCAAAGCCTGTTTAATTTTAGCTTTTTTTTTCCTTTGAACCTCTCTTCTTTCACTTACCCTTTATTTCACATCACATAATCTACAATCAAGCAGTCCTTGCAGTATCTCACATTCTTTCAGATCTGTGAATTCCCCCCCATCCTGGGCTACTTCCTCCACCCCAATTCTATTTATTTAAATAAAAGAAAGGAAAACTGTCTTTCTCAAAGCAAAATGGCAAACTTGACCAGAAGACTTGGACAAAAAAGGAAAATGTGTGAGTGAGTATGGAAAGGCCCTGCAACGTCATGGAGAAGGTCAGGCAGGGGAGAAATAAGTAATTATATGTCCGAGGACTGGTCTCAGCAGAATAGATTATCCATTTCCAATTGTCGTGCTTTTGCTTTGGGTCAATTTGCTTTCACACCCCCCACACAATTACTTTAAGTAGAGAGAAGGTTTATGCAGACAAAAACCTGTCCTGGATTTAGGAAAATAACATGAACATTTATTACTAGCAAAATAAAAACTACTTAAGAACTATACCTATAACAATTC
>JAYRBT010000042.1:60492934-60509113 GCA_036023395.1 Myiotriccus ornatus | reverse complement strand
CCTGACCAGGAATCGAACCTGGGTCTCGGCGGTGACAGCGCCGCGCCTTAACCACTAGACCACCAGGGGCTCCCACAGCTTTCTAGTTGACAGCTTTTATAAGGAGATTCTTCTTGTGGGTAGAATAGCACAATTAGACTAATATGGGCTCTTGCAGAGATTACCTCCCTTTATCTGTCCCTTGTGCAATACAACTTTGTCCTCATTTTATGGACGGAGGGGACAGAAAGATTTTTTGCGCTTTGCCTTGTCCAGAAAACTTTAGCAAGTGCAATTCCTACAGCACTGGCAGTGGCAGCTGCTTTGTAATTCTATAATGTGAATCAGTGATCCATATACACAAAGGGAGCAGCTTTTTGATAATCAGTATTTCAATAACCAGGCTGCAAAGCACTGATTTAAATCTCGGGAAGAATGGGCTGAGATGCTCGGTGATAACAGTTCAATTAGTTCCTGCGTTCTCATCAGAGACTGTTAATCTTCTGCCAATGACCTCTGTGGTGTGTGCAGCAGCAAGAAAACTTCCCTCAGGTGTGAAGGAACAAGAAACTTGGACTGCATGAAGAGAAGGCAGAAAGGATGTTGGATGAAAATTGCTTGATGTGCAGCCGTAAGGGCAAACGTGCACCTTTCTGTTCTTTATTCCTAAACTCCATCCTGAAGAATTCCTCCATCAGCCTTGGGCTGGTTTAGAGCCCTTTTTATCCTGGCTTTCCTATGATCCTTTGCATTGGAGACTGCACCCTTCTTAGCTGGTTAGTTTGAATTTGTGCATTGATGGGTGGGTTTCTGGTAGGAAGCTGTGCTGTGGGGTCACAAACTCCTACTGCAGTTGGTTCAGAAGTGGGAGATTACTGTAGCAAAAGAAACAGACTTTTAAATAATAGTGCGAGATATACACCTAGGGTTAAATGTTGCAACAAATGAGAGTGAGCAACAGACACCTGGTTTCCCTCCTCAGTATGAACGAATTGTTTTGCTGTGCATTTAGAAAAAAGGATTTAATCATAGAAAGTGAGACATAAGCCTGACTCAGCCCAGGAGCAATACATCTGAACAATCTATTCAGTACTTCTAAAATATTGATGTCATGGCATGTATAAACTAAAAGTTTATTTTTTTATTTTTAATTTTTTCCCCTGAGTCATCATCATCCTCTGCAGTCAGTGCACAGACAGCAGCAGGTATCAACCAATGCATTATGGTTCAGGCCCTATTCTAATGTTTCTAAAATTAAAGGTCTGTGTTTCACTCATGGCTACATGGCAGCTCTGAGTCACAGTTATGTAGAAGTCTCCCAGGACACCTCACAGATGTTCCCATCAGGTCACCTGCTCCAACAGTGTTTCAGCCATATGGAAAGTCAGGAATTTTGGCCTTGAGCCTGTTCTTAATATACAGTGTAGTTGTTCTGCTCACCAAAATTAAAGAGTTACAAGGAGAGGTAAAAATAAAGTGCCAAAAGCAATAGTCTAGGTTTTAATTTTAGTAACTGAAGTTGAGTGTAAAACACAGGGTGGGAATTTATGAAGTTTCCTTTTCTTTTTTGCTTAATATTTGCTGTCCTGATCTCATATAGAGACCTTTTTCATGATGTCTCGCTCACCAACAGCTGAAAAATGCTGAAAAGGATCAGTAAAAAGTATTTGCTCTGTTTTTTTCTAATGTAAAAAATAAACCAAAACTCTTTGTCATAATGTTACACTGCTAGACATACAAATGCCTAGGGGGGTAGATTGATATTAGGATCAAGGTTGAAGAGCAGGATCAAATGCAAAACTCAGATGATCAACAATCTTTTGGCTTCACTGGTTCTTGGTTGAATGTCCTTTTATTTAAAAGCCCCTTGAGACCAAAAAGATAAATAAGCATCCAATAAAGATGATATCTAGTTTTAATATTTATTTTCAGATAAGCATAAAGTTTGGTTTTCATTTTATTCTTATTTGTTTAGTGAAAAGACATAAATATGTACATTTTTATAGGGAGGAAATAGGCAATGTAAAACGCACCGGAGACAACCACTTTTATGACATATAATTACCATCTTTCTGTTTCATTACTTGTGTTATTTTAATTGGTTGTGAAACTGCAGCTCTGAGTCTTTGTCATCTGAAAAATCAAGTAGTTGTTTTACAATTTTAATGAAGAGGTTCAAGAATTCGCATACGTAGTTTTGACCAGGGGCACAGATTCAAGTCTAAACCTTTCTATTCCTTGAGGGTGCCTTACCATGAGGTAAAGGGTCATATCTTCTTATTGATCCTTAATCCAAGGTCCTGGCTCCTGTATTTTTTATTACTGAACAAAACTCAGTCACAGTTCACAGACTAAAAACAGCAGCACACATGTAAATGATATTGTTTCTCAGCTCAGAATCTTTGGGTCTTTAAACAAGAGAATGAAGGTCACTCTGGTATGGAGAGGTCACTTTTTATAGGAGGCTTCCAGGAGATTTCCAGACATGTTGTAAGGACAATTCTATCCTGCTTATTTTAAAGCCAAATGCTCTGCATCAGAAATCATCTTACTGTATAAATATGGGTGAAGTGAGAATTGGGCTTACTCTCCCACAGCAGGATTAGGCAATGATCTTGTACTTTAGAGACAAAATTATGGCTAAGGAGCCCTTGCTGAAATTAATTCACTTTGCTCTCCTGGATTTAGTAGTCTGGGGCTGAATGAGCTGCATTCTTCATCTCTCCAGGCAACCAGCTTGAGTCTTCTAGGCATGAGATTTTATTTACATATTAATACTCTTTTTACTCTCATTACTATTGTTTTTGTACAGTTATGTACCTGTATGACAAATAAACTCATTAATGAAGATCCTTGCTGCTGTTACTACACCAAGGTATTTTACCAAGTGTCTGGACCCACTGGAAGTCATACAGAGACAGATGAGACCAAACACATCCACGCTTTCAGAAAGTTTGAGAAAGGCTATTCTATCACCTTCCTTTACTGTTATCTTCTTTCTTTTCATCTCCCAATTTCATTCTGTCTTCTTATCTTCACAGCATTTCTATTCCATTAAGTCTATTGTTTTCAATCTTCTTTTTATTCCTTTTTTTCTTTACTTATGCCTCTCTTTCTCTTATCATCTCTGGTTTTATAATAGTCACAGCTGAGAAATGTCACATAACCAATATCTTCACTCCATTCATCTGTGTAACTCCTTTTCTATAGGGACCATTCTTGGATCACCAAAGCATCATGCTTGTGTAGTTATAAAATAAAGTACAAAAAAAAAATTATGGGTGAACTTTTATTTTTTGTCACAGCTCTTGGAATTCAGCTCCAGGTTGTGCAGGATGGTATTCATCAGTGGCTGCAAATTCTTCAATCCCTGTGTCTACACCCTGCCTCCCTGCTCTCTCCTACTTTTGCTGGTTCTTTGCCCCTCTCTTTCACCTCCTTTTTATGATTTTCCCCTGCAGATCAACATCTCCATTATTCAGATCTTTCTCTCTTCTGCTGCCTTCTACTTCCTGTTTAAAATTTCAACCTCTTCCCAGTTTCTCTGCATCCTTGTCCTGTTCTAGTCCTGCAAG
Source organism: Myiotriccus ornatus (assembly GCA_036023395.1). NCBI lineage: Eukaryota > Metazoa > Chordata > Aves > Passeriformes > Tyrannidae > Myiotriccus > Myiotriccus ornatus. The sequence continues at coordinate 60,505,559 of JAYRBT010000042.1, read as the reverse complement.
TTTCCTTGCTGCTTCCCTCTCGTGCATGACCTGGGCACTGCTGAAGGGGGATCTGTGCTCTCCAGTCTGTGTTCACCTCAGCATAAAGCAACACTCAAGACCAGACAGGTGCACTCAGGAGGGCTGGAACCTGGGCAAAGGGGCTCAACTTCTGTTGTCTTTCTTCCCTCTTTGCAGAGCTTCCCCTCTTGAGTGAGGGGAGTGAGGGCAAAGCCAGAGTTCAAAACAGCCCTGGGTCTTGCAGAGTCTCTCCAAGGCTCTGCCACAGAGCTCGGTTCTCCCTTGTGAAAGACATAGATGATGCTGAAGGGAAAGTCATGCTCTGCCCTTGCAGACCCAGGTAGGAACATTTCACTGCAGACAGGCTCTCTGAGCTCTTAACATGTTTTGATTGTATCTGTGTACAGAGAGATTTTTCAAAGACTGTAGCCAAAAGAGGAGGAAATTTCCTGGGAGCTGTAAGATGCATATCACTGCCATATGCGTAAGAGAGCAAGGGAAGAAAAAGGGAAGCAGCTCTGCTGAATTTCAAGTGTCATCTTCAAAAGACCTCACTAAGAAATGGTTGTTAGGGCATATTTCAAATGGGCAAACCAAGTATACTTTCTTCGTCTTGTTCTCTGAAGTAGCCAGGCTATCTTTTTCCCTGTTTTCCAAAAATATTCACCTTTTCTCCCCACTTGTCTGGGATTAGCTGAGATTTAGAAAAAGGTGCATGTGGGGATGGTGGTATATCTGACTACCACTGCACCTCCATGCACTTTATAAGATAAAGTTTGGCCAGTTAGCAGCATTCTTCAAAGACTGTAGATGAAACACTACATGATTAAAGATACCTTCCTACCAACAACGCCTGAAGGCAAAGTGATCAATTTTGTCAAAAGTGACACCAGGGAATTTCCTGACTGACCTTCAGTCATCAAAAAGACCTCAGGAATTGTCCATGGTAGGAACTCAGACTGCTGCAAAACAAGATTGTTTGAACCATAACCAAAGAAGTAGGGAAACTCATACTACTCTCATCTCAGTGACTAATTTTTATGTGATGTGATGTGATGCATTTCCTTACTGCTGAATGATGAGGTTGCCTTCATGCAACCGTGCTTAGAAAAAGAGAGACTTATCAATTGCACAATGCATTGAACAGGAACATGGAGAATTAAAATTCTGTGCAATCTCTGTGCAATCTCTGTGCAAAGTACCAGGAAAGGTTTAAAAAAAGAGCTATCACTCTGGAATGGAAATAGGGAACAGCACTCCACAACTCCCCTACCCCTGTACACAGGCATTTTTCCCTCAGAAGTGTGATTTCTCCATGTGGTAGGAGTAGGAGTATTTTCAGTCATGAAGGAACATGGAAAGTTAAATGTTCTTAAAACAGAATACAAGATAAACTGACTTGTATGTAGCTTCCACCTCTAAACTGACTGTGTCCTCCCATTTGGTAATTCAGGATCTTCAGTACCAATCACATTTCTCTGATGCTGATGGGAGAATATGGAAAAGATTGAGGATGGGAATGATGGTGGTGTTCACGTTCACTTTCCTCCCAGAAAAACTGTCTTTGAAATGGAGCTATTAATGCTCATTGAGACATTTGAGATGCAGCAAACATAAAAAAAAAAAAATTATTTTAGTTCAGCAAATGTTTTTAGTCCATGGTTAGATCTGTCTGTTAGTAAATAAAGTACTGTAGCTCGATGAGAGCACTTATGTGATCTGAATTTAGCTTTCACCTGAGCAAATGGAGTTAGAATCAGTTACAAAAATATTGTCTGCACAAAACCACTATCAATTTTCCACAGAAAATATGATGATTGTATCAACGTGGAAAGCCAGTGTTCCAAAGCTATTACAGAAAAATGCTTACAAATGTGTTTTGGGTATGAAAAATATGTTAATTAGGTAAATTCAGAAGGTTTTACTTTGATTTTGAAATTTCATTTTTTTACTAAAGTAATTTTTAAATGCAGGTTTTAAATGTTTTATTTCAGGTATGTAAATATTTCATAAGCAATGAAATATTTTTAGGTTTTTTAGTAGCACTTCTAATTAGCTTTGTCAGAAGTGCATTTTGGTAAATTTTTAATCAGCTCCTAATAAAATTAACAAGAAATTTTTATTCTCTCCCACTAATAGTACATTAGCTTCAGGAAATAATTTAATTATAAGGCCTCTTAAGTAAAATGTGAAATAAATGTAGATTATAGTTATAACCTATCTGTGCTACAGGCTCAGGGACATACATCTAGTGTGGAGAGCTATGGAAAAGAATCTTTGTATCCTCAGCAGAAAGCTATGTAGCAATATCTGTGTGACCTCAGAAACTGTTGTATTTACAACAAACAGGAAAAAAAAATTCATAACCCAAAAACTTTTCCGTAAATTTGATGAAATTACCTGATTTTCAGCCACAGGCAATCAAACCTATTCTGATCATTATCACTATTTCCAGAGCTCCATCTTATTTTGAAATATGATATTAAGAGACAGGGCCATGCTCAGAAAGGGTTCTTGTCAGGGAAACTGATGCTGAGTGATCCATCTCAAGCCTTCAGCCCACAGCTGGTCCCTCCAAAGGTGAAACCCCTCTTGCTCTGTGTCCCTGTGGGTACCAGGCACATCTGCATCGCCAGCAGTGTGGTCAGGGAGGAGGCTCACACCTCATCAGCTTGTTACTTTGCTCACAGGGCTCCTGACCATTCCTTTGAAGCCAAACAACTGCACATTTTGGACATATCCCTCCTGCCAAGACTGCTATCAACAGTCTCCTTTTGCCCTTTAAAAAACAGGGGGACTACCTACCAAGACCATTGCCTGAGATGGCCAAAGATTTAAGAATTATAAAAACACAGCTGTTTTGCTTAACAGCAGGAGCAACAGGCCTCCACAATCTCATAGCATTGTCCTCTCTGATCAGAATGAGTTGATAAACACAGAGAAAATTTCAAAAGGGATTACCTCAGGGTGGTGAAGGAGACACGAACAAGAGTAGGAGAATTTGTTTTTCCTGATGTGATAGTTATTATAAATGGAATCTGTGTAGAGAGGGGATGATCTTTGCAAAATGTTGAAAAAACAGAAAGTGGCATGATTTTGATTTCTTCAATTTTAACAGCATTTTTCTCTTCATTTGTTTTATATTCTTGTGATTACCAGACCCACTTGCAGCTGAGTCATTTTAATGAGGTTTTGAATTACTGTTTTCTACACTTCTGTCTCCACCTAAGTCACTAAATTAGAGCAGCACATTCTCACTGATGTGAATGGAAGAGGAAAAAAGAGAGATATGGATAAGTAGGGAGAATTGCTGTTATACCAAAACCCCAAAAAAATATGATAACATTGCTTAGTGCCAAGTGTGAAACAGTTCACACATATTTTCAACATCTAACGAGAAAACTGTCTTCACAGGAGCATGGCATTTCTTCACTGTATGTCTTACCAGGACTGGGTAGCATGGATTTCTTGGTTCAGAAAGAAATGAATATGTGTAGCAAATGAATGGTTGAGGGCTGTGATGATTCCAATTGTAAGCAGAGATCTTCTGCTATGTCTGTTCTGGCACAGATTTTTGGGCAGGGAGTTATTGCTGTAGTGAAGAAACTGTGTCCTATTCTGCAGCCCACAAGTTCTGCTGTCTAGCGGGTCAGGGAAGGTAAAGCTGCCTCTTTGTGTTACCTGTTCAATGTTTCCCTGGGGTGCATTCTCAGTGGAGCATCTTGTTATATTCCCTAAATCACAGTGGGCATTTGAACATTATCCACCTCTGCACTGCACCGAGAGAGGACTTGCTGACTTCCTACACATGAACATCCCCAAATGTATCTACATGAGACATAAACCAGGTCATAACCAGGGCACAAGCTCATGCTACAGCGAGCAGGATCTTGTTCCTCAAAAGAAGGCACTGCCCCTCACTTTCGATGGTGTGCCCTTCATGATAGGGAAAGAAAAATTACTTTATAACCCACCCTTCAACGAGCTTGTGCCCCATGTCTGAAACTGGACTGATTGTACTACTTTCAGAAGTCATATATTTTTATGATTTTTTTAATAATGCAGTCTTCTAAAAAATTTGCCTCCGCTTTGGTCTTTTGGCCTATGCAGGGAAATCTAAAATCCAAATGTGATATGTTGTGTGGTCATAACAGTGTAATAAATGACATCTTAGAAAATGGAAATGATGGTTAGATAGCTCTTTACCATGAAGAGTAATTTTACTTCCACTCAGATGGTTCTCCTAATTTTATGCAAAGCCAGATTTGTCTAATACAAATTAGCCATTTAAATGAACTGACTCTTGAAACGTTATAATTATGCTGAAAACAAAATTTCCATGGACAGCGGGACTTGTTTTCTAGTTTGAACTAAATATTTTCTGATTCAGTCCCATATAAATAAATCATAGACATATCTGTGTCTCAAAACTAATGTTTGCTGGAAGTACCTCTAGAAACCCAGAGTGATGGCAATATAAAGAATAGATGAAATGGTTCAGATTCCATTTAAATTGCAGGCTGGAAATGTGATTCTAAACCACAAATACATATGGATCTGTCTGCCTTGGTGTGTTTTAGACAAATATACTTTATTTTGATTCAGAGCAACAATACCATTTAGTTGGCATTTAGATTTATGATCAAGAATATTGTAGTGGAGTACATTTATTTTACCCCATGTCTACTTTCTTATTAAGCATCTCTCTACACCACTAGAATTAGAATCAATTCACTGATTTTGTTTTATTTGTTTTGTTTTGTTCGGTGCTTTGCTTGCTCATATCTAGTGTCTGGAAAACAGAGCAAGAGTGAATAATTACTGGACTCTCCCATCCAGGGCTGAGACCTACTGCTGTGCACATTTCTCAGTCTGAAGTACTAATCCTCTTGGGGTTTTGTGATTCACAGGCAGGAGCTCCACCACATAAATCCCCCATGTGCATTCCGTGTCAACTGGCAAGAGCTGTGCTCAGCTTTTCACAAAAGGACCTCTATTTTTGTTGGGTACAGTGAAGGGTAAATTGAAATACAGATGTAAAACACCATCCTGGCAGGCCCTCTGCCTCGGGTGCTTTTAGTAGTTATGCAGCAGTGTGCTATGTTTTGGATTTAACAGTCCTCCATATAAGTTTACTGACTCCTGAGATAACTATATTTTCATTCTATTCTGAAGAATACTGGTTTGGTTATGTGTAGATTTCTAATACCTCTCACATGACTTCAGTACAAGACTATTCCCAAACACTGAGATTTTCCATGGCAAAGAAATTAGACTTGCCAAGTGTCATCACATTGCATGTGGAACACACTCTGGTGAGAGACCCATAATTCCTATGTTCAGTTGCAGAGAGGTGTTTTTAAGCAATAAATATTTGCGTTCAAAATTTAGTATGAAAAATATTGGATAAGGAATTTTTGGTAAAATATAAATGAGGTTATTACATGCGGTTGCTACCAGCTGCAAAAATATTTGTCTAATATGACACTTCCCTCTGTGGGAGACTCTGTTAGAAGTTATCTACAACAAAGTGATGTTATGCTGCAATACCCATGTCTACAAAGCTTGAATATGTCCCCTGCTGAGGCTACAAGTTTTACTTTACCTTTGTTAGAACATGACAGGTTGGAGCATGGCTGGTCAGCTGCCAGGGGTGTTTTACAAACCAGGTTAAAAATTCCTGTGGTCCCATGGCTGCCTCAGGCCTCAGCTGCTTTGCAGAGAAACTCAGTCCTTTATTCTGCTCCAGTGAAAAAAATAATCACTTCTAAGCTGGCTATTTTTCCAGTTTGAAAGAGAACAAAAGTTTCCTAATTTTTGAGTCAACTGCCCTTGTCCTTATGGGGGACTTCAGCTTGCCAGAAATTAGCTGGGAGCATCACATAGGAGTTACAACCCGGGCCAGAAGATTCCTAAAAATCTGGATGACAACTTTAGGGAACAGGTCCTAAGGGAGTTGACTGAGAAAGATGCCTTCCTTGATTTGCTGCTTGTCAACAGAGTGAATCTTGTGAACAAAATGGTCTTGGCCACATAGACCATGAGGTACTTGAGTTTAAAATCTCTGTTGACAGGAAAAAAAGTGTCAGCAAAACCTCAGCTCTGGACATGAGGAGATCAGGATGCAGGCTGCTTAGGGAATTAGTAAGGAAGGTCCCTTGGGAAACTTTTTGTAGGTGCTGGGATCCATCAGTGCTGAAGTTGTGTCATGGGAGGTTGAGGTTGGATATTAGAAAAGGGTTTTTCATCCAGAGGGGGGTTGGGCACTGGAACAGGCTCCCCAGGGAAGTGGTCACAGCACCAAACCTGATACAGTTGAAGAAACATTTGGACAATATCCTCAGGCCCATGGTATGACTCTTGGGGATGGTCCTGTGCTGTGATTCTGATTCTGCGGTTAATTTGTATTGCAGTGGGAGGAATCTGTCCTTTGCGTCCTGTTTCAAACCATTTATCTCATCACTTTGTGGAAGGGTTTGCCTTCCTTTCCCACAGATATGTGTAATTAAGATCTAAGGCACTGTAAGATTAAGTGGCAGTATGTATATTTTTTATTACTATTTTTTATACACACACATAAGGAAGTACCAAACCAACAGTAATTATAATAGGTTCTATTCCCCTAGCAGCCAAATTACAACACTAGCCCCACTTGCTTTATACCTATATCTATCTATATCTGTTTCTCCAACCTAGCTGATTCTGTGATTCTGTGATCTATCTATATCTATATAATCTATATCTATCTATATCTATATCTAAATCTTTTATATATAGACATTTCAGTGTATTTATATATGTACATACAGCGAGTGATGGTCTATGCCCTGATGATATAAAGCACGCAGTGAGATTCTGGGAGGCATGTGTCAGTAAGAGGATAAAAATCATCATTTCTGCTTTTCAGCCTAATTGGCCTCGGCTCAGGAGAAGATGTGTATGGGTTCTCAAGCCTATCTCGATGCATGAAGACACACAAATGTATCCCTAGATTTTAAGGAGCTGATTAAGCCTTACTGAAAACGTTATTCATGCTTGCTTAGATTATTAAATAGTTTTATAAATTTAGTTCTGAATCGCTGGCCACAGCCATCTGTGAATTTGGGTTCAGACAAGGTACAGGTTATGCATGTAGCACTCCAGCCATTCTTCCTCTCTATCCCGGTCTTTCCCATGACATTAAATATGGGAATGGTCAATAATTGCCCAGCGCTTGTTTATTTTGCTGTGTGCATGACTGCACCCCTTGATGTAAGTATTGAATTTACATTTTTCACACAGTTAGGGGCTGTCTGCTGAGCCAGTTCTTAGGTTTGCTACAATACATTTGTGTTAGCATTTCATTACCAGCTGACAATTAGCACCTTTCCCTTTACATGGTAGCAATATATAGCTGGATGCTATTACAGAATTTCTTCAAGTGTGAAAAAAATAGTTAATAGTTAATAGTCTTTTCCTTCATCAGTTGCCTGTTTGGACTGTTGGAGCTCTGATCTGAGGGCACAATAAGCTTTAATGGTCCTAGTCAGTCTCACATGGGATCTCTCCCCATACTCTGTTTGTGGGTCCACGGGCTCTGCGTAAGCTCATCCCTAGTCCTTTAGCCCCTGCCCAAGTCGTGCTGGGGACAATCCTGGTCTCTGGTGCAGCCACGTCTGTTTCTGACCATTGACTCCCTTGAGCCAAGTCCCAGTGTGCAAACTGACTTCCTGGGTTAGTCTTGAATCTACCTCATCCCCAAGCACTCTCCTGGTAGTCTGTGCTCTTGGTTGGACCCAGCAACCACCTGGGCCTGCCCAGAGCACACAGCATTGCAAACTGATTACCATAAGTCACCTACCACAAGCAAAAATGTGGCTCATTTACCCAGAATGGACAAGATGTGGGGGAAAGAGAATTTCAGGGAACACAACCAGGGGACTAAGCAGAAAAAATCATCAGTGCCAGTTCTCCCAGCATGCCCGCATGCTCCCGCCTTCTGTCATGCTGGCAGGGATGATCTGTCTGCTATAATTCCTTTGGAAAAAATCGTAATACCAATTTGGTTCTCACTTTCTATGTCTATTCTGAGTATCAAGGTTAGCTTTAGCACAAAAGTAGTCTGCCTGTACTGGAGACTATTTTAAAGTTTTCTTTTCTTTTATGACTACTTAAATTTCAAAGTTTCCCCTCATCTTCAGATAGGAACACAAACACATGCTCTACTCGCTGCAGTATGGTGCTATACCTTTCATTTTGCTCACTGTGTTGTTAATGAGGAAAGACATTAGCAGTCAACACTGACTCTTATTATCCTTCAGCTAAGACCTCATCCTGTGAAATGCTGAGAGTCCTGGATGTCAGCGGCTCCAGAGAGAATCAATCACCAGTGATAACTACTCATAGTGCTTGAGAAGTATTAGTCCCTGCTAGATCAGGCTCCTGGAGAATATCCTGTTCTTCAGCAGATAGAAAAGAACAAGGAGGCTATTACAGATGGTGGAAAGAAAATCTGTGAAAGGCATCTGCAAATGGTCTTTGAAAACAAGCTTTTCTAGTTAATTACACATATGCACTGTTTCAGCTGTATATTTCAATTTTTCCCTTGGCTATACACAAATTCTAAAAATAACAGCTGACTGTTCTGCAGCTATTTGGGGGAAATTAAGCTTATAAATCCTAAACAGATGCACATTATTTTGATAGGTAGGGCCTTCATCTTCCAAATAGCTCTGTTTTCCTAATTAATTTTATCTTCTCTGGATTTTTAAAAAAAGTCATGAAAGGAAGGTTTCATAGAAGTAGCTAAGTCTGACCTGAGCATAGGCAGACACCAAGCAAGATTTCTACCTATCACCCTTGATGTCATTACAAACTTTTTTCACTCTCACCTGTGTTATTACTGCACTGGCTTCTAGAGCTACTCATACAATGAAAGTTCCCCAAGAGATGCATATTAAGCCAGGCACATTTAAATTAATAAACAGGTGGAACTAGCAAGGCTGAATAGTCCCTACATGGATTTAAAAGTGTTTCTATCTTCAGCTTGCACTGTACAAAGGCTGAAGACAGTGTCTTTTCCCTATTCCGTAGTCAGCACTGGGGTCATCCCCTTTGTGGGAGAGTTTATGCTGGAAAGTCTCACCTTTCACAAAAGTAAAGCTCCTGGACTTCTTGTGTACAGAACTGGACCCTGCAGGCCCCATAGAGCTCACTTAACATTGCTTAGTGACAGTGAGTAGAATAAATATCTTCTGTCAGATTGAAGTTAAAGAAATTCTGGCCGTACTTACTCTGGAAGTAAATTTAGACTGGTCCGTTCAAGCAGGACTTTTGTGATTCTCCAAGAGTGCAAGACAATGCAAAAGATCTAGGTTATTAAGAAAAAAAAAAGCAAAAGCAAAGCAATGAAATGCTTCTGCTATCCCAGAAACATACTAAATAGCATTGCAAACAGCCATATCCTTTCAATCTGCTAAGTGCTTTATGTACTGTGTATTCCCCAAGCAATATTATAAGGGTATAAAAATGTTTTCTAAAGTTATGTCAACAAGCAATATAGTTTTAGAGGGCACTACACAGCCCAAGAGGGGGAAAGAAATTAGAGTTCCTTATTTTAAAATTAAAGGTAATCAGATCAACAGATATGAAACCTATCTGCTTGCAGTTTTCGTTATATTGTTAGCACTTAACAGGAGGAAAAAGGAAGGAAGAGATAAGATTAATGCAGAGTATATTAGTGTTAGGGAAAATGGTGTGTGTGCTGAAGGAATGAAATCACTCTGTAGAAAAATATAAAACACTATTTGATATTCACATGAAAATATAATGCATTTCAAAGCAGTGCACAGGAGGGACATTTGTTAGGAAAACTGAGGTCTCAGGAAATTAAGATATTTCATTTCAAATCCAATACAGAGAATAAGTCAGTACATGAATTGGAGTACAGCAAAGATGTCAATCACATCGCACTGCAGTACAAAATGAAGTTAATGGGAGATGTTCTGAATTTGGTGGAACCAAACTTTGGTTCTCTGTACTTACCTACTTACATCAAAGCAAGTCAATGCTTAAGTCTTATTTCTGATATCTGAAAGTTAGAATGTATAAACAAAGTAAAGCAGTATCCTGTCTTACTTTAATGATCACAAGAAGGGCAGCATCATATCTTATTCACGAATTTCTATTAACCATATCCTGTCCTATCAAGTATATTTTGCCTTCCTTGATGATGCTGTGCATGGGTTGAATATTCAAAGCAGAACATCTGAGGTCCTCTTCTGAATTCATACTCAAACATATATGTGAAGGCTTATATTTAGCTCCTTAAATATCAGGATGGGAAGCTACTATTAAAGACTAACATTTACAAACTTTTTCCTACCCTAACAAGCTGATGTTTGAAGTTGTCTATTAAGCAGTGAATACTATTTATTAGAAAATACTCACTGATGAAAATAATCAGTATTTTCATCAGGTTTAGGGTAGTGTAATTTTCTAGCAGTCAAGGTGCTCTTAATCCCTCCTTTATTATACCATGGGTTACCACTGAAGCAGTTCATGAGTGATGCTATAGGATTAATGCTAAAAGCAGACTCTGGTAGTGTTGTGTTTGGCATTATGAGGACAAGCTGTACTCAGAGAGGACAAATCTGTCCTGCTGGGAATGCAGTAGCTCCATAGGATGGAGCGCCTGATAAATCGCCTGTCTGGATTTTTTGTCCCTTGGCCTCAGTACCGTGGGTGAACACAAACCACACTGGATGAGAGGACAGGATGTGTAGAACAAACAATCAAACCACCTACCCAGCAAAGTTACCACATGCTCAAGTCATCAAGCTTGGTATTTGGAGATGAATCAAAAACAATACACAGGAAAAGACTAAAACCACAGGACAGAGAGAAATGAAGCTTTTCAAAGTCTGTCCAGTATTTAGCATTCAACGAGTTGTTTGCTCGAAAACTCTGCCAAAGATATGCGAGCACTGAAGGGAGCAGAATGTTGTTCTTTCAAGAACAAATTCAGTATCTGATCTTGTGGCAAAAGTAGAAACGCACAAAGAATCCACTAATGGACTGTTTAGCCTGGCATTTTTCAACTGTTCAGGGGTGACAGTATCACTGAAAACTGAATGTATAAGTACAAAAATGGGGAGAGTACAGTACAAAAGTGCAATAAAAAGTGTTTCACAGAAAGGCAGTGAAAGTATGATACACAGGAAGAGCTAGTCTGGCTATGGAGGGAGATGAACACTCATTAAAGAACTGTGTATTAACATATGTGAGCATTCCTGAAACAACCCAGTGAAGCTATGGAGTGAAGCAGCAGAACTATATGAATATTTAAATGTTTGGTGAAAGCTGAATATCTAATTCCTTTTGCCATCAGTGAAGCTTCACAATTCTTTTGAGAAAAATATAAAAGGTGACTGTGAGACACTGGATTATTATATTAATTATTATCTTGGACCAACTCAAGTGTGTGTGGGGTGGGGAATGGGTGCCAAACCCTCCATTTTCTATACTCCTGTAGCTGGACCTTCACTGAATCTAGGAATGGTATCTATATTTCCTCTTTTTCTCTCTCTTTCTTTACTTCTTCTTTTAATCTCCCTTCCTAATATTTTGGGTAACAGGACTAAATGGGTTGGATTTTGCTAGGTTGTATGTGTTAGCATACACTAAGTCAACGCTTTGTGGAGTGCTTTATTTTGGTTGTATGTTACCCTTTAAACTTTTGTCAAGTTCTCTTATTTCCTAAAGTTTATAAGTAAAGGCATCCTCTGAGAAAATGTGTGCAGCTTTTCTCCTATGCACTCTCTCTTTGGGTGTTAAAAGAACCAAGGCCTCTTTTAAAAATTCAGCGGGCAAATTTTTGGAGCCTTGTGTATTTTTAAAGTAAAACTCCCTTGTTGAGCTCATAGCTTTGAGACTCAGGGTCCTACAGTAACTCTGTTACGCAGCAGCTAACATAGGTAAGGCAGGTGGCATGGCACTGACAGTGGGGACAACTTTATGTGAGCTTTACAGCATAGATTTCTCCCGTGGTGAATTAGACATGGAAGCTACAGGACCAAGAAATACTACTCTGAAAGAGGTGGTGGACTTTTCTTCAAGGCAAGTAATTAGAAAAATTGAATTATAGAATGACTTGGGTTAGAAGAGACCTTAATGAACATCTTCTACCAACCCACCTGCCATGGGCAGGGACACCTTTCACTAGACCAGGCTGTGCAGAGCCCCGTTCAACCAGATCTTGAAGACTGCCAGGGATAAGACATCCACAGCTTCTCTGGGCAACCTATTCCACTGCCTCACTACCATCAAATTAAAGGATTTTTTTTTTCCCTTCAATTTAATCTCAGCCTGCTCTGTTTCAGTTTGAAGCCATTTCTCCTTGTCCTGTCACTACACTCTATCCATCTTTCTTTTAGGTTCCCTTCAGGTACTGCTTGAAGTGCAAAAGATCATTAAAAAACCCCCCCACATATAGAGGCAGTGCCAAGTTCATAAAGTTATCAGGAACTTCATCAGCTGGGAGTGTGGGGGAAGAAGAGGGGCAGGTAAACTTAAAGTCCCATCCCTGAAGAGTAGCTGAAGCAAAAAGGAGCATTTGTAAAAAGACTCCTCAATAATATAGAATGAG
>JAYRBT010000042.1:60477700-60492834 GCA_036023395.1 Myiotriccus ornatus | reverse complement strand
CACAGCTCAGATCCACCCTTCCTCATCACTTTTGCAGCCTCTCTGTTCTTTCAGGATTGCTGGCTTTTTCATCATGCTGCATTTAGCTCTTTTTCCACCTCCACGTGCTAACTTTTGAACTTGTTTTGAATAGCAAAACTTTCTCAAGTGAACAGGCTCCTATTGCCAGTATACACTAGCTCTACTCCACACCAGCAGGTTGTTCTTTTTTCACTGGAGCCATTCTACATCTTTATTCCTTCAGAGGAGTTGCAGAAAGGTTGCTTGATGGAGCTGGAAGAAAATTGTGTATTTGCTTTTTTCCCTCCGAACTGTTCTTTCTTTCAAGTTGCTTCTTTTCCACTAGGTGCCACTGAAGGCTAGGGGAGCAAATAAACCTCATGAAGAGCATCTGCCTTGCCTGAAATCAAGAGCTCCTGGGTTTCCCAGTGACTTGGGAGTGGAGTTTGTAAGGTGACTTAAAGCTTATGGAACTTGAATTCCTATTTATAACCTGCAGTGTTGAAGGTTGTACCTTTCTGTGCTAATCCCTGGAAGACACAGTCTTTGGAAGCACATAATAAATACGTCAAAAATCCATATGGGAATTTGACAGTGGCATCATTGTGACCATCCCTTTGTGTGGTTGTGGAGACTGCTGCTCAGGCTCTGACCATTTAAGCATGACTCATAATTGCCTGTAGATGGCTTACAGGAGATGTCTTAGGGTCATGGAGCACTAGAAGGGATAAAAGTACCTCCGGCTCTTCCTTGTCCTGATCCATCACTGGCTATAAGAGTCATGCCTGAAACATTTTAAATTATCAGCAGTTTTGTCTTGCACTGCAGAACAGAAAGTGACTGTGATGTGACCATTTGCTGGAAATTTTGATATCAATGCATAATCTTTTAGGGCATCACTGATGATGAAGAGAAAGTTCATGTAGTTTTACATGATGAGTGAAACTCAAGTGTTATAAGAAATCTATTTTTAAATGATAGCAGTATAAAAACACTGAAATTGATCCAGATTTCATTCAAAAGAGCATGTTTTTCAGGTTTGACAGCTATAGAAAGGCCTAACAAACTTTTGTTTCAAATTCCCTCACTCTTCTTAAAGAAACTTCTATCATGTTCAGAGTACTCAAAACCAAGTTTTATAGCAATCTGAAGTTATGCAGTAAGAGGGGCAAACCTCTAAAAGAGGTCTGTAAAACCAGTATATAATCTAAAGTTTGCAGTAGCATACTTATTAAGAAATTCCCTCCAAAAAGAAAACCACTTTTCTTGTAAATGTGACGAGACTAAAGGAAGTTATCTGTGTTTTCTCACTTGCCTCATTTACGCTGTTTATGGCTCACTGTGGGTCAGTAGATACACTCAGAGGTAACAAGCAGAATGGACCAAAGAAGTAAAAGAATTCAGCAACATCCTTCCCCACCTTCCCATCATCCTCTAGTTACAAATTGACCAGCCAAGCTCAATCACCTGTTTCAAATCCTCTGTGGAAGTGGAGTCTAGGTAAAAAGGCATTCGCAACAATCTGTCCAAAATGGCTCTGTCCACTTTGTTTGAGATCAAACTGCCTGAGGAAAGCCTGGAAATGGAAGTGCAATTACTCTTCTGAGGACCTAAGGTCTCTGGTGTGTTTAACTTCTATAGAGGTGTTATTGTTCTCTAAGGAGAAGTCATGCAACATTCATAGAGGTAATGCCACAAATATGACTTCACTGGCAATTCTGAAATTTTAAGGAAAGGCTAAAAGGGAGAAGAAAGGATGGTTCCGAGGGTACAGTGCTGGAGAAGGGATTATGGTACTTAGTTTTCATTCTTGCCCTGTTGAATTGCCTTTGAGAAATCACTGCGCCTCTCTGTTCCTCAGATTCTCTCTGTATGATGTGGCTGCTCATAATTTTTTTTCTACCTTTATTCAGCATTTTGTGGCACACAGGTGAAAAGTGCTCTCTGGAAACTATGACATTCAGTGTTGTCACAGTCATTCTAATCTAAGGAGAAAGTCTAAGATTTGCTAAAGAAGTTTATGTATCTAAGAACTTGCTCATTTTATTCCTTATTTAATCCGTCAGCTACCTGAAAATGTTGACTTTCTCATGATAATTAAAAACCCCAACCAACAAAAAATAAAGGAAGTGCAATACTTTTAACACTAGATTCTTTTGTATGTTCACTGCACAACACCACAAATTATTTTCCCTTTCCTCTCACCAAATTCCTGAGTAATTCCTGTTCAGGGGCTCTTCCTTACAGCTGCCTCATTTTCCCATGTCCCTTAATGTATTACCACCATTTTCAGGGAAGTTAATGTGTTCACTGAACAGAGTGCCAAGTGCTATATCCTGTCTGCTTGCTGAATGCTGTCTCTGTTGATAGGTGGGTTCTCAGTTGTGTAAAAGTCGTAGTGGGACAAACAGGAGACAAAGTTTCTCATCTGTGGTACCTCAGCTCCTGCAATGCTTCCTGCACGAAGCAGTTCTTCCTACATACCCTTATTTAATGTGCTGTTACTTCACATTTGAAGATGAAAAAATTTGCACAAGGCAACAGTGATGGACTGTATCATTTGTGATAGAGCTGTGTTTGGATGAAACAGGGATGTATAGATTTATTTTGCCTGACACTGTACTCGACAGCTTGCCCTCTCGGTCTCTGTGAGCTGTCAGCTCTTCCCATCCATCAACCTGAACAGCATTGTGTTCCAGCAGTGTTATTATCTGTCTTATCTTCCTTTCTGTTGCACCTGGCAGGGGAATGATGCTTTTTGATGGATTTTCATTTACCTTTATTGTTTTCCTTCCCATCCCTTTTAAATAAATATCCTATTGAGTGCAAACTTGGAAGGATTTCAGAGCAAATTTCACTAAGAGGGATAAACAGAATTCTTTAATATTTATTCTCTTCAAACATTAGTGGGTTTGTGCTTTGTATCAGTGTCATTGTGTTGATGCAGTGACAAATGCATAGTGTGGAGCAAATTTAGAGTAACTTGGTTAGTCCATACTGAGCTTTCTTGCAGACAGTATTCTGCTACAATTAGAAGGAGCTGTGCAGAATGAAGTTCAGAAACTCCGTGTAGCCATAAAGAGTTTCTAGAGACTTGCAAGTGTGTGGAGGAAAAGTTGTCACCTATGCTGTCAGTACCAAAATAGACTTGTTTTCTACTCTGGTAGCAGTGGGATCCTTTCCCTGTGTCTCTCCTCTGAACAGGTTAGCGAGACCAGAGCAGTGGTCCCTGAATATATGGTAGGAGACTTTCCATACGCAGGAACTGAAGATAACAAAATTAGGCTCCTTTCAAACACCTCCTTGTAACCAGGGAACAGGCCACTGTCTGAGGCCAGGCTGCTCAGAGGCACTTGTCAGCAGAGATGATGTGCAGAATTTACACAGCTCAGGAGTCTGTGAGTGAATGCCCTGTTACAGATGTGACCCACAGGGAAAATGTTCTGGGCACTGCAGGGAGGCCGGGAAGTGCCTGTTGCTCAGCACACTGACGGCTTTGTGCTGTATTTGTTCTAATCCTACCCCAGGACCCACAGCCCTAACAGCAAGTTTGTAGACCTTGGGTGCTACAGCACCTTTGGCATGGCTGGGAATGGCTGCAGCCCAGAGCAGTCTCTTTTATGAATAAAAGTCCCTTTTGTTCATTGTTGGCTGGGTTTGGTGTCAGGACCCAAAGGGGTTTTTACTTTCTGTGGCATAGATTGTAAGAAGCAAGATTCCCCCAAGAGATCTCTACTTTTCTAACTTCAGCTTCCCCCTTGGCAAGAAGGAAGTGGGTATCATTTGTTTTCTCTATAAACACAAAATGAAGCACTTCTATAGCAGCTCAGGTTTCTGGGGATTTCTGCATCAGTTTTTTTCCCTTTTCATTTCTTTCCAAACAAACTAGAAGGACAGAGACAGAATGCAGCAGACATCATCAGTATTTTGTAAGGCCATTTGACACTGCTTCGGATCTTGCTTCCAGAGGGCTCCCTGCAGCAGCTCAGTGGCTTACAAGTAAAAGGGGGACATGGGCTCTTTTATCTATTCAGATCACTCAGAGCTACCACACATCCCTTTAATGTTTAATCAATGAACTCTATTGCTTTGTTATATATAAAGCAAAAAGCAAATATTGGAATTGATTAGGTGAAGCACTTAGCTGAAACTGAAAGCTGTCTACTGTGGACACTTGCCAAGTAATAAAGCTGATTTTCAGAAGACCAAACAAACTTTTTTTTTTTTTTTTTGTCTTTTTTTTTTTTCCCCTGTTAATTTCAAATTAATGTTTTTATCAGTATGTACAATTTCTCATCTTAGTGTCGTGGGTTTGTTCTGTGCCAATTTTCTCTCACTCCCACACAATTGCTATAAGTTGAGAGAAGGTTTATGCAGACAAAAGAGATCTGATGTGAGGAGAATAATATTAAGATTTATTACTAGCAAGATAAAAACTAAAGAAATATATATACAACAATTCTAACTAGGCAAAAGTGACATGTATTTACAGAAATACCCCTCCCCCTTTGTATCAGTTCAGGAGGAGAAGCTATCTCTTTTCCATTTCCAGAGCTACAGGTCTTTTAAATAACTTTGCAGCACTTGAAATTTTTTCTTCTATTATCTCTAGGATGACAGCTCCAATTTGTCACAGCTGGAACTCTCTCTCTCTCTCTTTCTCTCTCTCTCTCCCGTGTTGACCTCAGGGCTGGGCTTACCCTCCTCCTGGGTTAAGTCCAGAGGCTGGGGGTTACCCAGGCCCTGTGGGGTCCTCCATAGACTGCAAGGGGATATTTTCCTCACCATGGTCTTCAACCACAGTCACAGGGGATAATGGTTTTTGAGTCCACCCCTGTTTCCTGTGGGGTCCCTCCTCATGAGAGACAGTCCTTGATGGACCTCTCTATCGTGAGTCTACCTTCGGGCAACAGTTCTTCCATTCTCTGCTGTCCCTTAGGGTCGCAAATTCAGCTGAACCAGCAGGGATCCCCACTGGGATCAAAAGATCCTATCTGGGCCGACTTGTTCCAGCGTAGGTCTCTCTCTCCATGGGCCACAGGTCTCCAGCAGGACTCTGTTTCATTTTAGGCGTCCCACAGAGTCACATCTTCTTCATGCACTCCTCTGCTTCGGAGTGGGTTCCTCATGAGCTGCAGAGGGTCTCCACTCCCCAGCAGTCTTCTACAGGCGGCAGGGGTTTTTCATTTTCAGCCTTTTCCCTGCTGAAGGAAGAGAGAGAGAGAGGGGGGAGAAAGAGCCCCCCCCACTTCAAGCTTCTCTTCCCTCTCCTCCGGCTGCCAGCTTTGACCTTGGAGGCTGCGCTATCTCTGTCTGAAATTCCTTCTGCAACAGTTTTTTTCTCTAAAGTTTTTTCTCCACTGTGTTACAGGAGAGAAGGGAGCCTGCCCCCCACTCCCCGGGCCAGACTTGGCCTGGGGTGGGCCCAACAGGGCTGGCTGCTACACTGGCTCTCCCATTTTCTTCTGCGCCACAGGCTTCTCTTCCATTTTCTTAAATATGTAATTGGCAGAGGTGTTGCTAAAACTTTTGATTGGCTTTGCTCCGAAATCCACCTGGAAAAAGTATTTTCAGCCCCAGGGGGAGCTGGTCAACAAACCCACGACACTTACGAGAGTGTGAGAAGATGAGCAGAATAAACAAATGTAGATATAAAATTAAATATTGATTGCTGACATGACTGTGGAAGTTGCCTAAACCAAGTTCTTCATAATTCGCTTCTGATTACCTACTGGTCCTCCCAATCATATTTGCTTTAATAAGAACACAAGTTACTAATATATGGGTGGCATATTCATACTCACAAAGATCAGTCTTTATGTCTGTGTGAGAAAGTGAAAAGGGAAAAGTTTCCTTTGCTCCCTTTGTGTGAACTTTATGCTGATCACAGCCAGTGGGACAGATTCATCTTTCTTGCAAAGCCCCATCACTCTTCATCACCAGTCCTATGAATGCAGCACCTCAGAAGCAGCCCAAACAGCTGACTCAGTACCTCAATGAATAGAATGAGCACCAGACTATAGGAATATGTGCCTCATCACATTCAGAGCCCATAGGAAGGCAAAACTGGATTATGACATCAGAATTTCTTGTAGTCCTCCATCTGACATACATCAGCACAGTCATGTTCTCTTTATTTCTCAAATCCTCTGTCAGTGATGACCCTGCACATTCAGGCTCAAAAGTGGTCATTTTAGGACCAATTTTTATTTTTTCCCAGGTGGAAAGATAACAGAATCTGGAGAATTGGATCAGTGTAGACATGTAAGCAAGAGTTAATAGCATTAATCAGAAAGACAACAAACTCAATAATAATTCCTGCAAAAGCCTGTTGTTAAATCCCTTCAGCTAATTGCATGTTGTTAGTATAAAATGCTTGCCAACTTCAAGTTATGACTAATTCCAAGAGGTTCATTTTTGTTGCAACTGTGTTCAAATGAATTTATTTATTCAATAGTTTAAATGCTTCCGTTAAAGAATCTTAATTTTAACTGAAAGTGTTTTAACCTACTGCCTTCCCTTCCCTGTCCTAATTAAAAGAAGAGCCAGCATATAAAAACTATAAGGAAGCTAGTTATATTGAAAGTTGCTTTAGGTACAGTAATGACTTTGACATGGGCAGTGAAAAAAAAGCACGATGGACTCAGAAAGGTTTATGGTGGCAATTATGTATTTCTTGGAGTATTTAATCTGCTGTGGATTGCTGTAGAGCCAGCATTGCCTATATATGTACCCTAGAAAGGACAGCAAATGAAAACCACTGGCATGCAAGCAGTTAATAATGGAATATATTAGCAAAATTGGAGCTGTTTCAACCTGCTGGCTTCACATCAAACACTGTCAACAAAAAGATATTTGTTAAATAAAAAAGGAAATGAACAGTCAGTCAGAAATGACAGTTGCTTTGTGGGACCTTTTAATTTTCCAAGGCAAGGGAAAGTAGGTCATCTGCAGGCAAGTAGTGGGCTATAAAGAAATACACTTATTATTGATAGCCCAATATTAAAAGGAAGGTGGGCAGATCTTCAGAGAATAATTACCTTCTTTTTCTGGAAGGAGTAACACCTAAATATGACATTAAATTTTTTTTCATTATGCTTCTGAGGACAAACTTAAAAAAAAAAATCACTAGTAATTTGGGACTCTTATTTTCCCAATTGTTGAGCAAAAAGACAACAGAGCTTTGAAGGATGGAATTAAAATGGAGTACGTCTAAAACATTTCCATTTGGGCTCCTCAGAATTCTATAACCCCACACCACTGCCCTGTTTTGACAAATTGGTGTGAAGGAAAGTGCCCGCACTCTCAAAGAGTCTTGTTTCAGGTTGCCTACTGATTCAGAAGAACACTGTCCTGCCAGCTGCCTGCAGTACATACTGTGAAGTTTATGTCCTACACTGCCAGTAGCAAAATTTGGTTATCATCAAGTTTCATTTTGTTCCAAAGGAATGTGAAATCTGCATCTTAAAAAAGCAAGAAAAGAAAGAAACACACAAATAAATAAATAAATAAGAGATATTTTCAGCCTGTTTTGGTGCCAAGAGGCAGTACTTTTCCACATAGTGGCCATAAATATGTAAATTATTATTATTAGCTAAATTCATGCTTGTTTGTTTTCTTACAGACTTAAAACAAGATTTTCAAACCCAAAATTATCTCCGTGTTTTTTTTACTTTGTAGACATTCTCTAACAAATTGGCTAATTTATGCCATTAATATTTTCTCCATTTTAGGCTCACATGTATATCACAAATCAGCTGCAGTATAAAGGATGTGAAAGCCTCCTTCTTGAAGATGTGGACACATAGCTGCTGTAGTTTCTCTGTTAGTGTCCCTGACATAGAAAAAAAAAATGTTATAGCAAAACAACTACCCTTCTTTCAGTGCATGTCGTAGTCAGGATAATTGTTAAGAAATGTTGAGATGTGATATTACTGGGATGTGAGATTTTGTCTTTACACAGGTTCTTTCAGTCAGCATGAAAAGACTGATTCATGGCTTATTATAAGAAATTGTGTCCTGGCAACACCAAGAATCATGTCCAATCTGGAGCCTGAGGAATGCAAAACACAAGAAATGTACTCATGTTCACTTGTTAGCACATGCCCTGTACCCACAGATGCCTCCAGAGATTGCTGTGGTGTGAGAATGGTCTGTGAGAACCTGCTTGTTACTCACATCACCGAAGGAAAGATACAGGTTTAATATGCCCCCAGTCTTAGAAAACAGTGCACCATCTGTGAGTCTTGTGAAGGTCACAAAAAACCCCCAAGCTCTTGAGAGTCCTGCCTTAGGGTAATATGCCCAGTGAACCCACTCACATCACTTATATCATAACACCAATTTGAAGGTACAAAGGTTCAGGAAAGATAAGGCTGCAGGAGTGAAAATTGGTGACATGGCATTTCACAGAGTCATAGGATCATAGAATGGTTTGGGTTGGAGGGCACCTTTACAGACCATCTGATTCCAAGCCCCCGGCCATAGGCAGGAACACCTTTCACTAGACCGGGCTGCCCAGAGCTCCATCCAACCTGGCTTTGAACACCTCCAGGGATGTGGCATCTGCAGTTTCTCTGGGCAACTTGTTCCAGTGCCTCACCACCCGCACAGTAAAGAATTTTTTTCCTACTGCCTAATCTAAACCTGCCCACTTTCAGTTTAAATCCATTCCTCCTTTTCCTATCACTACATGCCCTGGCGAAAAGTCCTCCTCCAGCTTTCTTTTAACCCCACTTCAGGTGTTCCAAGGTCTCCCTGGAGCCTTCTCTTCCCCAGGCTGAACAACCCCACCTCTCAGCCTGTCTTAATAGAAGAAGAGCTCCAGCCCTCTGGTCATGTTCATCCTTTTCTTTTTCTTTCAGTAGTTAGTTTCTGAATTAATTTTTCTTCATGTTGATTAATTATTGAGTATGAAAAAGCAGTTAAAAGACTGATTTTCCCTCTTTATTCAACCTTTGTTTGATAACTCCCCACTGATAAGTGGTGAAACTGGCACGAACCTGAGGACTTTTGTGGATAATTGAAGATCAAGGGGAAGAAAGGTATGGAGCAATACTGTTTTTATTTTCCTGTTTTGCTTTTATGATTCTTATTTTTATCTGAGTCTTCTTATTTCAGTGCACATTTTTTGTAAACTTGGTGACATGGATTTACAAGTGAAGATTATTTTTCAGCTTGTATCTAACATCAAAAGATGTTCTGAGAAACCATATTAGAATTTTCAGCTTACGATTTGTTTATCACGTACTTATATATAAACACAGTTCTGAGCCCAAATCAGGGGCAGCCTAACATCTATTTGTGATTAATCTTGCTAATAATCCCCTACTCTCCAGTGAAAATTGCTTTTGGATTTCTCAGCATGATTTGACTTGTCACTACTGTTGCTGTCTCTTCCTTGATCACCAGAATGCAGAATATTGCAACTTTGGTTCTAGGAAAGAGCTCTTTCTGCGCTAAAGTCTTGTCAACCTGTCTGTCAGAGGATTTTCTGGATTTTCCTTACATGTTCAGGACATAAATGACTGTAGGGAAGAAAGAGAAGAATCCTTTGTGTCTTCCCAGACCAGGAACCTAATTCAGTTCCAGGCTATGTGCTGCCTGGCTATATTCCTAAGCAGCAAGAGAAAGTTTCTGATGTGACAGCGTCCTGACCTTTCCTCCCAGTGCTGGCTTCAGTATGCTGGAGAGGCAGTGGAAAGCAAGGAGGTTAACTTCAAGGCTTTTTTTTTTTTTTTTTTCTCTGAAATCCAGTTGAACTCTCTTAAATGATGTCCATACTCTTTACAGCAACAATGATTTCATAACCTGGATTGGCTCTTCAGGGACTTCTGACTGGTCAGAGCCTTGTGCCACATGGAAATACATTACTTGTCCTTTTTGATTAATTAGTTGTTCCTTTTACATCTGTGGAATGTGTTCTTTGGAGCCAGTGGTGGAGGCTGCTTTGCTTTTCAGACATTGCATTTAAATCAAAAGGAGGAGTGTGCCCAGGAAAACATTACTGACAGCAGTGGTCTTCCCTTTGCTAGTGAGGTTATTGGGAGTCCTTGGAAAAGCAGATGAGAATTCACAGAATTTGTAACAAAAAAAAGAAGGGGTAAGATTATTAATCAGATGTTAAAATTGACGTTATAGTACCAGAGTACGTACACATTTAGCAATATGTGTATATTCATTAATGTTTTGAAAATGTTTAGACTATTCCATGCAGCCATGGCAACAGTGACATATTGCTACTTATTTCTTTGGATTAAGATGATGCTTTTATGACAAATGTGTATCATGATCTTAAACTACCACCTACTGCAACACACAGAAACATAATACATAAATGAAAATTTGGTTTCATACCATGCCTTTAAAGTGCTTTTGAAAATCATATAAGTAGAGTATCTATATTTCCAGGATCCAGATTTTCAGAAAATGTGTAAGTGGGAATGGGTTTCTATAAAGCCAAATTGTTTTATAAGTTTATAAAATATATAGTATATAATATATGCTTGCAATGCACACTCTATTTTTTATCTGGACTTGTTTTCAACCATATGAAGTAGAAAGATACCTCTAAATTCTACTATTTTTATTGCTTTATTATTCACAGATAATTTAAAGGTTGGTACCTAACCAACAGGAACATGTCTGTCACATATTATTTTAAAGAACACCAATGATATTTATAACAGTCAGGGTTTTACCATAAATGAGGTTTTTATTGGTAGATGTTTTTTCTTTTTTTAATTTGTATTTTATTGGTAGATGTTTTTTCTTTTTTTTAATTTGTATTTCAACAAAGTGAAACCTGCATTCTGGTGGAACTTTGATTCTGTTATAGATTATTCTCTAAGGCAATTTAAATGAATGACAAGAAAATTATATTGTCAGTCCAAAGTTTGAAAAGTATCAACTCAAAATGGCACAAACTCCAGTTTTCCAGTAAATCATCAATTACAAGAAGATAATGGGGAAAAAGAAAAGAAAAGAGCTATATCTTGAGCTGACTGCTTGGACTATAAAATAGTAGTCCTATTAGCAGTATTTATCTTCATGACTCCTAAGCAGCCTAAATAAATAATAAAGAAAGAATTATTTACAGACTGCTCTTCGTCCTGAGACTGTCAGTAGCAGCCAAATTTGAGACATCATTATTGAAAATATCATTTGCATGTCTGAACTGGTTAAAGTTACGGAACTGAAAAGTACAGAAATCACCACCTTAGAAATGGTGTGAGAGGAATGAAATATGTGACCTGCCTGTGAACCTCACATGCTTCAATGTGCTTGGAAATCCACTGGAGGCTGATATGATTGGATTGATTGTGTTTGAAGAACTCTTGGGACCAGAAGGTTGAAGTTCACAAACTTGGAATGTACTTTTTTTGTTCAGCTGCAGCTTTTCCTTTAAATTGGAAGAGGAATTAGGAGCTAGGAGGTCAGTAAGCCTCACCTTAGTCCTTGGAGAAAACATTCTCTTGGAGTTCATTTTCAGGCATGTGAATGGCAGGAAAGTAATCAGGAGCACTCGACACAGCTTTGCTGAGGGCAGATCCTACTTGACCGAGCTGGTGAAATGACCCAGCTCTGAAGGTGAAGAGTCTGGTGGGTGCAATGATTCTCTGATGAGCACCTGCTCATTGTTATGGATCCAGATGGTACACCATCCTTCCCCCATGTTGTGACATTTCCAAGAAATCTGAATCCTAATTCTGAGAAATGAGTAGGTAAGTGCTTAACTTGTTCTCTTCAAAAATCTCCAGAGCCTTTCTTTATGTCCATCTAAGGTCACCAAAACCCAACAGTATCTGTGCCACTTACATCATAAATGCAATCACTGAAAAGCACAAGTGGTGTTGCTTCCTGAGATGCCTAAATACGACCACAGAATGTTGGAGTGCACATACAGCTTCTCTGGAAAATCCAGATCCTTCCAATTTTCAAAGCAAATCATCTGAGTCTGCAGACTGTATTGCTGGTTAAGCCTTGCTGGAATTTTTTTTTCTGGCTACTTTCCACAGCAGCTCTCTTGTTTTTTGAACATACCTTTTCTACTTCCTCCCTGGCCACTTTAAATGGACATTACCTAAAGCTGAGTAAACCAGATTTGGCTGGTAAATCTGTTCTAAGCAGCTTGCACTGACCACTAATGCACAGTTCACAGTATTCATTAGTCCTGGAATTAAGTTACTATATTTGTCATTACTCTGAATTTTTACCAGGAATCCTGGAGCCTCCCTCAGTTTTGACAAGATTAGGGAAACATGGACCCTAGTTTCTGACCATACATATGCATGCAGACTAGCCCTACTTTTTGCCTTTCTTTCTTGACAGTTTGGGCAGCTTGCATCTATTTAGAGATTAGAAAGCAAACTGGCTCTTCTGGGAGATCTGCCCATGAGGATTTGAAGAGGGGATCAGTGTAGTTTTCCAGCTGGTTGGCTGGCAACGCCTTGTGGGGAAACTGCTGTGCCCTTTGTACTCAAGACCTTCCCTACCTTGCTGCAGTCTGGGGAGGATCTGGAAATGGGTGCTGCAGTTTATACATAGCAATATGTTTCCTAAGTGTGAGGTCAGGATGCAATCAGGGTATGCAACCAAATTCGAGAAGGAAGGATTATTTCAGGGACCTCGAATATAGTGTCTTCTAGGGCTACAAGAGCGTGACACAATTTCTAGGGCTCTAAGAGCGTCAGGGCCTTTGTTCAGTTATCAAAAATAGTTACTATTCCCACTACTGTCAGTTTAGACCATTGATGTGCAAAGGCTTTTAATGAACCAGGTGGGAAGGGGTCGATCTGTGCCTGCTTGCACAGCTCTCCGTCTGGAATAGATCAGTTACTACAGGTTCATGCCTCAATCATTGAAGCCTGGGTCAGATGTCGTTTACTAAATAATCACTCCAGAGGCTAGAGGAGTGAGGGGGAAACATTTTTACCTGCTAGATATTTTTTCAAGATGTCTTACGTAGAAAGGTTTTCGGAAAGAGCAGAGATGGATAGGCAACTCTAGTTTTTATTTAAAAAACCAATGTAGCTGAAGATTAAAAAGGTTAGGGCAAAGTATTGAGCACTTGCTAGGCAGATTTATTCAGCAGTCAGGTTCTCTCATTTGGAGAGAGAGATTTCTGCTTTATTTCTGTCTGTTTAGTCAAAAACTTTAAAACTCAGTGCTGGCACCTAGTTCTGGAACAGTCCATCCCTTCTAAAGCCAAGCTAATTGTGCTTCAGGGGCAATTTTAGAAATCTCAGAAGTTTTTGATTTGAAAGGTATCAATAGTAACTTGAGCTAGTGTTAGGAAAAGAGAAAAATTATTGTGTGTGTTTGTTTTTGTTCCCCTGGGGGCAACGGATGGAGAAACGTCTTAAAGAAGACACGTAGACATTTCATTAGAAGAACAGAACATCTTCCTGCCCGAAGGATAACTGTGTCATGTGAAGGGTGCTCTGCTGTGATCATGGAACTCTTCTGTATATCGGTGTGGTCAGAGCTTGTATCTCTATATATCTGGTACGCCCGGAGGCATTTTTAACTTTGCGTTCATAATGCTCTGCTAAATTACTTCATTTCAAATGTGTTTTGGGGAAAAGCCCTGGTAGGAGAATTCTGCTTCTTGTAAGAAATTTGGTTTCTAGCTATGTGCAAAACCTGATGTATTTCATTGCCTACCTTTCCTATGAAGAGATCCCTTGAGAAAGGAAAACCCTTATATCTGATACAGCATTGCAATGTTTGCAACTGTGTGTTTTCAAATAGCTGTTTCTCTTAAGCCCCTGGCTTCTGTGAGATTGCTATTGCCTTTATCTAATGCTCTCAGATTGCTGATTGATAATTCATTTCCACATTTTCTTTTAAACTTGCAGTCCTTCGATTTCAGTTCTTTCAGTTTTACAAGAGGAGAATTCCAAACATGGAAATTTTCTCTCTTTCCCCAGGGTACACCAGTGAGGCATCAGATGTTTCTACTGAGTTTCAAGTTTGATTGCTCTATGATGCATGTTAAAGGCTCTAGTAAAAGCAAGCATGCAAAGAAATCTGAAGTTGTTTGAGTAGAGCTTTCTTCCATTAAGGCATTGAGATGGGTATAAAAACCCTTCACTTAGAGAAAAAAATTTCTTAGTATTTTCAATCTTTATCATATTTCAGGAAATATATTTCCATAAGCATTTTTTTTTTTTTCAGAGGTGTATATGGGGATATGTCCTGTTAAGTTCAATACACTATAGCTTAATGTCAGGGTCACCTGGTGGCACTTGACAGTCAATCCTACTGTTACAGCAAACTCTCAGCAGCCCACCAAGAGTCAACACCTCTTCAAAAAAATGGCCAACAGTTTTAAAAGAGGCAAAAGCAATTAAATACTCCTAGCATATGGATAAGTTTTATTATCTTTACAGTTAAGAACTTATTTGTTTTCATACCATATGTTTGGGGGTCAAAAGGGGAATTTGAAGTGACTGAGAGGCTGAAAAGATGCTGTCAATTTTACAAAGCGATCAGAGGCTTAGATGAAAGCGTTCTCTTGCTCATTGCAGCCTGTTCTCTTTGATTAAAATGATAAAGTGTACTGTCTTGAGCTGATAAAAATAAAAAGACATAACTGGAAGGATGTTTCAAACTGCTCTACCCCTGGCCACATCTGCCCCGAGGATGAGCAGCTGTCAAACTGTGTAATGTGCTGTTATGTTTGCTCATCTATACCTCAAATGAGCCTCTGTGTTGCAACCGGTTGTGCTGTCCATAGCAGCAACAAATCCTGTGCTATGGGTTCGTATTGTATGAAAAGGCTTTATTATTCCTCACTGGGGTAATGACTCTCTGCTTCTTCCTTTAATTATTTTTTAATTGTTGTTCTCTTACATATTTTTTTTTTTTTTACTCATAATGGGAATCAGTAGAAACGAAAACCTGTGTCCTTTATACACCTTCCACCTCAACATTCTGAGTTCTGAGTAGTGTGTCCCTAAATGGTTGTTTTTTGATAACCATCTTTGTCTTGATTGCTATCTGTAGCTATAAATTTCCCTTTGCTGTACCCTGGAGGGGTGTGCTGTTGCTCAGTATGAGTCTTAAGCTCTGTATCTTTTGTATGCTACCTTCCTGCCAGTGCTTCCTCTTTAAATGGCAGTGTCTGCCCG
>JAYRBT010000042.1:60443147-60469695 GCA_036023395.1 Myiotriccus ornatus | reverse complement strand
AAAGTTTCAGTGTCTTCAGCAACAAACCAAACTGTACTAACAAGTCAGTGATGAAGATCTGATAATCAGTGTCCCTGTGAGGACAAGCAGATTGTGACATTCTACTCATCTGAAGCCCAGTTTTCCTTCTGTCTGCTTTTGGTCCCACAAACTTAAGAATTCAAATTAAAAAAAAAACACACACACACACAAAAACATACTTTTAATACTGGAAAGCTGCTGAGAAATCCCTTTGGACTTGGTAGATACCATTTGTCTACATGTGCGAGTGGTTGTCTCTCATTTAATAAGTGACACTCATTTAACGAGCGGCACTCACTCAGTCAGGGCCGAGTCATTGCCAGTCCCAGCTTCTGGCAGGTAGTGACTGCCTGCAGAGGGAAATTTTGAAACTGAGGAACCAACTATTGCCCAGGCAGGTCTGGCTGTAGGTAGCTGTGGTTCATGAAACATAAGAATGTGGTTCATAAGAATCTTGCACCACAGGAGTTGCAGCAGGTAGACATTGAAACACCAACTAAAGTTTTTGAAGCCCACTCTTTTTCAAAGGGAATTTAAAACCTCACATCTATATTGATAAGTTCATCCATCATTCACAGAATATTTCTGGCACTTTTGACAAAGTATTTCCTTTAGATTTGTGAAGTGCACTTAAGAAAAATTAAAAACATCTCACTCACAAACTTGGTGACTGTGGTGTCTTCACAAAAGGCATGGCACAAACATGAGTTATGAGTGAATAATGCTTTTAATGTAAGCTCTAGTCTGCTAATTAAAACTCCATGGAAATAAGTGTTTCCTACCCTATGTTAGTAGCAACAGTATTCTGCTGAAGTTAAACTACTGTGGGCCAAGTGTATCACTCCCTAGAATTAATTATCTCTATTCAATGCTGCATTATATAAATAAATAGATTTTTTTCCACACTCTTCACTGATAGTACCTGATATATAATGGAACATCTTTTA
The DNA here is from genome assembly GCA_036023395.1 of Myiotriccus ornatus. Lineage (NCBI taxonomy): Eukaryota > Metazoa > Chordata > Aves > Passeriformes > Tyrannidae > Myiotriccus > Myiotriccus ornatus. The sequence goes on along the minus strand of JAYRBT010000042.1, from coordinate 60,468,727 downwards.
GTTAACACACAGTTCTGACTTGCACTGATGCAGTCAGAGGGAGATATTTCTCTTTTAAAGGCCATGGCTGGTTACTAGTTTTGGCTGCGGGCTGGTATCACAACTTTTGTTTGCAGAGTGTCATTTATCTTTGGGGATGTCCCTTTTTTAGAGAGGAGAATATGACACAGTCAAAAGTCTGTGGGAGAAGTTAGGCTACAGTAATTATCTGAGGGAATACTTAGAGTTTCCGTTGCCTCTCTTGTGGGTCCGACTGTGGTCCTTTCTACTCTGCAGTTTTCTAGGAGTGACTGTGACCGCCCATTCTTTTAGCAAGAAGCTGGCTAGTGGAGGAAGAGGGTCTCTGATGTGTGAAGGGTTGATTGACAACAAGACAGATTTTCAGTCTTTTGAGATCTTTTTCTTAATGGCATTTGGTTGACTTTTTATGATAGAGACTGTCTGCATGTGTTTCTCGTATATTTCTTTTTTTTTTTTCCCCAAAGACATGAACTTTTTGATTTTGTCTTTTTTTTTTTCAAGGCCTTTATGACAATGTGAAAATGATTAAACAGTATTTAAGACAAGAAAATGACTGCATATGCCACAGAAGTAGTTCAAAGTCTTTGGTTGAAATGAGTACATACACATAAGAACTAGTTTGTGGGGTTTTTTTTTGTTTGTATGTTTTTAGTTTTTTGTTTGTATGTTTTTAGTTTTTTTCATGTGTTAGTTTTTTTCATCTGTTAGTTTCAATCATACATAATTTTTGTCAATCAAAAGTTATGTTTTATGTTCCTTAAAAAGTAAAAGGAAGGGGAACTTGGAAAGTACTGTAAAAAAGTCTCTGAAAAGGATCTCCTGCCCCACTGACAGCTTTCTCTAAGGCACCTCAGTATCATTTATGATTCCCTGTTCAAGGGCTGGGAGCAGGGAGGTGTCTCTGTGAGTCTCTAGTGGCTACAGTGGCACGCAGTCAACAGTCTGGGTAAGGAGATATTTGGAAAAGAGGTGGTGCATCTTTCCAGATCATGTTTTTTCTGCAGCCACGTGATTATTAGTTAATGAGTTGGAAGGAAACCACAGAGATGCCAGGCACAGAGCAAGTACTTCATATTTTAGTACCGAAACGTATGTCAGGAGAGCCACTAAGCATTTTAGATTCTGTAGTTTTGCCAGCTGGTTGAAATTGTGATGACTTGTCTTTTGACTCCTCAGGAAAATTTCAGACAAATTTACTTTCTAGCTCTTCTAATTATTCATCAGGACAAAAAAAAAGATCCACATTCAAGCTATCACTGTCAACAACAACAACAAAAAAAGTACAAAAATAATATAATAGTGCTCAGTTTGTCAGAATTCATCTCAGGAAATTATTGACATGTAGTAGTACTAATAATGAGAGATTCACAGTACACCAGAAAGGCTGAATAATTTCATGAAGCTGAGAAGAGTATCCAAAATTACTATAATAAATGTTGTTAAAGCTCAATGTTTTTAGAGACATGTAAAACATCAAGCTTCTGGATATAAACCATCCACTTGGAATTAGAAACTGGGAAGATACCCAGGGGATAATAAGTTTTATTCTATATTTTACAGCAGTAATCAAAACACAGAGACATCAAAACATGGAGACTCCATAGGCTTATGGAAGCAGCATGATCACTGAAACGGGCAACCAGCCTGTTTCTAAGTGTTCTTATCCCTAAAATGAGCTCAATACATTCCTGTGGAATTTCATCATTTGCATTATCACTCCCCAACCTGAAGGAAATAACAAAAAACCCCCAACAAAAGAAAACAAAACAAAACAAAATGAAACAAGCAAAAAAAAAAAAAAAAGATGTTTTTCTCCAATAAGATATTTGATACTCTATCAGCACTCTCTGTTTTCATTCCTTCTCCTTTGTTTTATTTTCCAGTCTTAACTAAGAGGCATTCTTTTTCTTGGGTTTATAATTTAAATAAAGGGTCTGAGATCTGATATCAAGTATCAAGTAACTAACAAAAATGTCATAGTTGAGATTCATAAAGTTATATTGCCACTGTGCTATTAACTATACCAAGGCCTGATGTAACAACAGATAGCTGCAGAAATGTTTCCTCTTTATACATTATTATTTATAAATTATTGATAATAGAATTCAAGATAAAATCGAAGTTCTGTTTGATATTGAGATACAAGTATCCCCAAATGTGTACTGTGAATTGATTCTATAACTTAACTCCTGATTTAAGAACATTCTTTGAATTCTGTTTTTCTCTCCATGCTACTACTTTTTGGCATCACTCATTTACCTAATTGTATGTTTGCTGAGCCTAAATTAATAAAACATTCATGACAGTGTCAGAGTGTTTTCTCCACTACTGTGTGATCTTAGAATGCTGTCTTTTTTTCAGAAGAAATATCAAAGAATATTTAAAGAAAATGAGCATTTGCAAGCAAATAGTTTAACATTACTTCCAGCAGCATGTTTCTGAGAAAATTACAAAAATTTTAGGGACATAGCATGTTAAGTATTGCATAAAATCACATTAAGAGCTGTTTCTTGCCTCCTTCTTCCCAGTTCACCAGTACAGAAACTCAACATAACTCCCATTTACAGATGAAGAAATGCAGAATAGAGTGTAATAGTTCTATTTATTTGTAGAGTTTATGTAATATTCTTTTAGGGAAAAGAAAACAAAATAAGTCTGTGTGGGCTGTACATACTTTGAATTATGGAAAAGCATTTTCTAAATTCCTATGATTTACATTTTGACCAAGGGACTTTGAGAAATAAATACTCCATCATCATGCAAATCAACCAGTGCAAGGAATTCATAAGCAAAGACAGAAAAAAAAAAAAAAAAGGCAACCAGCAACTCTGCAGCATTTTTGCATTACAAGTCACAGAGATGCTTTTCTTGAGCAGAATTAGAACAACACAACATATACAAGTGGGCACCAGGAGTGACAACATTTGGAATTGCCTAGGAGCCAGAGAAAACAAAAACATTGCTCTAGACTTGCATATAAGACCTAAAAGGATCTCATATTTACTGGCAACCAAAAGTGTTCATGGTTCAGTTTCAGGTCATAGTGGAAAGACAGGAAGGAATGTTATTTTTGTTCTCTGTTCTGGAGAAAATTATACTCTATTTGTTTAAAAATGGTCATCTGAATTTTCACACCTCCTTTCAAATTTTTTCTAGGATTTAGAAGCAGTTCAGGATACTTTGTACAGGCTGTTTCACCAGTACCGTAGACTGGTTTTGACTTAGCTTAACATTTTAGTTGAGTGCTTTAGACTATAAAATTATTGCTCCTTTTTAGTTAGTTTGAGTCCCAGCAGGGTTTAAGCGAAAGAAAAGCTTCAAGGAGGAAATAGAGAAATCAAGTGGATAAGCCTTAGCAGTAAGATGCTATTAAATAATGGATACCAGGGACAGTGTTAAGATTTATTTTCTGCATAGGTGTGGAAGGCACTGGATTACAAAGCAAATGCCGGAAAGATGGATAAGCATGCAATTTCAATTCTGGTAAATCTGTTCTGTGACAAAACCAAATTGTTTCAAGTTTGCAGCATCTCAGACTTCAGTTCATAGAAGTTAGCCACTGCCCACTCCCTTCCAAGAACTCTCAGCTCTCCTGAAGTGGTTTCCATGGTTACATAAAAACACACATCTGATTTCTTCTACCAGGTAAACTACCTTTGAAGGCACCTGATGAAGCAGGTAATTAAATGTTTTTCTCTAGAGAACATATTTGTATGGCTATGCACAATTTCTGCTTACTTCAGTCTTCGACTTGGGGTAAAATCGGGTATTGGCATCAAAACCTCAAGCTGCCTGATTGAGAGAGCTGGATGCAGGGCAAGCTGGAAAATTCTGAGCAGGGAAACCGGCCACAGGTATAAGGTGCACTCCCTCTGTTATCAGAGAAAACTTCAGAATGCATGCATGATGAACGTGACCACTGCTGATAGTTTTTGCATTTGAATCAGTGTCTATTAGAACAGCAAAGAAGGATTTTAGGGGGGAGGGAGGGAATATCTGACAAGGTGGTCTCTGCCAGATCATGGCCACTCACTAATCATCCCAGGGTATTTGAGAAAGCTCCCAAGAGGGACCTTTTTCTGGCAGCACAAGGGAACAAATAAGGCTTCAGTTCTTAGAATGATCAGGCAGCAGGGGCTTATTTTGGTTAGACTAGCTTTAACAAGTCTTGTCTCTTATAGAAATGTATTCAAATTCTTGTATTTTTATTTATGCTACTTGATTAGAGGTGAAAAAAGCCCAGTTCTCATATGTAAATGTTAGACCTCTGCCTTATGTTCTTCTTCTTCTTGAAAAGGGAACAGTCCTTTTTTCTGTGAGAATGCTACAAGTTTTCAGAATAAAAAGGAGTACTCTTAAGTAATGCAAAGTAATAAGTGGGTTCCAAAAATTAGTGTAGAAAATGGCTTTAAAAATCTGACTTCTGAAAAGGTTTTTTTTTATATATCTCCGGTAGCCTTTCTTTTACACAAATTCTCATCGTCCATGCGTGTCAAGGAATAGAATAAAAATAGAATAAAATTGATATTCAGATAAATTAAATTATTTGTCTAAGTATCTGCACAGTGATGTAGGGAAAAACAGAATCCTAATCTTTGCAGCTATCTGCTGTTTAAAAGAGATTTTATGACCACCTGATATTTCTCATTGTGTCATTCTTTTTCCTGGATTTAAGAGAACTGTCCTCTACTCTATAATAATTGCATTTTGCTGAAACATTCTCTGAAAATCTCTAGTAAAAATCCTGACTTGACTTTTTTTCACTTGTCTAGTGAGTGATTCAGCACAGTGGGATCTGGTTGTATGGCAAGCTTCAAAAGATGTTACTGATTGCACTGGCTGAGTAAATAGATGCACTGTGTCAAGTGCTTAACGTAAGATTACACACACAGCCCTGTGTTCAGAGTCTAGCTGTGCTCTGGCGCCTAATTAAAAACAAAATATCCTGAAGTTCTCCATTTAGACAGGTAAAATCTCTGGGGATCCTGGACTGTCTGTCACTAATTGACAAGACCAATATGGGAGACTGGACACCCCATGGAACTTACCTGTTCTGGTAAAAATGAGGCTGTGAGATAGAAGCTATGACATTTGCCTTGATGACAGAGCCTTCGGATCAGAGATTTAAGAGAAGCCTGCAAAGTTAGGTCCTTTCAAATTGAGAATTTCAAAGCAAATCTGTCACCAGCTGTCACAAATGCATTGAAGACTGAGACAAAGTACCTTTTTCTAGATGGAACTTTTTTGATGCTGAGGGGAACAACTGGTTTCTAAACCTGTCATCTGTCTGTCACCATTCTCTAATAGGGGGCTTTACCAGTAGGAGGAAGCAGACCTTTTGCTGAAGACTCCCTTCATGTCTCTGTTGACTCTCTATCATCCTCTGGAAGGTTGCTACCGTGATGGCTTTTGGGTTGCATAGAAGGACAGCAAAGGGCTGTGATAACTGAATGTCTTTGTCCACATGTTTTGAAGTGGGTTCATAACATCTTTGGTTTTCAGAGTGAATTCTCATACTAGTATCCTCCTGGCAGTTTTTCTCATGATTAGGAATTGTTTTGTCCTCTAGAGATGCAATGTTTGCGATGTATCCCATGGGGAATGCAAAAATGTTTCATCAGAAGGGGCTCCTCAAGAAAAGATGTATCAGCTCCGAACAAGCTAGATAATACAGTCACCAGCCAATTGCTTAGAAGTATATTCTGTTGCCTCTTTGCTGTTTACCTCTTCTCAGAAAACAACAGTCCACAGTTCTAAACATCCTTTTGTGGGGACCAGCTTTGTCATTTCTATTGGTAGCACAATTCTCCTAACTAAGAGAAAAAAAGACTTATGATTAAGGACTTTTAATTTCTACGCAGTGGAATCTGATCCCCTAATTCAACAAATGCTGCTTAAAATATTCTCCTCCAGCGAAAAACAAAGCAAACACCCCCAACTAAATCTCTCATGAGGGATTGTTGCTCTATGAAGATATAATTTTAAAATAACTTCATTGCAGAATCCATGTTCTCTTTTTGCCTGGTTCCAGTCATTGACTCAAGCTAGCAGTTGAATAGCAGATATATCTTTTAAAATAGAGTTTTGTTTTTCTTTGGGGAGGCAATGAAATATGACACACACATTTGTTCATGCTGCACTCCTCAGGTTGGCTTGTTCAGCTCTCTAATCAGGTAGCTCTGAGTGATATCTGTCACTGATTATTTGTCCAACAAGTGTATTAAACAAAAAACCCCTGTTTTACAAACATATAACCTGAATACAAAGTTTATTTACTCTCAGGTCGGGTTGTCTTCAATTTAGTCCTAAGATCTTGAGGGTTAGAACAAGGTCAAGAGAACATTTCCAACCATTAATTTCCTGAATCCTAGAAATCACTATTCTTCCATTAAAAATTCATGTTGAAAGGTGTTTGTTTTGTTATTTTCTATATATAAATAATGTTCAGCTTTAAAGAATCAAGTCAGGAACACAAACATCAAGAGGTAACTCGTGTGGCCAAACTTGTAACAGAGGTACAGAAAAAATGAAAATAAACAGTGAACTTCTCATAAACCAGAGATTAAGTGCCTGTTTGTTAATGCTACTATAATATGTTAAAATAAACTGAGAAAGGAAACCAAGATTAAAAGCTTGTAAAACAATAATACACTAACTCCAGGAAGAATATTATTCATAAAATTTTGGAATAGGTTTGCTTGATGATTCAGTCTAACCATTAGTGTGACTAGGGTACTGCTAATTGACTCATGATAATTAATTTGTTCTTAAAGCATGAATAGTGCTTTGGGTGCTTAAACAATCCAGTGGCTATAAAGCCAGGGTACCTGTTGTGAGGAGGCTTATGGTCTAATTATCTAGCAGTAATACATTCCAGGATCACAGTGCCAAAAAAGAGCAATTTTTATCATGCTTCATTTCAGTTTTTCTGTTTATTGGCTCAGAAATGGTGACGAGCCAACCACTCCTTGTCAGATAGGCATAGAAGAAATCATAAAATTCTTTCTTCATTCTTCATGGAGGCAGTTTGGGAGTACATTACTAGTCACCCTCCATAGCAATATTTGTTTTATTAGAGTGGAGGAGGAACAGCAAATTTCCCCATTGCTAGTGGAACTCGGCATTCTTGATGGTATTTGCACGGGGTGTGAGAAATGGCTCTGTGCCGAGTGGGGGGATGTGAGTGAACTCAAAATGATGTCTTGTCATCTTCTCAAAATTAGTTGCAGATCTGGAGAGTTTTCTTTAAACTAAACAACTACAAAGACTACATTTGAGAAACCAAACCAACTCAACCAAAAAAACCCAAAACAAACCACAACCCACCCACCCCCCCCCCAAAAAAAAACCAAAACAAACATGCGTAGGTGTGCCCCTGAAGTTTGGTCCATTGCAATTTTGAATTCCAGGTGGATGTTGTTGCACTGACTTCAGAGAAAACATCTATCAGTGGCTTGAGCACACATCTCAGTCTTGTTTTTCTGATTTTTGTAGAAGCATCATATCAAATATATCAAATATTTAATTTTACCTTTAGTGTCTGTGTCTCTAGAGGGCAGCTCAGACTGATCAGCTACACACATACCTCTGCATCCTCCTCCCTGGTGTGTTGCATCACGAACCACTCTATCCCTGTTCACTCAGTTTCCATATATTCAGGTCATATGGATATGGGCCATTACCAGGAGTAGGTTTGGAGACATTTGTACCCTTTATGTTACTGATCTAAGACAGCTGCTTTTTGAGTCCATGAATGACTCCACTGTGGTATTCTGGATTCCATGCTCCCCCAGCTGATGATAGATGGAATTGCACTGTTGCTCTTCCCCCACTGCTGCCCACTGAGTGAGAAAGAAGGGAAGTGAACACTGGTGTGATTACACTGCCCTCAAAACTTGCAGTGAATAAAAGTGGCTGCAGAGTTTGCAGAATCAATAGGCCACTTTCTACAAGGGTGGGTCTGTCCTGCAGCAAGACCACATGTTCTTCAGGATCCCAATCCCCCTTTCCACCCATCTTCTTTTAGTCAATGCAGATTTCCCAAACATGTGGCACCTGTATGGTCATATATTAAAAATACTAGGGAACAAATGTGCCATATGTGTAGATTAAACAAGAAGGATACTTTCTGTTCGTCTGAAAAGGACTGATGAAGCACAGGGGAAGGTTTATCCCTGACATTCTGAGTTATAGTGACATGTATATTTAGAAATTAATCCTTCTGAATTTCAGGCCAAGCCAAAAGAACCTTGTCTTAGTAACATTATCTATGACTTGCAGCCCTAGGTCATTTTACATGGCAATTTTTTTCAGATGCTGAACTATAACATCGTAACAAAAACATGTGTGGTTTGCCACAGGTTTTAAAAAGTCTTACTCTGAGAGACAGACTCAGTGCCTGTGTCAATATTGTAGCACACTGTTTTGCCACTCACAGTCTTTGGGAACAAAATCAGAGGGCTCTCTAGGTCCCCTTCATGGATGACAGTGGAGTAGAAAGGATCTCCTGAAGGAAGTGAGATGCCTTCCAACATTAGGGTTTCCATGTCTGTACACTTTTGGGTTTTATACCCTTGCTTAATTTCATCACCCCTTCCCCCTAGTAAATAAAACTTCTCTTCCTCGTTCCCCATTTTCCTTCATTCCTTCAGGCTATTTCCATCTCTAAGCAGATTAAACATGTCTTAAATTATATAAAAACCCTAAATTGGAGCACGAGAAAACCTGCTAACATGATCCCTGAACTTTGCTATTCCCTCCTGAATCAATACAGTGAAATAGTTCAATGCTATGTCTATGTGCAATGTAAATGTATTTCAGCTAGCTGACCTAAAGCTGGCTTGTTTTCAGGTATTCTCATTTTGGGTCATCAGCTCAGCTTCTGCTTCACAACTTGTTAAACAACTGCTCAAGCAGGAAAAGATCTACCATATGTCTGCAGAGTGGGACATTATTTATTGTTAGTGGGAAGCTGAAAATCAATTCACTTCATTCCCAGAAAAAAAACCCAACAAACAAAAAAGCCTAATAGCAGCTTGTACATGCTCATCTTGAAGTGTTCAGTTTGAACAGGGATCCTTCTCTCTGATAATTGTCTGTCCACATTGCTGATTTGCAGATACTTACACAGGCACTGGCTGCTGCTTTGCTGTTGTCCCTCATGAGTGAAGAAGCTCAGCCATAGAAGAAAAACTTGAAAACTCTTGGTTCCTATTCTTACAGAGAGTATGGGTGCAATTGCACCTGGCTTGTTCACAGACCTCTGATGTACCACAGTAAGCATTGTACGATCCTCATGATCCACATCCTGATTCCAGCATGTCCTGGTCTGAGATACTCAACACCCAGATGCTGGACAAACCATCCAAAAGAAGTATCCTTGCTTCCATCTACTATTCAGACAAAGGAAATATTCACCCATAAGTCTGATTGTTTCTTGGCAAGTTCCTCAATCACAGAACAGTCCACTTACAAGGCAAGTTAAGGAATGGGATTTAGTGGAATTAGGAAATAACTTTCACCCTATCAAGAGAGGAGAGACACTTCACCATACTCCAGGGTAGGCCACAAGATAGAGCTTATTTTTTTCTTCTGTAGGATACAGTGGCAAGGCAGAAATGGGACAGTTTCCTAGATTAGGTAGAATGGGAATTTACACCCATTCCTATTGGATTTAAAAATCTGTAGAAGATAAGAAAAAAAATAAAAATTAAAAAAAAAGGAAAAAAGGAAAAAAAGAAAAAAAGAGAAGAAATACTTAAGCTACAAGATGCTTCATCTTTACTTCCCCTACAAAGACAACATGGGCATAATTATTTTTATTTATATATCTGCATATGGAGATATAGATATCTGTTAATACATAACTGTGCATCTAAAGAACTGCTACCATTGCCTGGACTTTATGATGTCCCTTTTTGATTATAGACACTGCTGAAAATATAGTGAGGTCTGACAGGCACGTTGTTTCCTTAGTTCTCAAACACTTCTACCTTGATAAGGATTTTCCAATCAATGCCTTCCATTATCTTCCAGCAATGTTAATTGAAGATTTATTCACATCAAACGCTTCTATCTTATCTGAAGAAGGTATGTGGAACCGAGTTCCAGTACAATAGAAATAGTAATATTCTGAGACTGTAATTATATTCACACTTCATGCACTGCTAGAGTTACTTGCAAGTTACAGTTATCATATGCTGCAGTTGTTGTGTCTCTGGTTAAGTTACAAAGAAACATTTAATATCAGCTAGTAGATGGGAATGCCCCAAACTCTCTGAGATGGGTTTTACATTATTTAGCACTGTTCATGAAATAGTAAAGTCTTATGCTTTTCTTAGGAAATTATTATCCGTCTGACATAGAGGAAAAAAATAGTTTCTTCAGAAGTAAGACTCTTTTTCATAAAGAGCAAGAGAAAAACACTTTTTGGACATCCTTTCTACTTCAGAGGGAGAAGAAAGACATGGATGCATTTTTATTGTAATATTGCAGTTTATCTTACTAAAGTTCTTCAGAGAATCTTCTTGGTTGGTGTTGTAGAGTTTCTACCTTGGCGGCCACATTTTCTGAGCCTGTACGGTCTTTATACAGCCTTGCTCAATGTTCTGACCCTCCAGCAGGGCAGCAGGCATATAACCCAACCTAACTGCCAGTGCCACACTACTGGGAGATCTCCTGACTTTTAGCTGTAGGATGTTAGCCAGTACGGGGTGGAGCTGCAAAACTCTCATGCAGCAGCTTGAGTGACACCATCTTCAGCAATAACAAGTGATAGGCTGAGTTTTGTGTTTGTTTGTTTGTTTGTTTGTTTGTTTTGGGGGTGATTGGACTACCTTGAAATTACTTCATTTTCTCTATGATGGTCATTATTTGTTGTCTCACTAGGACGATGATAATGACCTGAGCTTCCCAGGTCAGAAAGTGAAGCACAAAAGATATTGAGGATGCTCATCTCCGCTGCACTCCTCTTCAGATACAGCCTAGGTCTGACTGTGTTCAGGAGCCAAACAGAGATAAAGTGCAAAATTATTTGGAAGATATTGCTATTGCTGTTGCAGCTATGATGAATGTTTTAACTTAGGAATTGCCATTCCAATTTCCCCTCTGTACAGAGGTATGAGATACTTCCAGGGTGCATTCCTTTGGGAAGCAGGACAATAGTAAAGGGACTACAGGAGACTCCATATGAGACAGAGCCTGTGGTTTCCAGGGGAGATATGCAACAACACTGAAATATGAAAAATAAACCATCAGTAGACCATTTTAAGAGTTGCTGCAACAAAAGTCATGAAACAAATATGAGCAGAATGTGACTATGGAATGTACTGAACAGCTAGGGAAGAGTCACATTACTCACGTTTCCTTTGCCCAGAAGCCTTTGTGGTCTTTTATTATAGACTGGAGGTCAGTGTTCTACGAATTTCCCATGAAATAGGAGTAGTTATCCTACCCAGGTGTGTAGGAATTCCTTTATGGCTTTAGCTTTATGAGTGCAACTTTGATATTTTAGTAAGAGAAAAATTAAAGTAGATACAGATCTCTAATATTTTTCCACATAATTAAATAAGTAAGAGCTGGGAGAAAATCAAGACTTTCAAGGCTCACTTAAAATAAGTTACTGTTTTGCGTGCCAGGCAGGAAAAGTTAGGCTGACAGAAACTACTGAAATCAGGCAATTGAGGGAGCTGTAGTTATTAGCACTAATAATGGGTAAGATTATACTTAAAGGTAGCACTGAACTCACAAAGGTCAGCAATAGACCTCAGATTAACCTAAATGGAACAGAATCAAACACATTAGTGATTCCTGCAGTTCTGTGGAACATTTCAAGCAGCAGCAGTATCTCTTGATTACTAATTACAAGTTATGGACATTCAAAACTGTAATTTAAATTGAAGTTCCTAATAGTGAAGAAGGGCTGCATTGATTAATTCAGAACTGATGGCCTTCTCCTGCTGGGCAGGTAGAACACAACTAAAAGCAATGCAAACTCCAATGAAATAAGATATAAATTAAGATTTTCCTTCTTCACTTACCTTTCTGTAAAAAGCTTCCTCTGCAGCTGAAGGATACTGTTTTTCAGGATGATAGTCTTACACTTCCAGCAAATAGATGCACCAGGTTTGTTTGCTGTTGAAGTCCATAGTTTTTGATATATCTGTGTTTGTTATGCACTGTTACTTGTGTTTGAAGGGATGAGCTCATTAATGTGTGGGTAACAGCCTCGAGACTCTTCAGTTCCCATCCTCTTTCCTAAGGATGCCAAAAAGCTGAAGGATTATATGGTTTGTCTGTGTTTTTGTTGAGGATAAAGATAAACCAGCAACAAGCTTGTCCTAACAGTCAAAAGGAACTCAGACACTTCTTGCTTCTGGCAATTGTTGACTTGAATTAGATTCAAATCAGTGAAATGCCCTAAACACTCTTTGTCTCTTAGACAGTTATTTCATAATTATTTTTAATCTTTTCAAAGCAAACTTTATTGGGCAGGAAAATACATATGCTCGTGGGTTGTATAACTCTCAACTGAAATTTTTTAGGATTTTGAAATCACTTATTTTGAAATTAAAGAATCATGAACACGGAGTTTTGAAGTTGATAAACACTTAAGGAGGAGAGAGACATTTTTAAAAGAAACTGGCTCCCAGTCTCTCACTATAAAGTCGAGAATCCATCTGAACAATTTCTAAGGTATAAGGTCCAAAGTAGTAAGTATAACTGCTGCTTTGATAGCCAGGTTTGCTTTCAAGTCCATACTCCCTGCTAGAAGAGTAGCAGGAATATGTATTACTGAGCCAAGAGGTCACTTCTTAGAGAACTTGCCCTAAAGCCAGCTGAGGAACAGAGAAGGGGATGAAGGAGTAACCCTGCACAGCTGATGTGTAGCTCACTTTGACATGGCTTTGCTGTAAGGGTGCTTATAGCAATGTCACACAGTTACTTGCAAAGATAATGAAGTACTGAAATATGCCTTTGCCTTGATCCACAGCACTTATTCTTCGACACAGAGGAGAACTTTGAAGAAAAAAAAATTCTTATCAAATTTTGCCAGTGTTTTTTATGTTCCTCTTCTGGAAAGGTGATATGAAGTAAAACAGGACTCTTCACCTAAGATAATAATACCTGTATATTTTAGTCCATATTAGAAATAGTTAATTGAATTTTTACAATGTTCTTATAAAGAAATTAAGTGTCACTACCATTTTACAAGTGTCATAAGTAATTCCTAAGTAAAATTAATTCCTAAGTAAATTCATAAGTAAATTTGATGAACTTCCTCCTGTTTGTTCTGAAATGGTAAACGGGAGGAGTCAGGAAATCACAGACCACTCAGCTTCATCTTGTTCTCTTGGAAGGTGATTGAGCAGCTAAACCTGTAAACCATTTCCAGGCATTTGAAGGACAAGAAGGAAGGATAAAGTCTTCAAGAGGACATTATGTTTGACCAAGATGATAAGCTTTTTATGATGGAAAGACTGTCTTGGAAGATGAGAGGAAAACAGTGGATATTGTCTGCCTTGAGTTCAGCATGACTTTCAACACCACCTCCCCTGATATCCTCATTGAGAAGCTGATGAAAAATAGGCTGGATGAGCAGACAGGAAAATGGACTGAAAGCTGACTCAATGTCTGGTCCTGTAGAGTGCTAACCAGCAGTATGAAGCTTAGTTGGACACCTGTAGCTAGCACTGTACCCCAGGGGTTCATTCTGGATCTGATCCTGTTTAACATCTTCATTAACGGTCTGGACGTTGGGGCAGAGTGTACCCTCAGTAAATCTGACAATTACACAAACAGGGACGAGTGGATGATACACTAGAGTGCTGTGCTGCCATCCAGAGGGACCTTAACAAGCTGGGAAAGTGAAATGAGGATACTCATGAAATTCAACAAAAGAAAATACAAAGTCCTGCACTGCTAAATGCTGAAAGCCGACACACTGGAGAGCAGCTTTGCAGAAAAGCAGCCAGGGGTGGTGGTGGACACCAAGTTAACCATGAGACAGAGAAGTGCCAGTGTGGCAAAGAAGGCTGATGGTAGTCTGGGCTGCATTAGGAGAAGTTTTGTCAGCACTGGGTTGGAGAAGATGACCTCAAGAGTTCCTTTCCAACCTCAAACATTCTGACTATAAAAATGTCACAGGGGAAGAGACTATTCTGATGTCTAATTTAAACAAGTGAATGATATCCCCTTCCTTTGAAATCAATACGGTACCCTCAAAACTTCTTTCTACACCCACTCTTTCTTCAAAACTAATGGCAATCTGAAGCACCAGTATTTCTAGTCTTCACAAGGATGAAACAGGCAGCCCTTCTCTACCAACATCATTCTCAAATCCTAGCAATGGATTCCATTTACAAATTTCAAATGCAATTTTAAAAATTATTTTATACCTGAAGATGTTCCCATCAGTCCTTTGCTCTTTGTGCAGAATGCATCTGTACAAGGGGGATCAAATTCCTTTGCTTCTCTCTACTAGCAGAAGTTGCTGTGCATCATCTTTATGTTACTGCTGCAACAAGATGTGTTGAATTACAGAAGCAAAATTGTGGAAGATATTTTATAGGTGGTTTAAACCAGAATGAAGCTCTGTGAAGCTCTTTTGCAGCTGTTTGTTTAATCTTATAATTTAAAGACCTCTGGCAAAAAGAGTTTTCCACAGTTTTTACAGTTGGCCAGCTCTGATGTTTTAGCAGTCAGAAACCTCTTAATAATGTTCATTCTATTACAACTGGAAATAAATTTTTCTTCTGAGTTTGTCCTCCAGGAGCCTAGTTTGCTCATTTGATCACCATTTATTATAATAAGTTATAAAGTCAATTGTCATATTGATGCCAACATCCCACCTTCTTTTTCCTATAGAGACTCATTTCTTCATTTTTTTTCACTGAAGTGAACTTAACTTTTCTTGAAGTTATATTTAAAGACCATTTATTCTTGCAACTCTTCACCAAAATCTTAATTTTCCCCCCCAGGTACTGACATTTCAGGTTATTTTTTTTAAATCACAGGGCCTTAAATTTAGACTTTCTTTTTCTAAAAAGAAGCAAAACTGAGACTGTCAGAAAACCAAACAACTCTGAGGGATTTGACTTCAAGAAAAATGCCAAATATCATGAAGCTGGTGATTAAAATTGCAAAAACTGGCAGCTCGACAATTGCAGGTGATGATTATGTATGCCAGGGCTTCCCAGACATAGCAATTAACAGATTGAGGTGCCTGAATGCTGCATGCAACCAATTTAGAAATGAGGGTAACTCTTCAGCTTCATGTTTTGTTCTGTACTGAACCTCCTGCTGTACCTCAGCAAACATGCAGGAGTCACAGCTGAAAGCCCCAGAAGATAAATGATAGAGCAGACTCCTTTGAACAGCTCACCACCTTCAGCAGGTGTGAGGAATATCTGCCCGTGTATAAAGGATGGGATTCTTCTAACTGAAAGGAAAACACAGTAAGATGTCATTGTGCGTGGATATGGTTCATCTCACACCAGAGCAGACTCACAGTGCCCACACACAGTTGGCACCTGTATTTGGGTCTCTGCACCTCAGAAAATGGTAACTGTGTTGCATCCACACACCACATGTGCAAAAGCCACAGCCTGGACTTCTGAGTAGAAGCAGTTTACCTCCCATCACTGGATATCTGCCATGTGTTTTCAATCCCCAGATGGCCAGTGCTTTTAGCTAAGGTTAAAGGTATGGGTATGCCACAGGTATTTTCCATAATGAGAACACAAGAAGCAGCCTGAATGGCCAGGGCAGTGGCCCAGACAGACCAGTGTGCTGCCATGGGTAGGAGCAAAAAGGAGTGTAATTTTGCCCAATTTCTTTCCCTTCACGCTGTAGCAGCAGCATGAACTGTTGTGCTGGGGATGGTAGAGATGCTTTCTGCCTCTTCACTTTGACTCTCTGTGTGTGGAACACTGGTCCATTAATGTTTCTAGACCTTTTTTAGACCTACAGTTGATATCTGCCTTGACAACCACCACAGACAGAAAATTCCCTACCCAGTCTTCAAACAAGTTCATATTTGATAGTCTGATTAATCCATCCTCCTGGTAGTTTCAGTTTTTCCCGTGTTATAGTGGATGGAGAATAACAGATCCGCAGGCACTACTGTTTCTCTGAAGAAACGAAAATCCGATATATTGGTAAAAAATACACATTTAGCTTGAAACTGCGTCAAGGAACAGCAAAAATGGCAGAAATAGGAGACAAGGGATTTGGGAAAAGTTCTAGATTGATTAGTGTAAAGGAGGCATAGTTTAAGTTCAGTCAGATAGGGAATTATGAGATATAGCAGGAAACTCTTCATGGAATTGTCAAGAGCAAACAAATCTAATCCTTCAAACAAATCTAATTTTCTTTCACAACATGGTCACAAGACTTGTACTTGTAGGTGGGAGAAAAACAGTAGATGATGTGTGTCTTAAAGCTTGAATCGAATCTCATATGACATAAGTAACATAAATGTGGTTTAGATGAAACTTTAACTGACTGGATGGAAACCCAAAACTGTAACCAGAATAATCATCAGTGCCAAGCAATAGGATGAGAGGTAATGGGCAGACACTGATTCGTGGGAAGTTCCACCTGAACATAGGGGAGAGTTTCTTTACTGTGCAGGAGACTGAGCAGTGAAACAGATTGCCCAGAGACGTTGTGGAGTCTCCTTCAGTGGAAATACTCAAGAGCCATCTGGATGCAATCCCGTGCCATATGCTCCGGGATGACCCTGCTTGAGCGGGGAGGTTGGACCAGACAATACACTGTGGTCCTTTCCAACCTGACCCATTCTGTGAAATATTTGGTGAATTATTGAGGCTGCAGTGGGAACTGGGTAGAGATTGTGTTGATGGCCAGGCAGGGGACCTGAGGACATTAGTTTCAACTAAAGGCAACTTTCCATGAATGCCCTGCCACCTGCTTCCCACTGACTGCTTCCAGGATCCAGTGTCAGAGGGCATAGTGAAATATGCAGCAAAGAGCTTTTACTCTCTGAGGGACATGTTGTACCCTGAATAAAGTAGCCCTTGGGCACAAACTGAGAAAGGAACAAACAAGTTAATGGTCCTTTCTGTTTGGGTTGGCCTTACAGCACTTTAACTTGCCCACACTTCAGGTGACATTGTGCATCCTCAACCACATTCTGATCCTGACTATTTTTTATTGGGGGAGGGTGAAGTATTTTCCTAATTTCAAAATATCAATAGTTTAGAGTCTGATTATTTTTGGCAAAGAAGATTGACTGTGGAGTTGTGTTTGTCAGCTGTTGAATTAGCAGTCTCACAGATCTTGTTCTTTTGAAGACACCTTAATATAAAGGCAAGAGGACAGAAAAAAAAAACAAACCCAAACCAAACCCTACAGAGTCATATTTTAGTCAAGCAAAGTCACAGAGAAGATTCAAAGAACTTGTTCTGTTTGATTGAAGAAGTGAAATATGTAGATGAAAGAAGATTCAGAAGCTTTTGATCCCTTTTATATGTTTTTGCTTGAGGGATTGAGAATTCGGGCATAAGATCATTTCAATGTACCTCGTCTCTGTTTTAAGCAGAAATGAGTTTCTATAGTAGGAACAAGCAGGGGAAGATGCCATCTGATTTTTAGCATAAATATGAAGGTATATGGGATGTGTAAATATGCCAGAAAAATACATGTTAAATTTTAATCAGCTCTTCCATTTAAAACTGAACACCAGAAGTTGCCTGCAAGTTTAGACTGATCTTGTGAAGAAATCAAGAAACCCATAGGGTTGTGTGTAATCATTAGATGGTAAACTGAGGTGTGAGTGAAAGGTCCTTTTTAAGACATGAATGAAAAAGTCCATGTGTCCAAGGTAGAAAAAGAGAAATCAAGTTAATCAGAAAGGTCATCTGAAAGTCCTGAGGGCCTTAGATTTGTTTTCTGGGACACATGTGCTTTCTTGTACTGGCTGGTAATTTGATATTTCCACAATATATGCATCCCATTATATTAAAGTTTTCAGCAATAAATTATATGTCTGTGTTATGTTATGTTTTAAAGTGTTCATAGTTTAATAACTTATTTTTTGTCTAACAACTTGCAGATGTTGTAGAAGGAATGGGGTTACATGAGAAAACGATTACTGGGCTTATGAAGATTATCAGTTCAAGCACTCTTGAAAGAGGGAAATAACACATTTGCCCTTTCTCATGTGCTTTCATAAGGAAACATATCTCAGTAGTTCTGAGAATGGAAGAGGTACTCTTGATTGCTGACTTCATCTGAACTGTGTGAGGAAAGCTCTCTGGGAAAGATGACTTGAGCATATGCTATTTTATATATATAAGAATAATCTGTTTCAACTTAGAGAAGGGTCTAGTTCTATGACTGTGATCCCCTTTTAAGCAGATCTGTAATGTGCAAACCCAGTCCTCTCCACAGAAGCTTTTATTTTCCAGGTTGTGTAATACTAAACAAACATTCATTGAATATTTCTGTATTTTTAGTGGAAAGCAGCTGCCTTGTTTCTTGCTTCTCTTCTGTGAAGCAGAGGCATACATCTGAACATTTTTGGATTAACTAACAACAGCTTGGCAAAAACTGTTAAGTCATTAACTTGCTTTGATATTATCTTTTAATCTGCCCAAAGAAAGTGGTGGGCACAATCTTAAAGATTTATATATTAGGTTCCCTAGGTTGTTGCAATTCAAATTATCATAAATCACAGCCCTTGAGTATTTTCTTAACAATTGTTTAGCCAGTACACACTAATGAACCCTCCTCATTTATTTACTCAAAATACCTTACCAAGGGAAAAAAAAAGTGGCAGAGACAAAGCATCGTGTTTTCAGGCTATCCTTGGAGATTTCACAATGCGGCAGCAGCTTCAGGTGCTCTTTGCATTAAATTGCATGCAGTTTATCTAAGAGACATCATTCTTTATCAACAGGAAAAAGCAAACAAGCCCTGGCGTGGGAATCTCACCTCTGAGCCAATAATAACTCTCTCTCCGAAGCCCCCTAAAATTCCAGGGATTTTCCATGATTTGTACACCTCTTTTGAAAACCTACACTTTCAAGTGAGAAGATTTTTAAAAACCACATCCATGGTGCTAATGGCATCCATCCCAGGAAACCCTCCCTGTCCCCCAGGGACACACTGGTTATCCACTCTGCTAAGCATTCAGAAGGATCTTTCTGGGTAGTTTTTGCACTCCTTTGCAACATTACTGCTGGCAAAGTGCATACATCATGCTACTCTTCCCATGGGGTCTGCACCTCACCAGCTGTTTCACAAGGATGGTGAAGTTTCCTTCTGCTGATGCTACTCCTGCAGTGGCCCTGGCCACTGGCTTGGTTACTTCTGTCCAAGACATGCCAGACTTTGTAACGTGTTGGAATTGGTTTGGATAAAAATTCAGGGTAGTGCCATCAGAAAAGTAAGCAACACAGTGAGTAGGAACAAAACTGAAATGTGATGGGTATTAAACAGAAGGAGTAATGACATACACACATTATTTTGCTGTACCTCCCAACAGTGTCCATTCTTGAAGGGTTTGCATTTTCCTGAAATGACTGGATTGTGTTTTGTCTCCAGTAGTCTGTTTACTGTAGCATTTTGGTTTGCTGACCATCCATCAAAAACCCCACATCAAATCCCATATGAAGGCCCATGTGAGAAGTTACACCTTCCAAAATGCATGCAAATATTGCCCTATTGCAAAACAACAGGCTATACTTGCCTGCTGACACTGACAGTGAAGCAATAAATAGAAACAGGCCAGTAAGAATTATAGGTAGGATAATGGGTTTTTCACAGTGCATTACTAAAAAAGAAGACTGGATTTGCTGCTACACAGGACATTAATTCTGTAGCTAAAGCCTGAACAGTGTGCAAAGTTTAAATTGATTTATCCTAGGAGTATCTGAGAACAGTCACTTTACAGGATTTTTTTTTACTTTTTTTGCTTATTAAATGATGTACCTCATAGCACTCATTTGTTGATCTGTTATTCTACTTCCTTCCACTGCATGGGGCATTGTGTTACCCAGGCATCTGCTCTGATCCCTGTACTTTCATTTGACAATGGGCTCTTTGCCTCACAAGAATTTTAATAGATTAGCACCTGAGTGCCCTCCCTGGCTTCCACTGGGTCCTGGTAGTGGGAATCCCTTGGAAATGCTCTAAAACACGACTAAAATTTGGGCTGAACATTGGAAATGGATCAAGTCAGTCTCATTTACGGAATACAGAATACTCTAATATGTTCAGAATGTCTTTGAAGAAAGATACACTTGAGTCTGGTATCCTTGCTTTTTAATTCTCCTGCTTTGCTGCTTCAGCTTACAGCTGCATCTGCCCACCAGGACAGCTGCTTGCCACAACAGTGATATGCAGTGTCGTGTGCTATTCCGTCTGCCACAAAAGTTCCAGATCAGCAGGATTTGTGTTGGGGTCCTTGCATCATGCTTTAGCTCTTGGAGTCTCTTCCCACTTTTCCCCTGCTGCCTCTCCCTAATCTCTCTGTAAAACTTCTCCCTCATGCCTCCTCAAATACCAGATGTGGCACATTCTCACAACACTGAATGGCTGCTCTCAAGTGTTTCTGAGCTCTGCTTCTTGCCTGGGATCTCGTCACACCATCTTTCATTTATGCAATACAATTGAGCCAGCATCTCTAATCCACTTCTTCATATATCCTCTTTCCTAATCTCCTTATTATTAGGATACCCTGATGCTGGCCTGGGTGGAGTTCAGAGATAGCAGTACAATTTTGCTGCTGAAGAATATTCACTTTTGAAACTTCTAACACCTGTTTTTTTGTATAAATCTGAAGTTTGTATTTCTCATATGGCTGGTCTAAAAAGGACCACGAGGTGAAGGTTTTGCTTAGAACATGGTGTAACTTTCCATTCCTTCCCGTGCTCCTGAAGGAAGGCTTCAACTCTGACAGTTCAGGCAATGCTCATGATGTGATCCAACACTGAGTAGTTGGCATAAGCTGACTGTATCTTCCCTGTTGTCTAAAGCAAGCTGTTCAGCTCAGCAGCCTAGGCTGCACTTTATTTATGCCTGCTCTGTGTGTAACTGTAAAGAACGTTACTTGTTCTTTGCAGTTAATGCTGCAGCACACAGAGGCAGCCAAGATACTTTGGCTTGAAACTTGTATTTAAATTTTTAAAGAAATTTGATCGCCAGGATTCCAGAGATACCAGCGGGTGAAGTAACGATCTTAGTGCTGGATGGTTCTGCTCAAGCAGGGAGAACTGAGGTGAGGGGGACTCAGCATGAGAGCTCTGCCCGTGCTGGGGCAGAAACACATACTGCAGTACTGAGCATGAATTCCTTAGAGAAAAGGGACTTGACTCCACACTGCCTGAGGTTTAATTAAAAAATGGAATCTGCTGTTGTGGGTGTTTGTGTATTTATATACATTTTATAATATATAACATAAATATAATTATATGTATTTACACGCTGTTGATAGTTACATATCTGTGTACACCCTTCCACAGTGATAGTAGACTCAGTGTAATGAAACATTTCACTCTTCTATTTAGAAGTAAGATTTTTTTGGAATTACACAGGGGATGGCCACTGTGCTCCGAGAGCAGCTGCTTCTATACTTCCCATAGCACACTGTTTTCATCCAAAATCCTTCCCTCAGATTCTGTCTCCTTCCAGTCACCTCTGGTCAAGATCACATGGAGTGGGGCAACATCAAGGAAACTCAAGTCACTGCAGTTGAAGGAACTGGGATGGATGTACCTGGCGGATGTGCTGGCCAGGGAGTCAGGGAGAAGGAGGGGTTTTTTGTGTTGGGGAAAGCCTAGAAAAATTTGGCATAGAATGGAAGTCACAGTTAATGGGAAAGAAAACATGAGAACTCAGCACTCATTATTACTTTTTAAAATTATCTATTGTGATTGTGAATCAAAATGAAGTCTGTAAGAAGTATGAATCTCTTCATCCCCACCCTCAACGTCTATACATGAGTGACAGAGCACACACCAAGACCAAGCAGTTCTACAAAGATTTCTTAGAAGCTACCTACACAGCAGCCATGCTCTGAGTGTGCTCCCTCATCCAAGCTCAGAGAGTTCATTACACTGTGTCCTGTACAAACATCCTGTTGCATAAATTCTGCCTTGAAGAACTGAAGTGTAAGGGCCATGCACGTAGCCAACTCAAAATTAAATGTAGTCTAGGCACATGATGCAAAGCTTTGAAGAGCTAAACCAAGACCAAAATCTTCATTCTCTTTTGTTAAGTCAGGTCAGTTTGTCTTGGTTCCTGATGTCCTGATGCAAGGTGGGGAAATGAGGTAACTTTTATGTAGGTATTCACTTTTTGGCATTGTGCATGGCAGAAAATAGAAAATTCCACCTAGAATTTCTTTTTCCAGCTTCAGTGCTCATCAAACTTTTCTGCAAGACATCAGTAAATTATTGAAAAATACTGTCTCACCCTCACAACTGGGCTTACCTCACACAGAACAATTCCTTGCTGGAAGAAACCGAGAAGAGGTAAAGATGAGGCAGAGATAGACTGGGGCTTTGGCCCACAGGCATGGTTGCTTTCCAGAAACCCCATGACTGCGGGAGAACATGGAAGATCTAGCATGCATAGGAAGCCTTCTGAACTACCTTTGACAAAGATATTCTCTAAGCAGAGACAGGCTCCATTTGACTTTGGGTAGGGACAGAGGGATATGAAGATCCCTATGATCACAAATAATTTCTTCTGACTCTTAGGGAAATGGCTGTCCCCTGTCAGTCTAATGGGAATATCCAGAGAGTGATGCCAAAGGGAGAGTCTTAGCTTGTGTGTGCCCTCTGTCCTGCAGGCGAGAAAAAGGGCTGCTTTCAGAAAAATGTTGTAGTAATTAAAAAGAAAGTTTAGAAAAACATTCAATAACTTACGGAAGTTGGGAGATCAGAGATAGGCAAAAGCATCAGTAATAAAAATGTGTAAGTCTCTTGACTGTTTATTTGGTGATTTTCAGTATTTAATAAAAATGAATATTGATTAAATAATGAATGGAATTTATTAAGCACACATAGCTGAGTTAATTAGATTTTATTATTTGAGAAAGTAATTAGATATTAAAAATTCAAGTCTTCTACCAGTAGCTGGCCACACAGAGTATCACAGGGAAGGAGTCAGTGCCTCTATCTAAGCAACTCTAATGTTTTTAACAGTCCTAACATGTACGGAATGGAGAATGGAGGAGAGTATAAATGTTTCATCTGCTCTGAAGATTATATACGAATTATAATAGATGCTGTCATGGAGTGGAATTAGGTGATAAATAAGACCATAGAAACTGAATAATAAAAAAAATCCTGATTTTCCCTACCCACACAAAAATGCTGATTACTTCCTAGAAGAGCCAAAAGGGTAATAATTTGACATTTTTGCTGTTAATGAAAAAATTTTGCAAAGGAACGTTATAATGAAACATAATCATATAAATAAATTAGACTATGTAATAGTCATTTAGGGCATTTTCTAGCAGTCCTCTGGCATGACTTCCTAAAATGGCCCTTTCTCTTGCTCAGCTCTTGGCTATGTACATACTCAGATGTCCTGTAGCATGATGGAACAAGTGCCAGTTGCTCTGCCTGCAGTATCTGGTGAGCATCTGTCACTACAGGAAGAGAAACCAGTGTTGTTTTATGCAGCAGTACAAAAAAGCCATCAGGAATTTCCTCTATACCCCAGGGTTTTTCTTGATGGATGCTGTGTTGACACAGGCATTATGCAACATCAGTGCAATTCTTAAAAGACAGCAAGTGACTTTACTATTACAGTGGCAATAGCCAGAATTCCCACTTTGAGCGTCCCACCACCCATCCTCCCTGGGAAGGTGGCATAGCATCACCTGAGTGACCCCTGTGCCTCAGCAGTGAGGAAGGCAAAGGGCTGAAGGTTGGCTGTGCTCAGGGCAGGGCAGTGGAACATGCATGCAGATGCTTTTGAGGGAGTTGCTTGGAGCTGGTCTGCTACTTCAAGGAAAGGGCAGCAAAGCAAGAGGTGCCCCAGGTGCAGATATCAGCAGAGGCCCCGTATGTAACAATACAAGCTCTGTACCCAGTGCCCACAGCCTGAGAAGCAGATACGGCTCTGTAAAAGTGGGGAATGTGGCAGAGCTTCTGGCTTTAGGTGCACAGTACTGCCACAGGGTGAGCTGGGGAAGGCAACTGGACTTCCATCTCTCACAAAGACCCATCCCTTGGGCCAGCTGAGAGGTGGGGTGTGCCTGAAGCAGTGTTCGAGCCACAGGGTGTGGGGCCAGGGGCATACGCTGTGGTCAGTTCATATCTAGCCTATGACTTTAGGTGATGAAAAGTATTTTCTATAGGGTCCTGAATCACCTGTGTGTGTTGTGAATAGAAGGATAACTAAACCTCCATGCAGAGCGTGGTCCCACATTGAAATTCCTGTGTCTGGGAAACAGCTGGTTCCACAAGAACTGTGAACTGCAGACATGTAGAAAAAACCTTACAGAAAACAGGAGGGAAAGAATTAGACTGCGGTATGGTAAGGAAAAGGAGAACATACTTCAACCACAAGAAGCTTCCCCCAGAGCCCTTTCCACTCTTGCTTTCTGCAGATAGATGATTAAATAAATAAATAAATAATCTTTTTTTCCTCCTGCAAGTTGCGCTTGACAGCTTTGGGGGCTGGGGATTGGGTTTGAACTGATGCAGATGTGTGCATCTGGCATATCGCTTCTTCTATTTTCTTTATTTTTAATATCTCTGACACCTTCAAACACATACCCTTGAGGCAGATCAAATTGTTCATGCTCTGTTTTGGCATTTATATGCTGCCTATTATTATTCAATACTGGCATCACAAAGTATATGGAAAAGTCTTTTTCCAAAATTTGTTTGAATACACAGATGTAGGGAAAACATATGTAATAGCACATGCAAGTCCTGAGAGTCATGAAGATGGTCTAATCCTGGCTTCCAAGGCCATCCATATGAATGTTTTTAAGTTAAATTAGAGCCATGGCATACAACTCAGAAGGTCAACAATTAAACATATGCGTGCTAAATTTAGGTGAATACTTACACTTCAGAATTTTAAGTGTCCCTCTCTTAGCCCAGGCAACCTCTGGATATTCATACAGACTAAATGATAGATTTGGATGTGCTGTTGCTGCAAGCAGTTCACACTGTTTATTCTGTAGTCCTGCTCAATCAAAATCCTGCTCCTATCAAAACGGTTATAATAATCTCTCCCTGCCCAAGCACCTTCCCTCTAATTCTCATGAAAATCCTGAATCTCATGACATGGAATAGGTTTAGAACATATGGCCTGCAAAGACCACACCCAAATGAACTACTCCACTCTGTTGTCTTCGTGGAGCTGGCACTATCTAGCCAGCACCAGCGTGCTCTCTTTTGGGATGCCATGCTGGTAGAAACAAACTTCAGAAGAAAACACGAAGAGTGCTTTTAAATCTACAGCAGTCACTGCTGTGGCAGACGCACACAGACCTGCTGAACAGCTGTATGGTACACAGTTGTGACAGTCCAGTAAGAATTTGTCCATGTAATGCAAACATTTTTAGC
>JAYRBT010000042.1:60414721-60426582 GCA_036023395.1 Myiotriccus ornatus | reverse complement strand
AAAACTTTTTTGTTACATAAATACTTGAAATTCCTTCACTAAGTTAAAAATAATTCCACGATTCTTTCATGTGATGAGTAGAACTGAAAAATTCCTTCAGTGCTAGTATAGGTGTAGCACTTGTGGAGTTGGAGGCATCTGGCAATTCTTGGAAAGGACTGTGTGTCACGAGTTAGTGTATTAGAGAAGTTCTGTTGTTCCATTTAAACAGGAATACTTTGTCAAAGTTATGTTTTCAGATGTAAGAGAAGAAATATGGACACCAACAGAGTTATGAATACTGACTTCATGTTGTTCTGGGCTTGTTTAAAAAGCAAGCTGAACTTCTAAATTGCATTTTTGCATTACTATCCACTGAAGAAGACTTTGGGTTTTTTTACTGTTTGAAATAGAAAGAGGTTGTGACAATCAGAGTTAGAAAAATAGAGAATGGAACTTCCAAAATAAGACACTGAATATTGCACACTTTCTAGTGTGTACTGCAATGATAGTGCTGAGAAATAAGGTGATTCAAGAGTTCAAAATGAGAGTGTTGATTTGCGATAACAGCTAAAGGAAAAAAAAAAAATTTTCTTGAGTAGTTAACCTGTTCTCCTACAGAGACCAAGGACCATGTAATGATGCTGTCTCTGTGCATCTGCCACCACACACTTTTGGAGGGGTCAGCCCCAAATAGCTTTTGGAACATTGGTAAATTGTGACATTGGTTGTCAAAAGGGTGCAGGCCTTAGGGATGGGTCATGAAGCCCTTGAGAACATCATAGCATTTAGGAAATAGAGCAGAGGAGAGAGACCCACCCAGCTCTCATGCAGGAGCAGCTGCAGCAGAAGTTCATGCCTAGGTGGACAGACAGAAATCTGCGTATTAGTGAGGGCTGTGTCTTCCTGTGGGGAATCCCATAAATGTCTCCCTGGGACAACACCAAAGTCATTCAAACAAGAAGCTCATCTCCATGTGAAAAAGACATCCTGTATCCCATGGAAATGCTTGCTAAGGATCCAAGCTGGCTTTAGAATGGATTATAGGGGGAAAGCATCCTTTTGTCTCTGCTCTTGTTTAGATTTGAGAGCAAAGTGTTGACTAATGCCGTTTCAACATTACTTGGTACAGAATGAATTAATTATGAAGTCTCTGAACTCTAAAGTCTCGTTGTTGGAGATCAGATTGGTGCTTAGCCTTGATGTCCAAGCGAGACACATTTGTAAAATGAGATTTCTCTTTTTAACATTGATGAATAGGAAAAGTATTTTAAAATGAGTTTATTTTTAGTTTTCAGCTTAATTTTGTCTATTTGGAAAATATGTGCTTGCAGCTATTGATAAGGGTAGACCTGCTGGCCTGCTAGCCTTTATTGATATGAGGTCATCTGATGGTGTTCTGGTTTTCTCAAAGAAGAGAACAGTAAAGTTACTTGCCATCCTTGTAAAAAGTGTTGTCTTGTGCAGTCCAAGGTAAACAAACAGCAGCTTTCAGCAGAGATTCATTTAGAGACCTTTTTCTTGGTCAAGCAAGGGGAGAGAGCCTGAGTATGCAAGTTTTTGGTGGAAAAATAACAAGTTCTCTTCTGTTTTATGGTAAATTATAGAGGGGGAACCTACTGCCTGGGGGCTGAGTGTATTTCAGTCTTATTTTCTCAGTTTATCTCAGTGTTGTTTTCTCAGCGATCTTGGCAACTGATCAGTCATTGACAGTGTGAGAGATACTGCACAACTGATTCATGCTTAGGCAGTGCTCCCTCCCTTGCAGATGAAGAGCTTGTGTGGTGGGTAGAATAACATCTCTGACAGTACTCCTGGTATTCAAATATGAGTTATGTGAAAGAAGACAGCTCTTTTGTTCCTTAGAAAAAAATGAATCTCATTAAATGATCTCATGAAAACACCCAAACTCCTCTTCCAAGATCAAATGTTTTGCTAAAATTCCCCTTGTGTTCTGCTTTTGTTTTCAATACACCTTTGCTCTCCGCAGCTTTAGAAAAAACGAGAAGCCCTTCACTGCCTTTTTGGAAGAAAGAACAACACATACACAAACCTCACACTTATATCATCCAAAAATGTCATTATTGTGCTGCATTTGAAATTTGTTTGTGTTCTACAACGACACCATTAATGCACACAGATATTCCATTTTGGGAGCATGACATTATATATTGCTGAATTTATTTGGGATCCATTGCCACACTTAGTTTTTTCTGATATTGAGTACAACTCTTCAGTGTTTTTCTTTATGTGTGTTGTGGTTGAGCCCAGTGGCCTGGTTGGCCTCGATGATCTCGAAGGTCTTTTCCAACTTAAATGATTCTATGACAATGTTTCTTCCAGAGAAAGCGGCAGCTTGCACACTCTCACAGTGCTGGATGCTGTTAACCTAGTTCAAATCTTTCTTCAAGTGGAAATATTTTTCTTCGGCAGAGGAGTGAAACAAAACAAGCAAGTAGGAAACCCGTTTTCCAGTTTATCTCACCATACAGACCCCGAACTGGCATAACTGAGCAGTCCAAAGTTTGGGATGAACATCTAGGGATTATTTTGCCTAGCAAAACCAAATATACTTAACACTGTAGATGCGGGATAATTTCACTGCTCTGAGAATAAAATACAACTTGAGTATCTTATGATATTTAATGCTGGGGAAAAAATAGTTTCTCCTGACAGAAGACAGGAGATCCCAGACAGAGTACATGTCATCTCTGTGTTTTTATTTCCCTGACTACAATAAGGATAATGAACATACATCTCCAGCCATGTTTTGTATGATTTTTCAGACCAAACGCACTGTATAATTTTTACCATACATTTTCCCTGAGATTCTGAAATGACCAATTAGATGTTAAGCAAAACATTAACTCACTCTCTATGTGGAGAATTACGCTGCTCAAGGGAACTGGCAGGAGGCTTTTTAAACTAGCTGGTTCACAACACAAGCTGGTGCTGATGAATTAGCCCTCAGACAATGAATGTGGGATGACTTGGCTGTGAGTGATGGGGAACAAGATGTTGAATGAAGCTGTTGATACTCCCACCAGAACTGCAATGCTCTTGGAGTGTGGAAGAGAAATGGGAAAGGTTAAGCCTCTGTTTCACTCTCAGACTGTAAGTAATAACAGTCAATAAAAAAAAAAAAGTGAGACAGAAAAGGCGCCTTTCTTTTTTATGATAGTTTGCTCTTAAGCAGCTTTCTGTTAGCTTCAGCAGAGGTTGTTAAAAATGGAATTGTAGAATTGGCATATGACTACTCTACTCTTTGTAGATATGAAATAGAAGAGTGATGTGAGAGCGTGAAAAAAGCTGAAAGCAGCAGATCTCCCACAAGGTTTGCATACTTGAGTTTTAACTGACTTTCTGCTAAGAGACTAGAATTTGAGAGGAGAGAACATATCTTTGAAGATTTCTAGCCTTCTAGGAGTTAATTCTTCAAAAAAAACCCTCCATTTTCTTAACCAAAAGTAGTCATTAGGACAAACCAATTTATATTGGGGGTAGGATAGTGAAATCGCTTTATGGCATTCTGTTCTGTATGTCTCCTCGTGTGCCTTAGTGGAGATAAAGGTGTCAAAGGTGATACATAGTTAATTAGTATGGAAGTTAATTAGTATGGAAGGGAGCATCAAAACTTATAGTTTGGGTGAATAAAAACCGTGTAAATTCCAAAAGCTTTTGGGTTAGAATGAAGCAGACAGGAAAAACAACACTTTTTAGGGTTAAAATGTGGTTTCGTGAAAATGTATTTCTTGGAATTAAAACAATGGAACTGTCAAAGGAAAGAGACCCAAAGATCCCAACTCAATCTGAGCTCAGGGTTTAGGATAGTTTCTGGTCTTGTAAAGTTGAGACAAAAGCAAAAGATGTGTAGAAAATAATTGTTTTGGGAATGCTAAAGAAGATCTAGCAGAGTTAGTAAGCTCTGTGTTCACCAGAGGAAAAAAAATATTGCATTTCTTTTCCTTAGCAAGGAAGCAAACCAATGAAATACATACATAAAAAGAAATCAATTTCCATTTCCTGTGAGACACAGTCATTCTCCAAAAAGATACCTAACATATTCAAAGTAATAAAGCAGGTCATGTCAGCAAAGCTACTTCCTTGTTTTGCCATGGGAATGCTGTTTAACATTTCAAATGCACCATGGGAAAGTACCAAACCTTTATGGGGTACACAAACCTTATGAGGTACTGAACTCTTCACAGGGAGCACTTTACCTGTGGAAAAGCATACCCAAGGGAAGAGTGGATATAGAGAAGTATACAAGTATTTGATTAAAAAAAACCTGTCCAGATCCATTTGAAATGCAGACTGTGATCACCGAAGCTACAAAATAAAATCCTGTAAAAAAAGCAATTAGGAGATAGCACAGGGAGACAGGCATAGCCTATTCTTCACCCCTATAACCAAGGTACTGCTAGATGGGCTGTTATTTAAAGACCGTAGGATTATGACTACTGAGATGTTGCAGAAAGCTTTATTAAAAGGATATCTGAAGGTCAGAGAAGTACTGAAAGGTCTCAGAGCAGTGAGTACTTGATACCATCACCTTAGGAAGCATCATTAAGAAAACTCTAAGGATCCATCATATATGCCAGGGGTCAAGTAAAATTCAAATAAAAGGATCAAGGTTAGTGTCTATGAGAGAGAGAAAGCTGACTGAAGTGGAATAGGCCTAGAGCTGTGGATAAATATAGAAATTCCACAGGCTAGAGCTAGCCTACTCCTGTATATTACAATTAGGGATAAATTATTGTAATTTCATAAATGCTATACACTGTTACAAGTACTTAAACCTGAGTTCTCATTTTAAGCTGAAACATGTGAACATGTGAAAATGTCTCTTAGGCTTTCTTTCCCTCTTGTAAGACAATAGTTAGAAACATCCTTTTTAGGTATTTTCAGATGCCAGGTAATCAAAGATAAGTTGTGCATAGATATATATTTTTTTTCTCTATTTTTTCTTTTTTCTTTTTTTTTCTCCAGGAACCAATGAAAATTACTATTTTAAAGTATCTACTCACAAGAACAACTCTGCTTATCAGTCTAATTGCAAGCAGACACTGTCTTTCCATCACAATAAATTCACAGTGGTTCATTAGCTTCTATAAGAGGATGAAATGGATCATCTTATTAATGCTGACATTGTTTTAAATGGTTGATTTCTCTTTGTACGTGTTGAAATTTGCAGCATACCTGTACAAAAAAAGTAATCAATCAGTTAAAGAAGTGTTTGGAAAACAAAAGAGAGGGAAAACTAATATTTCCTGCAGATCTCAGATCTACATCTTAATTGAAAGCTGAGATGGTGTTCAAACAAATGTGGATGTGAGTACGAAGGTGTTAAATTATCAGCACTCACCTGAAGGGCAATACCTTGCTAAGTTGCAGTAAATCTGATTTCAGTCACAGAAACGGATGATTTGATTTTTCACAGTACCTGAAGAAAACGTGTGGGAACAAAAACAGGGAAACTGTACTTTTAGTGTTTTCAGTATAATCACAAAAATAGCCTTGACGATTTAGCAAAATCCTGGCATTTATATTCTAGAGAGAAGTGTTTCAGCCCCAAGGGTAACTGTTGTTACCTAACAGGGAGGATGTGGTCATTATTTTGTTTTATCAGCTTTCCTTTCTCTCTCCTTTGCAGGGATTTAAACACACTGTGGTCTTGCTGAATCCTTCAATCCATTTCCCTGGCTGAGGCTGGCTATATACTCTGTGGATGAGATGCAGGGATTTTATCATGGAGCTGGCTCTGCATGTAAAATAGGGATGCTAACTAGGGAAGGACAAGGAGACAGGAAAAGCTAGTATAACATTCGAAAAAAGAAATAGGAACCATCTCAGCTCTAATTAAATTCTTTCTTACTTCATCCTTCCTAAGAGAACTTTACTGATTTTAACAACGCTTTTTTGTTTTGTTTGTTTGGGTTTTTTTAATCTGAACCTCTGAAAAAGAAGAGTTAAGGTCATTGTTTCCAATTTATATCTTAAGACTCTAACTTTTTGCCAAAGATATGGGATGCTACTTTATTATTTATTTTGGAGGATAATCCCTGACCATTGTAAACTCAAAACACAATATAGCTCACTTATGATGAAGCCGAGGTTAGTTTGGGGATTAAGTTTTCCCTGTTACACTGCTAAAGCTCCCATACTCGATTCTGCTCCTTAGTTTTATCACCTAGAATGATTGATATTTTCAAATCAAGCAGGCAAAACTGCCACTCAGGTTTAAAATAAAAAAAATAAAGATATTTCTCTTTCTGGTCTTATCTCCCTGAAGCTCCTTCCTGGATTCTGGTCTGTTTAGATCCTATCTACTCCAAGGCAGCTCAAGTAAAACTCACTTAGAAAATTTACCTTCAGAATGCAATCCTAGCCCCTTTAGGGGAGACTGGGTGCTCTGCCATTGACACCAAGCTCACCTCTATTTCAGTGCTTGTGTCCTGGGCTACTGCAGCCTAAGTGGCAACTGGAGAAGCCTCCTGGGCTCTCTTGTGAGACTCTGTCAACCATTCACACCTTCTACCCTTCGGTGCTACACCAACAACTCACACACTGCAGTAGTGATGCTTCTCTCTCACTGCCATGCCAAATGCAAGATGTAACCAACTGCTTCTGAAGCCCTGGACAGTGATTATCCAAACTTAGCCCACTCCAAACCCAAAGGCTCTGTCATGTCATGTGCATGCTCTCTGGTCAGTATGTTACTTTGCCAGAACACACAGATGCTCTCACACTGACTAAGAGAAAGGTAGAAAGGTCTTTCTGAGAAATTATCTATTCTTGAAGCACTAGGAGACAAGTTCTGCCATTTTACCTCTGGGCAGCAGCTCTTTACTCAAGTGATGAAATGAATGATGTTCTCTGTCACACTGTATGACACCAGTGAAGACACAGGACTTCTGCTTTATGTGGACAGCCCTCTGCAATATTTTCTATGACAGAAAACCTGATTGAAATAATCCTAATAACCTTGCTTACTTGCATCCCTCCATAGAGCCAGCTCTGCTCCAGCCATCACATGGATGGTGTAGCTCCCTCCCAAAACTCTGAAGTTGGCTGTGCTGTTACTACATAAATGCTTGGTCTTTCTGGATAATCCATTTCTCCTATTTCACCTGTCATGCCAGAATACAAAAAGGCTCTGAGGTATTCATTCTGCGAAAATAATGGTGAAGGGAAGCAGGCAAATATACCATATATTTTAGATAGCTGGTCATTACCACTCCGACAACTATTCCCAGGTCTTTTTTGCAAAGTGGGGTTGAATAATCATACAAACCAAAAGGGCTCACAGATCTTTTCCTGACAAAACCAGTCCATGCTGTTGGAAGCATACCTACTTGTAGTGCAGGCAGGTTGTGCCAGCCCTCATGAAACACCCAGGC
Organism: Myiotriccus ornatus; assembly: GCA_036023395.1. Lineage (NCBI taxonomy): Eukaryota > Metazoa > Chordata > Aves > Passeriformes > Tyrannidae > Myiotriccus > Myiotriccus ornatus. Next base: position 60,419,203 of record JAYRBT010000042.1, on the reverse strand, counting down.
CTGAGGTCATCTGCTCTTAGGAAAGATCCCACATCTGCCAGATCCGCCTCCAGCACTGGAACACCCATGGGCAACCTCTGTTTGGTCTGTGCTTTTTGATACCATGTGTATGTAACATTAAGCTTAAATTGGTGGCAGGTAGGGCATTAGTCTACAAAACAGACTAGACTTCAGCCCCTTTTCTGACCTTGTCTCCTGGGGTACAGCCCAGTTGCAACACAAAACCCTTGCCTGATATGCTTTATTATATGTTCATTTTATTTCTCTCCACATCATGCATTGTTTCCATTAAAAAAAAAAAAAAAAAAAGTACCAAAATGCCTGAGAAAAAGCTTTTGTGGCCCTCTAAAGCCTCATCCTTTGTATTTCAAACCACAGGTTCCATAATGACACCACCACTTAATTCTGTGGAATTAATTAGTATTGGTGCTCCCAACTTCTGTTACCTCAAGCTTTTTCTTCCTTCAGAAAAACTAATTGCATTTCCCATCCCAGCTACCAATATCACAAGCTATTAACTGCAGCCATTAACTGCAGCTTAAAGAAACCACGCTGATCTGTTCCCTTCACCCGAAATCCTTGAAGTATGGACCTGGATGAATTACAACACTCTGAAGGGTTTTATAAAAATGTGGCAAGTGATTTGTCAAAATATCTGTTGATTTCAATGTAACTGCCTCCCCTGCCTCTTTCCAGCCTCAAAGCTACTCTGTAGCAACTCCCTTCAGCTGCTAGTCCACCTTTGTTTATCTCTGGATTTTCCATCCTGAGTTTAGGATTGTAAAGGGGATCATTTTTGTTACTGTTGTTCTGACTCATACACATGTGAGTTTTGGCCAAGGAAGAGTGCAACTGGATCTTTTATGATGTGAGCTCAATGGCAAATGATAAATAGTACAAGGTCTTATAGTGAGAAAAACTCACACTCTGGACACTCCATAGAGTATTAATTTGGATGCTAGCAGGGGTTTGGAGTTGTGGAGAGCCCTAGAATGATTCTGAGTTACTACTTTCATGTCAGGCACACTCCAAAGTCAATGTCCTCAGTCTCAGCTACCTCCAGATAGGGAAGCAAAAATGATGCCAGAGGCACAAGCAGTGACTGTCAGTAGAAAAAGAGAGCATTGAAAGATTAAGGGTTGTTCACCTTGAACCTCCAGAGGGAATGAGCATCCAAGGTCTCCTTCACAACTGGGGTTATTTTATCAAGGACCCCGTACAGAAGAAAGGCAAAGAGCAGTGATTAGAAGTTCTTGAAGCTCCTTATGGATAACAGAGCTACTCTCAGGGGAAAAATATTTATGATGGATGATACTGCAGAAAAATCAGAATTATTAGTTTGACCAGGGCTTTCAGTTCTTAATCCCTAGCTCAGCTGTTGCAACATCCTTTGGAAGACTTAATACAAAATGCAACTATGGTGATGTACAAAACTGTCACTGAACAATGTCAAATACCAAATCTTTAATGAGGTTATTCTTGTGTTTTATGGGATGCAGAGCAGTAACCTACTTTCTGCTCTGATTAAGTATAGGAAGTGACTAATTTTTAGTGTTGCAACATTTATCAAAAATAAAAAAAAATATGAAAAATCCCTTAGACGCTAAATGTGGAAAATTAAAGAAGTCTGGATGAATAAACTTATCTCCAATTAACTTAAGCTGTGCAAATCCTTTAGACGAGACATTGAAATGTTTTTGAGACACTATTTGATGAAGTCTGGTAACAGCATCAGATTTTTCTGAACAACCTGATTTTCATGTTCCAGAGGTGTCAGCATAAGTATGGATGCACTAATCATTCTGGTATAATTAACTGCCTGGTGAAATGTCTCACTAGTGTGGGGAGATACTGATGAACAATTTGTCATATCCAAATTATTCCCTTCTCACCCCCCCACCTTTCTTAAAAAAATGCATAATTATAAGCATTTAGGAAATAACTTGTATGGTGTTGAAAGTCTACCTCATCATTTGCAACTTCTGGAGAGCAGTTTATGCTAAGTGCTGAGAACTGAGGTAACTAAGGAAATAGCTGTTCTATAATGTTGCAGCAGTGCACAGGGTGCACATTGGCCTGCATATGATCTGGGAAGTTCCCATTTGAGAAAGTTCCACATTGTACTTTACTGCCCCAAGGATGAAAGCAGTGAGATATAGCATTAGGCTGTTCAAAGAGTCTGCTTTGTCTGAAGCTTCAATAGTGTGTTAAATTCCTTGCTGAAAGATTTAATGACAGCATGCAATATCAGCTCCCCATTCCTGACAAAGCTCTCCTAACTTAATGGAAACATATTTTAGAGCGATAAACGCTTCAAGCAGGTTTCCTCTAACTAGAAAAATGAAGAGTTGACACGTTACTGGAACACGGAAAAAACTGGGAGTGAGGTAGTTAATGTTGAATACATACATCCATTTGAGTTATATGGTAGATGGAATTAATAGTAAACACTGACATGCATTGACCAGAGCATTCAGTGAACACTTACTGTGTTGTTTTGGAACTCCAGCGAGTCTCTAGCTTCAACTAGTATGTGTATCAATGACATGCAGCTCCGGAATCAAAACGTAATGAGTGCCATGTACAGCATGGTTCTGCTCCAGGAAGACAGTATAAAGTTGTCCCAAGAAACTGCTCCTGTGCTTTCTCTTCCTCTTCTACTTTTATTCTTATTTGGTCTGAAAGATGTGTTGAAGGGGGGCAGGGAGCAAGCAAAAATGGCAGTGTATTCTTGTGCTTGCTTATACACAGCACTTCCCACAGTGAGGCATTTGGACAGTTGTGTAAATATAACCTTGTAACAGCTTCCCTAGAATAGCACTACTAACTGATTTCCCATCTTTCAGGGCTCTTATACACTCTGTGAAATTCTAGACAAAAGGAATTTACAGCACTCTTCCAGCAAAATTTTAGCCAGAAGAAGAGATAGAATTCCAGCTGTCAAACTGACTAGTTGGGCAGGGGTAGGGAGGCAAGTTCGGTCAGTTGAATGGTCATGGAAGACCAGCTGGTTGCAGATTGTCTGACTCTTGAGAAAGCTATTACTGGTCAGCTCTGTGGGTGAAACTGTGAATCTCAGCATCTTGGAGCAGGGAATTTACCCTAAGGGTAAATTTTCTTTAGTTAATCTCCCAAAAAAGTGGATGAGCTGAGGATTTTCTCCTTGTAGTCACGTAGCAAATGAAGCTCATACTACTTTCTTTCTCTTTATTCTCCTTTTGAAAACAGGAAAGAAACAGCTACCTGTAATGATTCAAAACAAAACTAATAGCCCTTTATATTTACTGTGCAAGAGCCAAATAAACCTTTCACTTAAAGAAAAAAAAAAAAAAAAGGTGTTGAGTTTGGGGCTTTTTCATAATCTTGCCTTAGAAACAATGAGAGTGACTTCAGAGTATTCAGCAGATCCATTTCTTTTTTTCCTTAACTGACATTCATTTCCATCACAATTTTCAGTCTCAAAGCTGTTCACTGTGTTCTACCAATGTAAAATGCTTCTTCTAACATCTCACAAGTCCAGTTCTCATTATAATCACCATGGCCCTACCTTTTAATTAGCCCAAAGAGGAAAGTTTTATTCTGAACATCCTTTTGTAAATCTGATGAGCATGAAATCCTAAGAAACATATGGACCATTGCTTTCTAGCTACATTTTTATTAACCATAGTCCAAATTTTGTATTCTGGTATTGACTGAGGGTTCTGGAGGGATAATAATTAAAATCAAACTTATGAAGCAGAGAGAGTACTTTCTGTGACCTCTGTCAGTCTCTCAATTGTTTCCTATTTTTTCATCCTTCCATACTTTTTGGAGGTTTCTGTGGTTTTTTTTATACATTCCACATTTTCATAGTCAATCTAAAAATGCAGTGATTGAAAATTCAGTGGAATGAAAGAAGAGCTGGTGAAGAGCCAAAAAGTTAAAAGCCTCACTCACCTGTGTTTCTGCACATATTTGATCTTTGTGAAGGAATTGTGAGGCAAAAGCACAGGCCAAATGGGGAAAATACCTTCCAGCACATATTCATCAAGCATTCCTATCCCTGTGCTCTGAATATGTTTATGGAACCAGTTCCCTGGAATCATCCCTGTTTGCATTCAGCATGTTGTGGCAGCCCACGCAGTGACAGAAGAAAAGCAATTTCTGTAATATATTCATGACCCTTTAGAAAGCAAGCACAGCCATGCTATTGAAAGAAAGAAGCAGGACCTATGTGGGCTTCACTCCGAAGCTGAGCCACAGTGGATTAGTGTGACTTCAGTCTCTGTATTTAACTTTAACCCACTGTGTCTCATTTTCCCATAATAAAATTGGAATAACAGCGCTTCCCTACTTCATAAGGAGGGAGCTTTTGAGGCTTATTTTGTTAGTGAAGTTTACTGAACTGGGAAATGGGCAGAGTAATGATGATGCACCATTATTCTCCACATTCCTCTTCAAATCTGCTACATCTCACAAATCATGTTAATGGCTGGAATGTCA
>JAYRBT010000042.1:60396574-60414621 GCA_036023395.1 Myiotriccus ornatus | reverse complement strand
GATGATGCACCATTATTCTCCACATTCCTCTTCAAATCTGCTACATCTCACAAATCATGTTAATGGCTGGAATGTCAAATGGTATTCCTGGATGTCTGGCTTTTTGTTTTTTTCTACATTTCTCAGTGTTTTTTAAAGAAGGTGTACAGAATTGCATAAGTCAAATACCCAAAATAAATAAACAGGGGTTGATGCTATGACCTTTCTCCAGCTTTCTCTCATGTATTATTGTTTATTTATATCAAAGCACTCCTGTTTCTGGCACAGCATCTAACTACATGGCGAGTTTATAATGTAAACAATGAACTTCTAGAAAAGTTTGCATTGAATATTTTTCATCACATGAAACACTTAAAGTTCCCAGTCAAGAAAATATTCCCCTCTAAGACAGAATGTAAATGAATGCAGTTACCAGAAAGGATAAATTTAACTGTAGACTTAAGAATTTTCCTAAAGGAAAGGTTAGATGCTCTTTGGACCTTTTCTTTTTTCCTTCTCCAAGAAGGAAAAATTTTGAAGTTCAGGAGTGCACAGCCTTGTTTTTGTCAGGTATCATCACCAGCAGAGGGGGTGTTGTTCCTGGCTGTGGCACCCTCCAGCTGTATTTGGGGCAGTGTACCACTGTCAAACAGCAGTTATGTCCTAGCACTGAAACTTGTCTTTAAATGCAAGCTGTCGTACTTCCGTGAATGATTGGCTGAGTTAATAGGAATTGTGTTATGTGGAAGGCAGTTAAGATGATCTTTACATGAAGCTGCTGGCCTTAAATAATCAGGTAACTGATTCCTCTAATATTTGGGAATGCCTAGGATGTTACCGTCATAGATAAAATAGGCAAGAAGTACTTTCTTGAAGTATCCTCATAACTGAAGTACGAGGCTTTGCTAATATACTTGAGAATAAATGCCATCCTGACTATCATTACTGCAATAATCTGTTTGCTCTGATAATTCAATGATGGTTTTATTTATAGTTTCAACATAAAAGTACCTCCTCACAAGATAGGATAACCTTTAATAGTATTATAGCTTGTAAATAAGCAGCTGAAGCCAATTGGAGTCTTTGAAATCTGCCGTGTTTTGACCATTCAGTGCATGTCTATACAGATGGAATTAAATTTATTTCTCATTTTCTCTTGTGTTTTGATTTGCAGGTTGGAATTGTTTGTCATAGCAATCCTGACTATGTAGTTTATATCACCTATAGTTATTTCCCAGTGGGTTGCTGTGGAAACAAATGTCATATCAAAACCAAAGGACTGCATTCCAGGTACAACAGATACAACACGTGTGATCCCTTGAGGAAGGCAATGTGCTTCGAGCAGGATTGGTCTGGCAGATGACTGATGTCTAATCTCTGTAGTTTGGCCCATTTGTGCCCAACACAGCATAATGACTGAGAATAAAGATAATTTTAAACCACTTTTTTTTTTTTTTTTTTAATTATTTTTTCTTTCCTGTGGACAGGTATTGTTAGCTTAAAGTGTCCTTCAACTCTTTCTTGTCAACTCACAACCCCTGGGAACTGATCTGACAAAGAAGAGAGAACTGTCTTTGGCATTACCTCAGCCCTGCTCCCCAGGGAGATTTATCTGCATAGAAAGGATGATCAAGGAGTCAGTTTGACTGGTTTCATCTTGCTGCAGGAGAGATTCAAAGAAAACACAGGCAGAACTGGCTTTTGTTTTTCTGAGCTGAAACCTGTTCTTTGGTTCTGCTGGGTACGACTCAGCTGGTGAGACTGTGATGTAGCAATTGCTTAACCCACAGAAATTACTATTAATTCAAATAGGACAACCAATTCATCAAGTAGCTTTAGGTTGAAAGAAAGAGACATTTGAAGAAAGGCTATTCTTTTCTTTTGTTAGATACATAGAATGAAATATACTGAGTTTTCATTTCAAACTAATGATTCTTTCAAAGTAAGGGTAAAAATGATAAAAGCACACTTAAAAAGAAAACTAAACAAAACAACCCTCCCCCAAAACAAAACCAAAAAACAAACACCCACCCCCAACTCAAAAAAGCACAATAAATGTGTTGCTTGTGATTGGCAAATACATTTCACTTTGACTTGAAATAATGTAATTTGACAGGTTTGTTTCTGCCCGTAAACTGGGAGGAAAAAAAAGTCTTGAAAGAGAGCTTTAGCTCTGCTTCTTTCTTGGATTTTCTAGATCCTGTGGCAGGGTGATATCTTAAACATCTTTGACAATGTTGTATGATTAAATCCTTCAAGCTGCAAAATTTCTTTTACTGCCTCCATACATTTTAGTGAACTCCCTTCCCTGCCTTTTCTGTCCTCTGTTCCTGTACTATTAATAATATATCTTATATTATATATCATTAATAATATATCCTATTCCTTGTTGACTTCACTTTTTTTTGTTTGTTTGTTTGTTTGTGGGTTTTTGTTTGTTTTGTTTTGTGACAGGTTTTCCCTGGAGCATAAAATGCACCCTGTCAACTGCCAGCCAGTCCTGGAGCACCTAAGCAGTGTGCAGCATGTTGGTCTTTTCGTTCCTCGTACAGCCTGAGCAATAAAGCTTGATTAATTTTTTTCAAAGAAGCCAGAAATTATATGTTTATAAAGAATTATGCAAATTTTACAACCACATTTTACTTAGAGTTTAAGTTCATTGAAATAAAGACATCCTTGTTTGTACAATGAAGTTTCACACCATGGGGTGTTAATCAGTTATTAGGGCTTTGGTTAATGTAATATTTAAAGACATGATGAAGTAAAAGAAATATTTCTATTTTCCATAGAATAAATGAACATTAATTCTGAACTGTGCACATACAATGGTCTTTCAGAATTCTCCATGTTTTTGCTTTTTTTTTTTTTTACCAAAAAACAGAAGGCAAAAGATGACTTTTTATGACTAGGGAGATTTGCACTACCACTCAACAAAGAGCTCTGAGTACTGGAGGTGGATCTCAGGAGTGAAAATGGATCTCATAAAAACCTCTTATCCACCAGCCCTCACAGACTGTGTTTGCTGTAGAAGGATTTAACATGTAATGCAGAATGAATGTAATTTTTAAAGTCTGGAAAAGGACACTTAGAGGAGTTTGGCTACCTTTGCTATGTGCAGTACTTTACATGAAAGACATTAGACTCTCTAATTCTGTCCCTATGGATAAGTTAGGAAAGAGAATGAACCACATCTCTTTATTTACTGCATATCAAATTTCTTTAACATGAACTTCAGCTTTAAATTTTTCTTTGTGCATGAGGTTTTTTATAACATGTTTCTGAACCCCATGAGAAGATTAATAAATGAAGGAAATCATGCTACCTCTCTCAGAGAATTACATATCTCTGGTGTTTGCTTGGTTTCCCCTTGTCCCCAGTCACCTGTGTTCGCTAATCCAAATAGTTGTGTTGTTCCTAACAGCTTTGTTTGGTGTTCCAGACTGATGTTGCATCAAATTATGTGCTTCTTTGTTTGTTTGTTCTCCAGAGGAGTTCTCTTGTAAATTAGCAGCAGTTAATGGGGAGTTAAACCCTTCTCGAACTCGACTGTCAGACTCCCCCGTAGGAAAAAAGACCTTTAGAGCCAATTGACTGTTACATAAACATACCCCAGGGATCGCCGAGAATGACACATGAGGAGTGGTGGCCATCGGGGAAAGAACTTATTAAAAGTATTTCATAACTAGCAAAGCCCAAAACAGAGCCTTCTCTCACCCTCTCAAAAGTAATTGCCTCCCTTCACTGCCCTGGGTCATGCTGTCTGATTAGTTACTGGCATTTAGAAGTAAATATAACATCATATTTTTGGTCAATAATCCACTGTGGTGCTCCCCGTGGAATCACCGATGTTGGAAGCAAGTAGGAAAGGTGAAGTTATACACAACTGTCTGGTAATTTGTGTCCAAAATTTGCTCACTTGAATTACTGTGAACTGGATCAGGTACAGAAACAGCTGGAAATTAATGATCTACAGACTTGTCTGAACCATTGTCCAGAGCTGTAACAGATGATCTAATGGACACAGAAATTTACCTCTCTCTTAATATCTCATTTGCTTTTGCATTTTTTGCCAGAGAGCCCCAAACATGTTCAAACACTGTACAATCAGTGCTTCTAGACCTATCCAGAACAGAAAAGCCCTAGAAACCTCACTTCAAAGATTCTCTAATCAAGAAGTCCAGATATGCCTTCAGTTCACCATATAAAATATACATTGGGTGTCATGGAAGATGAGCACTGATTATGTCATGTGATATCGAAGCCTCATTTTGCAAATGGCAGAATTTGAGAGAGTTTGTATAATCATATGAACTCTTCAGCCTTGAAGCAAACTGAAAATCTAGATTCATTTGAAGTTTTGTCAATTGCTGAATTAAAATCCTACCTCAGATTCAGGAAAAGAAAGAAGTTCTTTTATTATGAGCTAATGTCTTTCAGCACGTGTGTCAGCTTCACTCAAATATCTTTCTCAGCTACTGTCAGCAACATCAGATTGTGAACAGACAACTGTCCTTTGACTTTCTGAGTAAGCTGTGACACATGAATTTTCTGCAACACCTTCTGCACACTTTTTCAGCTTGTTTATACATGCAGTTTGTGACAGTTAAGATATTCACTATATAAAGTGAACATCTAACATGTCTGTAAGGTTCAGTGTTTGAAAACAGTGTCTTGAGTCCTGGTTTCAAATTTTTTGAGGAGAGTTTGGTAGGAACCTCTTCCCTATTTTGAGTATAAAAAAATAAAAAAGTGAGATAGAATTATACAAAATGTAGGATAGGTATTATCTTCAGTTTTGTCAGCCTATGCATCACTGAGAACCTTCTTTTTAGAGTAATGAATCAAAGACATCATAAACTTAACATCTCTTCCACTCTGGTCTCTTCTATCGCTCAGTTGAAAAAGGTTAAGTAGCAGAGATGTTTCATACAAGCCCAAGTCATTGACTTGGACATTATAGTTGAACTTTTAGTAACGGAGCAGTTTACAAAGAATGACATAGCAACATGAACAACTTCAAGAGCATTAACTAAGCAGTCCAGCAATTTTGTTTGGGGACAAAACACTGTCATTAATCAAAATTACCAGGTTTAGAATTCTGATAGAACCTCAAAATATTACAAAAACATATTGTGAACCAAATATAAAAGCAAACCCAAAGGTAAATAATTCAACCTAATTATTTTGTATTTTTATTTTAGTGGGAAACAAATTTTTGTGTTTTGTATTGCTGGAACAAGGTAACTTGTTCTCATTCTTTCCCTCTCTCTCTCCCCCTTTCCCTTTTGTGTTCTTTCACAGCGGCACAGAATCACAGAGGGGCTGAGTTTAGAGGAGATATCTGGAGGTCATCTTCTCCAGTCCGTCTGTGCAAACAGGGCCACTTAGAGCAGGTTGCCCAGGAACATATACAGATGACTTTTGAATATGTCCAAGAATAGAAACTTCACAGCCTCTCTGGAAAACCTGTGCCAGTGTTCAGTCACCCTCATAGTAAAAAGCATGTTCTGTGGTCCTGACACTAGGCACCACTGAGTAAAAAAAAACCCAAGCAAAAACCCCAAACCCTAGCTCTTACAGAGCTTTCAATTCCTTTTCTAAAAATGAATTGACCTGATAATTATTATCTGAGTAGATCGTTTTAGCTAGAAGGGTACTCATAAATTTCAAATACTATATTAGCATGCTTCTAACAGGTAAGTGCTTCTGCTGTGTCTCTTACTAGCTCATTTTATTCTTTGAATAAAATGTGTGTTCTACACTGCAACTGGTCACTGGGATAAATCAAGTGGTCTTCACTCAGGTACCTGAGTGAATCTTTTCCTAGGTCACCCGTTTCAGCCTCAGATGGTAGACTTAATTACATGAATGCAAGTTACTATCAGCGGAGTGTTTAATGGCCTCTGGGAAATAATTGAGCTTTCTTCAGTCTAGTTTTGAGGGCTTCTATCTCATAAATATGTACACTGGATAAAGTTGCAGTTGTATTCTCTTCACCCTTGATGACTGGAGAACAATAAAATCTAGCTTCAATTAATTTAAAAAAATCAGTTACAATTCTGACAGCATTGCAAATTTTTCATGAAGTCTTTGTCCGAATTCTTGTCGAGGGTCCTTTTTGCTCTTGTTTCTATGACTAGTTGGAGGATAAATGATTTAACTTCTGTGTTCACCTAAGGTGACATGTTATAATTTATAGAAATGTCAGTGCAGTGAAATAACCCAAATACAAATGAGTGTACTGAGAATTCCTTATGTAATTACTTCAGAGCTGTCACTTTTCTATGTGTGCTTAGTGCATTAGTGCATAACAAACGTGAAACACCCCAGTAATCAATATTCCTTGTCAAGTACAACTATATTGCCACGGACTTATTAGCATCTTATACCTTCTCATTTTTCTTTTCTATATACTTAATTAATTTAAGTGCATTTCATTACCATTCTTAACATATAACACTGCACCTTAGGTTGGACCCTTAGCCAATTCTGGGCAGAGTGACTCCATTCTTTTTGCAACCAGTTTTCAAAAAGCTCGGTAGCAAGCCATATAGTTTACAGCATACTGTAGGAAAAAATTCTTGTTCAGATTCTTCTTGTTAATGCAACATGGACTCAGGCTGCGCTGGATTGCTTAATTTCTTGTGTGGTCAATGTATGTAAGAGGAAAGGAGCAACTTTTGTATTTACTGAGGTGCTGCACTGAGTCCTTGAAAATACCATTTTGTGATGAACACTTTCATCAAAGTAAAGCAGTGTCTTATCAGCTTGTCTAAATTTATCTCTATAATAGCTGGCTGTTCAGTACAGTGCATTTTCTCTGTCTATGAATCTGGAGAATGGGATCTTGTTTCATCAAGCTTTCAAATCGATTCCATTCAGAAATAGATGTAGATTAGAGATCTGCCACAGAACCACAATATACGTCATCCTCTCAAAATTGTCTCTCTTTTAGTTGCTGCTCAGTCTTTATTTTTATCAGGGTACTGTCTACAGTGTTTGAGAGCTTAGGCCCCCAGTTAGCTCCATATCCTGTTTCCCTCATCACTGATGCTTACTACCTGTGTATTAGTCTGTTCGCAGGGCCTTTTTTCGGTGAACTAAGTTCTCTATGAAATCCAAGAGACTATTTTTTCCGGGACTTGCTTCCAAAGTTCAAAGGGGACAAATCTACATAAAATATAACTCTGTTTGTCCTACCTAGTCCTCTGACACTGTCCCAACAGTTATTTCGCCATTAAATTCCCTTGTATAGCCTTTCCCCCATGCCCACCCTTGTTCAGCACATGGCGTAGATGTTGCACTGTGAAGCACCCTGTGGGCAGTCTGCGGCATGACCCGGAGGTTACTTCAGGCCCTTCACTCTTCAAATGTCCCAAAAATGATGATATCTCAGGGTTACATGACTTCTGCACAGGAGGAAGGCGAGCCCAAGGCCAGGTACCATGTTGAATAAATACAGTCAGCTCCAGGGAGAGCTATCAGTGAAAGTGTGGATGCTGATCACTCTGCGCAACAAAGGCTTTGGGTGAGAGCTCATTGCCTGCATAGCCAAACCTTTGCTTTGAAAAGCCAAACAGTGGTGGTCCTTTCACAGATTTGGTCCAGGCTTCCTATGGCAGCCATGCCAGTGTAGGGTTCCAAGGTCTGGTCTAAATCTCAGCCTTGGATTTTCATGAAGAAATCAAGAAAGAAGTTGCAGATGTTCCAACAGGCACAGGAGGTACTGCGCATAACAGTCAGATGAATCCCAAGTCATTCACTGCCCCAAGTCTCTGGCACCCAATATATTATTATTATTATTATTATTATTATTATTATTAATTATTATCATTATTATCATCATTATTATCATCATTATTATTGTTGTTATTATTATTATTGTTGTTTGTTGTTGTTGTTATTAAAAAACCCCATATTTTTAAATTTCAGCTTGAATTAATTTTATATCAAGGTGTGGAAGAGGAATGAACTAAAACTGTACAAATACAAGAAACCTGAATGAACATCTCTGCTTCAATCATCTGAAACAGCAGCTATAGTCACCTAAAAGTTTTCTCCAGTTTCTAACAGACAGGCCATCTCATAGAAATATCTAGAAACAAAGCATGAATGCCTATGAAGGTTAGAACTTAATATTACAGAATCATATCACAGTTATCATTTGACTTCACATCCTAATTTGTGAAATGGTGCTTGCAGGTGAGTTAGCCCTGTTACCATCAAGTTCTGTGTTACTGTCACAGAGCAGTTAAGAAAAGTGTGTAGACAACAAATAAAGCCTATGTATTATTGAGTGGAATGGCTGAAATCCAGTAAATATATGGTCTGCTTTACTGTATGAAGTAAACAAAACAAGCACTGCACTCAAGGCTTTCAGTAATCCACAACCCCGAAAGGTATTTTGCCTGGAAACAAAAGGCAAAAAAACATACAAAAAGCAACAATTCAACTAGAAAATTCTGGCTGTCAACTCCCTTCGAAACTCATCCTTTTGGACGCTGCATCTAGGTCCTATTTCTCTTGTTTTCATTAACTTTTTTGTTTGTTTGTTCGTTTTCTTCCTTGCTACCTACAGATCATCTCACTGTGGGAAGGGACATACCGGGCAGAAAGGTCTAGGGAATGCATTCCTCATTCTAGTGAAAATGGACTAGAAGGACGATTGCAAATATTTTCAGCATCTTGAGGACCTGAGTTGGGGAAAGTGTAAAGGATCAGGTAAGGTACAGTAGGAACATCACAGACTCATTTAGTGTCACCAGAGAAATAACAAGTGAACACTGATCTCTGAAGAAATGACCTCCCACAGACGGTGGTGACCTCTGGAACCAGCACAAGCAATTATCACACAGAGGGAACTCAGCAGTGGAAAGAGGACCATGATGCAGTTGCAGACACTGATTTTGTACAGGCTGGATAACACTGCTCAAAAGTCAGTGTTCAGTGCAGGCTGCTACTGCAGAGGGCTGTGTTTTATTCCTGCTTTCAGCTCCGAGTTGGTTTTCTGTTGCTACCCTAGGTAGACTAATGCTGATGTTATTCTTCTAAATATGATTTGCTGTTCACTTTAAAGGCTGTAATCCTAAAATGGAGCTTTTCTGAAGAGCTTAAGGCATTTTCTGTTTCATATTAAAGTCTTGATCCTGCTTTCCCTCTACAGAAATTGCTGAATCTTTAAAAATTCATTATTGTCAGTGGACTAAAGAGTTATATTTTTCTACAGAGAAGACATTTGTAAAATATTTGTATATAAAATTGGCTAGAATCAGGAAAACAATTTATTTTGGGTATATGAGCTTTCCATGGAAAATACTGAAAAGAGTTATAAATTTCTCAATCTTTGCATTACCCTTGGAATCTATTTCTTCTCATTTTCTGTTCTGTTTCTTGAAAAGTTTGTGAGCATCACATATTAGCCTTGTAACTGACTTTTTAATCTTCTAAAATTTTCTAAACATGAAACCATGAACCAAAATTTTTTTTTATAGAGGTAATCGAAAATTTCTATTTTTGTTACATTCTTATATAAAGCTGCTCTTTGTATATGTAAAGTCTTATTTCACTTTACCTTATTCAGTTAAAAAACTAGAAACACAGTTAAAGAAACTAGAAAAAAATACAATTGTCCTTTAAAATGTTGTATGCATCTACAGACAAGTCATTTTGTTTCTCAAGTACCAGAGATGGTGAAAAAATAGTAACAAAGTGGGAAAGAGTAGAGTATGACAACAGAAGCAAGGTATTTAATCTGAAAAAGGAAAATCTCCCCATTTCCAAGCATTTCAGTTGTGAGTTGCACAAAAACTCCGCAGAAGATGAAAAAAAGGTGAAATATGATTTCATTATATGAGAAACTGATGATCAGTGCATACATGTCAAGATATATCTTCAAATTCCATTTTGAAAGTATTGCTGGGTTTTGCTTTACCATTAGTTTTTCGCTGTACTTTAAATAAGAATTTATAAAAGGGTCAGCACTAACAGTACAGGATAATTTATTTGTGTGTTATATATACTTAAACAGAAGCCCTCTAACTGTGAGTTTTACCAAACAGCAAGTTGAATTCAATCAGGACTGAACCGGAATGGAAAGCTGTGTGTGCCAAGGGTACATATGTGTCCCCCCATGGGATCCTAGGTAAATACTCAGGTGAGCAAAAACATGGCTGTTGGACCTAAGGTGAATTCACAACCATGACTAGCACAAGGAGATGGAGGATTCATCTGGGAGGATGGGGAAGAGATAAAAATGATCACACTGGCTGTTTGCCCTATTGAGTAACTTAGTCAGCACGAGCTTGTGCTGAGAGACTGATAAGGCAGGGAAACAATCTTTTCCAGACTCCAAAAACATCACTGGTGTAGTACCCAAAGAGCAACTATATAGAAATAAAACTTGGTGATTGCACCTAGGAAACGGATAGGTTTACTGTAACCCTGAGTACTCCTGTCAAGGAAATAACTCTCAGAAAATCTCTGCAAAAGCTACTCATAGTTCTGTTAAGATGCTTGCAGTGATCAGTCATGCCCTTCAGCTTGGGAAGGCTGAAACTGCAGTTCAGGGAGCTCACGCTGTCACTCAGGTGCTGCTCTGGACAGCCAAGGCTGGCTTGTATTGTCTGCAGGAACTGAGAAGGCAAACGGTCCTATCACAGGGGTGTTGGGATGGTCTGTAAGATATAAAATTATACTGGATATCTCAAGACAAAGACAACACCGAGGCTGTCTTAGTTCTAAGGAGTTTCAAGGGTCAAGGTCTTCAAAGTGATTTGTGGCCAGCACAGAGCTCCTAGTCAGACTCTGCCACAGGTCATTGCTCTTCACTGTGTGGTGTGGGGAGACACCTCTTGTCCCATGAAAACCCATGTTTGGCATCTGAAAATATTATATGCCTACTTTTCCATGAGTTTATGTTGACATTCAAGCCTTAGGCCATGCAAATTGTGTAGCACTTAATTTTGCAGCTCTGCTATGTCATCGTACAAAACACCAGGTAACTTACTGCCTTGGTAAAACTTGATGACAAGTTTCTTATTCTCCTTTCCAATGATTATGCAAACGTTTGTTGTCATTATGTTAAATATGGATTTTTCCAACTCCCTTCTGAATAGTTTTCTTAATCCCCAACAACATTACTGCCAAACAAAACGTGCATTTGATATATTCAGGGAGCTAATGATGAAGGAGTCTGGAGTAATTTCAATTGCCTCTATTTCTGGGGTTGATAGCCTGAATTCATTTTCAAAATAGGTTGCAATTTTTCAGAAAGGGATGACGGTCATCCTTCTTTGAAGTTTCTCGTGCTAAGCATTCAAAATTATGTTTACTTTTTTATTAAGACACTTGTGACACTAATGTATTTTGCTTCATACACAGGCACCTCTTTGCACAGGTCTCCATTAATCTGAGCTTGTGGGCTGTTCCTCATGTCTGAAACATTCTTTCTGAACATTTGTTTGTGTACAAAATAAATCTGCACAAATATTTCAAAGAAAGTGAAAATCATTCTTGAATTCTCTGTGTCCTAATAATAATTTTGTTGTGCAGTATGCTGTAACAATGAACGTGTTTTTTTCAGCCTTGTCAAAAATCACACCCATCTTCCTTAGTGTCTTCTGGTTTAGGATGATTATTATTTTTCACATTTCAGCTGCTGAAAAGCTCATATGCAACAAGCAACTGTTCTTTTGGATAGTCATAGATGATTAGGTTTTTGCAGGAGTTCCTGTACAACTGGAATCTTGTTTTTACAATATCCCTACATTTCAGCAAACCAGATGGGCAGAAATGTCTTTTAAGAAAATACAATAACATTTCCAAAACATTGCCCTTCTCGTGTGGAGCATAAAATCACACTTCCTTTCTTATGAGTTCCTGGTTGAGTAACCAGTGGTTCAGCAAGACCAGGGTAGAACATAGTTGAGAGACTGGATTTTTTTGTGACACATCTGTGAGCACACATCCTGTAGCCCCTGAAAGAGGCAGGAAAATATCATGGCAGAGGTAAGTCAATAATCTGAAAGACTCTCACCTCCTGCAGCCACTTTAGCTTCTGTGCTGTGGGAAGCAACACAAACAGCTTTCTGCTGAGCCGTCAGCCATGGCAGTGGTGAAACCCATGCGTATAATGGCAGTAAGTGTTCAGATTTGATTGGATTCCTTATTTTTGTCTGCAGTCTCCATCCCCATCTCACTGTAAGCTACTTGAGGCGATGAATCCGTGTGATTTCAGAGTGGTTAAAGTAATTTGGATTTCAGCCCTGAGACCTGTAACTTGCTCAGGGTGTCCATAACTAGCTGGCAATGCCTGGCCTGTCATACCTTATTAGTTAAAAAGGATTGTGAGCACTATACCTCAAGTGGGTAGCAGAGGCAATGATGAGGGGTAAGTGGTTGTGGTCATGTCATGGACTGCAGTAACAGAGCTTGGGGTGTTGCCACTCAGCGCAGAACACTGCTATGCAAAGGGAACCACAGGCTGTGGATGACACTGTCTTGTGAAAGTAACTGATGCATTTGGACAGAAGGATGCAGAGAAACAATGATCAGTGCTGCTCTGAATGCCATGTGCATTTCTTATTCTGTCAAGTCTTTTAGCAGGAATGGATAAATCTGTGTTAAGCTGTAAGATTTTGCAGTTATATAGTACCTTGCCCTCACAAGAAGTCCAAGATGATCATAATCCCATATCCTCCAACTTGTCCCCAAGTGCCCTCCATGGAATGAACTGCAAGACCTGCAAAGTATCAAAGAAAGAGGAATTGAGCAGCTTGACTTTGATTAGTGCTTCTCAGGAATGTGCAATGGGCTTTGTAGATGAGTTGATTTTCCACGCAGCAACATCAACTCGTCTGTTGGTAATGCTCACATTGTACCTGTGCAGTGGCCCATAACTCTTTTAGAAGATGATTTTACTTTTCCTCCTATCATCTGGGTCAGCAAGTCTGGACACCTCTACAGGTAAAAGAATTTCATCTGCCAGGTTAGCATTAAACTGCAGGGCACTGCAACGGGATGGGACCTAGAAACGCAGACCTTACACAGATTTGTAATACATTCTGCCATCCTAAGTCCAAACAGCAGCTGCAGTGGAATGCAAGCACGGATAAAAACGCGGCAGATAATAAAGACAGTTGTATACATGCAGCAAACAACACAGTTAGAACTGGGGTAGCATTAATAACCATTTCTGAATGTTTCTTGAACACTGCTGAGAGACAAGGAGTCAATATAATGTGCTGTTAACTTTCCTGTAATGTCAATGAGAGATGGCAGTCAGACACAAATTATGACGTTAGTTTGTAGATAGGAAAAAACTGTGGCTGCAGCAAAGACAACACTACAGGAATTTTGGGATAGCAGTTGCTGTACAAAAAAACTTCTCCAGTTCAACTTGCAGACCTCAAGTCTGGTTATCCATCAGTGAAGGGGCAATATTGATACTCCTTGTGTCCTCCCACAATCTTAATTTGTCACAGCCACAGCAGCAGCCTGGTTTTCAGTGGGAAAAGGCATCTTAGAAATATCAGTCTGGACAGCAAAGACATTATCATCAATAACTATAGATGCTATAAATGGCATAGCATCCAGCTCTGGGAATGATTTATTCCCTCTCTAGCGGATAGCCGGTTACACTACATGGAGAAGACTTAGAATGCTAGGTAGCAAATTTCTGAGGCAGAGAGTGATTGGGATATTGTTAGGGTATGAACAAAATGAGTTTGTAGGACCAGGAACTCCTTGCATAGTCTTGCATGTTGCTGTATCCCCTTCTTGCTCTCTTGGAGATGCTTTTTGCCATGCCAGTAGAAGGATACTTGTGCTAACACGTGTCTTGGTGCATGGTACACGACAGCCCCCTCTGAAGCAAAGTCGGTGCTGAGCTCTATCTTTGCTCTGCAACAAAGCGCAGTGTTTTGGACCATGATATATAAAGCAAGTAAACAAACAGTTTAAACTAAAATTTGAGAGAATTATCTTTTCCCAAGTTACATAATGAAGTATAATTGCAACAGAATCTTGTTTTATTAACAGTATCAGAAAGAAACAGTTGGATATTCTGATCCCTGCCTTGCTGTGTCCTTTTCCTCCACTGTGTTCCAGGGCATATGGAAAACATTGAAGTGGGCAAGGAAAGAGGCACAATCGAAAGTGCCTTCATCCATATGAGCAATCTTGATGAACTGAGCACTGAACCTAGTAATGCACAGAGCTTTTTTTGATGATGATCAATCAGAGCAACAGCAAATTGTGCACAAGTTTTGCTGTGTTTTTTCTGATGAAAAGGATTTTGACAAGAGAAATTTCAAGACATCTGAAACATCCCTCTGTTAAAAGGGTAAATGATGACTGCTTCCAGTTCTACCACAAATATTTTGCATGGCTTTGCAATGTATGGGAACTAGCCCAGGACTCAGCAATCGAATTGTTGGAGGGGCTTTTGTATGTTTTACCCCTAAATCATATCCTATCTTCTGTAAAAGATGGCTCCTGTGCTGGCTTGTCTCAACACCTGGTTTACACAGATAAAGTTCTAACCACCTATGTGATCAGTAAAACTTTCCACAGTACTTGGATGAACGGCAATGGCCCTCTGAGAAGCCCTCTTAGAGTATTTCTCACACCTGACCTAGCTTATGAGACCACAAAGAACCATAAACCTTACTTGTTCATAATACCAGGAGGCTGTCTGGAGGACAGTTCACAATCTAGTTAATAATGTAAGTTCATAAAAGCTATATCAGTGTTATGGGAAAACTAGCCTGTAGTCTTATAGCATATCTGTCAAAATCACTGAGTGAGCTTAGCAAAGGCCTAAAAGCAGAGGCTGAGATAAAATATATATAATAACATATGTTTTGTATAGGAGTCAAGGAAGCTTTGTTTAGTAAAACAAAAAAGGACAAAAGGATATCGTTGGACACATTTAATGTGTACAAAGAAGAATTAATGTCCAAAAGAGCAGTAGGGAGTGTGTTTTAATCTAACAAAATTCTTCAGATTTAGTTCACCCATCTGGACTTTTTTCTTTTTTTTTTCGGAATACTTGGTTTCATTATGATGTTCTCCCTCTCACAAAACTTTGAAGCTGTAGTTTGAAAATCTTCCTGTAAAAAAAAGTCCTATCCAAAGAAGCAGCTTTAAACTTTGGCCCTGCTTCTACAGGTCACCAACAGCCACATGACATCACAAATGAGCAGAGTTTCAAGATTTTAATCCGTAGTGTATTACAAGGATGATACATTCCCATGGCATATACTACAGAGACGTATTTAATACCTGCTTGTATTTCTTTACATTTTTCAGTACTAGTCCACAGCAGTAAGCAAAGAATACCATGGTTACAGATGTGATAATGCCAAACTGAAACACTGTCACTTGAAATACGCCAGTTTCCAGACTCCTTGGGTAACTTGATGCTGGGAGTGATTTCTTTCACCAGACCAGATTGACAGCCACAACTTTAGGGAATGGATCGTAGTGGAGAAAGGGCTGTTTTATTTTGAAAGGTGTCAGACTCTCACACTTTCAGAGTGGGTCTGGGACTTTGACAAGTTCTCTGTTGATGGAAGGGTATCAGACATTGACAATGTCCTGAGCTCTTTGCTCTCTTCCCATATCAGTTTTGAGGTGCCATTAAGACACTCAGTTTGTTACCCCATGCTAATAAACAATCAGTTGCTAATGGTGCACAGAGGCAAGTGGAACTGATGCTCTGCAGAATCTGCTCAGTTCAACTTATGATTGTGAGGGAAATGGTTTTATGATGCCGTATTCCCTCCCCCCCATCTTCTCCCTTCAGTGCCATGTCCCTCTGAAAGTTGTTTAGGGAATTTTAGCTTTCTTCTTTAGCATTCTTTAAAATTAAGGGACAGAATATGTTCAAGTGGCCGTATCCTTAATATTTGCCCTGTCCTCTCAATGGAAATGGGTACACTTGGTGCTCTGCCATGCAGGAGCAGGAATTCTGGTGAGGAAAGGCACAAAGCTGAACAAATTCTGTTTATGACCCTCCCTCCAGCTGCCTTCTCAACACCTACAGTGGCCAAACTGTTCTTCCCTCTTTCAGTGCCTTAATTGGGTTTCAGGGGAGATTTCAATGCAAAATGCATAGAATTTCTAGTCACTTACTTTGGAATATCTTTTACTGATAATAATAGAAAACCACTGACAATAATAGAAATATACTGATAATAATAGAAATCTCAAAGCATTAGTTATTGAGAATCACTCAGTGTCAGAGGAAAATAAATGACCAGAACAGTATTTGTAATTTAAAAAGTTCCTGAACTAAAAAGGAGAATAAATACAAGCAGTTATGAGTATTGGATATTTTAGCAATGTAATTTTTTGCTATTTTTAAGGTGTGAAATAACGACTATATTAAAAATTAGCAGATTTTGCTGCAGTCAAAACTTCTAATCGCAGTATTGATTGTTGAAGAAATTATTGTAAATGAGAAGGAAGAAATCATAAGACTTTTAATCACTCTGAATCATTTATTTTCTGACTTCAAACTTACTGAGTTGTTGAAAAATTTGCTCCAGGCATATATGCAACAGGGCTACTTAGTAGAATTGTTGGTTATGCTATAAATGAGCAAATAATTTCTTTCTTTAAGGAAGATAAAGCAAAGAATAAACTATGTACCTACAAAAGAAAATGAGAATTTAGACAAAAGCTAACGGAACTTGAGAAAGGAGTGATGAATCACAGAACTTCAGGTCATGGAGAAGAGCTGTCTAAATCATTGATTTTTTTTCAGTTTACTGTCAATTCTGAAAAATGAGAAGAAAAGAAGAATTGTTTCAAATTAACCTCAAATGTGTTGTTTTTCTGGAGGAAAAAAAAAAACAACAAACCAACCCAAAAAGAAGGAAAAATTGATTTTGCAATTAAAATTATGAACACAAAAGTCTTGTATTCATTCTGAGCCTAGAGGCTTCATTTTTAATTTGAATACTTGTGTTGTGTATCCTTCCATTTTTAAAAAGGGGAAAAAACTCTTAGAAATAAACCCTTATTTATAACTGAATTTGTATTTTTTGTGTCAGTATATATGTATCTGTTTTCTCTGTCTGCCAGATGTAGTTTAAAATAAATGATTGAGGCTTAGTTCTACCATTTTCTGTTTATTTAAAAAACCACAACAGGTCGGTCAAGTTCAGAAGGGGTACCATGTGTGTGCATTCAAAAAAATGCTACCTGAGCTCTGCAAAATGAGAAGCAGAAGTTGTCCTTGCCACCTTCTTCAGAGAACAATGTTTTTCTAAATATTAGATATGCATGAAATTCAATCCAAATATATGCATATTAGTTTCATAATAATCTATCTGTTAGATGTCTATAAATCACAGCTAAACCATCACCTTGAGATTATACAATTGCTGATAGATATTTACATGTTGGAAGAAACTCTGGAACAAACACAAGTAACCATAGGAGTACAAAGGAAGAAAAGAAAGTGATTGTCTTTCAAAGACAAATCGAAAATTTCTTCCTGTCAAAGAAATAGATATAGTGGAAAAGTTTAGGTAGTTCAAATATGAAAAGAACAAGTTAATTTGAAAAAAAATATGCAAAATATGTAACTTGGCAAAACTGACTGTCAGCATTAGGCATCCCATCCATGTCTTTTCAAGGAGAATGTATGAAATCTGAGGTTATGTTTTAAAGACAATACTTAACTGGACTCTCTGGGAAAAACATACTTAAAAAATGCACTCTTCCCTATTGCAGTTGTATCCCTCAAAGAACTTGTGACTGTGGGGTAAATTGTACTTACTTATTAGCATAGAACTAGCTAACTGCACGTCAAATGGGCTGCTATTTGAACTCATGCTCTGTGAGATCCAATACTTCACACATCCAGAAACAGCTTCCAGAAACTGGAGCAAGATCCTAGGAGCGTCATAAAGGATCTTCCTGTTTAACAGTGTGACAAATTAACACTATGGTAGTCTCTGTAATGCAGTAGAAATCTGTATGGCAGAAGATATTTGAAAATACTCCTATCAGACATTGGATAAGGAATTCCCTTCCTGAATAGCAACTAATTACCTGAC
>JAYRBT010000042.1:60373245-60395239 GCA_036023395.1 Myiotriccus ornatus | reverse complement strand
TTGTAATTGTTCAGCCAACAGTTTATGTAAACACATTTCAACCTTCAATTGTTCCCCTATTGTTTACTTTAACCAGCCATTATTCATTGTTTATTATTTTTGTGTACTGGTTGGCTATTCATGTTAAAATTGTTGCTGTTTACTTACCTATTAATAACATTTTCAGTCAGGAACTTTCTCTAAAGAAAATCTACAATCGCATTAACATGAATAGAAGAGTCAGGGTGGTTTTTTGTTTGTGTTTTGTTTTGTTTGTGATTGGAAACAATTATATAACAAGAGAAGACACACAAGTTGTTGAAGAGTGCTGTCAGGTGTGTCAGAAGCTGTTTGTCAGATGCAATGCTGGAGAAATCTGATATTGGAGAAGGACAAGGTGGCTTCAGTAAATTAACAGTGACTCTCAGAACGTGTATGAGAATGTTTTTGATTGACTAAACTGGAGAGCTTACAACGGATAAAGAAATGTATACCCCATACTAGCACTTAGTGAAAAATATTGCTCTGAAGAACTGAGTTCAACGAAAGATTTCCTGATAAAAATGTCTTTTTTTTTTTTTTTCACTAGGATTTAAACAGAGGATACAACCTGACAGAAGGATTGTTATTCAGTCAGAACTAGGCAATGAGAAAGAAATGAAATTATCTGGAAAGTTTAGAAGTGATTGAACCAGTAGGGAGAGGACTGCTTTAATAAGTTTAAGCTTTAGTGTCTGTTTAAGTCCTATTTTAAAATTAGTTTCCATGTAGTCAAGCAACTTGCAAATGGAATAATTTATTATAGAGAAGAGGGTGATAGTTATTAAATTAACAAGTAGGTAAAGAAACTGATACCAGCAAACAGAGCCAAATGAATTCCCTAGCAACTTAGGGCATAATGGCTGATAGAGATTCAGGGCAAATCTCACTTGTGATGGATATCAGGGACAAACAGTTCTAACAACCCTTGTCTAACCCCAGCGGTACATACAGTCTGATTGCACCTCACCTTTCGATGCTGCCATGTCCTGGCTGCTCCAAGCTTTGCTTGAGTTCAACCGTGCAGGTCTTGAGGTCACCAAATAACCCCAGGCACTGAAATGTAAAAATGTCAGGGAATTGTGGTTCTGTTGTGTGTTCTTCATTTCCACTGCTGCTTCAGGAGCTAAAATGAGTCTGCATAGGTAGTCACCACTTAAACATCTGAAGTCAGCTCTCCTGTCTTGATCCATGATCCCAGGAAAGAGTCTTCAGCAATAAGGGCTTTACTGGAGTGTTGTGTTGAGGTGGGCTGTGTCTCTTTAGCAGCGCTTTCCTTTCTGGGTTCTTACCAGTTGCTAACTTGGTGTTCCTGAAGCAGCAGTTGCCCTGACACAAGCACACAGTGAACACAAAATGTCTGGATATGAGCTTAAAACTTTCAGCTGTAGACTGAAGAAAATGTGGTGGAAAAAAATTGACATAAATAACTTGACAATTTCTTGCAGGAAACAGGTCTCATTTCTAAAGATCCATACAATACAGAGCTTCTCTATTGTAAAACTTAAATTACTTTTCTAGGATACTTCTTTCTATAGCTATTGTTGGCCAAGTTTCCCAACAGGATGAGGTCATATTGTGTTACTAGTCTGACTTCCACTTAGCAGATAGTTAAACTAAACTGCTTGATATAGGACAATTAAGTTATGACAAATTTCAGGTCTTGAGAAGGGGAGTGCATCCTACTCATGTTTAGGTACATACAGCCACAGATATTTTCAGTTTAGAGAATTTTGAAGAACTCTTATTAAATTTCAGAAGGGTAGGCGTGATCACAAATCCCTTGGACAAGGAAGCCCAGCTCTAGAGTAAGTAAAAAACCTCTGAATTATACTGGGTTCCTTCCCATCATCAGCAACAGCAATACTAAGAGATCTTCTGGGAACATCTGAATTACCTGAACAAAATATTTTCTTTCATCCTCCAACACTGACAAATCTTCCAGTTCACAATGATAGAGTGCCCATTAGCAAAAGATAAGTGGGGATTCAAGGGCTTCAAAAGTGATTTTTTTCATTATCAAGGAAGCCCAGTAACAGTAGGAAGAGTGATATGAATTGCTGCTTGTTTATCACAGTACTCAGATTTGTACAACAGCAATAATTCCAGCAGAATTGCTAAACCAGAGACTGAGAATACAGATACTTAATTACCTGATCAAAAACAGGGGATAAAGAAGGAAGGAAAACAAGCATGATAAACAGAAAGAGCAAATCAGTGTTACAACTTCAGAGAAGTAGGAAAAAAAAAATAAAAAGAAAAAACAGAAGTGACTTAAAGCCAGGAGACAAAAATGATTTTGTGATAAAGTGAAGAATGAGATGACTATGTGAAATATTCTTGTAATTTGATAAAAACACCTGGAGTTGGACTGGGGAAGAAAATGCCTGTTTAACCTTTAGTCAGTGCCCCATTCTCTCTCAATGTCCCCAGAAACTCATTTGTTAGATTTACACTTTCATAGAGTATTAGGAGTGGAAAAAATTTTGGCAAATCTCTATTGGAGATAGAAGTGATGTGGGGGTAAGGAGGCAGTAAATAAATGTAAAAAAAGAAATTATTTAAGCATTTATTCTAAAAGGATTGATTTTTTTTTAATGGGGATTGTACATGACTATTTTTAGTGCTAAGCATATATTCTTGGAATATTAATTTGGTAATAAGATAATAAGTAAAGCATAACTAAGATAATGTAAAGATATAAATTTATTTGTACTGCAGATATCAAACTGTATGGCAGTTTGGGGTGGACCCAAAGAGAAAAAATGTGTAGATGTCCTTAAAAAAGTCATGAGAAAGTCTGTGAAAATAGTAATGACAATAATCAGACATAAAAGAAGTCTACAATTTGATTGCAGATGCACTGGAACTAATACCTTCACAGGCTTTTAAAACTATTTTCTCCCTGTTGGTACATTGGCTCTTGGAGGATGCCTAAATTTTGAAAAGCAGCATTGGAGTTGCCCTTTCAGGGAAATGTGTTTTTTTCCAAGCAATATGAGCATTATGAAACTTTCTATAATCTACTTCAATGACCCAGTCTGAAAATACAGGTGAAATTAAAATTACATGGTAACCAAATAACTCCAGCTTTTAAGAATGCTCTTTTTTCAGAACCATACAATTCTGTGAATCTTAGAGTGTTTTAATCTTTTCCCATAAGCCAACATTGCTTTCTAAGTAATAATTTAAGTGCTATTACCCACAATTCTTTGCAATAATTTCTTGCTTGCAGTAACTTTGAAAAACTTTTGAGTCTGATTATGTCTGAGGTAATGCTCAAGCCTGTCATTCCCATATATCTTGGAAAATACTCAGCAAGAAAAATAAATCATCAAATGTCCGTCTTAGCTTTGAGTGATAGTTCCTACAATTGCTAACTATAATTTGGAATTTGCCAAAATTAGAATGAACAATGTTGGATCAATTTTCTTCTCATCTTTCAAACTGACAGAACCCCCACATAAAATATCCATATAAAGATTATAGAAATATGCCATTTCCTTCCCCCCCCGCATCTTTGCTGATTTTGAGGCAAGTCTGTTGAAAATGAAGATTACTTATTTCTCTGGAAATATGTCTTTAAAACTAACTTTGAAGAAGTAACTGTTCCACTGTGAAATCAGACATCTGAGCAAATACAAAGCGGGAACAACATTGTGCCAAACATTCTGTTTAGATTTATTTGCTCTTTTGAATTCACAGTCTGTTTAAATAAACATGCTAATTCAAAACTATTCAACGGTGCCATGCAGGTAAATTTCTCCCTATCAGCATCTCATAAGATGTGTTCACTAGAGTGTCACAGATCACATATATCTGAGATCAGAGCGAATCTGCATTGGGTGTTGCAAAACCTGTGGTTTAGGTACAGGAGGTTGGTACTGGAGAGTGAGATAAAGCAGGTCTCTTGCAATGATATTGAACACTGAATCCAGATTTCTCCTCCCTGGTGTTAAGATACCCAAGAGACACCTAAATTCAGAGATCCAACATAGGAATAGTGTGAGCTTGTGTGATGGGCTGCTCATTTCCATTTTTAAAAAGGAGGAATCCACTTTGCAAACGAGAACAATGGGGTAACTGGTACTTTCAGTCCTACACTCCCTCTTCAGAATACAGTCTTGAAACATAAGAGGTACAAGAGTCAATACTGTTTATTGATATAGCAGCAAACTGCTAAGAAAGTAAAATATCTAAAAAGCCAATAGCCTATTTAAATAATGGGCACACTGCTGTTAACAGTTTAGAATTGCGTTGTTTTGCACATTATTATACATAATTATGAAGGTTTTATTTATCGCTCTTGAATCTTTTTAATAGCACATAGCTGCTATTAAAATACAATTCTACTACCCATTCTTCTCCAGTCCGCTTAGTATTAGAATGCAGTTCAGTCCATCTTTTCTACTCACTCCCACACCAAACCTTCCAGGCACAGAAGTGGTGGAAGTTGAGAGGCTTGTGCACTGGGCTTCCATCTGTCATCCTGCTGGGCTTGGGTCAGCACTGCTGGCTGTTGATTTTTGCATCTTTATCATCAGAATGTCCACCCTCCTTTGTTCTCTGTTTGATTTTACACCTTATTCTCCACTTTCTGCCATATCCAGACACATTTTTTTTGTTTTCATTCATTGCTCTTCTTCCCTTTTTCTGCCTGGTCTCCTCAGAAATATGCAATATGCTTCTAATCTGTTTTTTTCCAACTGATTTAATTTTGTTGTATATGTAACTGAATTTGCTTTATTTGCTACCCCTAATTGGACAATCTACACCTTATATGGTTAACTGACTCCCCAGCTCTCCTTCAACTACCCATTTTGTACTGGTTGGATATGGCATACCTTAAGTATTTGACTGTAGCCTTAATTTCTCTACCTAATTCCTACTAAGTTTGAAAATTTTCTCATCTTTTATGCACACAGTACATACATCAGAGCAACATATTTCTCTCACTCTGTGTTTGTACACAATTTCATGCTTCTGTGTAGCTGTTTAATTGCAAATTATTAGCCTTGATATATTTACCAGGCAATCTTTTAATTTTTTGGGAAAAAAAATGGAGTTCAATACTGCAGTGGGATTTCTTGATCACAGCAATAGAATAAACAAAAAAACCCCAAACATGCTCTCATCTTAGTGATTCATGTCCCTCATACATGTTTTGTTTAGTTTCTAAATACTTTAAAGACCTACTACATTTCTATAGAGTTCCTCTCCTTTTCTTTAATTGCATTTTTTTAAAATTTATTTATTTGATTTTTTTAAATATAGAATTCAGTATCTTCTTTCCACTCAGTCAGTGACATGAATCAGACCTTAATAACTGATACATCTTTCTGATATCTCTGACATTCCCACCGAGACTTCTCCACTGGTGACAGCTGCCTAGGAATCAAGCACATGAGAGTGTGTGAGCTTCTTTCATCAATGCAAATGTAACTTTAGCACCCGTCATTAAATTTAAATGAAAACAATTCTTAGAAGTGGCAGCAATCCAGAGGAGGGATCTTGACAGAGAACAGCCATTTTGAGACAGAGAAAGGTGTGGTTCTCTAAAGTGAGGATCAGTCCTTCTCAGCACATCTGAAATAATGTGGTACAAAGAGGATGAAAGTATCATGATGAAAGGATCTGGGCAATATGAATAGATGGAGTTGAATGTTTGGCTCCTGTAGATCCCAGAGGTGCTGACCCTGAAGTACCAATCTGAATTCTTCCAGCTTTATCTGCTCTTTAATAAGTTTTTCTGCGGGCGCGCTGCTATCAATGCCAATGAGAGCCATGAAGTAGTGTGGAATCCCTGCTGGCTGTAGCCAGCCCGGTACAGCGCTGGGAGAAAGCAGTAGAGGAGAAATGGAGTCATGTTTTCTCTCTAACTTCTGAAGCCATGTTTCAGTATTTTTTGCCTCTGTTATCAGGCAAAAAACATTGAACTGAAGAAAAGCTTTGTCATTTACTGATGTCCCTTGTTACTGACTCTAGATCTTTAAGAGGCTGTAAACGTTCCATCTACAGAAAAGGGAAACACCTCATTAAAAGAAAGCTCACTGAAAATTATTGAGCACACAGTTCCTCTGGTGTGGTTAATAGGTTTATGCATTGCTATATCTGACTGTGTTAATGCAGTGGACAAGAATGAAGAGCAGAAGCCATGAAACAGTCTTTCTGTATAATTTGGTGTTTAGGACTGACTTTCTTTAACATTTCCCAGACTATCAGCAATACCACGTAGCTAACCCAATGTGAAAACTGTCTTTCTTGGATCTGTCCTTTTTTTTTTTTTTTTCATTATTCATCAATATGTTTCAGTCTGTAGTATAACTGTGTTCTTTTTTAATCAAGTACTGTGTTACTGTAAAAAGCTGATTCCTTCCCCTTTGTACTGATAAACACAGACATGCTTCATGTAAAATCTGAATCAAAGCAGTTGAATTCTTTGTCTCTTGAGAGCTTCTGAATGTTACTGAAAATATATAATCTTCATTAAAAACATCAGGAAAGTTCAAACAAGGGAAAGATTGTTCAATACTTCCTCAATCTTTCTTTTTTCTTTCTCTCTGTTTTCTTTCTTTCTTTTTTTCTTTCTTCCTTCCTTCCTTTCTTTCTTTTTCTTTCCTTCCTTCCTTCCTTCCATTCTTCCTTCCTTCTCTGTCTCCTTTTTTTGAGTCTTCCAGAAAAGGTAAGCTAAGACATAGTTTGAGAGTTTTGCTACCACTATGTGATATCAGAAACCTGAACTTCATTCTCTCGCCTCTTGCTAGTATCTGACTTTCAAATATATTTGAGCAACTTTTGTGATTCTAGAAGGCTAATCAGTGGAATGTTTGTCTGAATCGAAAGAGCTAAACATCATAAATACTTTCAAGAACATATGAGCATAATGGAGGGATGTTCCTGAGCCACCACATTGCCTTTTTCTTCATATCAGTCTTTCACACAGAGTCTCCAATATATTGTGTAGGGATAACAGCCAGTTCCTTATTTTGGGGAGACAGGGGTGGCGAGTCGCTGGATATAAACTCCTGTCCTCTGTTTCTGACATCTCCTTAACACCCTGGTCAATATAACATTTTCAGGATGTTGCATGATTCTTTCTGGAGCCCAGATCAGGCTCTTAAATAGACAAGTTCTGTTGCTGCTCCAGCCAGAGAGAGATACAACCTATTGCAAAAAACGCCGGCCATTTCTGAAGGCTTTGTGTTTGCTTTGAGAAATATGTACCTTTTCCTTTTGCTGGTAAAACTCCAAAGAAAAATTAAATGTTAATGGAATTTAACTTCTAACTGAAAACCTGCTCTCTATGCATTAGTCATACACTAGTTTTTGAAGGATGTAATGATTCCTAAGAAACAAAAATGCAACTTGGTAATAATAATAATAGTGCAGATGATTAAATCAAATGCAGATATCACAATTATGGGATCTTAAATTAGTTTACAGTGCTGAGCAGTGACTTCTTGTGCCACAGCTTTTATGACAATGCAATGCATGTGTACATTTTGATTTAGGTGTGTTTTGGGACTCAGTGCACAGTATCAATGTCAGTAAGCCAGCTGGTATATTTTATCTTCCTTACTCAAAGGTTATTTAATGCATACCACACAGAACCTTAACTCACAAACACAGGCCTAAGGCTCAAAATTGATAAAGCACGCATGACAGAATCATTATGTAAGGCATGGAAAACATGACTGATTAAAAATATTCCAGTGAAGCAACATTGCCAGTATTCCACAGATATGGACACTGTTCAAGAGTCCTCAATTCTGGTACATATTTTTTAACGAAAGATCTATAACATATAAACAAATAATAAAACCATATCAAGTAATATTATGACTTTAAAAGTAAGTTTTAATACATTAAAAAAGGATTTATTATTTCTTCATATATATGCAGAAGAAGCAATAAAAGAAAAATGGGCCTGGGATACTGAGAGGAATAATTTTTTTAATCTGCTTGCACTTGCATTATCTTTTGTAAAACCTTTCTTTTCTTGAAGCACTTTTTACTAGTCAGCTATCTGGGTGACAACCAGAGCTAGTCACACTGCTCCATGGCTCTCATTTGCCCTGTAAAAAGTTTCCTTTCCATTTATCACCAGAGAAGAATTTTGTGCTTTGTGCTGTTGAGTGTATGGCAGATGATTAAGTCACCATGGCAGAGAAAGCACAGACATAATTAGCGAAGAGCTGGTGACATTCTTAAACTGTAATCTAGATCAAACTAACAAACTAATCCCTCTATGACAGAGTGATATAAAAGATAGTCCAGGTTTTTTTTCCCCCCAGGAAGAATTAAATTTTGAATTAGGCAGTATAAAATAATAAAGAAAATCTGAAGTAGAACTTCCAGCAAGTCTATTTACTTCCTATGTCCAGAATCAACTTCTGCTTATATTAAGCTTTGCAAAAGAAAATCTTATACCACTGCAATGTGGTATATTCTCTTTTTCCCAAGACCAAAGTTTGATTTCATTTTAGTAGAAATAAATCATATGGTGGAATAAATTACTTTTCTGTACATGACATCCAGTTTTGAACCGGTTTTGAAACAGAACAAAACAAACAGAACAAAAACCTAGTTAAGGGCATTTTATGACACAAGTATATATTGTGACAGGTTAAATTTAAGTAACAAATTATGGTAGTAACTTTAAAAAAATCAAAACCTTGTGAGATGCTGGGTTTTTTTTAATTCATATTCTAATAAAGACCAGTTGAAAGTTATTAAAGAGCCTCATTAAGCCTTTAGCAGGCTTTGACTCAGTCTGTGAGGTAGCACATCAACATTAAACTTCTCTCAGGACATAGAATGGAAAGGAATAAAATAGGATAGAATAGAATATTATATTTCAGTTATAAGGGACCTACAATGATCATCCAACTGCCCAACCACTTCAGGGCTGACCAAAAGTTAAAGGATATTATTAGGGGCATTGTCTAAATGCCTCTTAAACACTGAGAAGCATGATGCGGTCTGACACCCCAGGATGAGCTTTGCCCTCTTGGCTGCCAGGGCTCACTGTTAACTCGTATTAAATTTACCATCAACTGGCACCCCCCAGATCCTCCCCTGCAGGTCTGCTCTCCAGGCACTCCTTTCCCAATTTATACTTCTGTCTGATGTTACTCTATCCCAGGTGCAGAATCTGGCATTTGCTCTTGTTAAATTACCTATAGGCTGTTGGATTTCATCTGTGGAAATTGGTGAGAGACGCAGAGCTGAGAAACATATGAATTTAAAACTGTTATCAAAACAATGTTCATTTGATTTTTCACCTGTGTCAGGAAAAAGACAAGCACAGTAACAAAACATATGTTTTCAGCTACAAAACAGTTTTACATCTCCCATTCAGTGGGAAATCTTCTTAAATATTAGGGATGGTTTCTCCTTTCTTTCTCCTGTTAATCAGATCAGAAGTGAAAATGGGAGCTAGTAGACCTGTTCAGTACACTCAGTTTCTTCAGTCTTGGCTATATGGCTTGAGTTCATCGTGATGCTGGGTCATTGCTAAGGCAAGCAGAGGACAGCTCCAGATCTGCTGCCTTGTGCAGACAAGCCCAAGTAACTCATCCTGGGTGAATAGTTTATATGTTCGCCCCATGCTAAGCTCTGAAATAGACTCTCCAAAAAAGATCAAAGGGATGCAAGTATTCTGTTTTAATAGCTCATTTTCCTTATTTGATGTTTAAAATTTAAAATATAACAGCATAATTTAAATTAATATAATATTAATCAGAAAATAGCACCAAAATTATTAACAATAACAGTAATTACAATAAAGCTACCCTGGGAGAATTCTAATATCCTCCACTGGAGTATATTTTTCAAGTTCATTGACTTCCAGATAAGATTCCAAAAGGAAATGTGACCAAAGCATAAGAAGATACATTAAAGTGTTTGGGTTCACATTTCCTGTAGAAAATCACAATTGCTGGGAGAAAATAATAGTAATTTCTATTTATATGAGAAGAAGAAGCTAAACTGTAAGTCAAGTGCAAATGGATGTCCTTTTTCATCCATTGCAATAACAAAGAAATTGAGTCTAAATAGGGGAAGCTTTCAAAATATACTGTGCTGCAACTGCTATTACCAGCAAATATCAGATGGGTAACCAGATCTTTTTGCTATTTAATCCCCCTCTTACAGCCAGCCTCTGGGCAGGAGGTGGAAGGAGCCAAAAGCTGGTCTGTCACTGTGCAAGGTTGCTCATCCTGGTTGTGAACCCAAGGTGCATGTCTGCACTCAGTCCAGAAACAGGCATTCTGAGACACCTCTATCACAGAGGTGATAAGAACTCCTGTTGCTGGTGTCCTGGATGTGTCCTGTCCTGCATGGGGTGAGAGAGTGCTGTGGGCTAGTGGGTGTCAAAAGCAGAGGTGAGGAGAAATGAAGAAAGCTTTCTGTCCGGGGGGGAGTTTATTCTCCATCTGCCTCTGAGCAGATATTTCTGATGTGAATTTGCATGAGAAAATCTCAGTTATTTGGGACGCTGTTGCAGGAAACCACAAAAGTCAATCATCCAGACAAACCAGACTACAACACAGTATGCATATGATAAAACCAAAACCACCTCAAAATAAGAATAGCATATTTAAAAGATCATTTGCCCTTTTCTAGACGGTCTCTCAGGTCTACATGTACAGTGAGTAGGTAACAGCCTACAGATCATTCAGCCTTCCCTTCCTTGTAGTTATTCCTAAACTGACTGCTGAATAAGGTCAATGCCAGCCTTGTAAAGCGGTATGTAAGTTATTCAATTCCAAAGAAATCCTACAGCTGTTTTGAACAGAAAAAAAAGAGATGACAAAAAAGAATGGTGCCATACCTCTCTGAGTCTCCCAGCACAGGCAATGCTTCCTAGTGTTAATGGCTGTAAAGCAGAAAATAAAGTACACCAAGCCAATATTCCTGCTGCTTTCTAATAATTATGTTGCCTATTTCTTCTCAGTTATTTAACAAAAAAACTACACACTCATGCATTTCTTTTGCCACACTTCTCAGGCCTAACTGTACTCTCTGGAGCTGGTTATTAATTTGAAGAAAATTAAAATTACTTGGCAATGCAGGGATCCTGCAATTTTTTTGAGACTCAATTTTATTAGAAAAAAATAAAATCAAATAATCCTCAGAGGAGGAAAAAAGGACAAAAAAAATCCAAACCAAAACCAAACCAAGCAGAGAAAATTATTACCAGCAGTGTTATCTCTTTACTATTTCAGTAGTTTGGATCAGTTGAGAAAGAAGAGATGAAGCTGTGCAAAAACAATGACAGGATAGACCTGGAGTCAGAGACTTTGAGCAGCAACAGCTACTGGCAAAGTGACTGAACTGTCTCCTCGTGGTAACACAGTAATGAAGCATCAGTGTTGCCTTTCTGCCCAGCTGATGGTGGGTTTGCACCCAGGATGAGCAGATCACCTCAGCCATCATCTCAAACACATGGATTGCACCTTTGCTGTGCTCATTGAGATATGTGACTGCTTGGAGCTATTTCTGTGCTGAAAAACAGTCCTCTCCCCTCCAAGGCAGGTCATCTGCAGGATTTTCCTGGCTGTTTACAGAGGGTGCTATAAGCTGTGTCATCTGTATGTTTGCTTTTAATCCACGAAAAGTCAGTGTTTAATTCTGACTCTCAGCTGCTCTGCTATTGTGGAAGCTGAGGCCCTGCCTGCAGCACAGAACAAAACCAAAGCTTAGCATAGGGCAGCTGAGGAGGCTGGTGGCACACCTGCTGGTGTAGTGGTCTTCATTCAGTCAGAAGGAAAGTCAGCAATTCTGAAATGCAATTTCTTCTTTGACTAGTAATTTTTCATCTGTGACTCATTAATACCAGCATCTTATCTATGTATCATGCTGGCTTTGGGGGTTTGGGTAATAGTGACAACAAGAATACTCAGCCTAGTGCTGGCCTCCTCCTTCAAGAAACAGTTGTCACTTGGAACATGTCCAGACTCAGTCCTTAGGAGTCTCAGATATGCAACTGTCTTTAAACTAATCCAAACTGTGAATGTAAGTCAGAATTTATCCTTTACTCCAGTATCTTCCTTTGAAAATTTTCTCCTGATCTAAATGTACATAAATGTTACATAAAATTTCATACACTTTCTGAAACCTGCTTTTTTATGTCCATCTCTAAGGCTTCTCCTCTGATATTTATCAGACTAGACTGCACATGTGGACACCAACCTGATCCTCCCATAGGGGTGCCTTCACAGGCATCGGCAAAGATAGCATCCATAATCTCCTTTCATTCCTCAGGTTTGTAATTAGCACTGTTCTGATAGGAGGAAAACGAAACAATACTCCTCTGGGTTGCCATGATACTTTTGCTGAGAAAAAGTAAATTTGTTTACTCCCTCAGTCTGTCTGGCCACTGAGGTCAAGGAAGGAACAAAAACACAAGCAGAAACCATCCCTTCAGATCACAGTGTCCAGATAACTCACACAAGGCTTGATGGCTCTTATTTTTTTCTGTGGATAAATAGTCCAAGCCACCAGCTGTTTATTATTGGTTTTGACTTATATTACTATAAAAAAGTAATAAAAGAGTACCAGTGGTATGATTTTAAAATATATTTATTGACACAGCATAGAAATATATCAGGAGCTACATCTCTTCTTACGACCACAGATATGGTTAGAGATAAATAAGAGCAACAGTCACTATCTCTCTCTGCCTCAAACACCCATGAGAATGAAAGAGATTTGCTACTTGTCCTGAAAGCTGACAATTCTGGCTATTTTCACATCACATTTGAGAAGAATTAAAAAAAAAAAAAATAGGCCCTACAGAGAATAGGTTCTGCAAAATAAAGTTCAGCAAGGTGCAAGGTGAAATTTAACTTCAGCTTTTTAGTTGTCATAATCAAATAATAGTTATGCTCTTGGGCTTTCTCCTTGTAACTGTATGCGCATATAGTACCAGCTAATTTCTTGCAGCTCCTGAATTGTCAAATATCTACTAATTGTTTGATTTTTACAGGGGATGTGTGTACAGTGTTCAGGCTTTTGGGTATTCATCACCTTTGCAAATCTAGCCAGATGCTTCAAAGGGGCAGACCGTTCATGTCCAATGGAGAGCACTCTCAAATAAATACCTCCTGTCAAATTGTTATACATCTTACATTATACACCCCAACCAGTCAGCTGAAACCCTCTGAAATCAAGGGAATATCTATAACTAAAAGTGAACATTATGTATTATACAAGAGAGAATAAATATGCCTGACATGCTGAAATACTTAAACTGAGAGCATGTATTAATTTTTTGTAACTCTGGCTTGGGGGATATGTCTATGAAAATAGTGCCATTCAGTCTGAAGTGAAACAGACGTTGTATTTCTTTATCATTAATGCAAAATTAAGTTTAAATAATGTTCAAATAGTGATTCAAGTAATTCTAGTGCCAAATTGCCTGAAGGTAGGGATTATGGTTTTAATTTACACAAGTCCATCTTCATCACTCTGACAATGTCAGGTGGTTGTGAATTATGTACTCTTTAGAGCTGACATGGCATGGTAGAGCTCTGCAGAGTGAATGCAGAAGAGGCCTCAGAGGGTCAAGGAAGCTAATATTTTGTAGAGAAAGTCCCTTTGAATATTCAAGAGAAAGTGGTATCAGGTTTGGATGATTTATGAGAGCCTGATTCTAACAGCTTAGTTCATCTGCTGTGTTGTGAGCCATTTTGACCTTCCCAGTGAAGGGTAATGAGAGTCTATTTACACATATTCCAAATGACACAGAGAGAGGCCTCCAATAAGACCTCTAACTAGGGCAGAGAGGGACAACATGCTATGAAGGAAAACCCCCACCTTGTTATGCAGCTTTTTGAAGTCATCAAGGGGTTTCAAATGCTAGAGAGTAAAGGTGGGGCATGAGGCAGGGTTTAGAGAAGGGGATCAGAGAGGGAAATTAAAGTACTTCATCATGTAATTCTATAATTTAGTATATTAATAATATCAGCACACTGGAGCTCCCAACTGCAACCCAACTGAAGCTGGCAAAGAGCAACAGTAGATATCATGTGTCATCCTACAGTGGAGTGGAGAAGAAGGAATTTTGGCAAGGAAAACAGGCAAGTCTTATTGCAGAAATATTTGGAGATACTCATCAGAGAGAGAAAATGGCCCTCGATTACTGCAGGCCTGTCTGAGAATAGTTTATCTCATCAGGAGGAAAAGTGCCTGAAACAAGCCCAACATATTTCAAACTGTGGTGAAGGAACCTGGTTTGGCAAACTTGCACGCATACTTCTAGTCCCTGTGCTCTTATTTACCAACCTCTGTTTTAGTTTTATGAGAGACGTCCTAGCATGAAGTATTACTTTGTAACCAGTGCCAAGCTGCAGCTGAGCAACTTTGAAACTTTTGTCTTCATCTGATGAATTTTGGGAATGCTTGAGAATGGGCTTGCAAAGCAGGTTAGGCTGGTGGCCAAAAGCTGGGCTGATGCCACATGCAAGCAGTGGAAGTGGAGTGAGTCTTGGAGTCTCAAATGCTTGGCAACTGTTTTCTGTTACATGAGTATCATTAACCTAGTGAGCCACTGGATTGCTTTTCACTGTGCCATTCCACTTTTATATATTTTTTTTTTATTCTTCCATGTGAGATTGAATTTGCACACGCTATTATGCAACATCCAGATGTTTTAAGTTCTTGAAAAGAACATTACCTTACTTGCAATGTGTAGACCATATTTGAAATACCATAATTTGTGCTATTAAGCTGGGTTTTTTCTTTTGTTTTTTACTTTTTTTTTTGGTGTTGTGTAGTTGTGGAAGTGTCTGAGACGATAAGGCAATCAAAAGATTTTCTTTCTTTTCCTCTTGGCAAGAAATCATATGATCAGATAATTTTTTATTTTTTATTTTTTTAACTCATTAGGGCTACTAGACTTTGGTAGCACTAAAAGTGGTACTGAAACACTGTAAGTTAATTTATATGGAAATTGTATCTTCCACACTTAACTGAGCCTCTGGTCAATAGCGTGATGGATAAGGAGTGGATCAGAGTCAATGATGAGAGTTTAAGTTTTCCAGAGGGCTGGGTTAATTGAGGCAGCAGAGAAGTAAGTGAAGAACGAGGTCACTTCCAATTCCAGTGCAGAATGGACAGAGAGAGAAGAAAAAATTCTTCACTGTCAATGCAAGAAGGCTAAGAATTCATGCCAGCTGGAAAGGGAGCTCCTCCAAGTGAGAGAGTCATCATGAGAGGACCAGTTAGGAAAATTTATTCATAGAACAGTGTGAAGAGTCAAAGATGATATCTAATTCTCTTCTCATGATCCATGGGATCATGAGAACAGATAGTTTTGCTACGCTGGAAATTCATATTTATTAGTTATCTATTAATATATACTAATATGGAAACTAGCAGTGATTTTTCTAATGTGTTCAAAATGCAAACCAACAATACATTTTAACTCTTAAAAATGTTTGATTATTTTCAGTATTCAACATCAGTAGTATTTAACTGAGCCTATAAATTCTCTTTTTTTTTAACTCTGTGGGGAGATAACTCTAGCAAAAGAAGACAATCTAGATTTAAAACAAAAACCAAGCATGTATTATTTGAAGATTAAAATAAACTTCAAATAGAAGATCCTAATCTATTCTATTCTGTTATATAGAAGTTCTTAGGAATGTTTTGGAGTCTTAACCTGGTATATATTGACAGTGAGAAACATGGAAAATTAATGTCATAAAAATAAGAAGTAAACATTTCAGCCAATAGGACTAGAAAGCCTTAAAAATTGAAAACAGCAATTACATTTATCTGTTCTCTGTGTGACTCTCACCTTAGGGAAGTTATTAATACATTTAGTGTAGGTGGTGTGTTGAAAATTACTTGCAGAGTTACTGAGTAATATATTACATCCTTTGCCATAGCTTCCCTTAAAATAAAGGGAAAATATTTTTAATCCATTCATTTCCATGACACTTTGAAACAGATACAAGTTTTCTCTTTTTTAAAAAATATTATTTGCAAGAAACCACGTTAATCAATGTTTGTGTTATTATTTCTCAAGAAAGAAATAAAATATATCAAAAGTTCACCTTGTACTGCACAAAGTGATCACAGGAAGTAGTTTATCTTTTTATCACATGTGTCTTTTAGATATAAAAAGAAATGGAGACCATAAAGAAACCCTTTCAGTGATGATTAGCTTTGGTGAGGTCTTTCCATGGTCACCTCTTGCTAAGTTGTTTTTCTGTTGTTGCTATGTATAGACTTGCATTGGACACCTGTCTTTTTCTCCTTATTCTTCTCCATGACTCCTGTACCTGAGCAGTAAAATGGAAGAAGTCAGAGCCAAAACAAAGTTCTGTGGTCAAAGAACTTCTCATTGCTGACAGCAGTAAGATGTTCTCCATCTGTGTCCCTTCACACCAGGCTGGATAGATTTACTGGAAGAGTAAAGGCCAGAGGCAATGTCTGTTAAGAATATGAAGTAGGTTTTGCTGGTTGTAGTGGGCTTCATATGGAAGAAAAAAAATGCTACAGGCTGTGAGCGCACTCCTTCCTTGCTTCTCTTCAGAAGTCACTTGGAGATGAGGCTCCCAACTCTAGTGACATGGACACATCCATCCTTTTGATCTATCTCCACGGTCTCCTTTTTAACAGAAGGAATTTTGATAGGAAACATAGGCACCAAAGTTGCAGCAGAACAGCAGTGTCCTGCTCTTGGCTGAGAACATCCTCCTCAACCCCGAGGTCTTCTACACCCTGCAGTCATGGACCTGAGGAGCACCGGCTAGAACCTGTGTAAGTCACCCAGATCTGAACTGCAGGAGCCCTTCTAAGATTTGAAGATTAGAGTTCTAAGGAGTGATGTCAGGTGATCAACGCTGAACAGTATGAGTATCTGCCTCAGCCTTTTTTTCTTTGTTTTCTCAGCCTCAGGCTTCTTTTCTCAAAAAAAGAAAAAAAAAAAAAAAAGGCATAAAAACACATTTCTATTTTTCTCCTGAAGGATAAATATACATATGGTTTGTGAAAACTGAAATATTTTAATGAAACATTTCAAGACCAACCATTTCACAACAAGCGTTTAGTATCTGCTGAAAGTGGAGCTAGCTCAGGGAGACAACTGGAATTCCCAAGATATATCTTATTAACTGACAGGAGAACATCACTATCAGCATCTCTTAATAATTTATTCACTCTATTAACTATTTTGATCCTAAAATTTTTTAGGATCAGATATTCATCCTCTGTGAGTGATTGCAGGAAGAATATTTATGTTTTAATGGTGATATCGATCACTTTTATAGCATTTGGCAGTGATTTTTAGCACC
Source organism: Myiotriccus ornatus (assembly GCA_036023395.1). Classification (NCBI taxonomy): domain Eukaryota; kingdom Metazoa; phylum Chordata; class Aves; order Passeriformes; family Tyrannidae; genus Myiotriccus; species Myiotriccus ornatus. The sequence goes on along the minus strand of JAYRBT010000042.1, from coordinate 60,377,915 downwards.
AACTCATAAAGCCAGTGGAACTGAGTGATGAATAAGAATTTGCAAATTCAAAGAGCTGAACAGATATTAACTAATCACTGCAATGTCATAGTGGATCACTGAGCCAATACGTTATTATGCTGGTGGGAATATTAACATAGAGTGACACTCCAAATTTTGAAAATCAGAGTTTATGATTTCCCACTTTTTTTCTCTTTATTTTCACTATTTAGTGATACCAAGCCAGAATTGCTGAGTATACACAGTAATTTTAGGGATGTCCACCATCTCTGAATGACCCATGGACCTTGCAGAGTGTTTAAGCTCTCAGATGATACTCGGATGATTGTGCTGATGCTCCCAGCACACTCCCAAACGTGTACATCATTTTGCTGCTCCCTCCTATGCCCAACTCACCTCACTTTTGACACAGAGGAAGGAGATGGGCACTGCAGTGCAGCAGACAATGCTGGAAGGATGGGCACTGAGAGAGGAGGCAGCTCATGGAGGCATAGAAAAATCCCTCCTTCTTGTGCCACCACCCTCAGCATGTGTGAAGGAGTGGTAGGGTGCTGAGGGCTTCAATAAAGAACTGCTGAGGCCTCTGAGCACTTCAAGCACAGATTCTCAGACCTGTCACAGACTGCTTTTCTTTAAATGAATGTTCTGCCAATTTGTCCCTATAAAGCCAATGCCCAGAAATCAGACTAAAATTACCATTAAGATAAATATGCTCAGTCATGAAGGTGCCTTCTTCGTTGCTGCTTTTATTTTTATCTTTTGCCTCCATTTTGTGGGTTCTTCTCTTTTATGTACCACTACTTTTCAGTGATGAAAGTGATTCTCCTTTGCCGATCTTTCCAAGCTGGGACTGGATATAGCAAAATTAAATGTACCATGAATACCACCGCAAACTGAGGCAAACAGAGCTGTCCTGGAAGGAACAGGCCTGTCTAGCAGGGTTGGTAGAAGCCTTTATTTTCAAACAGAAAGTAATTTTGTTTTCTCTAGAACAGTAACTGAAATAGTCCACAGGATTAGAGCGTTAGAGATGAAAAGTCCTAACATTTGCTGAAATATGGAAGGTGCTTTGATGTCCCATATCTGGATTCCCTGCACAGCAGTGCCCAGGACACTGCTTGATTTCTCATTGAATCTCAAGAGGCATTGCAGGTTTCCTCAGACAGAGAGAAATCGAGGCAGTAACTCTTTGGAGGTTTGTCTTTGGAATGCACCTAGTCGTGGAAAAGACTGATACACAAATTAAAGGCTGAACCGTTGCCTCCTTAGGCTATACGGATAAATTTGCATTGATCTGGGCTGAAATAGCTCTTGATTCTACAATCTTTCTTTGAAGGAGATTCAAGAACTCAAGGTGTTGCAACCCTAATTTTAAAAGACTGTGTGAGTGGACGGTCTAATTGGGCATTAACAACGTCATTGCTCATGTGAGATAATGAGCGTGAAGCTGCAAAAGGAAGTGACATTTGTGAAGCTTCTATTTAAACTCATCTTCCAACGGCAAATACTTATGTCTCATGAAAGTTTTCAGCTTGAAGGAGGAAACAGTTTATGAAACCATGAATCATTAGTTATGATGTTGGTGCTTTGTTTTCCTAAAACATTTTCAGGGATAGTTTAAGCCACAGGAGCTCCCATTTTAACATAGGGAAACAATGCCCAAAGCTGGCATTGAAATGAAATACGGTGAGAGATTTCTCAGTGTTCTACTGTGTTATACCTCACACTAGTTAAGGACCTCTTCTCAGCTGAAGCTCTTTTTTAAGAGCCCAGGTCTGATAAAGATGGGAGAAGAGCTATAACTTGACAGTGTTCCATAGAAACCCTTCAGGCAAAATATTTGCATATACATCATATGGCTTGTGGTGCAAAATACAGATTTTGATTGTGTGAGGTTTTAAGACAATAGAAAATTGGTTAGGGAGGTCATCTAATTCGTCCCTTTCTTCACATTCAAGCTATCTTATTACTGATAAATGGAACCACTTTGCATGAATATCTCAGATCACAGAATCTTTATGCCACTCATGCATTTTCTTTGTGCTTCTCATATTTTTACAACCACAGCTGCACTTGGTGAACTGCAAAGCCAAAGTCAAGTGCGCTACGTTCTTTTAAAAGATAAGAAGCATTTATCTCCAATGATTTAACATTTTATTTATTGTAGCTACAAAATAAGATAAAAATTTAAATATGCCCATCCTGCACATTATATCATCCTCCACATAAAAATGCAATATGTAAAAGCACACTAAAAGAATTTCATTGAAGTGGTAAATTCACTACTAAAAACATAATGCAGGTTGGCTTAACCTGACCCATTTGTCCCTCTGTTTTATGGCATAACCACTGCCTGATAACATCCAATTTCTTTCTACGTTTCTTTCTCATTGCTACGCAGAAGAGCATTTTGTTTTATTTTAGCAGAAGAAGTTTCACTGTATTTAAAAAAGGGTTATAATGGGAAGTGCAAAGCAACTTGTACAGTAATGATCACTGTCAGCCCACCCCATAGGAAGGGGTGTCAACTGGAATAAACTTGAAGGTTGGCACTGTAAAAGTAAGTGCTGGGAAGAAAAATAAGTAAGCAGACTGCAAGGGATGTAGATTAAGCGATGTGGAAGGTGTGCAGTTACAGCAGGTTTCCCAACTGGCCTGTATCACTTTCGTTATTCCACACAGCTATCATTCCCTTAATTGCCAGGGCAGTTGTACTACATGTTGGATACATTAAAAAAGACTTATTAGAGCGTAAAGGATACACTCATACTGCTTTTCTCAACATTTTCTCACATCTTTAAAAATTTATGGTTCGTTTGAAAGGTTTGGTGCATCTATTTCCTTGTTTTATCAGCAAATGGAAATGAAGGCTTAGTACCTGTCATACCTCCCAGTGTTCTTACACATAATAAAATAACTCTTTCCTGTTATTCTTATTAATTTCCTTTTGTCTTTCAGGTTACTTTGTACTTTGCAGAAGATATAGAATGAACCTGATAGGTGAACCAGCTGGATGACATTTCCGAGCACCCCTCTACATCTCATAGTGATACTCGTGACCAAGATATTACCTTGTCAGCTGTGAGCTTGCTAACTGGGAGGATCAGGGAAACAAAACAAAGCAAACAAACAAATAAAATCCCAAACCAAAACAAAACCCAACCAAACAAGCAGAAAAGGAAAGAAAAAAGAAAAGGAGATGCATAGAAAAGGGGAAAAATTACTAATAAGGCCAAGCATCAATAGATAGTGATGTCCTTTATCGTGAAATTGTATGTCAGTTCCTATTCTCATGGTCCATCAAATACTACTATTCTAATCATCTGTCAGATCTAATCAGAAGGAGCCAGTCAGCCTACCAAAATGTTTTGAGCAGCTGAGAGCTTCATGTCATGGCCAATCAGGGACTTCTGTTTCTGTCGCTTTATCATATATGTTTTAAATAAAGCATAATTAACTCTCCGCCTAAGGAGTGTTTTAAACATTTTTTTTATATTATTTTTGTAATAATTTGGATGTCAAAGCCAAAAGTTCTGCTTTGCTTCAATAACTTGAGCAGCTCTAGTGAGGTAAAAAAGCAAATCAGAATGAAATGAATTATGAAGCTGCTTCTTAAGGAGTTTAGTTTTGTTTTGTTTTTTCCCCAAAGTAAAACACATTTGTGTGGCTAGGATGATACATCAGATTTCCATGGATTTCTTTCTTTACATTGTTTAAAAAAGCACTACAAAGTGAGAATAAATCAAATGCAATTTTTTTAAAAGGTATGGTCCAAAGTTTGCACTTCATACAAGGCTATGAAAAATACCCTGATTTATGCTGGAGATAAACTCGACATAGTGTTTTTTTCATCAAAAAAGAGAGCAAATATAATAGTGAAATCCAAAGTTCTGGCCAGGATGACGATACTTTTCCCTCAGTGAATAAACATCTTAGGGCCAGGATGCACATAGACTTTCTAAGAGGGCATATTGAAGGGCATTGGCTGATGCAATCACTGCATTACCACTACCTCACACAGTTTTGGAACCTCTTGGCTCTGAAAGAAGCTAACCAAAGTTCAAGCTCAATTCATCCTTCTCTGAACGTCCTATCTACCCAAAGGACTGGAAATGTTAATAACTACTCTAGCAAACTGTCAAAAAAACAGAACTTAAAATAATGACTGGATAAAATAGGGCACAAAACAGGGGCAGGGAAAAGCATAAACAGCAGAAAAATTAATTTCTCTCTGTTTTTGTTTTCAGACTTATCTACCTCTCCTGAAGAACATTTTCCAAAGTATTGCAAGCTATATCATATCTTTTCTTTCTTATTTTTGTTTCCATTTTAGAAGGTTGCCTCCTGAAGTTTCTCCATCCCTTTGTTCTGGTCTTGACTCATAGTATGAATAGTTGGCCTAAAAATTGCTAATGGAGAACCAATACACTGGGAGGAGAAGAAAGAATAATTTATAATAGATAATGAAATTAGTTTTTTCCAACTTTATTTCCACCTATAGATCACAAAATACTAAAAAAACATAATTGGTTTTATTTTTTCACAGGCTTTGGGAAAAAATTTCTAGCGAAAACTTCAATTAGGAACAGCCGTCTTTAAGTATCTGAGGAGAAAAATTAAAACATACCCCCTCCAGATCAGTTATTTAGCCACAGAAATGTCATGGCATT
>JAYRBT010000042.1:60333168-60349510 GCA_036023395.1 Myiotriccus ornatus | reverse complement strand
GGAACATTCACAGTCTTTTTCCAACAGAGGTACAACTGCTTTCCAAGAGGGAAAGAGGAATAACAATTTCATTTATCAACATTTTCTTTTCATATGTATATTATTTTTCACAACTAGAGTTGGTTGGTTTGAAGTGTGACTCTGGTCTCTGGAACCACAGAGGCTCTATGTTTATTGTCTTTCTTTAGGCATAAGAGCAAATTTTAAAGGGAATGAAAAAATAAATAAACAATCAAAGAAATTACCTGTCAATCATACAAATTCATCTTTAGTCAAGATTGTCTCTTTTATTTCTTTCTGGCACATTATGACTGTTATCACTATAACTGTCATTCTTCATCATGATTCTTATTTTACTTCTTAATTGCCCTGAGAAGTATTCAGTGTTTTGCAAGAAATCCTTTTCTTTTGCCATTTCTCATCATGTACAGCTATCTTGACCTCTGGCTGATGCATAACAAATGAAGTTAAGATGTAACCTCAGGAAAACCTTACGGTAATGTCATAAGAACCACGCAGTTCTATCACTTATCCAGCAGAAATAGAAGAGTCACCTTCCATGACCAAAAAGATAGGCAAGTTGTCTTTAGAAAGCAGGCGTAGGAAAATCTTGGAGAAAGGGTAGCATTAGTACTTGTATTACCTTTGCTGTTATCATGGGGCTAATACTTGAACTGAAGACCAAACTTCCTAATAGTCACGAGGTCTTTGTGTGATTCGTGTACAAAGAGTAACAATTGAATGAGGCAGAGAAAGGCTGACCTCGTAATGAGCCTTTCTTGTCATTCCCCATGGCATTTCACTGGTAAGCCCCCGATGTGGAACTATAGGAAAACACTGGGTCTTGCCAAGTGCCAGAGATTTTCTGTGTCACTGTCCAACTCCATTTTGTGAGGCTGCAGAAGTAAACAATACTGCAAAAGGGCAGAAATGTTTGAAGCAAAAAAAGCTGGGGGGGAAAAAAAAAAGAGTAAAAATCTAAGGATATTCAGATGCTTGCTTTCCATGTGGTGCTTAATTACCTCTGAGAAAGTGCTTGAAATCCCTATTGTGTTTCTTCAGATCAAAATCCCCTGAAACTGAGAAACTTTGCAATTTCTCATGGATCCTCTGAACCATGTATTTAAGAAGCTTATTCTAGACCTTATTCAAAGAAGGATATTACAAAGTATCTTGATTCTCTGAGAGGGTAGGCAGAGATATAGTACCAATGCATTTTCAGCTCTCCTGGTAAAACCAGAACCCCTTCCCTTCCCATTGTTGTGATTATAATTTACTTCTTTTATACAATAAATTCAAATAAAGCTGACTACATATAATTAAAAGTATTAGTAGGTCTCTGATAAAGTTGATAGAGGAATTATTAGATGAAAGATGAATCAAAAGTTTGTACTGAGTACTGAGGAAGAGCTTAAGACCATTAGCTCCCAGACAGGGGTTATGAAGCTCTTCTGAGCTGTCACTACCAATAATTTGAGAATAAAGGTTTTAATCCACAGTTCTTTTCGAACTGCAAATTTACAAGAATAAAAACTTCTGTTAGTGTTAACAGGCATGAAACCGGAATAGCACTAGGTCAGTGCACCTTGTGCTTTCTAGCGTTATCATTTTTAGTCTTGGCTGATGCTGTCCTGGGTTCTGATGGAAGTGTCTGTGCCTGGTGCTGATAGTGCAGTGCAGTGCAGTGCTGGGGGTGGTAGGGGTAGCTGCTGCACTGTAAGAAGACAAGTTGTTCAGAGGACATATTAAATTAAAGATTTGTTTGGTTACCCATGTGGAAATTAAAGATCCCAAGGCAAGTTTTAAAAAGAGTGGAAGATAAACCAAGCAATGATTTGCCTTCAGAGCCACTGGCCTATTCAAGCATCAAACTCATTACTTTATAAAGCTTGTGGGAATATTTGTACGGAGTATGAAATGCACTAATCCATCCGTTTCTTCTTTTTTTATTACCTGGAACTGTGTAGGTTACACAGACTCTCAACTCAGTCACTTTGCTTGGCTTAATTTCTTTCTAAGCGGATTGGAGCCCTGCTAACATTGTCAATTCAAAGTGTCTCTGGAGCACAGAGGGGCTTTTCAGGGTGAACCAACAGTCTTGCAGACATACTTGTCTCATATGTCTCCCTTTGTTTGTGATTCCAGAGCAGTGATATCCTCCATAATCACCGCCACGCTTTCAGGACTGTCCTGTCCCACACACTCCTTCAGAGCTGAAGTGCTGGCAGGTGTTCTAGAGCCGCTTACAACTAGTTTCAACTGCAGGTGCTTAATACTAACCAGGTGGCTTAATTTTCTATTGATTTAACTTCAAAGCACCTAACCAAGAGATGTTAAAATCTCAAAACTGAAGTAAGATTACCTTGACCCTCTATGACAAAATATGTTCTTTATTCTGTTAATCAATTCCCATTTTCTGGGGCAGGAAACCTGGTCAGTCTTCATGATTTTGTCACTACTTTTACATTATTTTTTTTCCTTTTCTGATAATCTGATATTGTTATCAGAGTTCTATTTCCAGGCTATCAACATATTTCACTTTCACAATAAAAGATTTCACATTAGATGGATATGGTGTGTATATAAAAGGTACATGAAGGCGCAACTTACAAACTGATACACCCGTGGTCATAGTAGAAATCCGGTAGCAATGGATTACAGCTCGGAAATGGAGGCAGGTTGCATCCTGTGGACCCTTGAAGGCTCCAGGCAGATGAAATAACCCTTGAGGGAGAGAGAAATTGCGACAGCACACTTGCCTTCTTTGGTGCCTGCATTAACACGTAAAGGCGTATGTGAACTATCTCAGGGCACAGGCTGAAAAACAGGCTTGCTTGGGAAAGCAAATGGTAGGACAGACTGTGAAGGATCCTGAACTCTGATCTTCATAAAGTCCACTTTGATTTTGTGGGTTACCTTTAAGTACAAATCTACTGTGTATTTTGAAATTCAGTGATTTTTTCTTTATCTCTTAAATTATGGAGGTAGCTTTTGAATGACTTTGGGACAAATTTTAATTTTATAATGCATCCCTTGAATTTTGACCTACAGAGGAATATGTAGCCATTCAAAGTTAGACAACATTAAAGCACTTGACAATTTTCATAATAAAAAAAGCATAGGAATCGAATGAAAATATTCATATAAGTTAATTAAATAAAGAATATTATAAAAATGAGAAAAAAGTGAATAAACCCATCAGTATCAGGGAAGCAGGTTACTCACTATGTGAGAATAGAACTCTTTAGAAGACAAAAATTAATACATGAGATATGGGTAGAGTTTTCTTAGAATGGAGAGATAACAACTGTACTCTTCTCTAGGTCATATCTCTATGAACGAAAATCAGAAAACCTTCTTTGGCTGTAACTGAACTATAGTTATTTACTGCAACTGACAATCTGTTCCTAATACTTTTTGAAGAAGGATAAGTATAACTTATGAAACAAAATGCAATGATAGGTTGTATCTATGTTCAGTTTTATGAGTTTGACATTTTGTGAAAGTTTCTCATCTGAAAGATGCAGCCAAAGGGTCCTAAGCAATACCTGTGTCCTCATGATTGTCTGATCTGTTCCCATCACATAAAGAATGACATGAAATGACATTTAATGAATTGGAGTAACAAAGAAAGGCACTATTTGGATACCTTAGGAGTGAAAGCAGTAATCCTAACTACTGACTTCCCTGGAATCAGATGTGACTTACACTTCTGAATGGGAAGCTGGAGTCACTGGCAGCATTCAAGGAAATAAAGAGCAGTAGAAAGCAATGTCCTTTACACAAGACCCAGGATGTATTGCGGCAAAACAAAAGCATTGTTAATATTTTTGTTCCATGTATACCTTTACTGGAAAGACTGAAGAGCTGTGGCAGAAGTGACCTGTATTTTTGTAAGCTAAGAGAAGAAATTTCAGGGGACTTTCCCTCTTCAATGTCTTCTGGGCCCAAAGAAGTTTGACAAAGCTTGCATCCCACCACATTCTCTACGAGAAGAATGCCTGCAGAGTAACTGTGGGGAGGCAGTTGTTGTTATACTTATTAGAATTGCTCATGTTGTAGCATACTCGTAGAAATAATAAGATTTCTTGATGTGTGTTTATTTCCCACTGGTACAGTATGTTGTGTTATGATAGCTTTGCAGGCACAGTGTGCTTGTTCTGGCTGAAGAAGCACATTCATTATAAGCTCTTCTTTTCAGATGCTTATAAATTTTTGGAAAAGACTAATTCTTTGGCCTGGCATTTCCTTTGTTTCTGGCACACAAAAGGTGCTGATTGTTTTTGCTCTTTTTGTTTCATATTTGTTAAAACAGAGTTGTTGCTTTCAGGTTAACAATCCAATAAAACCCGTTCAGTAGGCTATCACATATTCATATAATATTTTTAAGTAATATTTAGGTAATTCAATATATACAGTATTTATATACCTACATTTAGGTAATTCAAAATGCACAGTATTTTAATATATTATGTTTTAAGTGGACATAATCACTCTCTTGTGGAAATCTGAAGAAAATTGAAACAAAGCTTGTAGTGATCAGAAAACTCTCATGCTAAATACCATATAAACTTCACAGAATTCTGAATTCAGCCTGTTTCAGTCTTCTTTCAAGTCATAAGTGTGACATTTCCATTTTTACAGATAACAAATTTTGTTGACTTAAATGAATCGAGAACTTAGCTTATAATCCCTACTAGATTTTTTTTTTCCTGAAAACCTAAAACAGATTTTTGGGGCTGAATATGACTTTCAAGGTCTGGCTGGCATGGCTATTATTCATCTGTCTTCACTTACTACAGTGTTAAAATCCTGATTTCCAATATATGCTTTGTGTGCCTGCCACCACTGACATGTTTGGAGGATCACTCTCTGAAGCACAACAGCAGTTGTTTAAGAGGTGTCATTTAGTCTGTCCTAACATTAACCGCTCTTGACCTTCTGCACACAGCCATCCTTCATCTGAAGCCCTGCTAGGATGTTTAGATGAAAGCGTGATTATCATAGCTTTTGCTCCAATCAACTTTTTCATGCTCCATGGCTCTGCATCCTGCAGCACACCACAGTCTACACTATATGTGTGTGCCTGCCTCAGGCGTGAGCTGCACATTCAGCAGCAAAAGGGAAGAAGAAAGAAGTCTGGCAGATTCATTCAGTTTACCATATCAGTTCAGGGCTAATCTGCCGGTTTCTCCATGCTGCTGCTACGAACTGAGCAGTGTTTATTAAAGCTGATGGAATTAAATAGATTGAAGACCAGCAGAGAATGCCAGACAAAACAAAACCTGCACCCCAGTTTTAAAAGCTTCTGTGTTTTCACCCCAGAAAAGCAGGGGTGTATACAGTTCAGATTACCCCATCCCTGAAATTTTAAACAGAAAATTTCAATGCCTTGTCCAATGTACTTGGTCATGAAATCTTAGGGGAAAGATTTATATTCAAATATATACAGTCATGCCTTTTTAAAGACATTAGACATTTATTTTTTAACATGGGTTTCTGAATTGCACTTCTATTTAAATATGCTAACTCTTGTTTCATGAAATGTGCTGAAGTATTAACTTTCTACATAAGTTCAGGGGTACTTCTACAACTGGCATGAATTGTCATAGCTTTTCTGAAGTGAGACTGTGATAATTTACAGCAGCTATTCTATAAATATCAGTAGTACCTTTCAAAACTATGTTCCCTGGCCCAGATTTATAGTTACCTTGGGAACAATTACTCTGTATTGTATATTTAGATTCTCATTGTCACATCTTTTCTGGTACTGAATCCCAGCAGCCATTCCCGGTGCAAAATCCCCAGCATGTAACGTGATGGCAGACACGTCCTGCAGCAAAATTCATGAGCAACAAAATAGGGGGAAATTACACAATCATTTAGAAAATGCAGTGAGGGTCTGGTTTATAAGGAGAGAATCTGCGCAATTATAGTAAGCAGATGTTCTGCTATTGACTTTAGTGGAATGTATTCCTTGTTGTGGAAGATCTGGGGTTTAATGACATGATCAATACAACAGTACAAAAGGAGTCAAAGACAAGTCAGAATAAAAACAGACTGATATACTGTGGGAAAATAATATCATGGATGCAATAAACTCCTCAAGGAAGGAATAAAGGAATAAATAAAATTCCTTCTTGCCTTCTGACATCAGAGCAATAATGAAATACCCGCTGTCCCAGAATGTGTAGGACTTTAGAGCCTATTGTGCTCTTCAACTGACTAAACCTCTCTCTGCACCTTACAGCCATGTGACAGCATCCTGAATTTCACTGATCTACCTGCTGTGTATCATAAAGTTCCACCATGAGATAGATATGTATTAAGTAGTTGGGAGCTGCTGATATTGAACCTCTTGGAATTGGAAAGTTCTCTCATAAATTTGGACTCGCATTTACTGTATGGAGCCTTGTTGTTTCTGGATGGCAGCTGTATCCTCATGGTCTTTTTATATGAGCTATCTGGATCAAGGGTGTCTCAAATATCCAAAATATGCTTCAGATATATTTCATTATTCCAGTATGGACAGAGTCCAAAAGCTCAAAGGAAGAAATCACTTTGCCACAGGTATAACATGCTTTTAACATTGCATTGTATGGGAGTGGCTGCACCATTGCCCAGGGAGGTAGGGGACAAAGATGGTGAATAATCAAATCCTGCCTCAGAAATCAGTCTTATGTATCCCCAGGGATGCATCTGTGAGTTTCACAGCTTGTTTGTTTGTTTGTTCATTTTTCCAGTACTATTAAATTTAATCTGTTAATTGTTCGTTTCTATCAAATACAATGGAGTAGCTTCTCTTCTTCGACCGAATCATGCCTGGTGTACAGCTATTCAACTATAAGAGTAAGTTAGCTTGATAATAGGGTCTTGTAGAGGTGGGAAAATGTGTTTGGAACCTGAATTTTCAGGTTTCCTATCTGTTTAAATACAGTGGAAATTAAAGGTAACTGATCTATCACTAGATCGGTGCAACTTTAGATGGGATATCAGGTGTCCAGTGCTTGTCTCAGTTTTAACACAGATTTTCAGAGGATGTGTGGATATTATCACTAAACTTGCAGCTTCAGGGTTTCTTGTAGGTAGTGGAGAGGTGATTATTGTTCATTGCCAACTTCTGATTAAGTTGAGTTATGCTTGTAAAACTCTATAATCAAATGAGCTATATGTGCTTCACAAGGGCTAAGGTAATGTTCCTTGACTGTGGATCCCCTCAGGAAGTAGAGGAGTATAAAAAAAAATTTCCTATTGTCACAGCACTAACTTTTGGTGCTGAAGCACACTGATAAGAAATGGACTTTGTCCTCTTTCCAGAGCCCACTTGACTCTGGAGGTCTGGGATTAAAAATCCAATCTAGAATTGGTATTAAAAAAAAAAAAAAAAAAAAAAGTGTCTTCTGTGATTCTGTTTTTGGTGTGTCATTGTCAAACCATGCCCACCCCCCCAGCTCCCCATAAGGACAGTGATAGGTGTGTGTCTGAGCTTGAAAGGAAAACACTGTGGGTTTTTTTATTGAAGAAAACAAACCAGAATTTTTTCAATGATCCTATTTTTGAAGAGATGTTGAATAGATCCTCCACATCTGCGATGATCATGGAGAGCAAAGGAGGGGCTGGCAGCACCAGGCAGTGATTTTCTGTAATGGAAGTAAGTTGGATGCTTTCAGTTCCAAACTGATTATATTATACATCCTTTCTACAAAAACCTCATTTACATAACTGAATCATGAAGCATCTTTGTGCTAAAGAGAGCTAATGTAAAATACCAACAGAGCTTAGCTTTTGCCTAGTTAGCTTGCTTTTTCTTTCTCTCTCCTTTTTTGAACATCTGGAATTAGCTGTGGATGAGAGTGACATTTCCCAGAATGCTCTTGGAAGGTGCAGTACTGGGAATACTACTCCTCCTTCCCCTACTTTCCCTTTTTTGCTTGTCAATGATTTTTTCCTCTTCATAAGCTCCTTTTCCACCCTTACTGTCTCAAAACACCCCTCAAACAAAAAAAGCCTTTGTATTCTTCCCCTTGCTAGGCAAGCGAATATCTTGCTTGGTTAATCATTTATCTGCAGACTTCCTCTCACAACACCTTTTTGGTTGTTTATCCCCTCATAGAACTTCTATGAGATTTTATGTATCTTTCCAAGCATGAAATAAGTACATGCATTTCCAGGAAATATATTTAACAGACCAGTGGGATAGATGTTCTCACTGGGGTTAGCAACTCTTCCATTTTTTACTTACTATTTGAATGGTACAAGTGACATATGGCTCTCCTTGCCACATTTTGATCTTCTTTTGTTGCTATTCTTTTTTAATGGCAGTAATATATGAATTTTTAAACTTACTGAAAATAGTCTCATAATAATAATTTCAACTCAAAATCCTAATCCCCTTGAATATATGGTTTCATTCCCTACTGCTAATAGAACAGTACTTGAAGAATTTAGGGAGACTCAGCACTTCTACAAAGTGTTTTTGTGATACTCCCCTCTCTCCCATGTAAGAAGATACATCTGGGATTTTTTTTTCCAAAACACATTCAAAACCTTTTAAGATGTTTTGAAATGGACTATGTTAGCATTTTTCAAATCACTTGCCTAAAAAATCCCAAAACAAATAGGACAGAATGCATTATGGATGTCTCCTCCTGTACAAGAAAAGTAATGATGGAGCTTTCATCTTAATATAATAATTGGAATTTTGTCTGGTGCAAATTTCAAATTATCCTTCTGGAAAATAAGTCTAGATTTCAAATAGCAAAACCAGTGGAAAATGGGTTTCTCATCAGAGAGATGAGAAACTTAGTCTGAGACAAATTTTTACTTCCCATAAAGACATCTATATTTGTGCTCCTGAGTGCCAAGAGAAACTACTAAGTTACTGCAAAACAGTTGTCTTGACACATCCATATGTGGTGCCTGTACTCAAACATAATGGTAATCTGTGTTAATTTAGCCTGTGTTGTTTATAACTTACAAGAGACTGACAGTCAAATGCTGTTTGGAGTAGTAACTTACTTGCGTTCCTCACAAGTAGAAAGCTGTGGGTTGACAACCTTTTTTTGAGGTGTGGGAGGGATGGATTTCAGCTCATCACCTGCATGAATTCTGGGTTTTTTTACTATGGGCAGTTAAATTTTTGTGGCATACAGAGGCAAATGTGAGACATAACTGGGCCAAGAAAGCTACCTGTTGTCCTTCTGCTACTTAAACAAGTTTCTACTCAGTAATCAAAGTCCATAATCCTGGAATGTATCTTTTTTTTTTCCAAAATTTAAGCATATACTTTAACATTAGCTTAAGCCCTGCTGCTGTCACTGGGACAAGAGCATGTCACCAGATGTTGTCCTGAATTACTGTTTTATCTCAGCTGATTTTGTCATCATAAACACTTTTCCCAACATGAGGAAATCTGTTGTTGGAAGTTTTCTTGGTCCTTACTGAGCCCAAACTACTAAGCAACACAAAGGAACTAACTGGTATTTATCATTAAATGGATCTGATTTTTAGAAATTTTAATAAAATTTTCAACACCAGACAGTCACCAAAAAAAAAAAAAAAAAATAAAAGGAAAGAAAAAAACCCTTGCAACCAGCTTGAAACATTAGTGGATACATCAAAATGCATTTCCCAATGTTTTCCATACTGCATTCAGGTGTACACAGTAGCCTTTTAAATCATAAAATTGTTTATTTGGAAAGGACCTCTAAGTTCATCAAGTCCAGCTATTAACCCAGACCTGCCAAGGCCATCACTAAACCATATCTTCAGGTGTCACATCTACATGTCTTTTAAATGCCTCCAGGGTGGTGACTCCAACACTTTCCTGGACAGCCTATTCCAGTCCTATACAGCCCTTTCAGAGAAGAAATTTTTCCGAATATGCAATCTAACCTCCACTGGTGCAACTTGAGACCATTTCCTCTTGTCCTGTCTCTTATTACTTGGGAGAAGGGATCCACTCCCACCTTGCTGCAACCATCTTTCAGGTGGTTGTAGAGAGCAATAAGGTCTCCCCTGAGCCTCCTTTTCTCCAGGCTAAACACCCCCAGCTCCCTCAGTCACTCCTCATCAGTCTTGTGCTCCAGACCCTTCCCCAGCTCCATTGTCCTTCTCTGGACACGCTCCAGCACCTCAACATCTTCTTTGTAGTGAGGGACTCAAAACTGAATGCAGGAGGTGTGGCCTCACCAGTACCAGGTACAAGGGAATGATCCCTTCCTTAGTCCTGCTGGGAATGAGGTATTGTATCCCTCCAGAGGCTCAGTTAATGATTTTTTGACTTTCAGTGAGCCTTACAGATGTTTAGCCAGACCTTAAGTTGTGTAGGCAGAAATCAACATAGTTGAACCATTTCACGCCTCTCGGTTATCCAGCCCATAGCAGCAGTGCTGTTTTTAAAATGCATGCTTTTTAAGTAAAGACCTTCTTTATTTTCTCATTCACAAGCCTTCCTCTGGCCACTACCAGGCACCTTAGTCTGCCCTCCTTTAATTTTCTGCAGCAGCACACCGATTTTGCTTGGGGCACTACAAAATTCAGAAGGCAAAAGATGCAGCTCTGCACAAAGCAAACTCACACGTGTCACACAGTTTGTTCTCTCTATTGACTTGATTTCTCCCAGGGCTTGCTGAGATGGCCAGAGCACATGCCAAACCAGGGCCAGCTGGGCTGTGCTAGAGAGGCTATTGTTAATTATTGTGCAAGTGTTTCTAGATTCCCTGTGCTTCTGGCTCC
Source organism: Myiotriccus ornatus (assembly GCA_036023395.1). Classification (NCBI taxonomy): domain Eukaryota; kingdom Metazoa; phylum Chordata; class Aves; order Passeriformes; family Tyrannidae; genus Myiotriccus; species Myiotriccus ornatus. The sequence goes on along the minus strand of JAYRBT010000042.1, from coordinate 60,338,773 downwards.
TGTCGATACTGTGAGGCATATCCAAATATAGATAAATTGATTTCAGCCTTAAACCACAAGACAGAGATCGCTGTGAACTTTGCATAAAAAGCACAAAATTGTTATTTCTTTTACTTATCTTCTCTTTATTCTTCTGTTCTGCTCAGTCTTCCCTTAATTTCACTGTTCTTAGCACACTCCTCCTTTTAATTCACTTCTGGGGCATTCTGGCTATTAATTTTGAGTTAATTCAATACAACAGTTTGAATTTGATTACCTGAGAGGCTATTACCTATGCATGTCTCCATGGTAAAGAGCAGAAAAGTTCAAGTTTAAAATGGGTTTGAATAAAGCAGTACTGGATTGCTTTGGGTAAACCTGGACTCTTTCCTAAAACTTTTACTCACTATTAGTACAACGTATAACTGACCTTTTTTACAAAAAAAAACAAAACAAAAAAACCTTAATTTTATATATGCATGCGTATGTATGTGTATTCATTTGTATATGTGCACTCACAAACTTGTAGGCTTTCCACGATGACAAAATCAATTCTCTTGGTGTTTCCAGCAGGGATCAAAACCAGAACTGCCAGGCAACTTCAAGTCGATTGGTGAGATTTCAGGTCAGGCTTTACAGACCAGATTTATACATTTTTGATATTTATTTAATTATATTAAAAGCATTGAAGCTATAGGAGGTCACAAAGGTTTCCAATCTACTGCAGTTCCAGACTTCGCAACCAGCTAGGAAGGTACATGTGAAGTGCAATTTTTGTTCTAAAGACATCAAGCTTTATTCTCTGCAGAGATTAAGTCCTGATATATCTAATGCCTGGCTGGATTTCAGAAGAAGTATACTTCTGAACCAGAAAAGAGCGATGAAGTTAATGCATTTTCGGAAAGACAGAAAAACTGAGTGAGAGTTGCCTTCTGCATATTTCTGCAAGGGGGAAGGGACAAGTTAAAAAGAAACCTGCTCAACGGTCAGAAACACAAACATCTATGTAAAGTCTGACTTTAAGAGCTTTTGAGAGTATTAAGTCCTCACTTGCACAGCACTGGCTTCAAGTATTGCATTAATTAATTTTTCAAGTCCACCACCAGATATCAGCACCAAGGTAACTCTGTCCTGCCTGGCAATGTGCTCCACCTTCTTGTTTTGGATCTTTCCCAGTGAACAACATTGATTGTATTGTACTTAGAAAGTAGCTCAATTAAAAAGAGATGTTTTGGGCCTCAGTGGCCCAGGCTGTGGGCTGAACACAGCCTGCAGTGATTTCTGATATAGCCCTGTGATGCTCCCAGGGCGGAGGGTGAGCAGTGAAATGAGCACAAACCCAGCAACTGGCACCTCTTGCAACATGTGTACTCAGGCAGCTGCCAGAACTGTCCCTCTCCCCGGGCTGTGCACATAGCCTATACCAGCAGCTGGCACTAGTTTGGACCAGCCAGGGCAGACTTACACTGCAAGCCAGGATTCACAATCACATTGTCAGATTTATGGCCTCTTTGATGCGATGTCTCCTCTTCCTCATTGCCCTGCTGTCCAGCACACAGAAATCGCAGTGGGAAACTGCTCCTTCACAGATCCTGATGTCTGAATAAGCTCTTTGCAACTCTTTGGCTGGTCTGAGCTCTGTCTCTTCTTGTACCACAACTACTGTTTCAGCTTTCTTTCTGACAGACCTAAATTTCAAAGCATTTTGTTCCTGCTTCCTTATTTACCTAATTGTTTCATTTTACAAATGAAAATTATTCTATTAAATGTCAATCTACAGCAACTTTCTTAATACCTCTGCCCAATACTTATGTTCTTGTCATCTCTCCATGAGATGTCTTTCACTTTTACCAACATTTGATTGTGTTTTTTATACATATATTCATCTCATGAGTGCTCAGACCTCCGATTTCAATAAGACTTTACTTGGAATTAGTGGGGATAATGCCACTTATCTTTTTTTGAAAATTACTGTAATCTGAGAGAGAAGAAGTCTTTTTCAAAGCTCAATATTTCTCTTTTTTTTTTTTTTCCCCAGCTACTATGAATGAAGCTTTACAGGATGGGCCCTCCTACGTGACAATGTCAAGGATAAAATGATCGTGTTAAATAAAAACCCATGAAAAGTTATTTCAAAATGAGGGGTTATGTGACACATCACAAAGACGGTACAAAGCACAAACAAAACTTGTCTAAACATACAAAATGCCAGAAGATTAAAATAACTCTGTCTGACTTTGATTCTCTCCTATATAATACCCAGGACAGTTTAAACAACAAAGATGATTAGCAAAGCTACTGGAGTCCCTATCTTCCACCAGAAATAATGAATCACAGCAGGGAATTAAAAGTAAGACCTTTAAAAACTATGGTATTTCCTTTCCTAAAAAAAAAAAAAAAAGAGGATACTTTCAAGTCAAATTTCGTGTGTATGTGTGTCTTTTGATTTGGTTTGGTTTTTAACTCTGATGCCACCCAACATGTACAACTCAATGTTTGATTTGTTTTTCCTGTTTATATATATATATATATATTTGGCAGCAATTTTTACTCTCTTGAGCTATTTTTATTCCCTATTTATTCAATGAATGTAAATGGCAAATCCTGTGCATGACAAGAGCCACTAAAACTGAACGTTGAAAGTCAGTGTAATTCCACTAATAACTTCTCTAGCAAAAGGTATAAAATGATCACACAGCATACACACAGTGGTAGACTTGTAGTCATTATCTTCCAAATGTGTTTGTTAACAGCCAGATTCTGGGCAAGCAACCCAATACATACATCTGAGTATACGCTGGCTCAAGAACTACCAATGACGATCATAAAAATATTATCCCATTTCACCTGAGAGGTTGTTTGGTTTGGGATTTGCTTTTTTTTGTTTTTTTGTTTTTTTTTTTAATTTAATTTTCCATAATAGCTTAAAAAGCCACCATATTCACATAGGTGTTTATTTGGAAGTTTGCAAGATTTGGAGGCAGAATGCAGAGTATGGGTAAGATCAATATGTAGTTTTTCTAGCAGAGCAGAGTTTCACTTCTGTAACTGATGACATCACTGTGTTTGAGCCTCTTGTGGATGAAAATCACACTGTAGCCTAGTAAACAATTTTAGATTATACTGCACTGTAAAGTCTGCCAGGGAATTAATTCCACAAGCAATCCACTGATGCTCAAAGAAAGCAGGTATGATCATATAAATACATATACAAAAGGCTTACTGAAACTCAATAGGATTATTTCTATGCAGGCCATGAGATTAATTCCAAAGATAACAGCTTTTTTTTTTTTTTTGAGAGAGGAGGGAGGCTGCTTAGTGGTTTTTACAGTAACTACATAAAAGCTGAAGTTATTATCCTAGATTTGAGCACATGAGAACAGGTACAAAATCTGTGACATTCACTTCAGCTTTATCTGAGACCTAGATAACAAGATATGTTTAAGGAACTTCAGATTAATTTTGTCCTACCATGAAAGAATTTCATGCCTATAAATAAGAATATGGTGTGCTTATATGACTTTCATAGCCATTAGTGGGGCTTAAAGAAGTAACTAATTTTTAAGAATTGTCAAGACTAAGAATTATCAGCCATCCTTCATTTCAAATCACCTGGGTTGTTTTAAAACACTGCCTGATATCACAAGACTGTTTGGGATTTAGTATTTAGGGGCAGGTCTCCCACCATAAAGGGATGTGAAAAAGCACATGGATAGGAACAGTGTGCATATATATATATATATGTGTGCACCTATACTTACACACACACGCACTAGCTCACACACTCATTAGAAATAATGTATGCAAGTGCTTATGACAAATAAACACTTTAGTAATGGGCAAATTTCTACCAGAAAAGTAGAAATTACTTCCATTTCTTTTGGTAACATACATCTCAAGAAAGACAGAGAGAATTATTAACAATAATGGCATGAATTGTGGGGCATGTACCGAAAGATATTTTATTCTTATTTCCTGGTAAAACAGCACAGAGAATTCCAGTTTGACAGCAAAATTGAGAGCAAAATATTAGGTCCCTTTTTAATAACTGACAGCCTTCCTGTCTAAGGAAGACTACAGAATAATAGTAACAACCTGCAGACAGACTCTATTTCTTGTAAATTATTGTTGTGCTGTTTTAATTTATAATAAACCATAGAAGTGAAACTCCTTGGAATTCATCCCTCAGCAGCTGAAAATGTCAGCTTTTTTACAAAACAAACTAGCAGGTAGATTTGGGATTAAAAAAAAAAAAAAAAAGTGCTGAATTTGAAATACTAGATCGTAAAAAATATTTTTTTCATATTCTGTAAAATTGTTTTGATTTATTTGTCCTATTTTGCAGCAATTTTCTTAAACTGAACTTAACGTCTAATACAAGGTTTGTGGGGGGCTGTCCTCTGCCTGTCAGGCACTGTGCCAATTCATGATGTAAAAGAATACCGTCACTAAGATGCTTTCAGTCCCAGCTGGAATTTCTGAAAAGAGCGGGCTTCCATAGCTCACAGCTATTCTGTGGCTTCTATCATTGTTTTATTTAAACCCCTTAGGAAAGTTCACCCCAGACTTTTAAAAAAGGGGGATAAAGAAGGTACAACAGGTTAGGAATTGAGGCATATTAGCACCTGATTAGGAGATTCTCTTAAATGGAGAAAGGAGACTTAACTGTATGTCAGTGTGATATCGTTCTACCTTAGGGAGATTTAAGATGCTGTATCCAAAAGTAGTTCTCTCTCTCCCTCTAAAACTCTCATTTTTAGATAATCCATCACAGCTTTATCTACTACTCTTCTGCTTTGGAGTAATAGAGCTCTTGTGAAGCAAATTGCCTGGTTTGAATGAACGACATCCAGTTCCACTTTAAGAGTCCACAAAATTCAGTCTACTCCCACGGGGACAGGAGGGTCCAAACCAGGACCTGGTCCTTTGGGCAATATCAAACAATTTCTTCAGTGGTGGCTTTCAGTCCCAGAGGATAAAACTAAATCTAGTCTGAAGCAAAAGCCTCAAACTGCAAGCAGTGGACATGAAGGTAGCTCGGCAGGGGCTACACCAACCTACTGTTTTGCTCCTGTTGCACCAAAGGACTTCGTAAAAGAGACACAAACCTTGAACAGGGACGGTGTCCCTTGGGTGAAATCTCACTGATGTCCTGACTGAATTCTGGCCTCATCAACCAAGTCCACCTGAAACCAGCACCTAGAAAGATAATGATTCAATATGTCATTTGACAGATGTCCAGCATTAAGTAAGCAAGCAGAATCATTGATCAAATGACTTAAAACTACCTATGTATTTTGTCAACCTGAGGACAAGTAAAACTGGTAAGGCCTTTTGAAAATGCAGCTGTTTCCTTTGGTTGAAGAGCTGAATTTTTGAAAAAATCTGACTTCCTTTACCTTAATTGTTCTCATCAGCCTAGAGTTCTTTGAGTCCAGAGTTTGGTGCATAACTGTAAAACCATTTCCTTTGTCACCGAACAGGTTCCTTTTCATTACAAGTAACTTTCCTATTACAAGTTACTGTGGCAGAGGCATTCCCTAAGCAGAATATTTCCTTGTGGGGACTGTGCTGGTTGAATCTCATGTTAGTTGTTTAAAATTACCTGGAAAATTAAACAAGTCAA
>JAYRBT010000042.1:60317142-60333068 GCA_036023395.1 Myiotriccus ornatus | reverse complement strand
GCATAGTATTTTTCACTACACCCAGGAAATCAGAAAATTCTGCATGTATTTAATGTAAGGCATTTTCTGTTAATAGGCTTTCAGCTGTGTAACTTTGTAACTAAATTCTCTGCTTTTTATTGTGGAGGTGGAGAGTTCAAAGCTCAAGGGGTTTTAGTTTATTAGCAATACCTCCTATTATTCATGCAGTTTCAAATAGATATCTACATTTTCAACACACAATTAGTTTCAGCATCCAAGGGTACTCACCACATCTAACAAAAACATTTAATCTTTCTTTTAGTTAAGCACATATTTATTATAGTTATAAGTTCATGAAGTTTGAAGAAAAAATAAATTGCTGCTTCAAATCAGGCACAAGTATGAACAACAATCACAGAGATCAACCAAAGAAGCTGGCTGGGCACACAAAAAAAAGTACCTAACAGATCTTTTGTATTGCCAGGAAGGAAACAGAAACTTTCTCAATTTGTGGGAAAACCCCCAACCCTCTTCCTGTAAAACCCTGTGCATGTCTCACTTGTTCGAGAACTAATACAAACCCCCCAGTGACATTGATGAAAAACTTCAAATGGCATTCAGAGGGCTTTAAATGAGGCCTTAAATCTCTTCAGTGCGAGCCACTGAAAGTCTCCCATCAATCAGTTTGTGACTGTGAGCTTGTTTATCCCTTCCTGTTGTGCTGCGAACTAACAGCTTTAATGCTATTGAGGAAGCTAATTAGACAATCTTTCTTTCCCCATTCAGCAGGACTGGAAACTGGGAGTGAACAGGTCTGCGGCCAGAAGAGATGGACAGAGTTTGGCTGAAGATGGTGTCTCCTGCTTTGTTTCTCCTGCAAAAGAGTAAGGTATTTTGCTTGTTTTCACATCATTCTTTGCTATGACCCATCTGTTGCAAGAGAGAGGGGCAAAGGAAAAAATAGTTCCATGGTTGAGAACCTTGAGCAACTGAGCTCTAAAAATCAGTCCAGATGATGAAGAAATTGGATGTGTTCCTGATCTGAGGTCAACCCAAGCCCAAAGTCCAGGTTGGATACAGTGACCAAGGCAGTACTGCTCTGTTTTTGCCCTGTTTAACCTGCCATTCTCCTGTAGGAGTGGGAGAAGATTGTTCTTCATCACTCTCAGTAGATTTTAGGTCACTTTGTGCTGTGGACCAGGTGTCCAGCATCCTTAAGAACCCACTGGGAATTACAGAGTATTTATATCTGTTCTCACCTATGCCAGGCCTTATTTTCAATTTCCAAATCCCCAGAGTGACAAGAAGTAACCACGCACAGTCTGACACAACTCAAACAGATGCAGAGATGCAGTGTCAGTTGATCTATATCCAATACTGCTCTGTATGCCATAGCCACTTAGCAAGCTATTGTTGCTTTGAAAACATTGATTCCATCCCTCCTTCAAAAGCACCACAGAGAGATCATAAACCCCACAGGGTCTGTGGGTTTTCAGATCTCCAGCAGGTGAAATCCAAAGAGGAACTGTCCCAGAAGAGAGAGTCTTACATCACAGAGCATGGTATCCCCAAAGTGGCAGTCTGAAGGTGTTTGTTCTTGAATTGAGGCATGGCAGAGAGAATAGATAAATAAGATAGGATATGGGCCTTATCATTTTCATGTCATTTTCATTCTTCAGTTCTGCTACAATTAAGAGCTCCTCCAAATCTGTCTCTTGAAAGGCATATTCAAAGTTCTAGCAACTTCACAAGCACAGCGAAGGACTCATTTTACCAGGAAAATACCCAATTTCCTGCTGCACAGCTCGGTGTGTGGGGAATCCACTCCTGAGCAGTGAAAGGCAGCTCACCTCACTGCTCTGTGTCTCGGCTTTCCCACTCTCTGCACATGGTAAGATGAGGAGAGCAAAACTTATTCCTTTTACATGTCACTTTGAGATCTCCCTTTAACAAAGGCTTTAAAATAATCAGGATTTGCCAAGGGTGCTCACGGTCACCCTCTCCATCTCAGTGTTACAGCCAAAGTTGTAAAATACCAAAGTAAGCTGAGGAAGGTAATTAACAAAAAGTTACTATTAATTTATTTTTAAGCCTAAATGGGAGTTGATCTCTTTAGTCTCATGGTGCCCTCTGTTATTCCTTATGCCAGTGATGTCTCTTATAACCCTTGTCCCTTAGGTGTTTTGACTTCCATAGAAGCAAATACCTTTAACCTGTAAGTAATGCCTGTAATGACATGGGCTGTCTTGAAAGCAGAGAGAGATTTAGGGAATTCATGATTTGACAACCAACAATCAGTTTGCTGGATAACCTTAGTGCTTGAAAATCCACCTCAGAAAAAAACCTTGAGTTTTACCTAAAATGTAAGCTTTCCATGGTCCAGTAGTCTTCAGGTGTTATACACAAAAGTGAAAGAGATATAGAAAACCAAATCTGTGGTTGTATTATGATTGCTTGCTCCTTCCTATGATGTTTGAGTACACTGGCCAGTGTCAAAGCAAATTTAACAAAGGGGTAAAGACCTCACAGATATTCAGTTTCAAAGTCAGTTTACAAAGGGGGTAAAGACCTGACAGATATTTAGTTTCTGTAGGTTTCATGAAGAAAATAATTAACTGAATAGTTATCTTGGCACAAATTAGGCAATAATGAATCTACATCATGATTTGGACACACCAGTCTTAGGAAAAATTTCAAACCATAGAATCACAGGACAAGCATGAGAGAAGCAATATCATTTTATCCTCCCCAGATCACCCAATCCTTCCTTTAAGTTTGGAGAGTGCATTTCGGATAACTGTCAGCTGACAGCCCTCTTAAAAATGATGAATGTGACCTTGAGTGAATCCCTTAACTTCTTATTTTCCATTTTAAAAACTGATATTATAATAAAAATAATAATAATAGTTGTCTAATATGTACTTCACAGAGGCAGGTAGCTTAGTTAATGTCTATGAAGTCTTTTGAGATGAGCTTTCGGATGATGAAAGAACTATGCAAGTGCAAAGTATTGTTATTTTTTAGTATGGCTTACAGTTACATAATTGATGAAATATTCCAAACCTAACCCCCACGTATACTCACTTTTGCACTACAAACCCTGATCATCTTCATGCACAAACAGCTGATACTTGACTTGTCCTGATGACATTAACTGCATCAGTGGTCTCTTTTTGTTACTAGTTCTGTGTACTAGTTGATGACCTACTCCTTCTTTATCTTTTTTGGTTTTAAATTCAAATTATTTTTTCCAGTCACCAATGAATGCCAGCAAAAGCTGGTTTGGTATTAAACCACATTTTTAGGTGGCAGCTAATGAAGTGTCCTTCTTTAATGATTAAAGTTACTTGGGCACATAAAAATCATTTAAGATTTCCTGAAATCTACGGGATTATGACAGCACAAAGCAGATAAGAGTCTAGGTAACTTCTCTTTAACCACAGTGTCTGCATGGAAAAGAGAGACTTTAGCTGGGGAAGAGAGGACAGATGCAGTGGACAAGGCAAGTCCCTGCAAATTCCTGAAATGTGAGCAATGGAGAAGAATGAGTCAAGGAGCAGGTCACAGTGGAGTCCCGGTCCTTGAGGAGATTTCTTCCCATATATATGCCAGACCCCAGAATCTGACATCAAACACCTTACGACTGGTGGACCATTGCCCTTTATATCTCTTTTTGCCCTATGGGCAAAGAAAATTTTTTAATTGTTATTACATGTCTGGGAATTCAATTTGTCAAACCACCTACAGATTTATTTCATGTTTGGCACTCTCATTTCCCAGAAATGTTTTGGAAGATAGTCACAGACATCTCTCAGGCTCTGACCCACAAACACCTGGCATCCTGTATCCTTATTCCCTTCATGAACCAGAATTACCAGATTTCACCTCTGTTGGGAAGATACCAGGAATAGTAGGGCAGGTGATGTCAAAGGCTTGACAGTCCTTCATGGGTTTAGGAAGGGTTTCTGTCAGGAAGAAAAGCTGTAGACTGAGGAAGTGCACCAAAACCTGGACTTACACCAGTTAAGCTAAGTCCAGAGCTGATCCTTGTCCTCTGCATGAATACACCAGTTTGCTTGGAAATAGTGTGTAAATCTCTAATACAGAGCTCACCGATCAGCCATGCAAACACCTTGACTGTGGATACTTAAGCAGGGATTTTTGAAGGAAACAAAGATATGCAGAAAGATAGAAAATTACAGACTAATCAAGATTGTGAGGGAAAGCAAACTTGAATGCAGAGAGTGGTAGAATAAAAGCTCTTCTTGACCTTTTATCCAGTTTGCTTTGACACTGAAGAGCTTTCAAAGAGATTTATCTTAAGACAGTAGCAAACACAAATCTGTGAGGAAACTCCTGAGTGGCAAACTCAGTTCCTGACCTATGTCTCATGTGTTTACTGGTTTATGGATTCCAATTGCTCTGTGTGAGCCCAGTACCATGCAAGAATGTCACAGAAATTACAGAGCAGAGCATTTTAATAGGAGACACTGACAGGCATGCTGATGTTGGCTGAATAATTCCTTCCAGCAGAGAGGAAGAGGGGAAACTGCTATCACAATGTCAAATCCCTTCTATGCCAGCACACCTGTAAGAGAAGTCAGATTTTGCATTAAAATGAGACATACTCTGTTCTTCCTAAGTGCCTGTGGCCACCAACACCTGACGATAGCGTAGATAAAGCCATACACAACACTGCAATCCTCTGTCTTCTTAGCACTTATGGAGCAGCAAATTAAAGAGTGTGGCAAAAGGCTCTGGGTGTCCTGTTCATTTAGAGATTCTGAGAGTCCAAGTGTTGACAGCACCCCTCCTGTGAGTGAGGGTAAGTTTCTTTAAGGGGCACAAGAATTTATGAGTAATTTTTCCCTACCACTTCTCTCTGTGTGAGGAAAAAATTAACTTCTCGCCAAAAATACTCAAAACAAGGAAGTTTTGCAGTCTTAGGAATGACAATGTTACAGATTTTTACAAATATAGGCAATCACAAGGCTTGAATTTGTTTTGTTTGTTTGTTTGTTTGTTTTTCTTGTTTGTTTGTGTTTTTTCTCCTCTTCAGAAGCCTTTGTGTCTGTTTAATTTGTCTCAGATTTTACCTCGGATTTTGTCTCACAAATTTACAATTTTCCTGGTGCTCTGTGTTCTTAGTATTTTGGAGGCTCCTGGGAACTTTATTTTTGCTCTCCAAATGTTGACTGAAAGGGAGTGAGCAAGGAAAAGATGGTTCTTTGGGATCTCCAAAGGCAAACTGTCCTCACACCCTGAGAGACCCTCAAACCTGACTGAAGAAAACCAAAAGTCAGTATATACAGACTGTCATCCTCAGCATTAACAGTGTGAAAAGGGGACAGGGGCTTGCTAGTGTGGGCTTAATGAACTTGTTTTCATGGCAGCCAGTTTGCAAATCTATCTAACTGCAACCCTTGTAAGAAGAACTTATTAACAAGGTCAGTCTTAAGATCAGGGAAAGTACCAAAAGGCAATGACTTACAAAGCAATTTTAACTGCAAAGATGCTTGTCCCACTTTCTGTATGCTCTTACCTTTTTCATAACACTGATCTCCTGCCACTCTCACAGATGCTCAGTTATTTCAAAGTAAAAGAGATTCAGAAAAGGCTACATACAAATGGGTGGTACATGCCTTCTAGGCGGAAAACTGAGAGCTTGAAGAATGCATGATAAATCTTTCTCTATTCTATATGCCCTTTCAGACAAGAGGATTTAAACTGAGTGGCATTTCATGACCCTTTCTTCTACAAATGCTAGGAAATTAAATATAATCTTAATTTTAAAATCATGTCTATATATGTCCCTTCCCTCTTTTTTGTTTTCTTGTATTGCTCATCCTCAGCAGAGTTGGAAAATATTTGCATTCTCTACATCCCCTGCTGCTTTTCAGAGTCAATTCTACTTCATTATTCCCAAATTACACTGCATAGAGAAATACCATATAAATGATGGGCTTCCTGTACTTAAGCACAAAATTGAAAGTTAAATTCAGAACAAGGATGCAGCAAAGAATAGAGATTTGGACTATATATCTCTTATTCTGGGTGAGCTATCCCTCTTTTGGCTTTCCCTGCAGAAGAGGACATGTTCCCTTCCAGAAGGACGTGAATTGTATGCTGGAGTAGCTGAGGCCTTGCAAGCTGGGCAGCTGCAGGGAAGTGTTGAGGTTAATAGCCAAAAACAAACTTCTGTGTTGCCCCTGGAGAAAGGAAAAGCTTGTGCAAGTCTGACCTGATGGCTAAGATCTGGAGTGGCTCCTCTAGGACAGGGCAGATAGCCTCCCAGTGGCACATGTAGATCCCTTTTTATTCTTGCACGGGTTCATTTGGTACCTTCTGCCAGTGCTGGTTTATCGGCTGTAGACAGAGAAAAAAAAAGATTTTTGCATGCTGTAGTTGATGGAGAGAGAATCCTCTCTTAGATTTTCATGTTCCACTCTCATTGGGAATTTTCCCTTTCTGCTTTATTTATATAGGGAACTCCCCTTGGCATCAAAAGGGCTGCTGTGATAGTAGCTCCAGTGAGAGCAATTCTATAGCAGTTGTGGAAGAAGCAGCTGGGCCTTGGATGTGTACTAGTCATTAATTGTAATTGTATAATGAATATGGGAGCTGTTATGCTGCTGCAGGATACTGTGCCAAGCTTTTTTCTTTCTGACAATCCAGCTGTGGAGCTCTTCCTTTCATAACCCAGTCTGTGGGATGATTTTTGCCCCTTAGGAAAATAATCAATCAGTCCTGATCTAGATTTTGGTTATTTTTCTTCTCCTTTCCTTTCTATTTGTATTAAAGTACGTGGATAGTTCCTGTTATTTTTGCAGAGAAGTACCTCGCAGTCTTGACTCTAGTGGTCATCACAGTATTCCTGTGAGTTCTAAAGCAAAGCTGTAGAATCCTAGAAGACAACCTAGTGATGGTCATGTCATGTGAGGGGGGAAGACTGTCCACATTAAGTGACATGACATGTCGATGGACCTCTTGGTTCCCCTTCTTCCATCCTGTATCCCTTTTCTCTTGACTTCTGCCGTGGTCAAGTCACCTGAGATCATAGGATCGTGTCCCTAATCCACAATCAGAGAAACACCTGCTTTGTCTTACTTCAAAAGTCTGCCTGCAGAGGTCAGCAGGTCTCCTTCTGAATGTGACATGTAGGAGGAAGGAGCCAGTGAGACAGACAGTCTGCAATATCCAGGACTTGCACAACAGCGTGGGGAGATAGGACTAGTGCAGGGCCTTCCCCATAGCAGTGTGTCTGCTTGCTAATGTTACAGAGGAAATCCATTGCAAAGAAGAAATTTGAATTTACTTCTCTCAAGCCTCAGAGTTATTGCCAACTGCAAGAAGGTAAGAACTGAAAATGCTCATGGACCTCAGTACTCGTTTCCAGGTTGGCCCTCTCCATGTCCCAGCCTGTTAAGAAATATTGTAAGCTCTTCACAGTGTTTTTGTTTGATGCAGGTAGGAGAAAACACTGCAAGGAAATCCCTGCAAGCCATTTCGTCCCGTTCTCTGTAGGTTTCCTGCATGGGTTAAGAGGTCAGCCAGAATTAGGAAATGTAGGTTCTTTGTCATTCTTCTCTTGGTGCCCCAGACAGAGCACACTGTTTCGCACACCACGTGGTGTCACTGCGGTGAGACCTCCATGGATAAACCAGGACTAAATGGAACTTAATACCATGTTGACCTGGTGGTTTCTGACTCACTGACAGGTTTAGCTATGACTTGGAGGCACTTGAACACTTTCTGTGGGCCAGTGAAATGTCTAACACAGGTCTTGATACGTGTTTTCTAGAGACAAGCAGACTGATACCCAGATGAAGATAAAACCAGCAGTGCCAAGCAGAATTAACAGTGGCTGAGAAAAGAAAACCAATCACAGATTTCCAGCATCTAAAATGCAATTATAGGACAGTATGTTTACAAAAAACTGTTGGAGCAACCTAGTGAATCAGAGAATTGACAATGCACTGTCATTTCATTTTTGCCTAATGTATAGAGACCTATTTTATTAGGCAAAAAGGCCTCCTTGTTTATAATGTTGGTTGCTTTTGTTCCCAACCTCAGAAAAAAGAAACATTTGGAAAAAATAAATAACCTGATGATGTCTTGATTCAATATTTGCAGTGAGCAGACTGGGCTGATGATCCTTTTAGCAGACAAAGAGGCAGACAAAACACAATGAATACCCAGAATGGCTGAAGCCCAAGATATTTTGGACTCAGAGGCAGGAATAAGCTTTTAATTGGTGTTAAAAAATAAACTGGGCAAAGAAATAGAATAAATAATAAACACTTCTTGTGGCAGCACAGCAAGAGGCTGCTTTTTGCTTGCAGAGAGCCAGTACATGGTGTTCTTCCCCCATGAGTTTCAAACAACTTTGTTTGGACTGAGAAATTTAAATCCATGTTTCTAAAACAAATCTATCTAAATATTTTGATATTAACAGCAACACCAGAAAACCCAACCTGCCTGTACTTTCTACACAGCAGTGATGTGTATTGTTACTACTGCTGTTAATTACAGCTTCTATCATTGCCAGCGATAACAGAAGACAGTTCATGTGAGGGACATGATCACTGCACCTCACCCTCTGCTGTAACAGACCATCCCTGCTCCAAGCAGAAAATATTATCCCCATGTTAAAGAATATATATAAAGGGTACAAATAGTACCACAGAAATTTACAATTCTGCAGACTTTTTAATAAAATAATGACAGTACATTCTTACTGGAAACTGGAGAAACACATTTCAGGATGATAGTGCTGGTAGGCAATGGTGTTTGTATGCAAGTCTAAATGACAGTTTCAAAACTACTGACTTTAGATTAAAAAAACACAAAACACCTTTTTAAATTTGAACCAAAGCACTTAAGCTGCTTTAAAAACTGATGAGGGGGAAAAGAAAAAAGAAATAAAAAAGAAAAAAATAAAAAAGAAAGGTCATTTAGTCCTTCCACCCAAGAAGCCAAGAGGTAAAACAAAATCTAACCCTAACAGCCTTAAGGTCCCTTTAGAGTTCAAACTGTGTTCAGAAGAAATGTCATTTGCTGACCAACTACATTTTTAACACACAAAATGGTTGCAGGAGCAACAATGAAGTAATTCAGTTGGTATGGTGAGGTGGGGAGTAAAGCAGAAAAAGTATCATTACGTACCCAAAAGTGTATTTGACTCTTAGTTTTCCTGAAAGCCCATTTTCTCTCCAGTTATAGAAGTTCATCTGCTTCTTAATAAAATCAGTAAATTAAAAAGAATAATTCCATCTCCTTTATTAAAAAAGCTGTAAGATATCTCATTTATTCTAACTGTTGCAGGTATAAAACTTAAGAAAAATAATTTACTAGAGATGGCTGGATCTTTAGAACAAAAAACCTTTATCTTGAAAGACGTCCTGATTTTCCCAATTAAATATTTAGCAAAAAAGTTTTTTCTACTGATATTATTTTTCAAGCCTTATGCAAAGTTTTATACCATTAAAAATTAAGATTCTTAAAATGATTACTGAAAGTGATTAGGAAAAATATCCATAATAATTAGACTTGATTTCTTAATAATGTTCAGAGAGAAAATCTGAAGGTAAAGGTTATGAAAAAAATCTTGATGGAATGAAAAATGGCCCTAAACTTTTCAAAAGAGAATAATTTTTCTTCCTGAAGAATTTTATGTGTGTATGTGTGAGAAGCCAAATGAACCTGGTTTTAATGGTTTCTTCAAGCTTTCTCTGGAAAATTCATCTTGTGCTTTGAGCTAATGGTAATTCTAGTTTTCCCTTACATATAGACCGGCTGTTTTGTAAGGAAAATCATTTTTCAGGATAACAGGATGAGGGGAAAAAAAAAAAAAAAAAAGGAAAGCTCGTGTGTATACTGGGAAGCATCTGGTTATCGGAAATGAACTAATGGATCCAAGGCATATCTGGGATGAAGATTCATCTCACTTGCTTTCAGACATTTGAAAGCGAGCTGAGGTGGCTTAATTCTGTCTGTAGCCAATGGAGGGAGACGAGTTGTGGGCCAACAATTCACCCTGTCCTCAATTAGTGCCTGTGACAGATGGGATGTGCTTTCTTTGGGATATACCTGCACCCTTAGCTTGGCTGTAGGTGGAGCCTGGGTAAATATAACTTTCAGATGAATCCTGCTCTGTCTGCTTCTCTCTAGTCGTTCCTATGGGCACACAGGAAGCTCTGCCTATTTCTAAAGTGGAAAAGAGATTATCAAAACTGTTTGAGCAATGAAACAAAAAGACATTGCTTTGATATATACATCAAAAAAAAATGTGGGTAAGGTTTTCTGGCCACAGACACAAGCAAATGCATATGTTTTATTTAGATGGTAGCAGTATCTACTGACTCATTCAGGGCACACTTCTCAGCTGCTTTTGTAGCTGTTATCCTAAATTTATGACAACTAGATATGCAATTTAGGGGTTTTTGTAACTTTTTCCAGCATATGCAGCCACTGAATTCTAAGGACTTTACATCTTTGGTGTGATAATTGTTGAGAGGAACAGATAAAGAAAGAAAATGCCTTTCCGCCATAAATGGAAAATTGCATGTAACCCTAAAATGCACTCTTTCATTAGTAAAAAGTTCTTACACTTGGAAAGAGAAGCTGTTCTTCACAGGATCACTTCAAATTGTTTAGATCTTTCCACCTGGCAGTATCATCCACACATGCCTTGTCTGCCCATTCAGTCCATCTTCTCCAGTGAAGATGAAGTTAGTTTGCAAAAGAGAAGTCATAATAAAGTTATGCTTCCCTTTAAACTGACAATTTGCAATTCTAAAAGAGAACTGACATCAGCAGAAAAAGAATTGATTTCACTGCTTTTTATTTTAATTTTATGCAAATCTTCTTCCCTTCTCAAGTTTTTTATGCCAGCATATCTGGACAGATCTGGCCTTTTGGTTTTTACTTGCAGCTTCTGTTGCCATATAACGGGCACAAAATCTCAGCTTAAAAAAGAGCACCAGAACTGTAGTCTAACTTTTTTGAGCCCCTCTTCACTGACCTGTGTATAACTCTTCCTGTGTTATCTGGCTGAGTCTGCAGTGGCTGCTGCAGCGTAGCTGCTTGGGAGATACCACGGTGTGGTGGTGGAGTTATTGCAGTGAGAGTCCTGTCTGATGGAGTGTGAAGTCAGCGGATTTCCATCCTGCACGCATCTAGAAGTACTTTCCTCTACAAATGTGCTGAAAGAGCAGCAATTCTTCTGCCATAAACCTCGGCCAGTTCTTTTTGATTTGCAAAAAGAAAGAAAATTCTAAGTGCCACTTAATAACATGGGCAAAAATACTCAGGGAAAGCCAGCAGTTTATAATCTGCAGTAGGTACGTGCTTCCAGAACAGTAATTATAATCACAAGGAAAATTGGTCACAGAATTAAGGAAGAGCAGGATGAAACTTCATATAAACATTTATACATACCTGCAAAGAGGAAAGTCTTTGCTTGTTGTGAATGGTCCCGGGATTTGTAGCCACAGCTTTTAGGCAAAGCTAAACACTTTTACAACATTAGCTGCTGAGTCTCTCCTACCCTTATGTGAAAAACATGTCAAAGAGCTTGATCAGAGACACCCAACTGCTTTTGGATTTTTGGATCATTTGTTTTTAACTGTGTCCAGCCTGTGTAGAAGAAAAGTACTACCTTAATTTTTGTCCACAGAGTCATTCATTTACATTTCACCTTCCTTGATAGCTTTCAAAAGATAACTCATCCAAGTTTCTCAAAAAACAGCCTTGAATCTCTTTCCTGTGTAAGAAGTTGATCACATGACAATGTGTGTGTCACCTGTCTACAGTAATGTCACAACTATGGATATTGTAAATCTCAGACTGATCTCCTTGAACATGAGAAAAGCTGCATACCCCTCTGTACTTTAGCGTTTCTTCTCTACAAATTTTAACTAATTTTTTCGGTATATTCTTCATTTTCTTCTAATTTTCCTTCTGCTTTTGTGCTAACAAAGTTAATATTTTTGGTCTTAAATGCTTGTGGAATCATGAGTTGTACCAGAAAAACACATACAGAGACACTGGGTAATGGGAAGATGTGGTGAGGGCATTCACTTACTTCTGTTGAGAAGTGACTGCTGAGCTGACTAGTCAGAGGTTTGAAATGGGTTCAAGTCTGTTTGTAGAAACAGGAGTTGCAGAAGTCAGAGGAAAAGAAAGAAAATACAGATTTCTGAGCACATCTGAAAGTCAAACGTCTGGGATTCCCCCCAGAGAAACTTATTTCAATGAATGCTTCCGAAAAATCAAAGGAATTTTCTAGAAATTTCAGATCCTCAAGGCCTGACCATCTTACTCTCTTGCTTAGATAATGGTCAAGCTGAATTTTATTTATGACTGACTGACTCCACTCATCACATCTGTGTGTCAGGATCATCTCGTAGCTGTACAGAGATCACCAGCCCATTGGAGAGAGGGGTTGGTTGTTCCTCTCTTTTTGCCTGTAGCTTCTGCCCTCTGTCCCCAAAGGTTTCAGGGTTATATGCATTTACACGTGTAATACACCTGAGTTTCTGCCAGTGGATAACCTTACTGTTACTTTGGTAGCCCTGATGAAATTTTAATGTCCCTTCAGAATAACAGCTGCTATTCTTTACTGGTCAGTGATTTCAAAATAATAGATGCTTTGGCTTATTTTTGGCTAATTTTCCTAATTAAAAGATTATTACTAGACTAACATACCTCCACTTCCCCCCATCCCCCCCCCCAAAAAAAAAAAAACCTTTAAACTTATGTATCTGGCAACTAAGTACCCCAGCCAAAACTAGCACAATTTAATAACCAGAGGCAGAGAAAGAGGCAATAAATGACAGCCATGACTATTTCTAAATAATTTCTTTGTATTGCCCTAAAAACAACAACAATAAGCAGTTTGATGTTGATGGTATTGAATTAGGTTAGAAACAGCTGAACGAGGTTTGCAAGTGGTATAAATCAGGGTAAAACTAGTGACTTTGGCAGGGTAAGGTGGATTCTTCTGAAGATTTGGGTTGCTGCTTTTCATGTCTGGTGGATTTTCCTTGCAATTTCCTTTTTTAAATGGCTTATAAATGACTCAGGTTTTAGAGAGAGAAAGCAGCAACAGTCAGCTGGTTTTATTAGACAGAATTTGGGCCAAGGCTATTACCTGGAATGGTTTGCATCAGTAAATTTGGGAGGAGTTAATTTTAAGGAGTTACTACTGATGACAAGCTTTTTTTTAAGAGCTGCCCAAGAAGTAAGGATAGTTCCCCTGTAAGCTATTTACCAAAATTTCAAGCTATTATTTTAATTAAATAAGAATAAATTTAGAGAACGATAACGTATGTGAGAAAGATCTAATGTAAGAGAAGAAGGCCAAGTATAGATGTTCCTTGTTTTTCAGAAAGCAGAAAGGCTTGCCAGATCACATGTTTTTTACCAGTAGAGTAGTGGGGTTTATTTTCACAGAAGACATCTGCTTAAAACAAACAGCCACCCCTGCTCTGTTCATCAGTTTAAGAACATTTTTATTTTAGTATAAAAACCAGGAAACATTTCCAAAGCAGTAACTGATATCTGCTTATTTCTGTATACTTATCTCTTTTAGTCTCTGTGATACAATTAAGAAAGACTTTAATGTGAAGCTACAACCATTTGACATTACACTAGGCTAAATATTTGCAGATTATAAAGAGGACCCTAAATGTCCAGGCCAGTTATGAGAATAAGAGTTCAAAATTTGACTTGTTTGTTTGCATTTTGTGAGGATTTCTTAGTTGGTTTGGGTTTTAGGGTCTTAAGGATGGGACTCTTAACCATGCAGAACAGAAGAGCCTCTAAATGTTTCTACAAATTGTGGTCATAAGAATCTAAGTCACACAGCAAATGTGTGCAACTGCAACTTCTAAATTTCTTGTGTAGCTTTTCATAGGACAATTCAGATGGGAAGGGATCTGGGGTGGTCTCGAGTTTAGTGGCCAGAGAAGCTTGTTCAGGGCTTGATTAAGTTGGGTCTCAAACTGTGCTCAAGCATTTCACAGTGTTCAATTATCTGCCTAATGATAACCTTGCCTAATATTTACTGGCAGTCTCTCCTGATTCAATTTAGAAGCCCTATTTTTCTCTCCCTTCCATACACACTAGGGAGGGTAGGATAAGATCAAGCTCCCTCTTCTTGGTAACCTCCTC
Source organism: Myiotriccus ornatus (assembly GCA_036023395.1). Taxonomy (NCBI): domain Eukaryota; kingdom Metazoa; phylum Chordata; class Aves; order Passeriformes; family Tyrannidae; genus Myiotriccus; species Myiotriccus ornatus. The sequence goes on along the minus strand of JAYRBT010000042.1, from coordinate 60,318,932 downwards.
CTAGGCAGAATGTTAGTCCTACGTGTTCCCTAAACCTTCTCCTGTTCAGGATAATCCTGATTCCCATGTAACCTCACTCTGAGTCCAGGAATCATGCTGGTTGGTTTGGTTTTAAGTTGTTTGTTTGTGGCGGTTTGTTTTTCTGTGGGGGTTTGTTCTTTGGGGTGGGTGTTGGAGAGGTGTCAGAGGGGTCAGTAGTAGTGGTTTCAAACTGAACTACCAAACTAAAATGTTCAGGAAACATAATCCCAATTCGTCCTTCAAATAATCTGCTGCTTACATCTGTCTATATATAAATATGTCGGTATATAATAAGAAGCAACAGAAAGCATATGTTGTTGGTTTTTCCATCTCCATCTTACCTTTTTAGGCTGATGATACCCTGTTCTTCATCTTTCTTTTTTTTTTTTTTTAATAATTGTAAATTCTTCAGAAACTGAGTTTTCTCCTTTGATTCTACAGAAGCTAAGGTGTTTAGGTGTGAGCATAACAGAGGTAATTATCAGAAACATCAACATGGTTTTATGTCATCTAAATCCTGCCAAGAACAAATAATGAGATCATTTCATTCTCTGCAACCATTTCTGGCCTCTGTCATTGGATATAGCAAAAAGATGAGAGATTATTTAGGCTGAAAAAGAATATTTAATCCAATTGTAGTTGAAAAGAGGTTTTGAGGTAGATGGAGTAACTGCATTAGTCATACAGTTACGTATTATAGTCCTCACAGCAATGCAAAGAGGAGGGCAGAATTTGTTTGTGTACTTGGTTTTGCATTATGAAGTCGATGTTTGATAGGATACAAAAGTAGCAAAGATTCCTCCAAGACATCATAAGGGATAGGACTTAAAAGCAGTCAAGCAATATGGACAGGTCCTTGACTGCCAGTGCCTTGCAGCCATGCACAGGGCTATTTCCTGTGAATGTGACAAACAAAAATGTAATACTTAATCAGACTTTCTTCTAAAAATGTTGCACCTGGCAAAATCTTTTGACCCAAAGAACAAAAATATTCAAAGTATTTGAAATTACCCAAAAGTTGTTTGTCTCACGTTTCCTGCTAAGTAGCTACATGTCTTTGATGGGAGAACTGGAAAAGACAGGAAATTTCACCTGCTAGGTGCGAATCTATTCCTTCCTTCTATCAAAACCAAATAGATAAAAACTGAGATTTTTTTTTTTTCTGTGAGCTGCTGCTTCTAAAAAAGAACAAACTTTTAATTTTAGAAACATCGACAGATGGAGATTTCTAAATTGAAGCCAGGTACCAGCTGTGGCCCTGATGTCATCAACCTACACTTGACTCTGCCGTGGTCTGCAGCAGGTCCTTTGGTTACAGTGGAGCAGCTGACTGACTGGAGCTCTCTTCGAATGCTCCTCTGAACAGAGCCTGGAGGGTGAAGGTTCACAGTGAAAACAAAAATAGAGGAGAGGTGATGATCACTTGGAAGGCCAGCCTCAGTTAGTCCAATTACTCTCTCAAATAAATATACATAATATAAATATGTTAAAATATAAATATTATAAAATATAAATAAATGTAAATGAATATAAATAATATATATGCCCAATAATGAGAGTTAAATAGCATCACTCAGTTCAGTGTTGCAGTACTGAATGTGTGCAAGGAATGGTTACGGGGCATATAAGTATTGTTAGAGGCCAAATTCCCTACAGAAATTACTGGAAGTAACTAATCAGTCCCCTCTGATCATTACTACATTTAGCACTGGCAGCACAATGGCAAAACTTTCAAATAAGAAGGAAACAAAAGCACTGAACCTCACATC
>JAYRBT010000042.1:60295894-60317042 GCA_036023395.1 Myiotriccus ornatus | reverse complement strand
TCCCTTTGACAGTTTAATTGTTTCCTAGCTGAGGTCTGTGGTCCCAGCGGGAGCAAAGCTACCTCAGTGATGCGTGCTCTTGTGGGCTGGTCTGCCTTTTGCAGGGGACAGTCACAAGGGCAGGATGGCTCTGCCTTTGAAGGAAATCTAAGCCTCCAGACCTTGGCCGGAGACAGGCTCCAGCCCAGTGAAGCACTTCAGCATTCCTACAATGAGGACGGTTCCCCTGGTTATCCCAGCAAGGAGTCGGGTCTCACAAAGTGCTGTAAGCAAATGTGAGCTGCTTGATAGTGTGCAGTGGGATTTTTCTGACAGCTACCCACCAGAAAGCTAATGAGGAAACTAAAATTTGGGAAAGAGCAGGAGTAGTGAGCTACTTTCTGAATTTTCACAAAAGGTGAGCATTGCCAGTAGAGCCCCAGAGGAATCTGTGCTGAAGCCCATGTGGTATCCCATTTGCAGTTATCTGGCAAAGCAAATATAGAATAAGGTGGTAGATTCTGATAACCTAAAACTAAGAGAGGTGATAAAAGTAATGTGTAGAGCAGCAGAACACCTCAGAGTACTAAATGACTGGGCAAAGAAGTGGCAGAAAAAAATTTGGTGCTGACAGATGTAGAGTAGTACAGACAGAGAAAGCCTGTCCTAAATCCTAAATACAAACTGATTGACACCAGATTGTCTATATGAAACATCTTCTTGGAGTATGAAAATATCAGCATATCACTTAGTCATGAGAAAAGTAATCACTAGAAGAAAAATGGAAAACGAAACAGAAAACTCTGTTGCAAAATTAATCCACAATGTGCCCAAATCATGAAAAGTAAAAGCATTTCTAGTTGTAGCATCTTGAAGAATCAATGCAGCAGAACTAGAAAAGGTGCATAGAGTAGTGATAAGAATGACCAAACGTCATTCAACAATGAATGTTTTATATCTGAAGGACATTAAATAAACTAGGGTTCATCTGCATGACAGAAAGAGGTAATTAAACTGGGCAGAATATGGGACTGTGAAATTATAGCGTCAAGGAGATGATAAATGATGAACCATTATTCACTGTTTTCGATAACACAAATGAGAGGCCATCAGCTGAAATTGTCAGAAGGCAAGTTCCACCTAAATTGTAAGATTTTTCTTTCCCCACTTTTCAATTAACAAAGTGTTATTAAACCCAGAGATGCCACCTCTGGCTTAGGAGGGTTTTGAAGCACATATCATTGGGTTTGGGTCAGTAGGTAAAGAAGAAACATTATATGCTTGCCCTGCTATTAGGATTTCCCTTTAGTATCCATGCCTAGACATAGCTGGAGACATTTTGTGAATTAAATATTCTTAAAAGTTAGGTACAAAAAAACCCTGCAGTTATGCATGTTTGCAGATGAACCAGAATCAGAAGTCTTGTCCTTACTACAAAGGCTCAAACTGAACTTTTCCATCCTGACATAACTGGTTCATGTGGTGGAGAATTCCTGGTGTTTTGCTTCAAGCACTTAAGACTTTATAGATAACTGCTATAGAAGTCCTAAAATCCTCATATGCTATAGAAACTTATTTTCCTGATTTTTCTTTTTTTTCTAAAAAGTAGTTAGTCTGGAGTAAACACGACATACTGAAGGAGAAACTCTAACAAGGATATACTGAGTTTCAATTTGAATATTCTGGGGTTTTGTGGGGGTTTTTTTTGTTTTTTGTTTGGTTTTTGGGGGTTTAGTTGTTGGTTTTGGTTTTTGTTTTGGGTTTTTTGTGTTTTGTTTTCTTGGTTTTTTTTAATTACCACTTTTCCTTAATTGACATCGGTGTGCAGCCTTAGTATTGCTCCTGTAAGCCTCTTAGTCCACTCTTGGGGGACAAGCTTTACCAAATGGGGCTATGGAGAGACAAAGTCCCTTTTCGATGCCTACCTTGTTGGGTGTTCTATGCTATGTGCAGCAAAGCAGTAGTTCTCAGCCATTTCCTTTCCTTTTGAATTAGGAGATATCTTACATCCCTGAATCCTGAAAACTGGAGTCATTGCTGAGACATATAATTTAGCATCAAAAGCACAATAGGAATTCTTGAGTGCCCTGACAGCAACCCATGTGCAGGTGCACCACCGGAAAGAAAATACACATAATTAATGAACAAGGCTTTTATTTCTGGCATCTGTCATTAGTTATAAATAGAATAATAAAGGATTTGTGTTGGAAAACATCTTGAAAGGACATGTTATTTCATATTCTAAGCTGCTGTTTATATGGGTATTGCTAAAACTGCTACTAGACATGAAGAACTACTAAAAAATTCCACAAAAGCAGTACAATGCTATTACAAAAGAGAAGATAATCTCACTACAATATAGTTTTACACTTAGCTTAAGGCCATGGTTCAGCTCTGCAAAACTACACTTATGGTTTCTTGATTTACAAAATCTATTCCTTGTGTGCACTCAAAACTGTCTTTATTTTAGTGCCAAAAGTTATCACTCCTTTTAACACTGTGAATGCATCCCAGACACGAGGAAAGAAGCTGAATAGGGAGCTGAATTTTTCTCCTAACTAACCTGTCTTCAAGAAAATTTTTAACTAATTTTGAGTGCTGAGGGTAGAGTCTGTCTTCAATCACAAACAGACAGGATGTGATTATACAAGTTTTATGGCACACAGATTATTACTGGTGATGGTGAACAAGTTAGACAAAAACCAGCTGGGCTTTTAAACCCCTGGTTGTTTGTAGAGCTGACAGTTAGAAAAATCTTTTTATTTTTTCCCTCCAACTGTACAAGTTACTATGAGAATTATTATGAGATAAAAAGAGTGAAACTTAGTCTGAGGTTTCTTTTCTTCTTTTAGAGAAGTACATTTGAAGACCAAACAAAAACAAAACAAAAAGAAAAAGTTTCTAGGTTAAATTCAATTCTCCAAGTCACCATGATATCAAAAATCTGATTTTTTTTTTCTTTTTTACCTGCGATGGTTATGTTTGGTCACCATATGGTCAGTGCCTAGAGACTGCTTTACTCGCCAGCTAAATGTGGGCACCTGTAGGATTTCTGTCACCTCGTAGAACCCAAGTGTCCTGAAAGTGCAGTGTCTGAAGTGAAGGGAAATACGACAGCAATCATAAACTTTCCTATTTGAGGTGAATGAATGGAGGCAAAATTTAAAATTCAGTGACTTTTCTTGCTATTCTTTTTTATTCCATTCCCCTTCCTCATCTGAAGTATAGCCTACAGAATGCTTCCCCCTCCCATTTATATTTTTGGTATTAAGACACAGACCAGTCTCGTTGTTGAGTGATCCCTAATAGGCACCTTTCCCATTCTGTTGCTAGGAGAATATTTTCCCCTTACCATATGGTTCTTGTTATGCTGTAATTTACTGTCACACAACTATCTGGTTGTTTAAATAAGTTATTTTTATTTCCCTTAAGAAAGGTCACGTATGATTATTCTTGGCACTCCCCTTGATGAAGAGAGCTGGCTGGGAACTTAGACTAAATCTAAAAAGTAGCAGTGAAATCTTAACTTATTCAATCTTAGAAGGAAGGAAGAAATAGTATATTTGTCAAGACACAGCCCAACTCTGAGGCAGTTACTCTGCTGTCAGCACACAATCTACCTCCTCTGCTGCTGAACAGCTCTCGGATACCATGATGCGTGGCATGACATCAGTAGTCAAAAGTTTCTAGTGTCATGCCATGGTTTAATTTTGCTTCTTGACTCAGCAGTGATAATTCTAAGTTTTATTTCTCTCTGTAATTTATCTTTTTTTTTGATGAACAGAAGTTTGCTTTTATACAGAGAGTGTATATACTATTAAGTTCCTTGTAAGCCTTTTGTGCAATGGTTTATAGCCATTTGAGTCCAAAAATCTATTTAGATTCCTAAATTCAAATAAAAATCCAACCCCCCTGGATAGCAGTTGCTCAGCGAATACAGATGTTTCCAGTGAAAACTCAGTAACTCTTCAGCTTATTTCAGAGAGTTTGTTCTTAGCAAAATGCCCATTCAAGAAACCTATCATAAGAAAGGTGAAGGTTAAAAAGCCAGTTATCTCACTGCACAGTTCATGATCTGAAAAGTGAAATATTCATTTTAGGTGTTCTACGTGTTTGATTTTGCATGGAGCATATTTTATTCTTCACTTAAAATATGACATGTTTAGTGAGAGGCATCTTGATAGCCCGTCTTAAATAATATAAAACAATAAGTAAATGCCTGTGAAATGTCTTCAAAAGTGTGGAAGAACCATTTCTACACTGAATTTTTAGCAAGAGTCCTTCCTGTACCAACATGGGCACACAAGACACTCTGAGTGCACTCCTTATGGCAATGGCTGCCTGATGGCATTCCCTAACCAAGACGTTTGTAATGAAACCACTCAGGTACCTTTGCACTCTGTCTTTCCCTGCAGACATTAAACCAAATATAGCATCGAGGTGCAGAGCATGTGCAGTTCTTCTTTGAGCTTATGAGCTCTTTAGTGAAACCTGGAAACCAGACAGTATGGCATTCATTTAGCATGTGTAGCTGAAAATAAACATATTTACCTCTTAAACATGGTTAGTTGGACCCTACATCTATGCCTTTTTGATTCCTTCATTACTCTTATATGTCATGGAAGCTTCTGCAAGAAGTCTATGCACCTGTAGAGAAAGGCGTGCTGTGTGTGGCTGCATTTAAGATTTTCAGAACAGTAGCCAGTGTGAGGAGAGTAATAACTTCTTCAGTGTAAAAGAAATAAATAAACAAACACATGAACACCCTTGCCTGTGAATTTAGCATACATCACTTAAGGCTTTAACAGTCCACATGTATTCTTATCCTGCTTGCAGATCCAAGAGCAACTGGAAAGAAGAGACAGTGACACAGGAAGACAACATCTGCACTCTGCATGACTACAGAAATGTGTTCACCTTCGCTGTTCACTGAAGAAAGCTGGCATGGAACAAAGACAAATGAGAAAAAATGTGAATCTTCCACCTGGTATTTCCCAGGCCAAGCATTTCTGGGCTTTCAATCTGAAGTGCTTCCTTTTGACATTTATGAGGCAAAAAAACTCAGTCTTTCATTTTGCAACGATTTTTTTTTTCAAATTTTACTTAATCTATTGTATGAAAATAGCCCATATTTCTACATAAAACCCTTTCTTCATCTGAAGTTAATACTTTCTGACTTTTCATTTGACCAAAGTAACCTGCACACAGTAAATATTAGGCACGTATAAGCCTACCTACCTCCTACATTTATCCCTCCTTTTAACTTCTCTTTTTATTTTTTTTGGTACTGACATTTAACGGATAAATAAGTTACTTGTGCTGGATTGCACTGAGATTGACAGTATTACTCAGTGATGTTTTGACTGGTTACCATATGAAGAAACATTCAGAACTGGGGTCCATGCACTGTGTTTTGTCAGGCTATTTTGTTGGGGGTTTGTGGGGTCTTTTTTTAGTCTCATCCTTTTAAAATTAAGAATCCATGGTGAAATAAGGTCTAAAGAGTCAAAATTCTTTAAAATTCAGTCTACTGCAAGATAATTTGGCAACAGACAGATACAAACTAAAGACTACTATATTCTGTTTTATGTAATGAACATCAAGTGCTGATAACATCAGATAAAAATGTAATTTGCATTCTCTGTGCATAATTCACTTTATTAGAGGCAGTGGTGCATAACTTCAGACATTTAGCCATACTCCTGCAACCTGATCCTATGATGATGTTTATGCTTACAGCAACATGGAAATACTGTTTCAGAGATCAGAGTACAGATGACTGGCATAATAAGTCAACCTAAGGGAAACCATGGGGAAATGTTCTTGGAGTTTTCATATAATGATTTAACTTTAATCACAGAGATCAGAGTGTTCTACTGGAAAAGCAAACAGGGAATAGTTTAAAATATTTATTTTAAATGAAACAGAGGGGAAAAAAGCCCTCCCATAACATGTACTTGCAAGCCTGTTAGGGGGAAAAACATTAGAAGTGCTAGTTGATAACAAACCCTTTAATTAACATATGCCAACTGGCTTAGGTATGCAGCAGTCAAAAATTAGGTAGCTTTTACATATTTAAGAGGTTAGAATATTAATCAGAAAAAAGCTTATCACTATTATCAGACCAGAAATGATGCAGACAGAATAGTTAAACAGAGATTAGCCAGAATAGATTCCCCAGTGTAAATCAGGCTGCAAATTCATTTGCTTCACCACTAACCAATACTTCTGGTACCAGATCCTCCTCCTGTTCAGCAAGGGAAATGGGACAGGCAAGTAGATCTTTTTGATGCTAAGGCAAGATTTTTGCCTGTTCTGTTCCTGACTGGTCCCAGAGTTTTTATCTGTCATAAACTTCTGCTTGAACACATCTCCTTAGCCTACCTCAAGGATCAGAAGCACATTAAACTCATTCTGAGCCATCTTTCACACAATAACAGAATCACAGAATTATTTGGGTTGGAAGGAACCTTAAAGACCACTAGTTAAAACAAGCCTACCCCGGGCAGAGACACTTTCCACTAGATCAGGTTGCTCAAAAGCCCATCCACCCTGGCCTTGAACATGTTCAGGGATAGGTCCATGATTTGTCTGAGCAACCTATTCATCTTCATAGTTAAGAATTTCCTTCTAATATCTAATATAAACCTACCCCCTTTCAGTTTAAAGCCCTTTCCCCTTTCCCTGGCCATAAATGAAGTCCCTCTCTGAGTTTCTTGTAGTTCCTCTTTAGATATTAGGATTCTGTGAGCTTTCCCTGGAGTCTTGTCTTCTCCAGGCTGAAAAACCCTACCTCTCAGCCTGTCTTCATAGAATAGGTTCCCTAACCCTCTAAACAGTGGCCCTCCAGTGGATTTGCTCCAACAGATCCATGTCCTCCTTAAGTTGGGGTCTCCAGAGTGGCCACAGTAGAGGGGCAGAATCACCTCCCTTGACCTCCTGGCCACATTTCTTTTGATGAAGCCCTGGACACAGTTGGCCTTCTGGGCTCTAAGAACATATTGCTTGGTTGTGCTGAGCTTCTCATCAACCAATACCTCCAAGTCCTTCTCCTCAGAGCTGCTCTCAATCCATTCTCTGCCCAGCCTGTGTTTGTGCTTGGAATTGCCATAACCAACATGGAGGACAATTCACTTGGCCTTAGTGAACTGCATGAGGTTTTCACAGTCCTGTCAAGATTCCTCTGGATGGTGTCCCTTCCCTCCAGCATGTTGACTACACCGCAGAGCTTGGCATCACCAGCAGACTTCCTGAGGGTGCACTCGATCCCACTGTCCATGTTGCCAACAAAGATGTGAAGCAGCATCAGGCCCATCACTGCCCCCTGAGGAATGCCACTTGCCACTGCTCTCCACCTGGACATGAAAGTGTTAACCACAAGTCTTTGAGTGTGACATCCATCCAATTCTTTATCCATTGAGTGGTACATCCATCAAATCCTTGTCCCTCTAATTTAGAGACATAGATGTGTCAAATGCTTTGCACAAGTCCAGATAGTCTGTCAGATGCTCTTTCTTTATCCACCAGTGTTATAACCCCATCATAGAAAGATACCAAATTTGTCAGGCATGATTTGCCCTTAGTGAAGACATGCTGGCTGTCACCAATCACCTCATTATGTTCCATGTGCCTTAGGATACTTTCCAGGAGGATCTTCTCCATGATCTTGCCAGGCACAGTGGTGGGACTGACTGATCTGTAGTTCCCCAGTTTTTTCTTTTTTCTTTTTTTCAAAACTGGGGGTTATGTTTCCCCTTTTCCAGTCAGTAGGAACTTCACTGGAGTACCACAACTTTACAAATGTGATGGATAGTGGCTTCAGGTTCCCCAAATGGTCTCATGTCTGATCTTCTCCTACAGCAGGTGGTTCTTCATGCTCCTAGTCCCTCCCTTTGCCTTCTGTGACTTGGGCACTGTGGTTGTAGCACTTCCAGATGAAGACCAAGGTAAAAAAGCTGAGTACCTCAGCCTTTCCTCTCTAGCTTGTCTCTCCAGGAAATTTTGGATATGAATATAGTGTTAAATCAGTTAACTCCGTAGGTGCCATTCTGGCCCTAAAAGTTTGTTGGAAGTCTGGGACAGGAGCTGTGGTAAGACATACAGCTTCAGCCCTCTTTCCTTATTCCAGAAGGAAAGGGACATAATTATGTCTTGTTCTGAGGCTGCTGGAAAACTGGCCATAAAAAGGCCCAAGTCAAATTTTACTGCTTTCTGTCAAATGAACAAGAACTCATCAATCTCTTGGTCATCAAGCACACAGGAAAGAAATTACTAAAAAGGCAGATGTCTTCTCTCTTTTAGTAGAGGCTGAGAGAAAGCATACCCCATGTGGCACCTGCACTCCTAAGCCTAGTACTGAATAGATGCAGAATTCAGCAATAAAGAACATTTCAAGGGCAGTTGTTTCAGGCACCACAGACTCAGCTGGCTGGTGATTGCTCCAGGAACATGTCTACTGCTGGGAGCAGCTGGAACAAACCAGTGTCGGTCATGAGCTGCCCTTGGCCTTCTCAGGATGGACACTTCTATTACATAGCAGCACGTGAGAGACAGTGTGATCATCACTCCTTCAGGCCACCAGCTAATGCTTTCTGTTTGTTGGAGAGCATCTGGTGTGGTGAATCAGCATAAACGGAATGAGATGGGCCATGAACATACAGTCTCATCCTCCCCTTCTGGGAATAATCAGCACTTGGGAACAGGTGACCATGCATTTTGCCATAAAAAGTTACTTGCTCTGGCTGTATGAAGGAAGAACTATGTATAATTTAAACTATTTCTTTTGCTTTCAACAAGTTTCTCATCCTTTGCTTTGGAGAGACATAGCCCTCTTCAGATTGGTGAGGATTTTCTTGAAGTAGTTCATGTTTCTGCTAAGCAGTTAGGAAGCACCCAGCTGTTAAAAGCCTTTAATTGGTGAGTCTGCACTACTTCAGCCCCTAAAGACTGGGGACAAATAATTTTATCTTTCAGAAATGCCAACAATAACTGCAGATGTTATTGAAGTCAAGGTGAAAACAGATACTTTTGGATTACTAAAACAACCAATTCCAGAACTAAGCACACCTTTTTCTGTGAAGCTGCAGTGGGATACCCAGAATTTTCCGTGCTACAGTCTAATGACTTGTGTTTGAATTGTTTTGCACTTCTTCATTAAGGCCCAGGCTACTGGGAACTACACCATCAGTTCCCAAAAATTGACCTGGAATGTTGTCAGTGAACCTCTGTTCTTTACAGTAGAGCTTGAAATACAGCATTATCCACCAGTATACTTCTAACTTTTCTTGAAATGATAATTTGAGACTTCTATGAATTTCAATGTACTGAAACAGATACATAAGCATCAATGACTGATTTCTGGCTTACCTTCAGTTTATTCAAATATTTTATTTCCTTTATTTATTTCAGAAATTCAGTCTTTCTGTGAAAAACTTGACATCAGTTCCCCACCTGAAATCCGTATTCTTTGTCTTTGTACCACCACGAATTGCAATCCTGAAGTAGCTTCTATTAAACTTTTTATTTGAAATTTGTACTGCTGTCTGTTGTACAAGCTTACAGAAGTAAATCTGTATAATAGTCCAACTTCCTGGCTCAAAATTCAGCTCCATGTACTTTGTATTGTTCTCAGGTTTTTTCTGTGCTGTGGCTGCTTTAATTTGTTACCAATTAATGACATTGCCACAACTGCTTTGGGAAAGTGACTGGCAGAAAGAAGCGGAGTCTGGGGGTATAAAGAGAAGGGATTAAAACATTTTGGAGTTATGGGAGTAATTAATTAGTGAGGTGGTTCTGGAAGATGGGCGATTAATTCCCCAGGAAAATGCCTTCTGTAATCTCCCTCTGCCTTGTTCTTCCTATAACGTGTTTGTGCCATACCATCAGCTGTTTTCAGCGCTGCATACTGCCTGTCAAAGAGGGATTGACTGTTGCCTGCCAGTGTAGGTGGTGTGGAGAATGTTCTGCAGCATGGCCATGTCTTCCCTGGCTCCTGTAAGGCAAAGGACAGAACTCTCCTATTTCTTCTCTCATTCCCTGATCCACCTGATGCCCAAGTCCACAGGACATCAGTCTGGCCTGGGCAGGGACACCCTGTATGTAGAATCAGATTTGTCTAAGTTAGATTCTCATCCAATTACATATTATGACCTGATGGGGGTATAAACAAGACCAACACATTAGGTGATAGTTAAGAACCTATGTACAGCATTTACCTGATTATGAAGAGATAAAACCATGAAACATTGTTTATGACTTCACTGCACTCTTAGTTGAAAGGTAAGGATTTCTCCCTCAGGTAATTGCTCAGTCTTTAGGCTAGTGGCATATCCCAGCAAAACTCAACTCTATCAGGACAGAACATCCTTGCTCTGTCCTTTCCCTTAAAGTCTGGGACACTTAGGACACTTGTTTCATCAGAGCCATCAGGGAATGTGAATGGTGTCTCAGTGCAGGTATCTCTGAAGAGTATATACTGCATGAGATTCAAAGCATGTCTGAAAAACTCCGTTTCCTTAAAATATTCAGGACCCTCTGTATGTAATGATCTTTATGCCATGTGATGCTGTTTGGTGTCAGGAGACTGTTATGGGAATGTTATTGCATTTATGTAAGAATTCATGTTAAATAAGAGGGTAACTAATGTGCTGATTCCTCATCCATTTGTATCCTCCACTATGATCACAAATTCACATTTTTGTAAACTCTTTCACATTCTGCAGTAATTTGCCCTTCATTTTTCCCTACCATGCTCCTTCTGTCCCTTAGCCAAAGCAAGACACAACATGAGCCCTCTTACTTGCTTCACAGTAACCTTTAATGTACATAATAATAAAAGAGCACCAGTAATGTATCTGACAGACCTAACAGTGGTTTGGAATGCCAAAACTGTGTGCTTCCCATGGGTTCCACACAACAAGCCAGAAATTACAAAAATAACTTGTCAGCTGGAGTCTCTCTATCTTCCTGCTTTGACGTATCTAATCAGTTCTGTCACAATTCCTACCTAAAAAATAGTTATCTAGCCTGCAAAAAGGCACTATTAAAATTTTTTTCTAAATTGATTAAGAAGGACACAAGGAATTGAAAAGTGTTGTTCTTCAGAAGTGCTGCCTTTCTCAAAGGCTTCTATGACATTGCTGATTTTATATATCAGAAACTAATGTCTCTAAATGCTAGTGTGGAAAATCCAAACCACAGTGGAAAATTGAATTGCATTCTTTCACCATCATCACAAATAGAAGTCCTGCCATCAGAGCTGAGCTGACAGGTTTATTAATGATGTGTGAAGCAAAACTGAATCCAACTCAGCCTTCCATGGCTGTGTTTGGCTCTGCAACGATAACAGTAGTAAAATCATCATTACAGTTACCATGAAAAAAAAAAATCCCCAAATGCAATTCAAAGAACCACAGAGGGAGCCAGTACATTGAGCATGATGACACTGCCTTCTACAATCTCTCTGCTTGCTATAATCACATTTTAAGTAAAAATTCGAGTGTGTTTTTAATTGTTTCTGTATTTATATAGAAATAAAATGTAATTTGATAGCACAGGCTTCCTTGGAAACTGAAGTTTTGTTTATAATAAGCTTGGAAGAAAGCTAAATGCCTCTCTGATATAACTGAACAACAACTAGTCAGAATCAGAGACTGGAACAAGAATTTAACATGTTGAGAAACTAGAGAAAGCATCCAAATGGATGATTTTAATCTTCCAGAAGCAGTATACCACACAGAAGCTGTGAAGTTAAATGTAAAAAGACAAAATTCTCTTAATAGGTATGAGAAGGTCTATATAATACTGGTAAAATGGCTATGGCTCGTAGGTTTGAGATTTCTCAAAAGATCATGTAAGAGAAGGAACAGAGCTGCATTCCTTGAAGAATATCTGCCACAAAATATTATACAATGCAGTATGTTTTTCCATCTCGTCTTATGATGATGTGTTCAGGGATGACTTTGGAAGTAAAACCTTATGGGATTATTCTTTTATTATTTTCTCTCCTTGAATTTATCTGTAAAGCAGGGCTGTGTGAATGTCAGTGGCTGCTTGTCATTGAAGACATAGTAGCACACCATTTGAATTCACAGTTTTACATTACAAAGCACAGTATTTAAAGGATTAGAATATCATTTCCAGATAATTTTTAAAAAGAGGATCTGGCAGTCCAAGAGGAATACACTAGGTAGTGTATTAGCTAATTTTTGTCCAATTCTATCCCCGAATAAATGTCATACTTTGAATAAACAACTTGGATGTCATCCAAGTATAAAAGATCACAAACAATAATTGTGCCATGTAAGCAAAACAGAAATCCTGATACTGACTTAAATAGGGCAAGGATGTTATTCATGATCAGAAGGGAAAGTTTATGAAGGAGCCTTTTTAGATGCACATTATCTTGTGATTTTGCTTCAAATGGAAATGCTTCATATATAACTATATCTCCTTGATAAAGAAAAGTGTATTACTTTGGGGTCAAGCTACCATAAAAACCTAGTCCTCAAACTGAGTCAACTTTCAATTATTTACTATTGAACAACTTCCTTTCATTCTGCTGTGACGAATACTTCTAGTTCATTGAATTACCCCCCCAAGAAAAGAATAGAAACATGCTTAGGGAACATAAGATCCTATGTGTCTTTATTAAGAGCTTTCCAGACAAAAGTCCCTACAGTTGTTTTCCTGAGTTAGAATGAAAGGCATCAGAAACTATGAAAGTAAACACAGCCGAATATTCACCTGCTTATTACTTGTTTAAGTCACAGCAATGACCAGGCTGTTTCCAGATGAAAAGAGTCACAGAACAGAGTTCAGCAAAGCAATAAATACTTGTTTACGGCTTCTTGTGGTGTTGAATGAAAGGTGATGATAGCACATGGTATCCTACAGCTGTAAATTAGCATCAGTAGTTGAAATTTGTTCATTAACTTCTGTACCTGTGATTATGACATTTGACTGGGTATACTCTACAACATTCTAATACACAGACATACTATACCAAGTACTGCAGCTTCTTCCACAGCTGACATTCAAGTAAAAAGTCAGTATAATCTTTGTGCTGTGTGTACAAAGGAGAAATAGGGGAGAAATAGGAGAGAAATTCAGTCATATGCACAAATTGATTTGGATTAAGTTTATATTGGAAAAAAAAGTCCTGCAGTGGTTGATCAGGTATTTAGGACTGTGAATCCGGACTTACCATCACTGCCACAGACTATGTTTAGTCCTTCCTGTGAAGGAACACAGAGCCAAAGTGAAACTTCAGTCATCCACTTTGGATTGGGTCTAGAATTCTAGCTCCTCCTGTCCCAGGCAGGTTTTGTGCTAGCATCATACTTTAGCTCAAATTACCCTCCCTTTTTCCTTTGTTTTTAGCACACACTACACTTAAAATGAGCAGTCATATCTTCTATCACTTTCCAGTCTGGTAAGCTTTAAGTCCCAGCTCACAAAGTTTATTCTGACAGAATAAACTCTCCTTTCTTCTGCTCATCCCACAAACTTCAACCATTCAAGCTGATACTGAACCCTTCAGGGCACATGACCAAGCTTTTGTTTGTCATAATGCCACCAGCACTTTCCCAGTGACACACTTTACTAAATACTCCCCATCTTCAGTATTTGCAGACTACATTTGCTCTCTTCAGTGGTATCACATTGGTGTAGAGTCAGGCCTTCACTGACCGAAGTGTCAAGGTTCATCTTTTCTCTTGGGTCCAACAGGCAAGACTCAGCTTGTAGCAGAAGTTCTAAGCCCTTCTGCATATGACCTTGCATGTTGTAGTGTTAGCATTTAATTTCATTTCTATCAACAAGGTCAAGCATTAATTAATTATTGGTAGCTTCCAACATGACACTGTTGGCAAATTTCATGCAAGTACAGTTCCACTCTCTACTCAAATCACTAATGAAAAATAATAAATAAAAAAAGTGTAGTTAAGCTCTGACTAATTGTGTCTACCATCTATAAGATCTGTAAGATCTGGTAATGTTTCACATTATTTACCAAGAACAGCAATGATTGTCTTTTAGTTTATTCACGACACAACCTCTAAAAATATACATTAAAGTAAATTGTGTACTTCTACATGATTGCAAGGCAGCGAAGAGGGGGATTGCTTACCTAGAGGCTAATAGATGTTGACTAAGTACTGAAGTTTTTCCAAACATTAACAATGATATAAAAGTTTTGGTTTTTTTTTTAAAAGGTTCTTCTTTCTACACAGAGTCAACTCTTAGCCACTTACCAAAAGCATTAACTCCCAGTTCTGCCCTGATTTTGTAAAAATAACCAGTAGACAGGTGTTCATATAATGTGGTTATCAGAATAATTAGTCTTTATTATACAGAGGCTGGCAATATAACATGAAAGACTAAGGAAAGAGGACTAGAGGTCTCCAGTGCAGCCAGCGATCCACTGCTCTGCATCTGGTTCACGACTTGGCCTGGGAGAGAACTCTGCAGCATAAACTCTGCTCCTCCTCTGGCACATTGCAAAAACAGGGAAAGTCAATGGTGCTGTTTGTCTAGAGCTGAGCCCTCTCTTTTCTATTCAGGATGGACATGGTAAGATTGACTGACCCTTTCACCCCTCATTACCTTTACAACTAAAGCAAACAGGCCTCTGAAATGAGTCAGTGCTCAGGAGAATCTCAGAGGTGGAAGCCACAGAGACGTTGCTGTATTAACCTTCAAGGTGTCTGAGTGACTCTGACGCTCCTTGCAAATCCAGTAGAAACAACTGAAACTCACAAAAAAGCCTCCTGGAGAAAGGAAGAAAATCCAGTGACATTTCTGATGGGCAAGAGAATGATTTGACACAGCAGGATCAAGATGTGCTGCTTGGCAAGAGAAACAAATCTTATGTGCGTTCTCCACTAGGACATGAAGAAAGTAAAGGTGTGCTTCCTTCAGGATGTCATTTCTTTGTTCTCTGAACATCCTTTAGATGTGTGTGCCCCAGAAAATGAGATCTGGGGGTAAAAGTACATTTTGAGGCAGCCTAGGGCAAAACCACATAATATTATTAATTTTGTTCCTGGGAACATGTACACTTATTAATACTGCAGAAAAATTCCAGCATGTCAACATTGATTTTTTTCTTTCTCCAAATCACAGAAAAAGCTAAAAAAAAAAAAAAAAAAAAGCAATTGAACATTCAAACACTGAAGGGGTTGCATTTACTCACGGACTGATGTTAGTCCAGCTGAAAAGCTACAACCCTTCAGCTCAGTTTGTTTCAAGACTCTTGTGCTCATTTTCTTGCTCCTTCATGCGCTGCAATTTATTCATGATGCAACCCTACTAGGAGCTGGAAACAAAATTATTTCCTTATCTTTCTCCAGTGAAAAAAATCAACTAAAATTGTCTTATTTTTCAAACAGAAAGTTATTTAAACTGACAAAGCTATTTCTGCCATTTACAATATTTTCAGTATAGTGTTTCATGCAGTCCTAATTTGAGCCCATTCAAACAGATTCATTTTGATGGTGAAGAGTCAGATCATTACTTTGGTGCTGTATATGTAAAACATATCCTTGGCAAGCACAGTGCCCTTTCCACAATGAAATTAGAGGGGTGTAGTTTGGTGCCAGAGACAAGCAGAGCCATGTTGATCCAGCATATGAGAATGAATATTGGTTTTGTTCCCAAAAGCAGTCACAGGCAAGATGTGTCCACAGTGAGTGGCTGGCACTCTGAAGAGCCTGGCTCTCTGTCCCACAGCTGAGACTCACAAATCCCATCACTGCTTCCTTCAAGTAGCAATTTAGCAATTCGTGTTTGTGCTTGGTCTGCTTATCAGCATAAATTGCTGTATTTCAATCTCTAAAATACTCAAAGGCAAATTTTGCTGGTGAACTGTTCTTGTTCTGAGGTCTCTGTTCTTTAGTGGTGGTTGGGGTCTGAAGCTTGTTGCTTTGGGTGGTGCCTTTAACTGGAGGTCAGTAGCAAACATGATCAAGTTGGAATCAGTATTAAGTCCTGCTGTCAGACAACACTTGATGTTGCCTAAACAAATACTAAGGAAGAAAGAACCGTAGAGGAAGTCATTGTGAAGACAAAAGACCTTGTCTTTGCTTGTCCTTGTCAGAGCAATCCAAAAGCCTTGCAGAATTGCTGCACTCATAAGACTCTCTTAGGTTTGACTACTATCAAACCCTAGGTTTTAAAATATAATTTCTGGACACAAAATAAAAACTCTTTTTGTTTGTTTGTTTTTTTGTTTTGGTTTTGTTTTTTGTTTGTTTGTTTTTTTTTTTATTTTTTTTTCCTAGTTCTGACTGTTAGTAAATGGAGCATTTTGCTGTTTCATTTTACTGGATAGTTGTATTCTCATTTTATTAATGTGTCTTCTGCTTCATCCGTGAGGAGAAGCAAAGGCACCCACTTCTGGCACAAATTTACATTCTAAATACAGTAAATTTGAACAAAAAAATTGTACTGCCTTGTGCTCTTCCCATTTCAATACAGCCAAAGGAAATATATAACTACAGAGATAAATTATATTATTCTTTCCCAGGTTTTAAAGTTACAGAACAAATTACCAACCTGGCACAATGATTAACTACTGACTTTCTTTTAAACCTTGAAGTGGGTCCATATTTACTGGTCTCCTATGTTTGATTTTCTAAAACTGAAGCCCCCAGATCTGAAGGCTGTCCTGGAAGTCTCTACTGGTGGAGAAAGGGCTCTCTAAATAAAATGTTTCCTGAACATCAGGTGTGACCACATTTTATGAAAGAGAAAAATTACACCAGTGGTACCAAATTTTCAGTCTGTTTAAGGTAGTTTATATCACTAACACCTTTTATTCCAATAAGCTAATTCTTTGTCAACACAATCTTAGTATATTTTTACTGCTTCCTGTTAAATTGTCTGCCAATTCAACAGTAGTGATCAAATCATCACGAGTCCACTAAAAGCTCAACCTTCACACTTATCCAAGTCCCGTCCTGCAGAAAAATAATTCTTCTCCTCTCTTCTCATGAATATGTCATTCATAAGCTCAAGAATTACTATAAGATTGCTATTAATCACCATCCTGATGACCAGAAGAATGTAAATGAAAATGAGTCTTCAGTGGTAGGAGCTTTTCAGCTACATTGACTACCATTAGAAGAAAATCAGTCCAGACCTGGAATATGTATAATTACTTTGTGCCTGGAACTGGGGTTTTTTGTGTTTTTTTTTTTCTTATTCAATCTGAAAAAGCATTAGTATCCAAGTAGTTTGCTGTGCTGTGTTGAGCTGCACTGGAGAAAAAAATCAGGCCTCAGCAGGAAATTAAGCCAGTGAAGGATCTTTCTGGTCTTTTATAGCCTCCTGCTGTGTTTAAGATGGGAGAATTTAGATTTTAAAAAAAATCCATTTATCTTTGCTTATCTGCAGGGTAATAAGTAATATCTCATTGGAAAAAAAAAACAAAATCACTTTAAAATGAAAAAAAAAATCCTCCTTTGGAAGTTCCATTGTAATTAACTATAAGTAAATAGGAGAGATTGTTAGGACTTGTAACAGATGTTCCTTACAGCTTGTAGCACTGCTGATGTGTGTCATGCTGGAGAGATTATTGAGAATCTGTTCTGAAATTCCACCTGAGAAAGAAAAGAATAGTTTGGATGCACACATTCGCTCGGTATTTGATCAATATCTTCTGTTTACCAGCTGTTCTTCACAAAAACAAAGAAATTATTGATCTCCAGTAGGTATGGTCACTGCTTGGCAGATATGAGTAAAATATTTTACGTGCTGTTATACTCTTTTGACACATCCCGTCCTTTGGGTGGTGAATTTTTTTCTGAAGTTATAGAAATAACCCTGTAAGTTTAAAAACTTCTTTGCCTGGAGTGAAATTTTTCCAACTTTTGCAAAAATAGAGCAGTTGTATATTTGTCTGTTCTCCATTGTCTCCCTCCCATTGTCTTCCACTGACAATAGGGCAGGGGAAGAGCTAACAGTGTGCACAGGAACAGTCTCATTATTTGTGAACTGATTGTGTGGAAAACATCTGTTTTCTGCCCATCTTCACTTGTTTGTACACATTCACTGCTTCCAATGATGCAGTGCTGAGAGGAAAAAGGAAAACAAGACACAGCAAATCTACTGGGCTTCTTGGTTGTCCCAGTGTCTCTCAGCCCCACTAGAGCAGTGCCTTCCAGCAAAACAAGAAACTGTAAGCTACTGAACTAAGTGTATTTCCATGTTATCCCTCAGAGAAGGTTCTCTTGTAATCCGCAGCTTTTGTAGAGGATTCACGATAAAGAGCATGGCTTCTTCCTTAGAACAAATATTAAAGGGAAAAAAAATCTTGCAAACTGGAAGTAGAGGACTTCCTCTTCTCTTCCACATCCAAAAATAAAATCTGATCATCTATTCCATCAATTCTATCATAAATGTCTTCTCCTTCGTTTATCGCCTAGAAATATGTCTGTGTTCCACGTCAATTCATTAAGTTTAAAAAAAAAAAAAAAATCTGTCTTTTAAAGTATCAGTTATTCTTACTGTGGTCAAAGGCTGCAGTCCAGCATCCATAAGCAATCTTAAAAGATAAAACAAGTGCGCAAAATACACCACTACTGGACAATCTGCTCTTAGCATACTATATTTTGTTAATGTTGAGTAAAAAATTAAAGGCACAGAGGACACTTATTTCACTCACCCGTGAACCCACAGACTCACCATATGGGAGATGCCACAGACCCTGTAACAGTATGGTCACATTATTTTAGAGAAAAATATCAGTAAACATCCTGACAAAAGTGATTTTGCAACTCAAGGTGTTCTCTGCAGCTTTTCTAATTCTATTGACAGTTGATAGGCTGAGCTGTTTCCCTCACTAACAATTCTCCTCTCAGTTCACTTTTCTCCACTCTTCAGTTACCAGTCTGCAAAGAACTGACATTACTTCATGGTTCTTGCAGGACAGTACAGCTTGCTAGCTTTCACCTCAACGCACTTCTTCTATTGTTTTTCTTATACAATGTGTGCAAACCACAGTGTCAAAAAACTAATAATAATGTTCTAGGGTAGGAGAGGGAGATCATTTGGTTTGTTTGGGGTTTTTTTTCCTTGGACACAATGTATTTGGCTTTGTCAACTTTTCTATTTAGAAGTTGGATTAGTACCCATAAAGGAGTGCCCTTGAGCCACTCTCACTTAATTACAGCTCACAGCCTCTGAAAGTAATTCTACTTGGAGTTCTGCTATCATGACAACAAGCTTTTGCACTGTTTTTCTTGAGCAGATCTCAAAGCACTTGATGCAGGAAGTTTTAGGTCATTCTGCAGATGTAAAACCCAAGAACTGAGAAGATGGAGGCAGTTGCTGAAGTTCATCCAGAGTTTGAGCAGAAAGAAACAACAAAAGCAACATAGAAGAATGTTAATTTTCAGGACTCTAGACATTACGACATAGCTATCTTGAAGGAAAAATACAGTTTTAAGTGCAAGAGGCAAGCAGAAAGACTGATTTTCAAACTTTAAAATGCATCTCTTCTTTCTTTTCCTTATCCCCACAGGAAAAGATCACAGAATAACAGAATCTGCTGAGTTGGAAAGGACCCACAAGAATGATCGACTCCAACTCTTAGTCCTGCATGGTACCAGCCCCAAGAGTCACACAGTGTGCCTGAGAGCATCATGTTCTGGTACAGAACCAAATCTTTCTGTTCTTGCAACTGTTTATAGTAATGCTGTGGATTTGGGCATTGCACCTAAACAAGATTTTTAGCCGAAATTTCTCTTTCAGCATGAGTCCATGGTTCTGGAACATGCTTCTTTGTCGGTCAATGTCTAGAGGGACTACTCAGGGAACTACAAAAAATGATGATAAATTCCCTGGAGAAAGGGAAGCAGCTTCGGCCACTAGAAGAAAGATATGAAGATTTGAATGATTACCCATCAAAAATCTGAAATCTGACCTCTAGAAATATGGTCTCCAAAACCCATTGTGCAACACAAGTCATATACCCATTTTCAAAACCATTTGAGTTAGCTTGGTTGAAATACAAAGTATTCCTGTGTATTTAAAAAATTGTAACACCAGCAGCTTTCCATTTTTAAAGGATTTATAAAGTAATGATACAGACCCTAGCATTTTCAAATTGCCAAACACTTTTTAATTTGGATAGGGTTCTCACAACTAGCTAAATATCTCTCCACTGTTATTTATACTAGCCTTAGCAAAACTAGCATTTTCTAGATGAGTAGCCAGCTTTGTTATACAAAGTCGGTTTAGATCCAAAGGTTTGTCACAACATTATAAGTAGTATAAATGACAAACAGTTACATTAAAAATTTTCCATCTTTGCTGTCCAGGTCAGCCTGTGAACATCATGGAATACTTTAATAAGACATTAGTAGTTTAGCATTCACATCAAAATCCCAATGTCCCCTGACACATCACGAAATCTTACAAGAAAAGTTGAAAAAAAATTCATTAGCTGACAAATGGATGTGTCCTCTCATAAAGATCAGAAGACACAGGCTTATGTCACCCCCCAGGAGTTAGGATTTCACAGGAAAAATATTAAAACAAACCAGTACACGTTAGATCTCCTAATGTCCATCTTCCAAACAGTCCACTTGAAAAGAAGGAAGCTGTGGACCCTATCTTGATATTTATATTCTTCTCTTTATGCACTTTCTAGGAATAACCCAGGTGTTTTATCACTGATTTCTGTGGATGTTGAAATCAAAGCTTAATCCAGGTAGATGACTGTCAGCATGCTCATATGCTTTTGCAGCACAGTTTGATCATTGGGGGCAGCAGAAGAGTCATGACAGCCTCCAGTTTCAGGCCTGAACCCAGCTGTGGGAGGGACAGGTTCTTCATTCAAGTCTCCAGAAATTATATGGGAGTGGGGAATCTAAATCCTGTTGGCTCCCTTTAAAAACTGCAGCTTGAAGCCGTCCTTGACTTCGTACCTGCTCTTTTAAAAGGTAGTATTAGCTCACTCTGTTTGCTTAGGTGATACAGGCATGTGGGGTCAAAGACCACCTTATGCTATTGAGGCCTTGATGCAATGGCGTTATATTCTTAAATAAGAATCTGATTTTGCGAATCTCTCTGATAATAGCAGAAATATCTTCCTCTGGAGTCTTGAACATAATGTTGTTTGTGACCCTTTAGCCTCAATACTCAAAGAAAATCACAGCAAGGGGCC
>JAYRBT010000042.1:60271068-60286520 GCA_036023395.1 Myiotriccus ornatus | reverse complement strand
TGTCTGCTTCTTTCCATCTGTCTCTAATGCAAACATAAACATCACCACCAGAATTTCTGCATGTGGAAGTTTGTTAACGTTGTTTATTGGTTAAAAGTCATGTTGACCCTGGTAAATGTACCCAGAACCTCAACTCTCTGGGCTGAATTTAAGATATGTTTCTCAGTTTGCGATTCATCAGTGTGAAATGCTGGATTAAAAGAAAGATTGTTAACATTGAAAGGTTCTATCCCATCACCTGTTAACTTTTTCATGCGATGAATCATTACAGCCCACATAGTCCAAAACACCCCAGTTCAACCAGCTCTCCTGGGCAATATAGAGAGAGCTTAACAAATCTAAATGATTCCCCAAACTCGATTTGCTTGTCACTGACAAATGCAGTGATCAAAGGGATGTTTAAAAGCGAAACCTCTCTTCCTTCTATGACAAGTTTCCCATCTCAAGTTTTCCTCCATTCCAAGCTTGAGCCATGTTTCCAGTCATAACACCAGATCAGGTTGTGGCACAAATGTGGTTGGGGCATATAGTCATATTTGTACGCAATCACCCAAGCACTGACAGAGAGTGGAACCTCGTTTTCTGCTTTTATGTCAGCTGTGGGAAGAAAGACTTAATTGGGCCTGAAGTCTGTTCATATAAGGTAGTTCAGGCAACATGATTTTTACCAATCTGTAGTCTTTATGGGATATAAAAATATATACGTTTGGTTGGTTGGTTGGGTTTTTGTTATTTTTTTTTACTTTTTTGTGGTGTTATTTTAAATTAAAAAATCATTCCATGACTTGGCTTGCTTGCAAACAGGTGTGTTGGTACAACTGTGACATGGGGGCAGGGACAGCTGGGGATGCCCAGAGCAGTCAGGGTGGAAACTGATGTATAGCCATTTATTACTTTGTTCCTACAATTTCTGTGAAGATTGGTAGGTAAGGGGGAGAAATCTGATATTGTTACAGGTGACATTAGTAACTAAAGTGTGTCCTAAATAATTGTCTCATTAACTTTCTTCAAGTTCATAGGCTAGACAGGGATATGACTATCACTGACAGAAAACATCTGGTAAGAGGAAAAATAGAAAATAATTTCCAGGATTAGCCAAAAATTATTAAAGCTATTTTGACATATACCAGAAAAAATGTATGTCAAAGGTGGAGTAGTTTTGTGAAGACTTGGCTGTTACTGATATCTTTATGCCTTAACTTATGGCTGAAGTGGCCTGTTTTTATAAGAAGAAGAAAAAAAAAGGAAAAAAAATCACAAAGAAATGAGACAAAGGCTATTTAGTGGCCTTTAGACAGAATCCAAGTATTTCAAATCATCGACGTGTCACTATGACATATTATATCAATTGCCAGTTTTTTCTCTTTTGCTCACTGCTTTCTGCTCTTCCTCCCACAGTGTGAATTCCCATGCATCCCTGCAGTTCCACGAGAAGGCAAAACTTGATGTCACCTGCACACTGCCATCTCCAAAAGGTCTTGAGCAAAAGATGCTGCTGGCAAGGTGATGTACTGGAAGTTTGCTGACCTCTGTCCAGGTCTATCTGAAACTCAATTAATCAATGAGCCATTAAATAAATGGCTGTTTCCCTGTTTCTCTGAAGTATCAATACATTAGTACCGTCTGCTTAGGATCCAAACCATTAAAATAATAGAGTTAGGAGTGGCCACACACTCATCATTTTTAGGGAATTTGTCCTCATGCCTTGCTCTTCTCATTAGAAAGAAGACAAATCATATTTGTCTATTTTTTTAATTCCTTTTTTCCCCCTCCTATTTATATTTTCCTATTTTCCTTCTGGAAATCTTCCCAGAGTAGCCTCCCCTCTCCTTACCTGCCCTGCTCTGGGAACCATCTCACTGCCAGCTGGCTTCCCAGGGGAGTTGAGGCAGCCAGATTTATTGCAAGAAGGCAGCCTGAGCCATTCTCTTTGTCTAGTCTGTAAGTGAATAGGAACAGCAAACCCTTTCTCATCAGCTCTCTCTATGTCACAAATGCATTTAAGACTGATCACCTAATGTACCATTTAGCCACTGTAGGCCTTTTGCTTGTCAAAAGTCCTGGAAATTATAATTGGCAATTAAGACACCAATTAATAGAACTGTGTCTAAGGTAGTTACTTATATGTGCTATGTGGCTGGTATGTGTCAGCAACCCACAGTTTTTCATACACCTGTCCTCAAATACTGCCTTACAGTGCAATAAAAATATACTCCAAAATTTGTTATTATTTATTTACTGTTAAATTATTATTTCTCTTTTTTAGGCTATTGGAATGCAAAATGAATCTGTAAGGAAAACTGATGTATTTTGATAATTTTACCAACTCATCTTAAAGAAGAATGCAAGTTTTGGCCTTACCCTCTTCCATCCTGTCTCTTGCATATTTCCTGTCTTTGCACCACATTGCCCTTGGGGCAACTGATCTTTGCTTGTTCAGGCTTTGCCTATAGCTTGCCTCATGCTCAAATAGCAAGTCTATTCTTTAGTTCTTACCCAGGATAGGAAAAGGTGCATGAACAGGCATGAATGTCTATCTGTGGGCTTGCAAATGCAGACTATCCAATTGGAAGTGGCTTCTATTCCCTTGCTAAGTTAATTAAGGTACATGATTTCTCTGTATCTCATTTCTTCCGTCTATAAAATGAGAGGTGCTTACCTTCTTTGTCTGGAACAAACAAATTACTTCTTTGCCTGGAACGAACAAATTCCTTCTTTGCCTGGTCTTGCATATTTTGATGTTTTTCTGTATCTTTTCAAGGCTGCTTATAAAAACAAGTGTCTGTATTTTGTAGTCATGCCACAAATACCTTTCTTTCACTCTGTAAATTGATATTGTCACTGGTAGAAATGGTGGCTGATAGCACTGAATAGTAAGTGTGTTGATTATTTATAAAGTCATATGAAACATTCTCAGCAGCCACTCTGTAAGCTTTTCATCTGTGTCTAACATCACATTTATCCAGGTGGGAAAGGTCAGACCACATCTTAGAGCACATGGGGAATTCTGCTTCTCTAAAGACGTTGTTTCCATTAATTACTTTATCAGAACTCACCTTCTTTAGCTATTTCAGGTGTCCTTTTCACACTGCCTATCTGGCTGTTCAAGTGATTAGCTCTCTCAAAAGCATGCATTGTTATACTGTGGGGGAACTCTCTCTCTAAGGATGGACCCAGCAAACCACACTGAAGAAAATAGAAAGTCCCCACTGATTTCAGTGGCATTTGGGTTAGATTAGGTTAAAACAATACTTTTATGGCTTGAGGCAGGTTGACTTTGTTTATATTTGTCTTAGTCTCCCTGTGACTAAAAGAACAAACATTCCTTAAGGAATAAGATGATTTCTGTTGGCAGGGTAGAATCACACAAGCGAAATACGATGTGATGCCAAGACATAGTAGTGATGTTTTGTTTGAAGTGGACACCTGCACTCTAGGACCTGGCTTGCAACCAACGATTCATTCCTCAATTCAGATCAATTAAAAAAGATTTAATTGACAAGATAAGCTATACAAATGTTGCCAAAGGATTAAAGAGGAAGATCTTTCAAATGTACTTTAGAGGATGGGTCTAATCTACCCATCTAGGAGTTCTATATTTGGAAGAGTTTGGTCTCTGACACACATTTAGCCACCATCAGATTAGTCCACCCTTATTCTGATATGAAGTTTATGTATGTTTTCTGCAGGCTATTAAGATTTTTCTTTGGTTTGTACACATACATATGTATAATTAAGTGGTCACGAGTGTGAAATTTGTTCCTAACTCCCTCAGTAGGAAAATTCCTTGCAGCCTATTGTGTTTTGGACATTACAGTGGAAGCCACATCTTTCTCTGCCCACTGTCACTGTTTGCAAAGGCTGGGTTCATTCTGTGGGCTTCCTTAACTGTTTGAAGAAGACATAGCCCAGTGGAATGCATACATTCAGAAGAAACAAGTGAAACAAGTGATTCTGTTTCCTATGAAAACTTTTTTTGAGACAGATAATTCTTTCCCAAAATATATGAATATCTAAATCCTAAAAAGTTCTTCCCCGAGGACATTCAGCTCTGAAATACAAATCTAAAAATTTACAATTAAAAAAAAAAAAAAAAAATTCTCTGAAGTAAATCTCAATTGTGATGGAAGGTCAGAATCTTTTTTAGCATGGTAAAAGTGTGGAAACATTTTTGAAATTCAGAGTCACATATGACATAATGCAGGTGAAATGCTCTACGTGCATATTTCCTCTCAGTCCACTGAATGTGTTCTGTAGATTTACTTTGTGAAATTTAACAGGCAGGATTTTGGTTGCTAAATCTTGTAAGGAAGAGAAGACTATTGAAAGCCAGGGTTCTTATCTTCACAATGGCATTTAAGTAATATCTACACCAAGATAATTTCTCTGTGACTGTACATTTAAGCATTCTTTTGTATCTGTTGTGGTAGTGCCTGTAGGCTTCAGCCATGAATTACAGTTCCACTCTACTATGCTCTGTGTACATAGGAAAGGGAAATCCTACCCCTACAGATTTAAACTTTATGGGTTTGCAGCCCTTGAAACAGCCTTTGCTTTATAAACTTAAATGATAAACTGAAGGAGAAGGAAACTGTCCTTCAATTTGAGGTCATCTGAGTGATCACAGATACCATGCAGAAGTGAGTAGGAAATGATTTTTCCCAATGAATATTTTAAAGTTCGTCTTTCCTAGGAAAAAAACTAAGACTGTGAAGGTTACTTGGGTCTTTGTATTTTTCTTAAGAGGCAGAGAAAACAAATAAATAAACAGACTGAGAGACAGACACCCCACAAGAACCCTATTTCGTAATAGAAAGAAGACTGGAAGTCACAACTCTGCAACGTTTTGGTGAGCACACTGAACATCCTTCCCTCCAGAACCATTGCTCTCAGGGTCTGTCCCACAGTGCAATACTCTTTTGCCAGGACCCTTGTCTCTGCATCCCAACAGCCAAAACATACTCCTGAGATAAGGAAGACTGGGAAATACTGTGCTCCACAGTTTGCTGAACCAGCACCTGGACCCAAACCTGGACTGATCTGCAACATGTCCTAAATCTGCAAAATCTTTATGAGGAAAGTTCTACCAGAATAAGCAATTCCTTTCCCAAGAAAAAATTCTGTTTCAATGCACAAGGGTTTTTTTCCAGTAAGAAAATGAAAGATTCATAAAAAATACTGAATTAGTCTTACCCATGAGTTCTGTTGCAGAACTAACATTACCTCATATGTTTCTCAGGTTTCCCACATAGTAAAGTGTCTTACCTATGGAGTCGAACCTCTCCATTTTCTAAGCACAAGATAATTTGTTTAGCCAAACTGAAAAAAATAGAAGGCTAAGTGGTGTTAGACAGAGAGTGACTGGTTGAACCGAATGTAAGAATATAAATACTACACTGAACAAAGCAAAATGCACAAGTACAGTAGGGTACAATGAAGTTAATTTGGGAATATTAAGACTTGAAAGAGACAGCATAAGCTTAAAAGTTACCTCTCAGTCTGCTGGATGTGGAAACTCTCTGCTCTGTTAGCATTCTGATAACTCCTGCATCTGCCTTGGTAAATACTGCAGAGAGAGGGCAGCTACAGGATCCCATTGTATGCTACTAAAGTGAATGCTAATTAGGTACCTGAAGCAACCTTCCTAGTACCAACTGCAGATATTAAAAAAAAATGGAAACCTGTCCTGCAAATAAGGAAAAAAAAAAAGGGGGGGGAAAAAAAAAGAGGAAAAAAACCAGGAAAAATCAAACACGGGACTAACTTAACAACCTTCTCTGATGAATTGTCAAAATACAGTTTCCCAAAGGGTTTACTCCATCTGATGTGTCTAGTTCAGCTTCCTAAGTACAGGTTCTACTGGAAGAATTAACATATGTGGTTAGTGGAAGAAAACAAACAAGACAGTTATCACCAACTCTTGATTACCCATTTTTGAAAATTTCCATCTTGCAGCAAGCTGTATTTAGCTTTATTCAGAAACAAACTCAGATTTAGATTTCACAGAGCCTCACTTAGGGCCCCATGTGCTGGCCACTTTATTTTTCCACAGACACAGGTATAATTTTCTGACTCTTCCTTTGAAAAAGCTCCTCCCACCTCCATATAAATTACAGCAACATCTGTTTACCTGCTAGATAGAATCTACCTGAAGAGATCCTTAAAAATAGCTTCAAGGGGAGTTGCTTGATCCTGTCACCTCAAAGGCTGTTCAGCCCTGATGTTATTCCTCATCTGTCACCACTAGCAGACAGCTTGATGTGGGGCAGGACTGAGGAAGGACAACAGCTTCCTAGTCTGAACTTCTGGAATTTCCCTTCCTTCCAGTGTACTTTCATAAGAAGAAAAAGGATAGAAATATCACCAGCTACCACTTACGGATTCATAAACTCATTTAGGTTAGAAAAGGCCTTTAAGATCTTCAAGTCCAAATATTAACCCAGTACTGCCGACTCTACCACTAAACCATGTCCCCAAGCACCACATCACCATTTCTTTTAAATACCTCTAGGGATGGTGACTATCACTTCTCTGGCAGTGAGGTCTGGTTGACAGGCCTGTAGTTTCCCAGATCCTCCTTCTGGCCCTTCTTGTAGGTGGGCATCACACTAGCTACCTTAATGGGGGTTGCTCAGAAAAAATAATTTTGTAAAGATCAGAAAGGCACTTCATGGAACTGTGAATGCAGAATCCATGACTGGCATGGGTCCTGAAGTGGTTAAACTCCAAAAGCATCCTTGTTCTTCTGCTAATGGGTACCTTTTTCCACTTTTACTTGTAGCTGTTGTAGCTAGGAATCATTAAAAATGCCATCATTAAAACCTTTTACTCATCTCCATTGATTTCACCTGTAGTATCCTCAGAAGCCTGTGAGACAATGTATTGCTTGCTCTGATTCAAAAACCTAGTTGAAAAATTGAAGTAATTTGCTCATTTTTATCTGGCTGTTACAGACGCTCACTACACTGCCAGATCTGCGCTGCCAGAACATCAACAAGGCCCTATTTAATAATATCAAGTGTGTTTTCACCTACTCTTAAAAAATGACCTCCTAACTAGATGATTCTTGTCCTTTGATGGCAGGTCAGATATCTGTCACTCCCACCCTGGAAAGCCCAGATCATATTCTCCTTCTTTTATATTGCTGTAATTCCATTAGGCTGATGTTTTACACTACCGCAGCTAAGTGAGGGAGCATAAAATTTCCAGAGATATGTTCATAATCCCTATTTACCCATAAATCACTCTGTGAATTGATAGATCCATCACTATAGCAATGATTTCCAGTGGCTCAAAATTTTTTTCACAAAGAAACTCTTTTCATCCATAGTGCTTTAATAATACCTCAAGAATCCTGTTTGCCTTCCTAGGGTTTGTTACAATTCAGAGGTGTAAAAATTAACATCAAACAAAACTGAAAGAAGGCCTAAATGACCATACCCATTTTGCAGGCAGGAAGGCATTGCTGACCAGGATACAGAGAACTTAAGGAGATCATCAAGAGGACTGTGCCTGTGCAGCACTAGGAGCCTCATCACAGGCAGAAGGTTGTTTTTGGAGAGGAGGAAAGTGAGACATCTCCTACACCCGTGTGGATGTTTACCTTTTCTGATCACAGGCACAGCAATAGTTAGATACACTGTCAGCAGAGTTGAGATCAGCCTATAGCTCCACTAGACAATTCTTTGGAGTTGACTTTCCTCTAATAAGTACTTCTTTTCCCCCTCCTCTGACCAGCTGATGATCAGGAAGGAGTTCAGCATCCTGGAAAACAAATATGACGACTTCAATGATCTCCCAGTTTCGTCTCAGAATTGGAAGCTCACACTGATGGTTGAAAGGATTATAGTCTTCCAACTAGACAATAATAATTGATTTTGTACTGCTGACATCCAAACTACCCTTAGGATGCACCCTCCTAGATCTTTCCCTATTTGATCCTAATACGGCCAGGTTCCACTCACTTTCAGCACAGTAGAACTGTATAATCTTATGAAAAGACATCACAGTTTCAGGGCTAAACAGCCTTCTGAGAATACAGCTGCTGAACAAGGACTGGAGAAGCCAAAGGGAAGGAAAATAATAGCCTGCAGGTGCATTCGTCATCCTGTTTTCCCCTCTCAAGATCTCCTTCTGAACACACATGTTCATGCACTCAGGGAGACTAATTTTGTACTGGTCATAGACCTAGTGCTTTAATAAAAGATTATATTCATTATGTGAGTATTATTAACTTAGAGGATGCTTCATTTTATGCTTGCCTTCAAAACTACTGGCAATCAGCCTGTCTTGAGTGGCTCTGTGCCAGGCCCAGCAGGTTGTTGGATTTATTGCCCACAACCACCACTTTTGTCCAGATTTATCACACCTCACTGTGACCATTAGCACCCTTGATTACCACTTCATTTTCACTGGTTTGAATCATGACTTTGATGTATAATATCTCCTCAAGCAAGGGCATTTCCCCTCCAACAGCAATTCTGGATGTTACACAAACTGGAAATATCCCATCAGCTTTTTCATATGCACAGAGTTTGTGACAAGGCTTTCATTTTAAGAATATCAACGAGTTTTTTTCTGATGACTATTCCATTCCACCTAGTAGCCATCATGGTATGGCTGTGTTGTGCCCTAAAGTTAGAATTTACCTCAACCAATAGAGTTAGTGAAACTTAGCTTCCAAAATGAGAAAAGAAGAAAAGAAAAAAAAAAAAAAAAAAAAGAAAAAAAAAAAAAAAGAAAAAAAAGAAAGGAAAATAGGTTTGGGAATTGTGGACTTCTTTATTCAGAATAACACAGACCCAGGACATGAATCTTAAATGAACACTAAAGGGAGCAGAAACTTAGCTAGAAACCACAGGATCTCGTTGTTAATTCTTCAGACAAAAATTCCCATCCTCCCTTAAAATCTTGTGCTGCAATAGACCTACCAGAAACGTCTGCAGAGCTCCCCTACAATTGTCTGTTAGCTTTTAAGTGAGCTATAGGAAAAGACAGACTGACTCTGGTATACTGAGGCTACTTTTTTTCCCACTGACACAGGGCAGTTGCAATTTTTCCTTCTGTTTCCTCGGCTTCTGGAATTCACCTCTTGTCTCCTGCTGCAGGCTGTAAAACTCCTTGGAGCAGAGATCAGATGTTTTTGCCCTGTATTTAGATAAAATCCAGTAAAAATTCATGCTGGACCATAGCTCTGTATCAAATCATAACAATAACAAGGGAAATTTCTCTAAACTGTGCTTCAAGAAAAAAATTGAATTCTTTCACTTAGCTTGTTGTCTCCTCCAGTGAAGTATATTCTTGTTACAGTAGGCAGCAAACTTCATGGGAAAGACTGAGGGACTGAGTGCTCCTGCTTCTTTGGCTGGCACTGGTGACAAGTAAACTGTTTTATAAGACTCCTATAGGATTTGTGTTTGAATATTTCAGTTCTTGAGGCATGGGATTCATGACAATATAGTCCAGGAAAGAACAGGTGGAGAACTATGAATGTTCTCGAGTCTTGGCCCCGGCAGTACAGGGACAATGGATCAGCTCACTCACATCACCTCACGCAGCTTGTCCTCTTGTCTGGCACACTAAAAAAACCCCGGACTTGGGGTTGCTGTACTAGCTGTGAGCACAGCTACATGCAGGCACAGTGCACACAGAAATCTCCGGAGACATCACATTTCCCACCACTTTGCCTGAAATCGTAGCCACCACAGGAAGAAGTGCTAACACAGCAGATAGCAGCCCTATAAATTCACCTCTGGTAAGAAGGAAAGCTGTAGGAAATATCACAGCATGGCATCTAATGAACTTTGCTTCCTTCACTCTGCCAACTTTAGCTGCCTACCCTTCTCTTTGAGCTGTAGAACTTTCTGCCTCTCTCCTGCACCAGTGAAGCCCACAGGATAAAAAAATCTTATTTCACAGCAGTGTTTCAATCACACCTGATGGAGAAAAAGGAGACACAAAGTCATCTTATTAGGATATTATAAAATCCAGAGGTATTACAGAAAGGGTACCCCCATGAACAGAAGCATGGCAGAATAGGCTCCACCCTCACTGGGCATCAGAAAATACAATTACAAAACACAGTGCAATAGAAATTCAGTTGTAATGACCCTTGGAATGCTTGTTTCACCATCTGCTTAGAGGGAAATCTTTGTACACCTTTCCATACTTTACCTCCAGCATCCAAAATCTTTTTATTTTCATTCTAAACACATCTTCTGCTGTTGTTCCTTTCCTTCTTTCCTAGTCTGGCGAATTCTGAAGTATGTGCCTTCTCCATAACTACAAACAGTCACACAGAGGAAGTTTGTAATGACAATTACCCTGTCAGATGGAATAAAGGTTACAACTGATGGGTAAGGAAAAGGTTCAAACAGTAAGATTGTTCTAATGAGTCTACTCAGTAACCTGTCTTAGTTTGCTTGCTCCTTGGATCCTAACAGCCACCAGACCACCTGCTTTCTGTCACTGCAGCTCAGCCACTGTTCAAAACTTTCAGATGCTTGTGCCAGTAATTAAATTGTGCCAGCAAAGCACTATTAAATTTAGTTATTGCAGAAAGGAGCTAAAATAATTTATCAGTTCTGAGTGGATCATCAATGTGTTTTTGAATATAATGAAAATGAGAATTGGGTCAGCAGGAGGAAGAGGAGACATCAATTAAAAAATATATCTATACTGGAGTCTCAAAAGCCATTAACATTGATTTCAATCCAGTACACAGGACCTGGCTGGCAAAAAACATTGAAGAATAATTAAAGAGGCTTTTCTTTTTTCTTTTTCCTGTGGCAGGTACAATAACAGAGATTCAAGAACTGGAAGTAAATAAAATATAATCATTCCAGAGAGTTATAAAGGGTTATGGGAAGATATTGATGCTACTGCTTTTGTTTGGTCTCCTTTCATATCTTTATTTGCCTTTTTAAAGTTGAATATTTGCTTTTAATGCCAGATTGGAGCTGGAATTCATTCTGCCCTTCAAGCTGCTCTTTTCACAGGCTCATCACTGACCTGAAGCGTTGCGAGATCTGTTGCTGAAGATGATACAGTCAGACAGGTTCCTCACAGCTGAATCCTGTTCAGGTGGGGGTGGTAACAAGGACTGGCTTGGATTAACAGTCATTTGATGTTTCTAATATCTCTGCCATAAACACAGTAACTATTCTATTCTTGGGTCAAAAATGTGTTATTTCTGAGTCAGCCCAGTCTTATTTAAACTAGGACATGGAGACTATAGATGACACAGATGAACTTCTTTCATCTTCCTGTAAGTAAACTTAATTCCTGGTCTCTATTTTCAGGTCTATGCGATCTGCTTTGAGTGACCAAAGTAGGGTCGACTCTTCACTAAAAAATTAGTCACTGAGCTGATATACTGTCATAAGAACTTCACTGCAGGCTAGATCCAAGAAGATTTTAGGTCTGCTAGCAGCAATCCTTCTGCCTCTACCTTTGAAGAATTTTCAAAAGTGCAGCTACATGACTGCCAAGGTTAGTATTTTTTTGTCAGTATGGTGTGTGAATAAGAGAAGTTACATGACAAAGAACTGAACTAAAATTCAACCTCCATAATAATGGAAAGCAGTTATTTATTCCTCAAATATATTGTTATAGCTCTGTTTTACACCTTTGGTAGACACTTCCTGTCCTATTTCAACCCACTAATCCTGAAAAAACCTCTCTAGGCTTAAGAGTTTCTCTTCTTTTTTAGTTTGCAAGGGGTTTTTTTATTTCAGTTAATGATTTGACCACTCACAGAGCAGTCCAACAAGTGCCAAGCTTCCACAAAGTGAGAAATGGGGAGAGAGGCAGTACAATCCAGGGGCTGGATTAGAACCTCTTTTTGGCAGCATCATACAGCGGCTTTGTCCCAGAAATATTGAGCAAAATCTCTATGAGCATTTGTGACAATATCATTTCTGACAACTTTCTTTCAAATAAAACAATTCATTGCATAGTTATGCTTACTGAAAAACATAGAAATACCTGTCAAGGAACTTATGTTTTTTTATTCAAAGTTTGCAACTTTTTACCCCAACTGCATCTCTCTCCATTCACTTTTTTGTAATCGAGATTTTGGACAGTGCTTTTCAAGGAGCTTTAGACAACAGGGCAGTTTCATTACCCCTATGGGATATAGAATTCAATGAAAACACTGAGAGCAATATTGTGATTTGCGCAACATTCTGTATGTCCTCCAAATCCTTGTCCAGTGTACTGCCTTGTTTTGCTTAACAGCTCTTCCATGTATTTTCACTATTGCCATGTGCTCTGTTTCCTTTTCTGGGAGTAGTTCTAAGGACACTGAACTCAGAATTTTAATTCATACTTCTATAAATTCAGTAATCCATAAAAAATAGCATATATACCACTTAAGTCTTGTTTATGCTGTACTTTAAGAGTCTAAGTGAACTTTAAGCAATTAATTTATATTTTCTAGGCTGTCCTTCACAGGGAAGGAAGGTTTGTACTCTTCCTAAACTTATTGTAATCAGGCTAGGAAAGTTAGAACAAAGCAATTCTATATGTCCACTGAGTATGGACTTGGTTGTCACTTTGTTAGCTCTAATTCCACTAACTATGGAAGCAGCTGTTCAATGGGTCAGAGTGCTCTTTTCTCTTCACAAGGCAATACTAGACACACAGGTTAGCTAGTTTATGTTGTCCAAATCGAGTCACCTATCAGAACCATAACAGCTTTCTTTTCTGAAAATGGTGACATAATTCAGAGAAAAGTGTATTTTAAGATGTTGTTACCACTTCCGTTGCATGTAGTTTTCAGAAGACTGACATGTCTTAATCAGAGGTATTGTTGGCTGAAAACTTCAGAGCTGTTGGCCAAACATCTTCTGGGGATCACTTTACTTTCTTCCATTTATTTTTCCCCTTAGTTGTGAGAGACCAAGCCAAATAGTATTTAAGGAACACTGCAAAACTCTTACGTCTTGCCAGATTGCTGTCTGTAGGTATGAAAAATTGAGCTAATTGTTATTTATGTGTCCAGTTATTTCATATTCATAGCTTAAAAATATGTATATTCTGAGATGCACATTCAGGTCATCAAAAAAAAAAGCAGTTGAAATGCAGTTGTAGTTTTACAATGCAAACATTCACTGACATCTGCTTGGTGGATACATTTGCACCTGTATATTACCTAAAACAATTCCTCGTACATGCAGGAATCCTGCATCAGATGCCCCCTTTATCAAGTTGGCTTAAAAAACATATTAAAAAAAAAATGCCTAAGTATTACACTGATATCCTATCTTCTCTCTTTCTTAGATAAAAATCAACTGTGATGTCACTACTGTCTTCATTACACTGCAAGTCAGTCAGTAACACATTGCATGCAACTGTTTTATACTGTTGGGAATCAAAATTAATTGTCCATAAAATGGACAATTGCAGCATGAACACAGGAGGACAGAAAATAAGGAGATAGATCTTGAAGAAAATATCACACTTTGGCTGTCACTTTGAAAATTAATTTTACTGGACTATGACTACAATTTTTAGCAAAATCGCTTGACAAATAGATGGCCTATCAACTGCTGGTTTACCATTGTAGCTGAAGTCTCATTAAAATTAAGTTCTCTGACAAAACAAAGAAGCATTTTGGTGCAGACTATATCTACGTAAAATTGTGGAAGATTTCTGCAGATCAGTTGGAATTCTGCTCTTTTTGTTCACTTGCATCTGCTTGCAGCACATTTTGGCATGATTCCTTAACTCACTTTTACATTGGTCTGAGAAGAAGAACAGAGAGATCTCTGAAATCTGTGGAGAAAAAACCAATATGTTGATTACTTAGCCTTGTTTTGTTTTGGTATCTGAAATTTTGGGAAGATCAAGGGAGTACTTTATTAACAATTTAAGTCTTAGAATTCTTCTCTTTTGATCAAAAGCAACTGGCTTAATTTAAAGCCAGTTGGCTTCATAGTTTTTTATAGGTTTAATGAGCCAAAATGGCCCACAAACCAGCCATTGAAGAAGTCATTCTATTTCTCCAAGTGTTTCTTAGATAAGACATAAGATAATAAGACATTCACTTTTAAACTCTTCTCAAGTTTTCCTTTTGCACAGAAATGACCTCATGTAAGTCTGGAATGGAGGAAGTGGCCATAGGAATATTTGCCCTTCACTACTGGAAAAATAAGATCTCATAAGACCTCAGGCTCAAAGGTACACCGTAGGATAACCCTTTGGTTACAGAACTAAAATATTCTTCAGAGTTCAGATATAACCCCAACAGGACAGAACCAAGGTCAAATCAAATGCACAATAGTTAGTGTTAAAAGAAAAAAAAGTACATTTAGGGATCATGAGTATTCAAGGATGGAGAATGAATGAGCACAACTTGTAATTCCCTCATTTTACACAGGCAGAACCAAGCCTTGAACAAATCAGCAGGAGGATATCAGTCACATTTGTGAGCACAAGTCTCATGTGCACAGCTACATCTGTACATTCAACATCTGTTACCCTTTAAAGTGCAGTTGCTGAAAGGGAGACATTTCTAAACCACAAAATGTTCTGAATATCAGTTTTGTCTGCTAGAAAGGATACTATCACAGGGAAACCACTAGGAGGAGTAGGTCAGAGGCAGAGCAGGTGTAGCAAGGGAATTTGAAGAGTCCTACCAGATGGCTGGACTTAAAGGCCTAAGGGGAATTTATTATCGTTTGAACATGTCCCTGTGCAAACTGCACCTGGACTAAATAAATAATTTATATCTGAAGATAGGCTATTGCTCTTTTTTTCCTCTCCTGTAAAATTCCAAGTTTCTTTGACTCGATGATACAGCCTCCCCCAGGCTTTTCTGCATCTTGGCAGCAAGAAAAATATTGTCCACTCTCTTGTACTTGTCATACTGAAACCACCAGTTCATAACCCCTCTGTTCCCAGAGAAATCCCTGAGCATCCCATTAGTCTCAGGCAATGGCTGCAAAATGCCTGCCTTGTTAATGCACTTCCAGACCTCGCATTTGCCTGCCCCACCTCCTTCCTCCACTTGTTTAACACCAGCTTCCTCTGTCCCTCTGCATAATCTCTTGCCATCTGCAACAGCCTTCCAGTATCTCTCTGCCTCATCAACTCTCCATCCCTTTTCAGATCTTATCCGCAAACCTCTCTTCATTCCCCTGCCTGCACTTCTCAGTTTCTTCCACTCTCTTCTCTCTGTTATTGGCCTTTATTTCTCTTTAATATATTCTACAGACAACATCTTTCTGCCACTGTTGGTCTGTAATTTATAAAACATAATATCTATGGTCTTGTATTATTTAAACTTGTAAAGCATTTTAGGATAAGAGTTCACATGAAAGGAGCTATGAAAAATAAACTTGCACTGAATTATTGATAAAGTGTTCAGCTGAGCTTGTTCTATAGACATCTTTCCTCTTATTTTTTCTTGTCTGTTTTTCCCTTCCCTTCCCGTCCCGTCCCTTCCCGGG
>JAYRBT010000042.1:60235537-60246502 GCA_036023395.1 Myiotriccus ornatus | reverse complement strand
GGTGGACCAACCAAGCTCTCACACTAACCCTGTGGTAATGGGGTGAAACAGTCGTGGAGGGGAAGTAGGTGCCGTAGAAGTGCGCAGGGCACTTCGTCCCTGGCTCCTCGGTAGCCTCCCTCACCTTTGAGGGGACTTTGAGTTTCTGCAGATGTCTCTGTGACCCTCAGGTATGAGAGCTGAATCTGAGAGGGACCGCACCCCTGTGAATATGTTAGAAAAGTTTCCCTTGGAAATGATCCCCGTGGACAACCCTCCTCCCTTCTCCTCTCAAGCTATAAAACCCTCGGGACAGGGGGCTCGTCCTGCCAGAGCAAACACACGCCAAAGAGGCAGCTCCATGCCGGGGGAAGGAGCTATCTGGGAGACGTGTATCTAAAAACAGGGATAGAGCCCCCCAAGCAAAACCTCACTAGAGATCACTCGGCATCACTGGATATGGATGCTGTTTCTTTTGGAAATCTCTTCGTTGAAAGTTGCTGTCTTTGCTTACCCTACCTGGGAGCGACTCCCGGTCCCTCCGCGGGAGGGGCAGATCAGCATGAGCAAATATTCGCTTCCTCACGCGGTTTCCTTTTTTTCTGCCAGCGAAGTGCTGAGTGCTTTGTTCTGTGCTTTTACGAAGGATTTATCTCTACAGCTGTTTAGCGCACTGTAAATGACTCGTCTCCCCCGCCCTTCCTCCTCTTGCATGAGCCGGGGGAAAATGTATTTTAAATGTTTTAAGCTGAGAAGCGGCATTTTTTTTCCCCTCAGGAGGTGTGTCTAGCACGCAGTGCTCTAAAGAGAGGAGTCGGTAATAACAGATGTTCTGTCAAACTTAAAAGGTGCCGCTTACCACGGAGTCACCGGGTGCCATCAAGATGTATCTGCTGAGATTGATTAAGAGCCGAGCTCCACGGGCTCAGGAAGGCAGCGCTGCTCACACGCGTGTCGGTGGGGGGAATCTCCGCTCTCCCCGGGCGGGCGCTTCAGGCACGACACGGCGGAGGTGAGGGTCACACAGCAGGGTTTTCAGCACAGGGCTTTATTTCCTTGGGAGATCAGAGGGGGGATGCTTGCGAGGAAGGGAGGTGCTCCCCGGCTCGGGTGAGGTTTGCAGGGCGGAGGATGCCCCTCCAGCGGTCCGAGCTTTACAGCCGTGAAAACCACACGGCGCTGAGCAGCGTGGCATTGGGGAGCCCCCTGCAGCTGGGTAGAGCCGCGCCGAGCCCCAGCCCAGCCTGGAGCTACCTCCGGCCTTGGCTCCAGCCGTGCTGCTGGACGTGGACCCTGACCCGACACCTCTGTCCTTCTTCCGCGGTGGAGGAAGGGATAGAGTGAGGAAGGGGAGTCCCCAAGTCTGCCGTATACTGCCAGGGTCACCTCGGGACAGGGCCGCCACCCCCTCCCTGCTCCCCACTGAGGGAAAGGCTGACTCGTGCTCTCAGCGGCTGAACTCTAATTAAATCTCCAGAAATCAACATGCTCAATCAAACACTCGCGACCTCGCTGGGAGGGGAAAAAAAACCCCAACAACAATAATAATAAGGGGAAGAGGAGGCGGGCGTTGTCACTTTTGAGGCTGCTGATCATCCTGATTAATGAATGTTAAAGTATGTTAAGTGCCAAGGTCTCAGAGACAGCCCGTGGGAGGCGCAGGGGGCGGCCGGGGCTGAGGCTGAGGCTCCGTCTCTCAAAGCAAGGGGCACCCAGACTAGGGAGGTGGCTGTCCGCTGCCCCGGGGTGGCTGCACCTGAGGCGGAGCAGTCCCACGGGGCCGCATATCATCTGAGTTGCTGGGAGAGCTGTCTCCTAACTCTGAGGTGAAGTCCACGCAAAATTTTCTGTGAGGGCTAAGGAACCGAGGGGCAGAAGTCAGGTCCCAGCTGCCTTGATGCTCCCGAAGAGCTACAAGTGATCCAGCCCTTAGAAGTGTTTTAAAGTAGAGAAACAGCCTCGTGTAACACTGAAGCAGTACACTCAAAATTCAGAGCTGCCCATCTCCAAATTAGGTGGTAGGAAGGGACCTAAAAGATCACCTAGTTCCAACCCTCTGCTATGAGCAGGAACACCTTCCACTAGACCAGTTTGCTCAAAGCCCCATCCAGCTTGGCCTTGAACACTTCCAGGTAGTAGTCCTACCCTGAAGGGACATCACCCTCTTTGGGGTAAATCCACCCCTAAGATCCTTCCAGGAGCAACAGCTGAATGTATGTGAGTTGTATAGATAGCTCTCGGCCTGGGGCAATCTCAGGCCAAGAAACACTTTTTGCAAAGTGAAGGGGTTTTTGGAGTGGAGAGGAGGGAACTGATTGGGTTGTGGCTCCCTCAGCCCTTCAAGACAAGAGATGAAGCAGGGGAGGCAGTAGGCAAAAGCCAGGGTCAGCTTCACAAAGTGCACCTCTCTCTTATTCACTTACCATTTCTCCCCTACTATTCTTTGGACAATAGATGAGATGGGTTCCACTCTCCTGGTTCCCGCTCCAACAGCCCCTATCCCAAGGGAAAAAACATCCCTTCAGACCACAAATCAATTCTGGGCCAGGAGAGAGGCAAACAAAACCAAAGGAAATATAAATATTTTTTATATCTTGATTATGTCCATAGAACTGGCAAGTTGTCTTGGGCAAAATAAATACTTCTTAGCCTAGTGACTATTAATTAAAGAGGAATGCTTTACACCTTATAAGAATTAACTCTTGTTTTCAAAATATGTCTGTTTCCCCTAATTCGTTTGTCATTGTGCTAGGGAAGCATCTTTCCATTAATATTTCAGCACAATAATCAGTTGAAAAAACTGAACTGGATTTAGTGTAACAACATTTATCCACAATGTGTGGAGATTCTGATGACTGAAATAATCTAAAAGCGAGATCGCTTTCTCTCTTTCTCCTCTCTTACATTGCTTTAGACTTACAGCTATCATGGAACTGGGAAAAAAAAAAAAAAAGGAAAAAAAAAAGAAAAATAAGGAAGAGAGTATTGAAGAGAAAGATGGAGAAGAGGTAATTGGTTAAAAAAGAGCGTTTCTGATGTGCAAAACGTAGATAAAGACTTCTGATGAGGAAGAGGGGAGTGCCTGATGAGGAAGAGGGGAGAGTGTGTTGAGAGATAACAAGAACCAGTAATTTCTATTCAGCAAAGCCACCAAATCAGAGAGCAGTGCTGATCTTATTGGAGGAGAGCCTTCAACAGCAACTAATCCTGTCATATTGAAAGAAAATTGTAAATGTTCTCTGCAGAAATTGCCTGCCCATTGCAGCTAATCGAGCCCACTTCGCGCTCACACACACCACACACCCCCGCACAGCCCCACAGGCGGGCAGCAAGCGGACCCACAGCCGCAGCAACCCAGCAAGGACATTCGCCCGAGATGCTCACCTAGGCATCCCACTTCCCTCGCTCGCCACCACCCCAACGAAGGTGGCAGCTTGCCCCCATTTCCTCAGGAGCTCTGGGGGAAGTATGAATTATTACCAGCTCACTTGAGAGTCCCGGCTTCACCTGTTTTTAATTACTTCAGTTTGCCCAAGGTTTGATAGCCAGGTTTGATAGCACTAGCGCTCTAATTTTTTTTTTTTTTTTTTTTTTTTTAAGCTTAACGTGGCTGAACTGAAGCAGAGACTCCCAAGGGTCGGAGCTGCCGAGGGTGTGCGTGTCTATGTGTATGCCTGTGGGTGTGGGAGGCAGAAAGGGAGCGAGGGAGAGACAA
This sequence comes from Myiotriccus ornatus, assembly GCA_036023395.1. Classification (NCBI taxonomy): domain Eukaryota; kingdom Metazoa; phylum Chordata; class Aves; order Passeriformes; family Tyrannidae; genus Myiotriccus; species Myiotriccus ornatus. Next base: position 60,242,808 of record JAYRBT010000042.1, on the reverse strand, counting down.
AAACTCCATCAGCCCGTACAATGCCACCTCTTGTTTGAAGCTTCCAAACTGTTGTTCTTTCCCCCCATTATCACGGTACCAAGTAATCTGTCTTTCCCCCACCCCAACCCCCCTCCCTCCTCTTGGAAGATATGGAAGAGGAAGATAAAGCGGCTGGCTGCGGGCGCTGACGGCGCGCAGCCCGCATGCCTCTGCCGCCACAGCCGGGGCTGTGGAGCGAGCCGCTTGCAGCGGGATGGGATGCAACTTCTCCTAATTGGATCACAGGTAGGAAAGCTTTGGTTTTTACTGACGTTTCCTCTTTCTGTCTCTCTCTCGTTCTTTTCCCCCCTTTTTCTTTCCTTTTTCTTTTTTTTTTTTTTTTGGTCTTTTGGGTTTTGTGGGTTTTTTTTTCTTTCCTTTTCTTTCACGTCCTCTATCCTCCGCCCCTTCCTCGCCGCACATAAGATTTCATCCGCTGCTGTCATAGGAAAGCTCCCGCCAAGGAAATAATGTCTAAGAAACGAGCTTTCGCTTCCTGGTAGAAGAAGCAGAACAAACCATAGGGAAACTTTTGCTGAATGGGTCTACAGCTGTGCGGGTCACCGGGGAAAGGCAGCGAGAGCAAAGAAAGCAAAGCGATTGCCCCCAACACAGAGCCCTTCTCTGTCGTGTTACAGTTGCGATATTAATCCCAGAACCGAGTCGAACACGGTATAGCGGGGAAGGCGAGACGCAGCAGCCCAGTTAGAGAAATCCTGACATCTTTTAAGCGCTGTCCACAGCGTGGGTTTTTTTATTATAAATGCTACATTCCGACACGGGGACATCTCCCGGACTACCCTTCCCAAATTCCGCCGTGACATGTTTGTTGACGACTCCTGCAAAATGTCACCGGGAGCTGGGAGCGGAGCCGTCCCCGGGGAGCGGAGCCCGCCCGCGGAGCGCTCTGGCTGCCGGGCGAGCAGGCAGGGACGGGGTGGGTGGTATCCCTGCCCCGCCGGGGACGAGCAGGGATGCGGGGTGTAAGGAGAGGAGGCTGCTGCTGTGTCGGTGTGGTCCCTCGCCCCCCAAGAATCCCTCCTGTGCCCGGGATCAGCGCCCGTTTCCTTTTCCTCAGGTCTCATGTCCTGCCGCGGGGAAGGAGAGCGCCGGCTGGAGGCGCCGCCTGAGGTGGGAAGGGGATGGGGTTTCCCCGGCTCATTTCCGGCCCCGCTTCCCCGCATCCTTCCCCCTGGGGTCCGGTCCACGGACCAGGAACCAGGGTGCTGCGGGAGAGGATGCTCCAGGGCCGGGTCCAGCTCGCCCCTCTGCCCCGGTCCGGCTGAGACCCCGGCAGGGCTGTGTCCGTCCCGGTTGTGCCTCCGGGCTCCCGTCCCTTTCGCCCGTGCCGCCGCCACGGGGTGTTTGTGGCCTGAAGGAGCGAGCTGATACTTTGAGAGGGAACTCAGATCACGCTGTGGGAGAAAAATTGCTTCCCAGAAACAGCTCTGGGACACCGAGGTCGTGGTGCAGCCCCAGAGTACGGGCGCATCGGGGGTTCTGGAGGGGCAAAGTGCTTTCCGCTTCTTCTCGGGCAAAAGTCGATCCTGGCCATCCCTCCAGCTAGGGTCACTCTTCACTTCTCGCCTTCCCACCACTCCTGCCTCGTGCCGTGCTCGGTGGCTGCCCCGCACCTGCCCGAACCCCCGGCTGATGGGGGAGCAGGCGGGCTGGGAGCTGCGGGGCTGGCTTTGCTCCTCTGATCGTCCCCCCGCGAGGCAGCCGGGCCGGAGGGCCCCTGATCAGACGTGCTCCAGGAGGATGGCTGTGCCCGCTACCAACTCCGAGGGGAGGTTGTTAGGTCTTGTGACTCACTCCCACTGGTCTGTGGGTGAGTCCTTACTCCTTCTCGGGGTAAAGGACGAGGGATGCTTCCTCCCACCCTGTAAGATTGTTTTTTTTCTTACTATTCAAATTTGCTAAAGTTCCTTTCAGGGCAAGGAGAGACAGCTTTTTCCCAACTGGCAAAGGGCACTGGGAAAGGGGTAATTCTTATTACCGATCTAGCCAGAATAACATCTGTCCCCATTTTTATGTGTCAACCAGTGCGTTTGCACTCACTGGCTTGTCCTTGTCCCTTAAGGAAGATCTTCTCTTTGCAGAAGGGAAAAGGAAGGAAAAAAAAGAAAAAAAAAAAAAAAAAAAAAAGTCTAACCTCTGCTTGACAGCCTGTTTTTTGCAGATTTTGGGGGGAAATACCAAGTCTAAAACAAACAAAAAGACCAACAATAAGGAAGGTTAATACCGGAGATCACAAGTATGCATGCTGTCTGCTTTTATGGTATGGCATTACTTGCAATCACAGCCCCTGTCTAAATACACACTAGCTTTGATTGCATGGTTTATGACACCAGCCGCTCTCGGTGACTCATCTATAAACCTCTTTAAGCTACACACAGTACGCTCCCTCTCTCCTTTAGGATCTTTTTGAGTATAAGTTTGGTTGAACTTCTTCTCTGCAGGACCCCTGGACTGCAAAAACAGTCCTGTTTGCCTTTTCGTCAGGAGAGTGAGAAGTGCAGTGGGCTCGCTGACTTGATGAGCATGTGTCTCACTGAGCTGCCCTCTCTGCCCCTGCCCACAGCATGCTGTGATTTCTGCATTGCAGTGTGCTTGGGAATGAGACCCAGTACATGGGGAGGGGAGGTCTAGGACATCCCCAGGTTGCTTTGAATGTGGCGCAAAATTATAAAAAGGAGAGGTTATGCTTTTCTCCCATCCAAGCCCAAGCTTTTAAATAGTATTCTCTACCCAAAAGGTTGTAACTCTGCATTTGGGCAGAGCTCAGGGAGATCTGGATCATGTACTATCAAGATGTCCTCAGGAGGTGGAAGGAACAGCAGTCTAGCCATGCTTTGTTATTGCCCAGGATGGAGACCAAGACACAGAAAGGGGGAAACCGAAGCCATCAATTAAAAATAGAGTTTATGAACAAAATTTTTCTTTTTCTCTGAGTGTTCAGCACAGTGTCCAACTGTCATTTTGGTTGTCACCTCTGGGCTGACTCCCTGCACGTGTTTCATGGTTCTCAACTACTCAAAATGCTCAGCTCTTTCAGCTCATTGGATGTCTCATTCAATAGACTTTTGAAGACATCTACTATGAAATCCCCCACTGTTGTTAATACAGTCCCAGGAGGTTACTCTGCCCCGCTTCCCTCCTATAACCCATTCATCCAGAGTTTCTCTTCTCCACTAATATTATGACCTACATGCAAAAGACTTATTTTCTGGTCCCGTTTCCATAGCAATGCAGCATGGGAAACGCAGACAAGCCAGTAATAATGAAGCAGATTCTCCTGTGAAATCAAGAGCTCTTTGAAAGTTGAGTTCAATGTAAGGGAAAGTAGGGATCCGCGGAGAGCTGGATTTTCAGATCTCCGCGCCCTCTAGTGCCAGAGGCAGGCGCGGAAGAGCATCCCCGGGCACAGGGAACGTGTTCATAGCAAACTAGAGGAGAGGGAGAAAATGAAGTGGTATGAAATAAGACCATTCCTCTCAAAGTCTGTTTCCATCCAGATCTTCCGTCTTCTAAATCCCAAGCTGGGAGGGGAAAAAAAAAAAAATAAATAAAAAGGGCGGGCGAGGCTCACCTGATCCTGATTTGGTCACCTGGAGATCAAAGCTGGGATAGGTTAAACTATAGACGAATGAGTAGGCAGAAATTAGATCTGGGAAGCCAAGGTTATATTTGGCCATTTATTGAGAAATTTTGGATCTCTCTGGCTTTGAACTTCACAGCTTGAAGCAACTTTCAGCTAATTCTGAGAGATTCGAAGGCATAGAAGAGGATTACTCACTTGTGAAACTGCTGCCCTGACCTTATACAGACTCTTTAGGTGGGTGGATGGGTTAGACAACAGTAATCAGGCTAAGGAAAGCTGATGGAGCTTAGATCCAGCTCATACGAATGACAGGGATAACTTTTTTACAAACACTTTTAGCCTTAAATCTTAAAAAGCTAAAATTGTATGTTGGTATTTAATATATGGTAGCATGAATTTGTATGGCAGCATTTCAAGCCCTGTTAAACCCATCTTAGAGATTCTCATCTCTAAGACCCCGGCTGCACAAAGAACCAAGCACTGAGAACTTCTGTAGCTAAATGAGACAATTGGCACACTCCCCATACCCACCTTTTCCAGTTCCTATCTTTTGCAAAGATAGTTTTCAATTTTGCCAGGGCCTCCACAGTTTTTCCTGGGTCAGAGCTGCCCAAAAGATACCATTACCTACTCTCTTGTCCATATCCCACCAGCTGACTGCACATCACTTTTGTCTAACAGATTGCATTCTCTAGCTCTCTGTATGAAATTGAGTAGGGATATCCCATTGCCTTCCTACATTGCCCTGATCGAAATGGGCAGAATTAAGAGTCAAGGCCACCTCTGAGGTTGCATTAAAGGGCTGTCTCCTTTTCCCATGGAGCATGAGCTTGTTCATATGTAAGAAATGCTTTAGGCTGTGGAACTGCTTGTTGTTTATGACTGTCTGTCCTACCTTTAAAGCTATATTGTACATCTAACACCACCTATTCCCCATAGAGGGGCATATGTGTCAGCAGGTGTTCCAAAGAGAGATCTCTTGTATAACATCATTTTAAGGCCCAAGAAGATAGGACAGGTTGAAGGGAGTTTCATCTCATTTCCATCAAGCACTTTCTAAAGAATGTTTGCTACTGAGACTAAGATATGAAATAGGATTTCAGTAGTCAATGTGCTTCATGGATTCATTTTTAAGAATGTGATAAGGATAAAATGAAACAGACCCTCATTTAGGTCCAGCTGCTTTGCTCAGTCTTCTGCATGTTTTCTTTTTGATGGGATGATTCTCTGATTCCGTCATTCCTGTATCTCTTTTGACTCTGTGGGCTAGATTCTGATCTTAATTACCTTCTTTCAAATCAGGGGTGCCTCCACTAATTTTAATTGCGTCTGGTTTATTTTAGTGCAATTGAGCTCAGAATTTGACTTTCACGAAAACATAGTAAGTGTTGTAATTAGAATATGCCAGTGTTTTGACAACTGTTCATGGAACAGCTCTGTTTCATCAGACTCTGTTGAAAAGGAAATGCAATGTGATAATGGGCTTTGGGAATAGTACAGGCACCTCTCACAGTGATGGCAATAAAGATCTCTGCAAGTGGCCACAACACAAATAGGCAAGAAATTCTGTAAATCAGCATTTCTCAGGGTTTTCCTCAAGCTCTTAGGAAAGCTCTGAGTAAACTGTGGGCAGGTGTGGGTTTTCTTAATTTTTTGGTTGGTTAGTTTTTGGTTGTTTTTTTTTTTTTCTTTTTGAAAGAGGTGTAATAAGACAAAAATATCTTAATAGATTTTTCTTCTGAATCATTGTCGAATTAGTGTTGGAAACCAAGGTGATAAAATAAACCTAGTCATTTAAAAGAATTCTCTTGTTTAGCAATTTCTCTGGCTCAGGATTTTCAAGTGTCTGAATATGTAAAAATTTCTTTATTTGGTGAAGATAGGATGATCTGCAAACACTGGATTAGACCCTTCAGTTTTATAGTCCATTCCAGCATGTGATAAACAAAAATTAGCAAAATCCGTGTGTGGGAAAAATTAAGTTTCTGATACAGCTTGTAGCATTTTCATAGATTCCTGAGAAATTTTCTTTCAGCTTTGCAATAAATTAGTGATGTCTATTTTAAACTCATCTACCTCATGCATAGTCAATTAGAAAGCAGAGTAGTCATATATCAAAAATTATTCACAAATTTGTGCATGAATACTGGCACCAAGCTTATTCCACTGTTACTTCTGAAGTCATTTAGTGCAAGCTGGTGACCAATGATTTATTCATGAAAATATTCATACATCTCAAAAGTTTCATGAATGTTAGCTTGAATAATTAATAGAAATTGTGTTGTTTGTTATCATTACTCTTTATTTTCCTATTCAAAAAGGCATCAGTCATCCAGTTAAAGAACATTAGAATATAATGATTACAGCATTGCATCAGACAGGTGGTTTTTCTTGTCCTGTATAGTGTGTCTATCAATGTCAGCTACCACAGAATCAGGTGCAGGGAATGCTGCCCTAGCTATCTGCACTGTCCTCAGGTAAAATGTTTTTATACCCACCAGCTTGTGTTTGCTCACTACCAGGATATCATTTCCTATATCAGGATATCATTTTCCTAAAAATAAAGATACCTCCCTCACCAAAGGAAAACCTCTAGCAATTTTAGACAAGCTGCAGATATACTTACTGGCCAGATAAGCAGCTAATCCAGTTTTGCCTCCCAGTAAGTTCACTGTGATAGCACATAACAGTGAATTCAGTAGGTTAATTAAATATTTATTGGGAAAATCACATTCCAAACAACCTTTGATCTATTTAAATTAGGTGTCTTTTGATGTTATTGCTACCTCTCTGTTATATGACATGAAAAGACCAACAGGAGCAGCCAGTACATTGTATAGGTGCAATTTATTTATTCAACTGAGAGCCCTCTCGTTCTTTTTGTCTCTCAGACAGTCCTGGGGTTCCCAGTCACTTTGAATGCCTTAAAAACTACTAATTCTTCTATCTTATTTTTTGGTGATGTGGACACTGTTTTCCGGGTGAGAATTGTTGGCTTATACAATAAAATAGTTTCCATTTTAACACCTATTACCCCTCCTGTGTCCACAGCAGTGCCAATACCTTTTCTTGAGTGGCCACAGATGGCTTAGAACCAGAAAGGCTTCTAAGTATTTCATTCCACCTGTGATTGTTCTGCACTGAACGACACTTATTTCCATTTGCAATCCATTTGCCTCACCCAACTTAATTATCAAAGTATGAAGTACTTCAATCCTCATTCCCTTTTTCTAACAGCAATAATTTCAGTAAAGAAGTTCTAAGTTCTTGGACCACACAACTTTTACAGTGAAAAAGAATCCTTCATATGTAGTTTTCTGTTTTGCTTAATCAGCTTCCAACTTTAATAACAATCCACCTATTTTATCATTACTTAAATTTGTCAAACAATTTAAAATTATATATAGATACCTAGATAGAGAGACTTATCAGGTTGTTTTCAGGCTGTTTTTCTTGGCTTTTATATTGATGTTTAAAAGGATATATAGAATATATGGAAGAGATAACATTTCTCTTTAAACGAAACTATGATATTTTTTCCCCCTCTCCTGTACCACTACTGTAGTTCTAATTTTTGTTAGTTTCAACCAATTTAGCTGAAATTGAATCAAAGCTTTATAGTATATAATACCTAAGACTAATCCAG
>JAYRBT010000042.1:60216700-60235437 GCA_036023395.1 Myiotriccus ornatus | reverse complement strand
TAGCTGCTACCCTCCTGTCCTTCTGTAGTGTATCTGACTTCAGTGACAACTTGCATTTTTTTGCTATCAGTGCAGCCACTTCATTTTCAAATGCTTTCCAAACCCTTGCATATATAACCATGAGGTCCTTGTGATATGCTGCTGTTTAGTTTATCAGTTTGTTCCAATGTTTCTTTCAGTGTTTCACGTTCTGACAGCTCATGTGCCTTCTTGTCTTTGAAAAAAATAGGTCTAACATGGATTTTGGCACAGCATCATTTGCAGAGAAGATGCATCCAGACAAATAATTCAAAATCTCTGCAAAGTCCTTTTGCTCATTATTTATTCCCAGTGTTCCCTGGATGTGCAGCAGATCCCCTTGCTTCCCTCCTAAACTGGGTGAATTTAACACCTTTCAGAAATGTCCTGCAGTTGCCCCCTGTGCACACGCTTCCACAAGCTCTTGTCAGTTTGTGCATCCTTGGCCCTCTTCATTTACAACTGACATTTTGTTTGTGTTTTATTATAATTTCTCTCCCTTAGCCATGGGCTTCACCAGAGAAGAAGTGTCATTTCCTGAAAGCTGGTTGCTTGGCTCAAACAACCTCTTGGACCTTAACATTTCACAATATCTTTTTTTCCTATCTTGCCTTTAGTTTGCTTTCTGCATGACTTCACTGAATCAGAAATTGCCTGTTAATATACCTATTGTTTTGAATCTAGGGCTTTTATTTTCTTTCTCTTTCATTCTTTGCTTTCTTTTTCAAACGTATTTTATTTCTGCCTTCAGTACTTTTTAAGCAGTTCACTAATCATTATCAGTTTTAACCTCATGCTCTTAATGCAGTAATAAGTCTATTACTTTTCAGGGGTTTGACTATATCGTGTCTTCAGCTACTTAGTTAAGAGCTCATACTGTTATGTTCTCCAGTTATCCCAGAAATCACATAGAAATTGTTTTTTTTAATCTGTTTGTACCAGTTGACTACCAATAGCCAGGTGGGTGAACTCACCCATGGTTACAATTTTATTAGACTTGTATACCTCTTTGATCTCTCTCCATATAGCTCATTGACTATCCCAGACATTTCCTGGACTAAGGGTGCTAATGCTTTGTGCAAACATCAGGATTTAATTAAAGAAGGATATTTTTTCACTTAGCACACTGGACTGAGACAAAAGACCTCACAGACAAGCTCCTGACCACACCACCAACCTGCTGCCTGATTTTTGACACGTTCCCAAGGCCTGACACAAAGTCTGCTGAGGTCGGAGACTGATTTTTGTTACCTTGGGTAGGCTTTGGCATGACATCCAGAGGCAGGGACAATAATTCTTCCTGATCTCATGACAGTGTTGTAAGGATTCACTTTCTGCGGGTTGTCAGGTGTTGAGGTTAAACTGTGGTGATGTCAAACGAAAAAAGGAAGAGACAAACTCCATCCTCATGGTGTTTCTTTGCACTGGAGTGTTGGAAAATTGAGCCTTTAGGAGATGTTTATTAGGGAAAGTTTCTGTCGAGAATGGAGGATAAACTAAAATTTTCTATTTCCCTCAAAAAAAAAAAAAAGTTCTGAAGATCCTAGCTACTCCAGGTCTTGGTGAGAAGCAAAAGTAGAAATGTTTTCTCTGCTGTTGCTTTTCCATGCTTAGGCTAAGCTCAAACTGGTCCCCTGATCCATTACTGGCACCTTTCACCCACACTATTTTCACTTTTCTAGCAGTGTATTCTTAGCTGATGAAAGCTGTCAGAACACGAGTGATATGAAAGGAGAGGCCATCACAAAACAAAGTGCTATATTTAACCTGGCAATGTCATGCCTTCTCAGTTATGACCTTGAGCCCTACCAGTGAGACTTTAAATAGGGCATCTTGGTTGCAAAGTTTCTTCCTTTAGCCAAACAGAGAAGGCTCTTAAATATGAGGAAAAGCAGGCAAGAAGGAAGGTAAAATAAGTTACCCTTCTTCTTTTGACATTTGTGATAGCCAGCACACTTAGCTGGCACTAGAAGGAAAGAATACATGAAGTGCTCACTGTTAAATTCTCATTAAAAATGTCTGTTTGATGTCTGCTAGTCATTTTCACAATCTGATCCACTGGGAGTAAATGTAGGGATCTTTACTGAAAGGTTTTGACATCAGAAGCAACTTCCTGCAAGGAATATCCTACTGTTATTAATTATATTGCCATATGATTCAGTAAAAGGGAAAAAAACCCAAAACTGTACAACTGGAAAAAAGCAAGGAAAGAAAAAAGAAAGAAGATGAAGAAAACCATTTAGTATGTTTTGTCTGAAGAAAGCCTGTAGCTATTTCTCTTCCTTTCTTTAGCAGAGAGTGAGACTGTGTATCTCCTACTTTGAAACACAGGGGAATGCAAAATATCTGGTTTTAAAAAGGCCAGATAAGTACTGCCATTCTTTCTGACTGACAAATTTGACAGTTAATATTCCACATTATTGTCTTTATTACCTCTTAAAAATCAAAGTGGGGTGTGGAAATGACACATAGCTAAAAAGATGAGGAGTGATTTTCTTGCTACTGCTTTCAGAAAGTAGTGACAAGGGATGAATTCCTAGTTTCACCACACATTGCTCATGTGATCTCGGACAAACTCAGTAACCTTCTTTACCTCAGTTTCTAACATGGAAATTGTATAAAATAACATTTTTATTCTCATAAGCTGTGTCTGCTCTTCCTGTTTAAATTTTAAAGCAGTTTGGCAGCACTTCTGTAACAGTCGGCACTAAACTTAACCTTACCTAAATTTGGGCATGCATAGAAATGAATGATACATCATCTTTCAAACATTAAGTTGCTTTTTAATCCGTATGAAAATTACCTAAACACATGGTGTTGATCTTTCTCTTTAGAGAGTAAGAGCCTTTCCATTTAGCCTGGGTGTTGCTGGTACAGGCAGCTGTACATGGGATACCTCTCAGCAGATGCCATTTGAAGCAGGTCCCCGATAGATCTTAAATCCCATGAGCAGTTCTGTATGTGCTAATGCTGTGAGGGTACAGAGGAACTTGGAAAGATACACAGGAAGGTGACAAAGATGGTGAGAATTACCTGTATTCCAGAGAGATGTCCAATAGACTAGGACTCATCATACAAGAAATTACATGAGTTATAAGGAATACATGTAGGCCTAAGCAAGCTTGAAGAGAGGGAGAAGGTGAACAGGGAGCTATTTATTTCTTTTTTCCAAACATCCAATCCAGCCCTCTCAGGTAGATATTAACAGCCATAAATTTAAAAAAAATCACTGCATGGTAGAGCTGTGGCACTTAGTGCCTTACGATGTTTTGTTATTCTAAACATATAAATGAGTAAATAAATGATCCAACTAGACAGGACACAGCAAGAAAAACACTACCAAAAGCTTTGTGATGCAAATAAGGTCAGAGGGAACTCCCCACGCAACCAATTGCTTCAACCTAAGGAATTTATGCTGGGGTGGTATCACTCTATGTCTGTTCCCTTTGTGTGCTTGTTGCTCTCAGACACCTCTGAGAGAGAACTGTGAGCATGCTGGCTTTGGGAGAGTTGCTCTTGCACTCAGAATCTCATCCAGAGTCATCAGAGTAGCCCCCTTCTTTGGACAATGCTCAGCCTGTTTTACTTTTTCTGCTCACCAGAAATTTTTGTCCTTCTTGGTTAGGTTATTATCAAAACAAGCACACGAAAACTTTGTAAACTTTAGAAAGTTGTTTAATTAATCCCTGATTCCCCAGAAAGACGTCCTACAAATAAATTCAAAGATTCTTTGTTTTATTTGTTCACTGTAGCAGTTGGAGAATTTCAATATACACCTGGTTCCCAGGCTGATCTTGATGCCAGCCACAGAGTGTGCATTCCTGTCTGTAACTCTAATATAAGATCCTGAGATAACCTCCTCGCAAACACACTTCTCTTTCAGCTTAAGGCCTTTGTGTTCCCATTATAGGTGTTCTCTTTACAGAGGAAGGGTGAGTTGAGAAAGGTAAAATGTGGTCACAGCTCTGTGTTTAGTATCTCTTCTCATCTTTCTACTTCCAGCAAAAACTGGAACAAACAGCCTGTAAACAACAAAAATGAGGAAGGATGTGGCAGGCGCTGAGAGAGATCTTTGCACCCCATGTAAAGGGGACACGAGAAAATATCCCTCAGCAGTTGCATGTATACAGTTTCTTACCTTATTAGGGCAGACCTGCAACTCCCAGATGGCGAGATTCCTTCTTCTTGCTTTTCATTCAAAAGCTCAAAAATCACATATTTTTCAAATCTGTATAATTTCATATGCTGTATTAAGATTTAGACAACAGCCTTTAAACTAAGGAGTTTTAGGAAAAAAAGCAAAGCAAACCAAAACCTCACCAACCAGTCAAAAACTAAACCCCAAACCTTAAAGAATAGAAAACAAAAACTGAACTTACGATGTAGGAGATACTTTCTGAAGATGATCTTTGCTTTGCTGATGTCTTCTATTTGTATAAGTGGTGGAACACGGGTTCACTGGAAAGCTCTCTAGGTCAGAGCTTCTGTTGTGATCGTGGTCCTGTAGGAATCACAACATCATTCATTCATCTGTGCAGGACTGCTCTGTACTGCACCTGCATGCTAATTGGAAGGCATGGACTTAAAGGTGAGCTGGGAAATTTTGAAATCTGCAGAAGACAAGCTTTCTGTTTATTAAGAAACCCACAAAACAGCAGTGTTAAAATCACATATCCAAGGTCATAATAGCTGAGGCCCCCATATTTTCTACTGAATAACTGTAAAAATTATTTCTGGATGCTTTGCTTGCTTAAAAATCAAGCTGCTGGTGTGTGTTCTTGCCTATGGCTTTAGAAATCCAAGTCTAGGTACTATATTTTTAACTCCAAGCCAAAATCTTTAACAAGCAAAGCAAAATAGATCTCAAGGAAAACATGGGCTATCTGAAACCTAATTTCTCTCCTTGCTACCCACAAGGCTGTAAAAAGCTGCAGTTCTGCTTGGGTTACACTTCAAAGTTATTTTATGTACATACAGATGACTGGAAAATACTGGAGGCAAAGGAGAGCCAGGCCTATACCACACAAATTAGCAATGCATTTTTCTTATGGAGGCAGTGTTTGTGGGTTTTAGAAACCAGAGGATAATTTTAGAGGTAGGTGATATAACATTATGGCAGGCCCTGGTGAGTTGGAGTTTTACTCTTGACAAATATTTCAGTGTCATTCTCCAAGTTACTCTGAAAAGACTACAAGGGAAAAAGGGAATGTTTAGGGACATATATCCCTGCTTTGAGAGGGATTTTGACTAGACTGATTAATAATTTAGCACTGCCTTTTGCCTAAAAGTTATCAGTTCCCATGAACAATGACCAGATCTGAGTTTTTTACTTTTCTCAACCCATTTCAGTCATTTGGTGATTTTCTCATCATATTTGGAGATGTGTATGTCAACCAAATAAACAATGGAAACCAATATAAGATATTGTTATAAATTTTAGTGTAATAGAAATTCCCTCCCATCATGGCCGGTTTGCATACGCAATGTTCAGGCAGGTTCATATACATGAGGATTTATTAGTGGAGTCCATAGCTCATGGCCTACATTGTCTCTAGCTGTGAAAAATTTGGAAAAACATAAAAAAAGAGGAGAGAGACAGAAGAGAAAAAGAAAGTTCTCTTTCTGCCACTTGGCTGGGAAGAGAAACAGTCAGGGTTTCCAGACCTCTTCTGAGTGGCCTCTGCTCTGCAGGAGCTGGTTCCCCCATATTATTCTTCCCACAGTAACTATGGTTGCTGATAGAACATGAAAGAACCCTCAGCTGGCTGTCACTGCTTACCATAGTGTTGATTGGAGCCAGCACTGAGCAGGGCAGGGACCGCATGGCCAGTTTCTTGTGCACACATGAGCATCTCTGTGTCCCTTGCATAAAGTGATAGATATAACCAAAATGTAGTGAAACTATGGAAAAAAATCTGGTTGTCTTACAGGTGGCAATCACTACCCAGGAGACCCCCCCACAGAAAGACTATTGGGGTGTGCAGATGCAAGGTTGTAAGGAGAGCAGCATGAGAATAACAGCATGGGAGGAGTGAGGGGAAAACTCTGCTCCAGGCACCCTGAAAACGTTGTCCCAGTAGCCTGGATGGGAGGATTCAGAGCTGGGAGGGAAAGGCAGGCTGCAAAGTCGCAGAGAAAAAGCTCTTAGCCACACAGAGCAGTGACAGCAGTATTTACCTAGTATGGGGAGATGTGACAAGGTGACATAGTGGCACCCTAGAAATAAAATGGACTGCTGTTCAGGGAGGGTTGCTGGATCTGGGTGCTTTGGGCAAGAGGTGCAGTTTCTGAAGACTCACTCCCATTGGAGGCTGGCTGAATCACCTTTCCCTTGTGTTACCTGGGGCACAGGCTGGCTGGTCACTTCCTCTGTCAAACGGGATCTTTCTTCTGGTGATCAGCATATTCCATGATCCTGTGATCCTACGACTTGAATGAGAACCAACCCCTTGCCCTTCCTACGCCTTCTTTTTCTCCACTGTTTAAGTAACAGTTGAAACAAGTTTCCCCACTGCAGGCCAGCAGACAAGACCAGTTGAGGATGCACTGATTCTGTGCTAAGGATAACTGTGTAACAAATGCCTACAATAGAACAGCAAAGGAAAAATGCATCCTCTGCATTTTCTGATACGCTTCAGTGCTGTGTTCAGTTTGAATCAGCTGGGAGGATTATACACTTCAGATTGCTCCTCCTAGCAGGTGAAAAGCTCTCAATTTAACATTTTTCCTGTTTGAGTACATGGAGCAAACAAAAAGATCTTCAGTCCTTTCCTTCAGGACATGAGTAGGCTGGGGTTGAGCTTGTTTCCTAACCCTCTGGCCTCTTCTCTCTTCCTTCTCTCTTCTCTTCGCTTCTCTTTTTTCTTTTCTTTTTATATTTATTTCACAAGAAGTTCTCCAGATCAAGATTTTATTTTTGCAGATTATTGTTTCCTAAAAAAAAAGGAACAAAACTGAAGACACAACAGCCAGGAAGAAAGAAATTTTTTTGCAGCTGAACACATAGACAGAGAAGAGATGATAACCAAATATAGAGGAACTATTTGCTTATTTTGGAGGTCTACTAAAACCTCTTTGATGGGGATCACACCAAGTTATTTTGGTTACACTGACAAACACCCTCACCTCTTCAACCTTCTATGCTCTACCATGGGGCCAGTTCCTGCACTGCAGCATTAAGAAGTAATTATTACCCTTTACTGTGTAATGATTAGTTATTGTACAGGCCACACAGAAGACTTCCGCAGTTGTCATGCCAACTCTGTCTCCTACCCTGATTTAACCCTCTCTGTTGCAATGAGCAGCAACAGTGGTTGTGGGAGGCATTCAGGCTGTGCACAGCCTGTTCTGATTTTGCTGCACCCTTGACATGGTCTCACCAAGTGTGTAGAGACACATGGATTTTACAGACTGTTGTCGCTTGCTCAGCCCGTGCTTCTCTGCCACGATATGAGAGGATTAGTACATATCCTGAGTGTCAGACCTCTTGCTGCTCTGTGGTGAAACCCTCTGGGTGCTTCAAGTGCAGCCTCAGAAGGAGGCTAATCCAGTCCTTGTCAGCTGGCAGGCAGCAGTTTTCTCCGACACCAGGGCTTGACGAGCTGGGGACTGATGGGTGTTTATGAGACATGCATGAAAGCAGGAGGAGAGGTGATAAGACAGCATCTCACAGGGAACTCAGATGCACTCTTTGCTCTAGTAGGACTCAAGGTGTGTTTCCAGTTACCTCTCAGTGCTCCTGTGCTAAGATGTCAGTCCTTTTTGGGGGTAGAATTGGTTAACCAGAAAGTGAGAACATCACTGTCTCTACTTAAAGGGGTGGGTACATCTCACTGGGGAGAAGGACCCTCTCCCACTGCTCCTTAAACTCTGAATTGAATTGCACAGTGAGGAAAATGAGAGCTGGTCTTTGCTTAGATAAGCATTCTCCAAGAAAATTTGCAAAGCAATGACATAGCTATTTGCATTCCTGTAGCAAATTGTGTACGTCATCCCAGCCATGGGTTCAGTCCTGCAGTCCTGCATTCTGAATGGTGCAGGACCAGACCCTTTGTAGCTAGCTCAGCTCATGAATAGTTGGGATTTGATACAATAACTATATTATTTTTTTTATTTTTCTGCTTGCTGAAATGACTACATGCATCTCTCCAAGGGCAAAAGAAAAAAAAATGTTCTGCAAAATACTCTGCATTCTCCACAACAGAGCAGATCATGTCATGTAGTTGCTCTTATTGCTATTTATACATAGATGATTATCTGCTATCTGCCACACAGTAAGGAATGAAAGGATTAATTGGAGAAATAATCTGAAAATCAAGTACTTCTTTCCTTGATATTTCTTCAAAGAATAGATTTTGCAAATATTCCTCCACATTTACTTTTTAAAAAAATTATTAATTCTATAATTAAACACCTAACTGAAGAGAGAAATATTTCTATGAAAACAATTAAAAAATTATTATTACATGGAAAGCAGCACTCTGATAGCCAGAGCTGATGGGAGATAGGAGCGAAGGACGGGGAGAAAAGAGAGAGTTTTTTTCTTCAGTTTACATCCAACAGACTGAAAACAGAGAACTCTTCTGTTCAGTTTCTTACTATTCTGTTCTCCATATTTCTTTCCACTATGCACTTCTCATCACTCTTTGAAAAGAAACAGCCTAGTCTGTCACCAGATGACTTAATCTGCTGCTTAAGTCTTTGAGTCAAAGAGTTATGACACCTAACAAGCCCCATTCACACAGAGATACTGGTTTTGGTTTTGCACATTCACTGTAGGAGCATCGCTGTTTTGAACAGTTTGCAGTCTGTCACTTCTGGGGGGGTTGTCTGGCTGTTATCTGTGTCCTCTCGGTCTAAGGCAGGACACAAAAAGTTGTCAGGCTATAGGTGAAGAATAGATGTGAGACAAGAACCCACACTTCTCTTATGTTCCCACCTGCCACCCTCCCCTCTCAACCTTGCTCATGTCATCATTATAGACTTATGCCATCCTCTGGGGTGATAATGATGAAATTTGTTTGCAAGCAAGCCATCCGATCAGGCTGGTGTGCTGGAGTGTAACGCCAACACAAATGGTTATTATGGGGACATAATTAGCAGGCTTCTGTACAGAAAAATAACTGGAAATGATTGCGTGCCATTAACCTGAAAGACATGAGAAAAATTTTGGCTTCCTAATAGCCTCAAAGAGGGTTGTGTGAAGATGGACTTTTCTGATAACAGACATTCCCTCAGTCCTGAGTCTCATCAGTCACTGGTTTCATCAGACAGCTGATGCTCTCTTTTGCTTTCAGATTACTGAAAAAAAAATGACCTATGCTGAACAATCTGTTAATTGTCATTAATTTGTCCACTGGATATTTCCCCCCTATATTTTGAATTGTATATCTGCAAGTGTGCTGGCTAAGGTTCACAGTCTGATTAATAGTTTCCATGATTATGTCAAGGCCAAGAGATTCTTTTAAGCTTTTCACATTCAGCATTGATAATTTGGTACTTTTTGTATGTGTCTGTTGGCTTAACTCATGTGACACAGCTTCCCATCTCTAATTTAATGACCTTTTATGAGCAGAAGCTGAAGGTGCTCTAGGCTGTGGGACAGGGTGGACAACAACTGTTCCCTTTTGCTCTAAGAAAGGCTCAAGAGCAGCAGAGTGGAGGGAACAGGTATTAAACCAGAAATATCTGGGAGAAAACACAGAACCAAAGGCATACGCTGTTTAGCAGGGTCTGTATGTATTATTTCTTTTCCCACGTTATATAATTACTGAAAATCACTGGTGGCTGACCCCATACCTCAGCTTGTCCTTGATCATGTCTTGCAGCAGGATCCTTTGGTTCAATACCTGTGAACATAATGCTGATATGTTACAATTTTACATTATTTTGCATCATCCATTTGTTATTACAAAGGGAAAGACAAGCACCTTTAAAGACACACCAAGGTCAAGTGCAGGTCCACACTGTAAGTATCCTTGGGGCAGTAATGGGCAGTGTTAGAAATTACCTTTGGGAACATTTTCCTTATATACACCAGGTCTACTGCCACACAAGACAGAAACTATGCTGCATCTCCTCCATCCTGGAAATGGCACAGAGTTTAGTCCACTTCAAAAGTACAAACAGGTTGCTGTGTGTGTCCCAAGGGAAAATATGTGAACCCAAGACAGACCTGGCTTCTCTGAGAAGTTAATTTCTGTCTCGGGGTTTCTTCACTTCAGCATCTAGCTACTCCATCATCCCCTTTCTTGAATATTTTAGACCTGAAAAGCAGACAATGGGATTCCTGTCTCACGACATTTCTGCTGGTTTAACACTGCCCTTTTTTTATACTACCTACTATCTCTTCAGCTCTTTATAGGATGGATGCAACTGCTCTTTTATTCACTTTGAGCAGTACATCACCATTGAACTAACACCCCAGAAATGTTTGCTACATCAACTGCTACATATGGTGAATGATGGTCACTAGATCTGGCACAAAATATTAAAAGAAAGAAATGGTATCCAGTCTGAGCAAAAATTGCAATATCTTTCGTGGTACTTTCACCCACATTTTTTGGCATCTCTTTTCTCACTCATACAACCTGTTCACACACCCTGAAAATACAAGGCAGCACATCTGAAAGTGTTTGCAAGATGTATTTTACTCAGTGATTTTCCTAAAGTTAGGCAGCAGACTGCAGACAGTTACTGAACTAAGCAGTATAATGTATTTTTAAGAAACATGGTTCAGTCACGTGGGAATAAGCATCACCCTCAGGTATACTAATTGTTATGCTTTCTATGATTAAAATTTCTAGTGGTATCTGTTCTTATGTGCCTGGTTTTACATTGATTACTAAGTTAGAGTTCAAAGAGGTATCCTTATACTTAATAAAAGACTGCTGATTAATGAGCAAAGTACATGATTTTTCTTTGGAGAATGAAATATAAATAATTTCTGTATGTCAGCATGTGACTACTGTACTCTTGGGTAGGAGCGTCGGTGATCTCTGCCTACATGGAGATTCTTATGTTTCAAAAATATCTCAGACTCATAAAACAATGACCAAAACCAGCATGGGAGACGCACAGGTCACCAGGGACCTGTAAATAGACAGACAGACATCAGAACTGGCAGGGTTAGATAAATTCTATTTGAGACATCACTTCTGAAGAGTCTG
Organism: Myiotriccus ornatus; assembly: GCA_036023395.1. Classification (NCBI taxonomy): domain Eukaryota; kingdom Metazoa; phylum Chordata; class Aves; order Passeriformes; family Tyrannidae; genus Myiotriccus; species Myiotriccus ornatus. The sequence goes on along the minus strand of JAYRBT010000042.1, from coordinate 60,224,251 downwards.
TTCCTCATTTGTTGCACTTTGATAGCAAAGCAGAGCTTCTCAAAATCCATTTCTATGCATCAGAGTAAACATAGACAGCCAGAAGAATAAATGGGTTCTGTCTAGTCTAATGTGGATGCCAAGGGGACCAGAACCCAGATGTCCTGACTCTGAATTAAACACCACATGCTCTTATTATTGGACTATCATTTTACATGGAGATTTTTTTTTTTTTGGGGGGGGATGTTTTTGGATCATGATATTGCATGGTATTTGTTCACATCAGCCAAGACTGAAGGAAAAATATTATGTATAATTATAGAGCAAGACAGGCTAATACGTCACCCATTAGCATTGTCTAATCGCTTGTATTATTCTCTGTTCTTACTCACCCTCATGTCTGTGCTGCCTCTCCACCTCAAATCCTTAACTCCTCCTTCCTCTGACAGGATATACAATAGCCAGAGCAATATAAATCAAAGCCTAGAATAGAAAAATTAGAATAGATTGGAAGTGCCAGTTCCTCAAGAAGGAAAAGAAAGAAACAAGACTGCAGGAGATCAGAAGAGTGATTGCAGCTTCATTACAAGGGCTGTTGTACCATCAGAACAGGTTATTGCCTGTCACAAACTGTTTTTATTTTCCAGCTCCTGACTGATGCAGAACTTGATCTGAAATAAATGCCAGCTACCCACTTACTTTATAAATCTCCTTGCTGTGCTCACTTTTAGTGTTTATGAGCTTTCACATTTTTCAAATAAAATATAATTTTATACTTCTGATATCTTTATCGTAAAGCAGCAGCAGAGAGGTTGAGAACTACAGAGGAGCTCTGAAAGGTCCGTACTTCAGTGAGACTGGGTGGGAATGAACTCAGACAGGTCAAAAGGCAGGATAAATCATGATGGCTCTTCCATGCAGGCCACTCTCAATGTAAACTTCTTCCTTAATCTGTTTTCGGTTCAGACATCAATCATATAAATGGTCAAAATGCTACAGTGTTGAATTTGTAAAGCTTTCTTTCATTAATGTACTTACCAGTTAAAAAAAACCAATCAACCAACCAACCGACTAACCAAAAACCAGCAAACTTCTTCCCAGCAATTCTATAACACCAAGATGAAACCCAAGGGTTTCGGTAGCATGTCATTGGGAGTTTCAGTTTCAAGAGAGCAATCAAAAACCACCTGGAGCAGAAAGAGGTAGAGATGGTTGCTGCCTGAATGCTGCCTCTTCCTCTGCTAAGAACTTTTGTTGAGAGCAGATCTCCATGCCAATTTTTCTTTTGGGGGAAAAAAAAAAAAGAAAAAAAAAAGAAAGAAAAAAGTCTCTTCAAGGAGAGCTAATCTCTTTAAAGAGGACAAGGAATTTCTTTTTATTTTGAGGTCTATATGGAAAACAATAACTGATCTTTCTATTAGCTGCATCTATAACCGCTAGACCTTCTACTTATAGAGCCATCACAGTATACCAGGGCACATTATACAGAAGCTGTGTTTGGAGGTAACTTGAGCAACATTTGTGGTATTGCTCACGAACTGGTGGGAAGGCTTCTCCTCCCTATGCTCAGCAAACAGCGAAGTGCTTCAGGTTATGCTTTTTGAGCAGCTGCCTTCTTTAAAGCAGCTTCTGTGTCCTTAGCCTGAGGTAGAGTGGGTGTTTTCCTCCTGCCTGACAGTTTTGAAACTGTCACTCTCACCAGCAGTCCCTCGGATGTAGGTAGGAGATTTGGATGAGTAACAATGGTTTGTTAAAGCGAGGGCTGCAGACCTGGAGTCCTTAACTGGGAATGAGGAGCTCTCATTGCATGAAGAGTGTCTGTCTCCAAACAGTGAGGGGAGTGATCCAGCTCTGATTTCCCGCAGCTCTGTGGAGGAAGGCTGCTAATGACGTGGCACAGGAATTCTTATTTTTAGAAAATGCAGAATGGAAGTGTACATGTACAAGCACGAGAAAATCTGCTATTATTCAGTATCAGGTCATTGTAAAAATTAGCAGTGATCAAGCTGGTTAGGTCAGCAGTTATGCAGTGGCACTGCACTTCACTGCTGAAGTTTTGCCCCCTGGTCCCATTAATCATAATGTTCTTATTTCACAGCCAGTCTTGGAAGACACTCCATATTTTACAATAGAGTGTTTGAGACCAAAATGATCTGAGTTTGGTACTTTAATGAAGTGTCACAGCTTTAGTTTACCGTGTCACTGGCTGGATAATAGTCCTGATGAGAGCAGGCTAAGTTGCCATGAAAACTTATGGCAACAATGGGAGCAAAAAAATCATTGGGTTTGCTTCATGAACCTGTTTCTCATGTGACATATTTTTTCACTCTCTTCATGAAATTGAAAAGTAAGATTTCAGCTATGTTTATTTCTATTGAATGTCCAGATTTATGATGTATTACCATTTTAGTGATTTTTTTTTACCCTTTCTCTTTACATTCCCTAATTAATTTTTAAGACTGAGCTGACACCACTATTGCCAGGAGCTTCCCATTTCAGATTCAGTCTCTTTTTTAAAAGTCTTATTCTTTCATTTTCAGTCATTAGTATGTCTTTATATATCAAACTTACTTATTAATATATATATATTATAGAATTACTGCTGTCTCTAATGAAAGAAAGTATTTTAGAGCAGAGAGGGTTTATTTCTTTTCATATACAGTAATTTCCTGTGCTTAAGAACAAGAAACCACTTAATAGGAGAGGAAGCTCGAAAAAAACCACCAACAAATCCAGCTCAAACTGCCAATAACTGCCATTTATTTTATTAAAAAGCAATGAATGCCAAAAAATACAGAAACTCAAGAAAGCTATTCCTTTAATATATTTATTAAAGATGTATCCTCAGTAAAATATTTAAATTTTTATTAGCTAAAAATTCTAGTGAAAAATATATGCCTAGATTAAAAACAAACAAAAATATAGTAATTGCTTCATTAGCAATTCAAAACAAAGCATTTTCTCAGATTTCAACAGCTCATTGAAATTAAATGCTTTTAATTTCTTTCATTTTTAAACAAAATTTCAAAAGCTTTGCTGAGCTTTTTTGCTTAATATTATTTTGAGGACTCAAGGTGCCAGCTCAGCAGTGTACAAGCTCTATGGGAGAAAAAAACAAAATAAAATGACAAATCAAATTATTGGAGACAAAGAGAAGTAACTAAGGAGTTATACACCTTAGGGGATAGTGGCAATTTTATAAAACATGTAATTGTTGCTACCACAATATAGCCCACTGAATGATAAGTTTGTGGCCTAAAAATTTGTTATTTTTCTGAAGTAGAATATAGAACATATTTAATTTGACTGGATCCATTTATACTTGGAATGCTTTGCAATTTCCTACGCAATTTCCTTTTTTTCTTTTTTTGTGAATAGACTCCTAGGAGAATTTCTTAGAGCAGACTTCATCCATTTGCTACAAATACACTTTCTGAACTTGAAAATGCTTCTGCATGTCTACCTTTGAACAGAAATACTTTTTTTTGTGCCTGTTGTGAGACCATTCATATGTTTGGGCAAGTGGGCAACTATGAGTACGAAAGTAATCCATATTCCATATTTTCCTGTTGAAAGTCCTGCAGGAATGGGGGCAGTGTATGAACAGGACAGACCATAGAGCTGGAGAGAACAATGCTGAGACAACACTTTTTTGGATAGGCAAAAGCCAAAGCCATCCCCATGGGCTGGGGAGCACAACATTGTTGGTTTATGTTAATGTTAATAACACTGTTGGTTTATCTTCTGCAATCTCACAGGCTCTGGAATAGTAGGTAGTAGCCAGACAGAAGGGAGACAACCTGGGACAATCAAGTCTGCTTCTTAGGAAATAATTCTGTCTTGAAATTTATTTCCTGTTTGCAGCTGAAAGAAAACCACTATAGGAACTGGAAGAGACCACCCATACATACATATAAAAATTGTATACGTCCATAAAAGTTATCCCACATATTTTTCAAAATGAGACTTCAAAGCAATTATTTATGCCTCTCTCTCTTCTGAGAAAAAAAGTACACTAAAATAAATAAAAGTATCAAAATGTTTCCTAATATCTGGCCATAGAGAATGTAGTTTAAAGATGAAAGAATGGATTCAGAAGCTAATTTGAAATAATTACTGTATCCTTCTAGCAAAACACAGACAAACCAGTTGACTGAGAAATGAATGATGTTAGCAAATGATGCTAGTTGTTTTAGATAGAAGGATTAGGGATGGATACATCCCACTGCTTTAAGCCAAGCTCTGATTTGTCTCTTAAACTCTGTTTATCTGTCATTTTTTCTCCAGCTGTTTTCCTCCTTACCTTTTTTGTTTAAAATAAACTACATTTTTTGCTGGGGTTCAAAAGGAGTTTGAATATGTTACATAATTTACTAGAGTGTGTCTTTTTTTTTTTTATTTTCTCTCCTTTTTTTTTTTTCCCTGTTACATTTCTGGTCTATCTTTCTTTTCCATCCTTCTTTTTCATGTTCTGGAACTTGTTTTGATATTCACACACAGGGATTTTCCCACCTTTTTCCTGCTTCTGCTTTCTCTTCTCAACCTTCCTACTTGATAACTTATTCTCTATATGTTCATCTGTAGAGAATTTGGCAGAGTGAATGAGATGGCACAATTCTATCTTCTAACTCTTTTCAGACTCTGAGTGTCACAGAGGGAATTCTAAAACCAAGTAAAGGAGCTAGAATTTGGCTCACAAATGTGGGACTTGATTTTTATTTTACTTTTTGTGTATTCTCTTGAAAATACAAACTTAATTTCCATTTTCTGCCTTTCCTTTTTTCTCTACCAGCACGGAGGGTTTTGGTATTCCAACTTCTGCCAGACAGGGTGACTGAAACAGACCTATCCCAGGATTATTCATACTTTGCTTGCCAGCAAAGCTGCACCAGCTTGGTGCATTTTACTTTACCCTTCCATCATATCCACAGGTAGATGCTGGCAAAGAGAGTCAAGGCTCAAACCCATTGAGATTACTAACCTTCACAGTGCTTGGAGCAGGCTCACCCCATCATTTGTACAGCAGAAGTCACGCTGCTGTGGTAGTTACTGTCAGAGCACTTCCACTTGTATTTCTTTTAAAAATATCCAGATATAAGAAGAGGGTAAAAACAGTATCTCCTTCACACTGTCAGGGACTAGTAACACAAATTATTTCAGAGGCATCAGATAAACACCAGAAGAACAACCTTTTCCTGCCTGCTCCCACCACCCTTACACCTGCACAGAATTACCTGTCAGCAGTGGCCACAATTGCAGTAATATAATGGATACTAAATTAAGAGAGACTGGCAATTGCAGGCCAAAGAGAATTCAAAGGCCTCCTACATTAAGCACTTACTAATGAGCCCTGAAGAGCAGCCTGTGCCTGGAGCAGAAGCTGAGAGCATACGTGTACCTGCTTCGTTTGTGCCATATTAACTTAGCAGAGCTTTTGAGTCCAGGGTATTTCCAGACTCCCTGAACTGCCCAGATGTATTAAACCCACCTGATGCTGCCTCTGTGAGTGTCTGTATGTTAGCCTGCTTAGATCAGTGACCTGACTGCTCAGAATGAGCCACAGCAGAGCTGACAGAGGGTGATTTCATACTGGTCACAGTCCCCTGAGGTGAAAAGAAGCATCTTTCAGCTGCAAAGATGGGAGAGAAATAATTCTAAAAGCCCAGGCTGTTCTGGAAATAAAAGAGAATGCAGTTCTATTCTTTAGAGTTTTCTCAATTGTAATTTTTTTTTCCTACAGTAGAAGATAATTTTGCTTTACATTTATAGGCAGATTTAAAAACAAAACAAACAAAAAAATGCACAAAGAAACCCTAGCTGATTTTTCTTTTTTTTTTTTCTTCTTTTCTCTTCTCATTTTTGTTCTACATATCTGTGTGGATTTTCTTGAAGTGTTACTGAAGAAGCTCTTAAAAGGCTTAGAAGAAGTAAAAAACGTAATCTTAAAACCCCCCTTGCTGTTCACTCAGTAGCGTTCTTCAGAAGGGAACTTTTCCGTGTTAATGCTAATGTTTGAATAAAAAGCTTTTTGTCATTCATGGCTGCTTACAGCTAGCATCCTTTTATCCAGTAACAGTGGGAACAAGTCTTATATTTTACCTTGAAACTATTCAGAAAGTAGTTTGGTCTTTTGATTAGAGAAGGAAAATAGTGCACAAGATAACTGAAGTTCGTGGGTGATATGGAAACCTATATAGTTTTACAGAAAGGTTTCTACTGAGGAAAATGGCTTTGTGGTATGTTGGGAAATTACTAGACAGCTGGTAAATAACACTTCAGTGTGACATGTTACTCTGCTTGTATTAAAGCAAAAAGTCTAGAAAATCACTTAAAGCCTGGGATAGCAAAAAGCCTTACAAAAACAAAGATAACCAAAATACCTTTGAAGAGTCTCTGTTTCAGGATATTACCATGAGGATGCTTATTGTCCGTTATCTGCTTTCTGACAAGATGCAAAATATTTCATAATATTGCTTAACTAACTCTGTGCAGTGCAATTCTTCTAAGAATTAACGTGAAAGTATCCAGAGTGATGAACATCTGCTCTCATTTTTATGTTGGTACACACTGAGTTGAGTTGCATTCAGAATTTCTCCCTGATACTGTTTACTTTACCAGGCTGTTCTACCCAGTTACCTCTGATAGGCGCAGCAGCCTGTTCCAAATACACCATATTCCTTGGGAGCATCAGTAGGCAGATAGTGAATCAGATTTCCATCCATTTAACTGGGAAAAATCCATTCTTCTAAAACAATCTTTCAACTGGTAGGAAGAACAATCATCATTTTCTGAAAGCAAAAAGTAATAAACCACTCATCTTCCAGGGTTTTGTTCTCCTGTTGGTGTTTTTTTTTCTTTTTGTCCTGCAATACATCACAGCTTTTTAATATGATTTTGTTTTCTTCATTTTAATGAATTTATCCTTTAACTACAAGATTTTGTCTGCCTGCCTGTCTTTTCCCTTTAGTTTTTAGAGAAAATTATTACGAACTTGGAAAACCAAAAGAAAAAACACCAAATCAAGGGTGGATTTCCAAGTAAGTCACCAAATAAAACCATCTCTAAATGAGAACATCCTGCTGGAGATATTTCTATTTTGAAAGACCAAATTTCCCTTTAGATAAATGTCTATTTTTTTGTTTAGTCTTGTCAGCATCATTAAAAAGAAAAGAGATCATTATACTCCATATATCCACTTTTCATTTGATGCATAGTATAGCAAGCAGCATTTGAGTTTTCCTGAGTAGTGCTGCTGCTCTTTGGATTGTTCTCTCTGCTTTAGCAGGTGTTTCTATTCTTTGCAGTCTGTCATGAATGATGTGTAACAGACTTACAGAATTTAGGAGCTTTCAGACATCTCCCTGAAAATTAACCTAATTTCCTGAGCTTGGCATTACAGCAGAAACACAAGGCTGGGACAGAAGAGAGTGAGACGTGTTCTCTTACATTTCTCTCACTCTCAGCAATTTGTTTCTGGTATCATGAGTTTTGCCCAGATACACAAACAAGCAAACAAATAAACATCAAAAGTAGCATAAGAAACAAAACTCCAAAGCCTCGTTAAAGCCACTC